>ML663568.1:17423939-17630068 GCA_007570785.1 Antilocapra americana | reverse complement strand
GGTGGTGGTGGTCATGGTGGTGGTCGTGGTGATTGGTGGTGGTGTGGTAATTGGTGGTGATGGTGGTGATGATGGTGGTGGTCATGGTGATTGGTGGTGGTGGTGGTAATTGAAGGTGATGGTGGTGATTGGTGGTGGTGGTGATGATGGTGGTGGTCGTGGTGGTGGTCGTGGTGGTTGTTGTTGGTAGCCGTGGTAATGGCGGTTGTCGTGGTGATGGTGGTTGTTGGTGGTGGTGGTGGTGGTGGTGGTGGTCGTGGTCATGGCAGTTGTCGTGGTGATGCTGGTGGCCGTGGTGCCAATGGTGGCGATGATGGCCATGTTGACAGCAGCATTGCTGCCTGGGGCTGAGAGCTCCTGATCTGGCTCCATCCTTTTCTTCCTTTCTTCACCCTCTGCACTCATTATGTCCCTCCGCCTCAGGCCTGCCTCTTCCTCCCACGTCACCGCACCTTTTTGTCTTTTCCCACCATCAGGAAATTCCCCGGAACTCCATCATTTCTCTTTTCTGCCACAGTTAAGTGTACTGATCTAAGGGCAGAGGGAGAAGATCTGTCGGTGGTGTGTTTACCAGACTGAGCAGACTCCCTGGCCCGTGCAGGGAGGAGTGGATTGTCTTTTTGAATGAATGGCAGCACGTGGATGTGATGGTGCACAAATCACAGCAGACTCCGAGGACTGCTGGTGATGACTTCCTGGTCGTCTTGTCAGTGGTGGGACTCGCTTCTTAATTCCTCTAAAATTTTCATTTGTTAAATTTGTGTCTTCTTATTGAAAGCTGCTTGCTTAAAGGAATGTGCCATGTAAATATGAATCACAAGATCTGTTTTCGTAATTTCCAGCAAGGCAGATTGGATTACAGGATAGACCTGCTCTCCTTCTTCTGTGCTTAGATGACTAGATCTTTACTGGGCCCTGTTTGAATGAACACAGAATATGTCACCTGCTGAATCATCTGTTGGCTTTACCCTTTGTAGAGAAAGAGCACCCCCCTCCAGCCTCTCACTCTTGCCCCACGTTTTGTGAATAATGATTGTGTAACAACCGAGATCCCTTAATGCGCTGCAAGTGTGAGTCGAGAGGTCCTTTCTTGGGCAGGGGCTACTTTGTGTGGCACACCTGAATGAGCTTGACCGTGAAAGCCTGGCTGCCGCCGCCTTGGGGCTGCAGTGGCATGCCGTCATGGTTGTGTTGTATGAGGTTACGGTATGGCTGCTGCGTCAGCCAGCAGAGAGACTGTGTTATGGCCGCCAGCCAGGAGAGAATAAACGTGTCTGCGGCTCCTGCTCCTCGAGTCTCCTTCCAGCCTCTTAGCTTGCACCTTGCCTACCGTGGGTTCAGCAAACAGTGCGGACACTGTGAAGAGCAAGCCAGTTGTCATCATGAACAGAACCAGTAATGCGCCCTTGTAGGCATCAGTGCTTGTGATTCTGTCTTGAGAACTGGCAGAGGATAGGCTGAGATCACCCTACTTCCATAGGTCCACCCTTCATGGATGGGACCTCTCATGGAAGGAGCAGCTCCCATTATGTGACTTGACTTCTCTGAGCTCCCATTTCCCCATGTGGAAAAGGGGATTAAAAACAGTCCTGCTTCATATAGAGGGCTTCCCTGGTGGCTCAGATGGTAAAGGATCTGCCTGCTATGCGGGGAACCTGGGTTTGATCTCTGGGTTCAGAAGATCCCCTGGAGAAGGGAATGGCAACCTACTCCAGTATTCTTGCCTGGGAAATCCCATGGACAGAGGAGCCTGGAGGGCTCAGACATGACTGAGTGACTTTCCCTTTCCACTTTGCTTCATATGGTGGCGTGTAGAAAATACATGGTGTACTGCACATAAGGGACTGAGGAGACTGTCTGGCATGTAGTGTGTCCCATAAAAGTTTATTATCACCGTTACTAGTCGCAGCACCATCGTATCGGGCAGCTAGTTGAAAAGCAGTGAGTTGGAATGTAGACTGTTGCTTGCAGAGCCGCAGGAGTTCTGTGTAATATCAGGAAAGTCAGCCTCTCTCCGCTGTAAATAGGGGATTTTCACTCTCTTTTATGGGCTTGCTGGACTCAAATGACGTAATGTATGGGAAGTGCCTTACGCGGTGTGTGACGTGGGTGGACACTCAGGAGAGGTGGCCGTGAGCAATGCTTTCATCCAGCCTGGAAGCAGAGTGTGGGCTGTTTGGATGCCCCTTTGGTAATTTTTAAAGAAAAAAGATGAGGCATTTGACACTTGCCTTTTGCTTGCTTACTCAGTTTCGTTTGATCGAGTTTGTTGAGGTATAATTTATGTACAGTGAACTGCATCCATTTAAAATGCACCGTCTAGTGAGTTTTCACAGATGCCCACGGCCGTGAAGCCAGCACTGCACCGAGGAAATGGAATGTTTCCGTCACCCCGCAAGGACTTCTTACTGTTCTCTCTGCAATTCGCTGCGCTTTACGGTCTGGATTGCCCTGGCCCTAGGAAACGCTGCTCTGTTTTCTGTCACTGTTGATTCATTTGCATTTCCTAGTTTCATAGCAGTGAGGTCAGACAGGGTGCAGCCTGAATCTGGCTTCTTTGGCTCAGCGTTCTGAGTGTGTGATGCCCCTTTGCCATTGTGTTTATCTGTGGCTCATTCCTTTTCGTCGCTGAGTAGTATTCCCCCGTGTGGCTACGCTGCTTTTTGTTGATCTGATTGCCTGTTGCTGTGCACGCAGGTTGTTTGCAGAGCAATATCCTGTAGTAGAACGCTTTGGTCACTAGGAGGACTGAGGATATTTTAGAGGCTGGTGGGCATTTCTCCAAAGTGGTTGGAGCATTTTATTTATACATTCTGTGCTGATTCCAGTTGCTCCACATCCTCAATAGTTCTTGATATTGCCAGTCTCTTTTCGTTTTTAGTCTCTTAAAACCCTTACAAAGGTTAATGACGTGTGTGTGTAACAGCCACTGGACCGACCACCAGGGAAGTTGCTTACAAGTGTTTTAAATGTTCTATTTGAGTATGCTTGGTATCTCATTGTGGTTTTATTTTACTTGGTAAAGTAAATGACTAACGATATTGAACATCAAAACTATGCTTATGGGCCATAGCTCCCCCCTCCCCAGTTTTTGGCAGTGGCAACAACTGTGTTGAGATGTAGTTCGCATACCGTACAGTTTCCTCATGAATGGTTTTTAGTATGTTCACAGAGTTGTACCATCGTTACTAATGGCACGCTGTATGTATCTCCTAACACTTACCTTTTAACTCACCTCCACCCACCCCACTGCTCGCTCCCTTTTCTTCCCTTCCCATTTAAATTCAATGTCCCCCTTTAATTCTCTTTTTGACCCTCCATCTTGGACTGTATTCTTTCCCCTGGAGGTCATACCCACTTCCCACATTTCAACACTCTGCCTCCCAAATCGTCATGTCTGTTTCTGAGCATCTGTGTCTACTGTGTTAATTCCAGACTATTCACAGCGTCATATATCTTTTGCAGCATATGTTCAACTGGCCATAAAATCAACTTGTCACCTCCCCCCACAACAGGCGCAACGATTCCCCCCACCCCACCCCATGCACACATCATCCCATCATCCCTGCTGTTAGCTCCTCTTACTTCCTACATGTCCATCAGCTGCCTGGGGCGTTACCACACCTGGGTGCACGTTGGGTAAATAGTCATCCAAAGAAGAACGGAACTTGTATTCTCCAGATGGCCTGAGAACACGCTTTACTTTTATCTTCCTTGGAAATTAATTGCATTACTATCTTATTAAAAGTCAAGAAAAATAATTCTTGCTGCACTTCACGAGGTTGCAAAACAGTTGCTCTTGCAAATTCTGGTGATAATTTGGGAAATATTTCTAACCTATGGCCTCCTTTTCTTATCTCTAGTTAAAGCCCTTCTGGAAGGAATTCAATTTCTGCTTTTCCTTAATGTTCCTTAAATGTTGTACATATCTTAAAAGCAGGTTCCCCATAAAACAATATGGATTATGTCCTCATTCCATTTAACAGTTTGAAAGCTTACCTGAAAGGACAAGAATGAGACTCCCTTAAAAATCATGTCCAAGTTTTAAAGGAACATAAAACTTTCTCTTAAAAAAAATATCCCTTTCTGCTCTCATCCTCTGACTTACAAAGCTCAAGTCTAGTTCTTTCATTATTGCCCGACAGCGAGAACAAAGCTGAGACGCTTTGGTCTGGAGACTGCTTGAAAAAAATCTTCGCTTCGTAGCTATGTTTTGTCTTAGCACGGCACAAGCCCCACAGAGATCTCATGTTCCCTGACCAGAGGAGAGAGGATGGCCCTTAGAGAAGCTGAGTCAGGAAGGTCAACTGCAAGCAGAGCAGCCTCTATAATGCCACTTAGATCCTACAGAGGGTGGTGGCAAAGGGCTGTCTTAACCAAGAGCCCAGGGGGGTAGAGGGCTTCCCTGGTGGTAGCTCAGTTGGTAAAGAATCTGCCTGCAGTGCAGGAGACTCCAGTTCAATTCCTGGGTCAGAAAGATCCACTGGAGAAGGAACAGGCTACCCACTTCGGTATTCTTGGGCTTCCCTTGTGGCTCAGCTGGTAAGGAATCCGTCTGCCATGTGGGAGACCTGGGTTAGATCCCTGGGTTGGGAAGATCCCCTGGAGAAGGCAAAGGCTACCCACTTCAGTATTCTGGCCTGGAGAATTCCATGTACTGTATGGACCATGGGGTTATAAAGAGTCAGATACGACTGAGCGACTCTTACTTTGCAGGAGGGTAGGGGAGGAGGCCAGGTTGTTGGCGGCAGGAGGGGAGCAGAAGGAGGGTCATGCAGTCAAGGAGATGAATTAATCCACAGGCGTGTTTATGTCTAGATTGGGTAACTGAGAAAGAGGGCCAGGCATACCACCCAAATGTAAGAGCAGAAGAAAGGTTTGGGTCTGGTGTGTCTGTGTGTGCGTATTGGGGGCTGGGGGTGATGGGTTAACAGGGCATCAGAGAGCCAGAAATGAGAGAAAGCATGAGAAGAAGGTACCCTAGCAGGAGAGAAAGCAGACTGGGACACCTCATAGGTTGGGTTTGGTCTATGAGTTTCCTCTGGTTGCTGTAGTGAAGTGCCACAGATGGACTGGCTTGAGCAACAGAAATTTGTTCCCGGAGGCTGGAAGGCCGAGATGGAGGTGTTAGCAGGGGTTATGCCTTCTGCGGCCTCGCTGCCTGGCTTGCAGGCAGCTGCCTTCCTGCCGTTTCCTCGCACTGTCTGCTGTGTACTTGTGTCCTTGTTGTCTGTGTGTCTGATTGCTCGTCTCAGAAGGATGCAGTGAGTCTGAATGAGAGCCAGCCATCACGGCCTCCCTTCGACTTGGTCGGCTCTGAAAGGCCTTACATCCAAGTCACACTTGGAGGTCCTGGAGGTTGGGCCTGCAGCACATGAACGTTAGGAGCACACGGGTCAGGCCCTCGCAGCCGGGCCTGAGGATGAAACTGGTCACGGCCTGAAGTTTACCAGGGGATGGGGTGGGGGTCGGCAGGAGTCTCTGTTTCTGTCTCAGTCCTGCCCTGACGGGCATGGCAGCTGGTCGTGTGATCACACTTGCTAATTGTGCTGCTACATCGCCCAGGGCCCCACACACTGCGGTCACAGCCTCACCCGACAGCCCCGGAGTGGTGTGAGCCCCAGTGGTGCCCACTTCTGATGTCTCTTCACTCCTCATGGATTTTCCATCAGCAAACCAAAGACGCGGTTGTTTCTAGTGATTGAGATTATTCTTGATGTGCAGCCGTTCTGGATGAAATAGTAATGCCTCGGGGTGACAAATGTACCGTAGAAATAATTCCAGTAAGCCTGGTGATCAGAAAACAGTGAGCCCCAAGTTTGAGCTGATTTTTTTAAGTACTGATTTTTTAAATGCAGTCAGGGCTGAGGCTCATCATCCAGAAACCATCCCTGTTAACATTTTGTCTGTGTCAAGGAAGTATGTTTGTTGGTCTTCTGTACATTATGTAAATACCTTATAATACATGTGCCCCCTTACACATATTTTAAGTCAAATAAGACTGTCCTGTGTATTCTCTTTCATAGCCAGCTTCTTATTGAACCTAGTGATAGCTGGTAAACATTTTCGCATGCCGATCGAATTTTCCCTTACCATGATCCTCAGTGCTGAGGTGGTATTCTCTCATACGGTCATGCTGTATTTTCCCATTCAATAGTCTTGTTAGATTCCCATCAGCCACCTGATAAGTTGCCATTCCTTGTGAGGTTTGCCCCAGAGCATTTGTTACCAAGAATTATTCAAGTACAGATAATTGCACGTGTCCGCAGTCAATCTTGCCAGCCATCCAGCCAGCCTCCCTGCCCACCAGCCAACTACTCATCCATCCTGTTTTCCACCCTTTCATCATCTTGTCCATCCAATGAAACTTCCTTGACTTTTTGCAGAGGATTGGAGATTGCTTATGTAGGATCCATTTGTAATACCACAAGAGGAAGAGGATCCAGGTGAAGACCTTTGGGTTTGGAGGCAGTCATGTCAATTGAGATTTGAAGAAGTGTTCAAGGATCTTCACCGGGATGCTCCGTCTGGGCTGAAGAGTGGTTTCCTGAGGGCCTCCTTGGGGCCATGGGAAGAGAGGGGGACGCAGCCCACTGAACCCATCAAGGAGGACGGGTCACCTCTGCCCCCCTCCTGCTGGAGAGCTGGTTGGGACAGGGAGAGTAGACCTGTATCTTTCTGAGTCTGCAATATCCACAGTAGATGTGAAGCAGGAGGAGCACTCACCAATGGGCTCAGACTTGCCGATTTTCTTTCTGGCTTATATTTGGGGTGTTGTTAAGAATGAGACAGTCTGCGGGTTTGGGAGGTGAGAGGGAGTTGCTAAGAGGCTTGCGCTCAGCCTCGGTCGGGGCCCGTCACCTTGGCCCTGCAAGGTCAGCAGCCCCCAGGAAGCTGGGCACAGGCCCGCCGCCTCTGCCTTCACCCGGTGCCCTTGACGTGGGGCCGGCTCGTCAGGATCCTCGTAAAATTCCTCGGTGATGGCTTCTTCTGTTCCCTTTATTTCCTGAAGTGAACATCTGTCTCATTGTTCACCTCCATTGCTTTAGTGCTTTCCTCATGCTTTCTCCCTTTCCAGACAATAAACTTTATTTTCTTCATAAGAATTCAGTCTACGCAAGGGTATTAGGCAGCTTGTTTGCACCTTTTAATTTCTGGACGGCTTCCAGGAAGGCTCTTTGCAGCAGTTCCAATGGGTTCATCTGTGACTCGCCGAAGACAATGCGGCATTGTGCTTGGGCCTTTATCAGTTACCTTCTGTCTGTAAACATCTGCTTGGAAATGCTCGCTGGTAGCCACCCTGCACCCTCCCACCACCCCAGAAATAAAGGGGCTCATGTCTTTTTGCTTGGCATAAGTGTTGGCTATTTTTGTTTGTTTGTTTGTTTCATTTTGTTTTTTTGGAGGGGTCAAGTGCTCAGGTTTAACTGTTTAATTGAAACTCCAAGACTTCATACGTATTGCCGACTGCCTTTGGAGAGGAAATCAGGCACTTTATTTCATTAATGGCTGTGCAGCCTGGTAATTGGCTAATCATCGCAGTTTAATTTTGGTGCTGATGTTGATGACATACCGAATAACTGTGTAAACCAGTGATTACAACTGGAAAACATTTCCATTTTTGAAGAGATCATTATTTTTCTGATGTGCCAAACTCCTCAGCAAGCCATTTTCTTCTTGCTGTTTATTCCTTTCTATCCGTAATCTTTACCAATGATCTCATATCTTTGCCAATAAATATACGGGTTTTTGTTTTTTGGCTCCATGTAAACATGTTCTTGGTTAAGCTCTGTGAACCCGAAGTGTTCTCGTAACTATCGGTATGTCTCCTTCTACTTCTGCTCAGTTACATTTATGGTTTTTCTTTTTCATGTTTTTTGTGTTTGCCTATATGGCCTGTCTTATTTTTTTTTTTAAGGCTTTTGATTATGGAAATTTCAGATATATTCAACAGTAAAGCAGACAGGATGATGATAAGCCCCTGTATGCCAGTCACCCTGCTTCAACAATTAGGTAACTGGTTTTCCCTGTTCCTGTTCCTTTGTTCCTCTGTGTGTATTTCTGTGTGTGTGTGTGTGTGTGTGTGTGTGTGTGTGTATACACATGTATAGGCATATATATTTTTTCTAGTGTGTGTTGTATGGTGGTTTAAATTTCATGTGTTCAAAAAAAATTTTGTTTAATAAGAGTAAAACCACTCTTAAGTAGTGAAGAGTCAAAGCTGCATAATGAAATGCTTGATTTTCTTGTGTATCTGTGGACATGTGAGGGAACTGTAGTCTATGGGCATGAAGGAGGAGGCATCGTGCATCTCCAGTTCATTTTAAGGCTTGCTACCTGGTCCCTCCTCTCCAGTGCTCTGGGTGGAGACGAAATAGAGGCAGGGCAGTGGGCCCAAGAGGTGCTATGTGGAGGATGATCCCCTGGGAATAAACATTCCCAAACAAGGCATGCGACGTGAGTTGGGCACTTTGCCCAGTGATCAGAGGTTAGATGGCTGACTTCTAAATGAAGCTTGACCGTGTATGGCTATGTATGTCTTTGCCTCAGTTCCATTTGCATTTTCTGGAACCCAGTTATGGAGATCAAGAAAGGAGTTTTTAGAGACTGAGGAGGGGGTATAGGCAGGGGAAGCTGGACTCACACTCTGCTTTCTCTCCCCTGTTTCACACATGGCCCTGGTTGCCCCTAGGTTGAGTGGTGGCCCAGAAGTCCCTGGCGTCTGGCCGTACTGCTTGTGACCCGAAGCAGACGGTTTGCTGGTGGGGTCCTTAGAATAGCGCCGTAACGTCCACATGGAAGCCGCTGGCCGAGAGAGTTAGATTCTGTTGAGACCTTGCTTCGGGAAGACCACAGAGAGCCTTCCTCTTGCTCGCTGTTATACACACTGCACACTCAAGTGTGGAAAGACCAGGGGCCTCCGCTGAGCCGTGCTCTTCCTCTGTGCGGGACCGCCAGCTCTCTTCCCATCGGCGGTTGTGTTTTAGCTGAATGAATCAGTGTGCAGAAGAGTGATCGGGGCCCTTCTGTCTGTAACCCCCTGCAGTGCTGTCCTCGTCACCTGGACTGGAGGGAGAGACTTGAGCGTGATCCGAGTGTGACCTGGGGCACAACCACCGTGTCTGCTCTACGCTGAGCACTTCCACCCGTGTAGTTCTTGGTATTCAGCGTGACTTTGTGGGGCTGGGGAGACTGCAGCTGCTGTTGCTCTGATGGGTAGTGTTGTCAGTGTCAGCTGTGCTTACTGACCCTCTCACTCCAGGCACATGGCCACACACTCTACACTCACTGTCTCATAGTGTCTGCACACGCTGGCTGTGTGCATGTAACTGCCCGCATTTCATCGGGGTTCAGAGACTTGGTGAATTTCTTGGCATGCTGGAGCTATCTGTGGTAGAACTCGGATTCCATCTTGGTTGGGCCTGATTTCTCTGCCTGTGGTTTCTGACCTAGGAGAGCGAGCACCATTGATCCTGAGAAGGTTGGTGCTTACTCTCCACCTTGTCCCTCGTGTGCCTGGGGATTTGTTTCCTAGAGGGGTTGAGTTGTGCATTAGGGTTGGGCGGAGTCCACACACAGGTACCACACACGAGATTAACTTTGCCTCTTACCTTCTACATACCCTTAGAACGACTACTTTATTTTCCAAAAAATTATGCCCGCACTAAAATGTTAAATAACACAGAAAAATGTAAATGGCAAGTCTCTTCCCTTTAAACATGCACTAAACATCAGTCCTTCCACTGGAAGACAGTCTCTTGTGGGTTCTTCCAGGAAAAAAATTGCCCGCACAAGCTGTAAATCCATTCATGGATGTATTATATTTATGTATCATATCTATCTGATTCATGAAATTAGAACTCTGCTGATTAATTTTTTTCCGGATTGAAAAATAATGTTCAGTTCAGTTGCTCAGTCGTGTCTCTTTGCAACCCCATGAACTGCAGCACGCCAGGCCTCCCTGTCCATCACCAACTCCGGAACTCCACCCAAATTCATGTCCATTGAGTTGGTGATGCCATCCAACCATCTCATCCTCTGTCGTCCCCTTCTCCTGGCCTCAGTCTTTCCTAGAATCAGGGTCTTTTTAAGTGAGTCAGCTCTTCGCATGAGGTGGCCAAAGTATTGGAGTTTCAGCTTCAACATCAGTCCTTCCAGTGAACACCCAGGACTGATCTCCTTTAGGATGGACTGAGTGGCTCTCCCTGCAGTCCAAGGGACTCTCAAGAGTCTTCTCTAACACCACAGTTCAAAAGCATCGATTCTTCGGCACTCAGCTTTCTTTATAGTCCAACTCCCACATCCAGACATGACTACTGGAAAAACCATAGCCTTGACTAGACAGACCTTTGTTGACAAAGTAATGTATCTGCTTTTAATATGCTGTCTAGGTTTGTCATAACTTTCCTTCCAAGGAGTAAGCCTCTTTTAATTTCATGGCTGCAGTCAACATCTGCAGTGGTTTTGGAGTCCCCCAAAATAAAGTCAGACACTGTTTCCACTGTTTCCCCATCTATTTCCCATGAAGTGATAGGACCAGATGTGATGATCTTAGTTTTCTGAATGTTGAGCTTTAAGCCAACTTTTGCACTCTCCTCTTTCACTTTCATCAAGAGGCTTTTTAGTTCCTCTTCACTTTCTGCCATAAGGGTGGTGTCATCTGCATATCTGAGGTTACTGATATTTCTCCCAGCAATCTTGATTCTAGCTTGTGCTTCCTCCAGCAAAGCATTTCTCATGATGTACTCTGCATATAAGTTAAATAAGCAGGGTGACAATATACAGGCTTGACGTACTCCTTTTCCTATTTGGAACCAGTCTGTTGTTCCATGTCCAGTTCTAACTGTTGCTTCCTGACCTGTGTACAGGTTTCTCAAGAGGCAGGTCAGGTTGTCTGGTATTCCCATCTCCTTCAGAATTTTCCACAGTTTATGGTGATCCACACAGTCAAAGTCTTTGGCACAGTCAATAAAGCAGAAATAGAAAAGTAATGTTATCTTGACATATTTCACAATTATAGTCACACCTACACAAATAAGGAGTAAGTGCTTCTGAATCTTAGACGTAATTGCTGTTAACTTGTATTTCTTTTTGTCTTCTTAAAATTCAAATATATTTGTCTATGTTTATTAAAATTGCTATCACACTTTAATCTGATTTTTTTTTTCCTTAGCATATTTTTGCCGTCTTTTTGTATTAGTACGTATTCTTTGGCAGTACGTTATGCCTTCATAACTTACTAAACCAATCCCTTCTTGCTGGGCACAGATGCTATTTTCAGTTTTCACAGTCACCATCAATGCTACTGATTTCCCTGGGCCAAGTGAGGATTTTAAGTCTGAATTGATCATTCTTCTTCAGAAAGTTTGTTCCCATTTATACTCTTTTTTTTTTTTTTCCAGCCCTGTCTGAGGGTCTCTTTTTCTACACTTCCACCCTCACTGTGTATTTATCATTTTCAAATGGTTTGTATTTCTTGCTGAATGATCATGCAGTTGATTGATAACCGAGAGCACTTGTTCCAACAGTCTTCTCAACTTTAAAATTATGTTAAACAAAAATTTTTATCATTTCACATAAAAACTTTGAAAGCTCTCAGGCTCATCTGTAATGGAGGGTGTACAAATTGAGGTTTTTACTGTGCTTAATCCCTATTAAAGCACTAATCACTAGGGCTCCAAAACTACTGTAAGAGGAACACTTAGAAAGTATAAGGGATCGATAGCTGGTACTTAGGAAATAAGTGAAAGGACGTTTTGTTTGTTTTAAACCCACCTTGGGGCTGAAAGAAAGACTTAAAATGAGTTAGGTTGCGAGTTTCTCAGCATTTCATAGCTTAGATAGTCAAACTGTTAACTTGCATTCAGAAGCTACAGAGATGCATATCAATTATTTTTTTTTAATAAATTGAATTTTCACTGGGCGAAAAATACATCTAGAAGATACAGACATGTACGTGAGAGGCCCTGCTTTTAAGAAACTCATAATTTGACATGAGAAGCAGAGATTCAGTGCAAGGTCCCTGCTTCCCACGGAGGGAGTGATCAGGGTGCACTTCCTCGAGGAGGTGGCCGTAACTCTCCTTTTGCTGTAGATGCATTGGGACTTGATGTTGTGATTAGATTGTCGGTAGTGCTCTGTGAAGAGGATAGTGCTCATGTCGTAAACTTTCATTCCTCCAGTGTCCAATCATCAGGAAATACTTCTCAGCCAGCTTATTAGTTAATGGTGCTTAGATTTTTGGATTTCATGATCCCAAAAATTTTTCAAAAGAAAACAGAAATGAGGACACCAACTTAAACTTGCCAAAGTGTTTTTATTTCCCAAGAAGGACACTAATAAAAGAACAAACAAAAATCAACAATCCTTACTATATAAAAGAGTGTTTTAACACAGAACACCAAGTCCAAAAACAGCCATTTCATCATATTTTATGAACGTTTTTCCAAATAACTTCAGACTTACATAGAAGTTGCAAAAATGCGCGGAAGCTTTACCTGTCTTCCCCTAATTTTAAGTTTACCTAACCGTAATATAATCATCTAACCATAATGTAATCACCAAAACCAGGAAGTGGCCATAGTTTGTAATGTTAAGGGTACCTCCTTAATCGCATTTAACCAGTTTTCCTCCCTTGTCTTCTTAGTGCAGGATCTGCTCCACATGTCTTCTTGGTCGCCTCTAGTCTCTGAGAGTTCCTCATTCCTGCCCTGTCCTTCCTGATCTTGAGACTTTGGTGCATCTGATTTTTTTTTTTTCTTGTTTTTAATGATTGGATTAAGTTAAAGCAGAGTGTAGAGCATCCTAGCAACAGGGTTGTGTCCCTTTTAGTGAAGCAGGTCAGGTGGGACATGACCGTTTGCTTGTCTTGCTGTGGTTAGTGGTGAAGTCACCGTGATCATTTGGTCTGCTGAGTTTTTCCAGCATCATGTTACTGGTTTTTCTTCATGCTACATAAACATTTAGGGGGGGACGCTTTGAGATTACGCCAGCCTTCTCTCTCTTCCTTGAACATTCGTACACTGACTTTGATCCCACCTACAGCAGTTATTGCAGAAGCCCTTGCCTAATGGTAATTCTGCATTTCTTACACGGCTTTCTACACTGATTAATTGGAATTCTTCTGAAGGAAGAGGGATCCTCTCTCTCCCACTTGTTGATTGATTTAGTTATTTTATTTATATTAGTATAGATTCACAGGTGTATCTTTTGTTCTATAGTTGAGTAATACCATTATTTATTTTGCTGCTCAAATTGATGTGACTTTGGCTGGACTGTTGTCTTCAGGAACTTCTTCTGGTTGGCTCCTGTGACAGAATGCTATTTTTTAAAAAAAAAATCTGTTTATTTACTCGTTGCTCTGGATCTCAGTTGCTGTGGGATCTAGTTTGCTGGCCAGGGATCGAACCTGGGCCCCCCTGCATTGGGAACACAGAGTCTTAGCCACTGGACCACCAAGGAAGTCCCTGGACTACCATTTTGATGGAGTGAATTCCCCTTCATGCTGTCTTCCACCTTGCTCCCCACCTTTGATCGCATGTCACTGTAAGCTACTGAGAACAGAGGCCTGCTCTTTGGAATACACTGGCCTGGGGAATGGAAGGAAACTCCATTCAGCATTCAGCATGCTCCGTGCTGAATCCCCAGCCCCAGCCTCAACCCTCTCCCTTAGAGAAAATAAGAGAAGACCCAAGAAAGTGGTGATGGATAAAACTAGGATTGCAGGAAAGACAGGTATTTGTTTTAGGATTGTAAAGGGCTTTGGGGGGGGCGGTTTCGGGGAGCAGCTCTAGCTTGAAAATAATAGACACAGTTCATTGAGAACTTCCTGTGTGCCAGGCAGGTACTGGGCCCTCCAGGCTACAAGCATAATTTTCTCTAACCCTCCCATGATGAAGGCGATACTAACATTGTGGTTCCACAGGTGGGAACAGTGAGGCTCCAGGGTTCTAAGAGGTCAGAATACATTAAAGAGATGGGGGGGTCAGGCCTGAATCTCCATCCCTGGACCCCAGGGTTCGTCTTTGTGCACGTCTCCCCACGGCCACCTGCTCATTCCTCCCGGCGGTGGGTTTTGGGGGAAGAGAAAAGAGCTCCTGCCTGCCCCTGCCGCCCTAAAGATGGGGCCGCCTCCCCCGGCGCCCCGCCACAGCAGTCTAAGTCCATCATCAGGAAAGAAAGAACCACCTTTCCGTATAGTCGTCGCTGGCATTGTGTGTGTGTGTGTATGATTCTTCACCTTCTGTGTGATCTGTGTGTTTGAATATATTTACGTGTTCCTGTTTTGCCTTTTTTCAAAAAAAACGCACTTTCAGGGCATGCAAGTATGGGCATTTGTAACTTGCCGTGATTTCACGAGATATCTGTGTCCCAGAAGAGAAAGTGTTTCTCTTTCTACAGAACCTTCTAGGTCACCAGCATGCGTTTTCTTTGGCCTGCCCTCCTCTATTTACCATCCCTCCACCTCTCAGACAAAGGATGGGACGCTGGAAGAGATCTTGCCCACTCCAGGAGCTCCGCACTCTCTAGCTCACAGCTGAGAGGATGGAGGGTCCTAGGGAGTGGGGGTCAGGGGGGCAGAAACCTGCCCAGGGTCACCGAGCGAGGTGACAGTGGAGCCCCACCAAGAAGCAGGGGTGCGGACTCCAGGTCACTCCCTCTTGCCATCTTGCCTTGGATCTCCCTCAAGACTGCATGTCTCTGCTGCCAGCGCCTCACTGGCCAAGTGCATGGAGGAATTCTTCAGCATGGTCTCTTAATAATCAATGCTTACATTTTGTCTTGGCCCCAGGCCAGATTCCCCCCCACCCCCCCGTGCCCCCACCCAGTCTTGTGCTCAAGGTTAAACATCGCTGTGAGTTAGTGACCTTGCCTTTCTGGGCCTGTGGATGTCGCTCTCCATCCATAAGCCTCCTTTCCACGGACCGTGTTTGCAGCAAAGACTATAATTTTATTTTGGGTTTGGATATACTGATTACATTTTAGCTTCTGGTATATTTTCTTACCCGTCACAGCCATTAAATTTATTTTAATAGTTAACTCTACCCTCCTGATAGCCAGTGAAGGGGGAATTGGATATTGTCTATCAATTGGCTAGTCCATGAACTAAGGCTGTATCTAATTACACGGCATTGTATTGGTGCTGATTTATTAACCATTTACTGGGCTTGGGAGAAGGTTGCGTTTTTTAGTGGCACTCGACAGCCTGGTTGCAGCTTTCCAGGAGGGTAGGGTGCCCGGAATATCACCGATCTTACAGTTATTACTTTGTGTCATATATAATCTTGTTTTTCCTCTGCAACAAATAAATCTTTGGGACTCCCTGGAAAAAAAGAAAAGGAAAAAAAAAAACATTTGTGGTTACAGTATAATAAAAATAAACCGTTTGTCGTGACTGCAGCTGACATTTATCAGCCTGTTTGTGGGTGCTCTTTCTCTCTCTCTATAATGCAGAACATAATTTGTCACTTTGTAAATACATTCCAGTCTAAATCCCTGCCAGCATCTGTTAGTGCTTGAAGGATTAATGTGCTGCCCTGTGTGTGTCTGCTCTTGCAGGGAACAGTGCAGCATATGATTATGGATCTCCGGAGAACAGGAGAACGGGGTATTTTCTCAGCTTTTTCCTTCTCATGTGGTCTTTCTGGCCCTTTCCTGATTTTTCTCATCCTTTTCCTATCCTGCTTAAGAGGTTGGGATTTCATCATTTGCAAGGGTACTGTTAGTCTCCAACATTGCTTCTCCGTTTCACTGAAAGGGTCCCGATAATCACAGTTTCAGGCAGTATGGGTGGACAGATGGTTCGGGATTGGTTAGACTGGGATTCAGGTCCTCCCTTCATCTGATTTATGACCTCAGATTCTTTAGTTTCCGAGTACTTACTCTCAAAGTAAAGATGTGACTAGCTGCCTTTTAAAGGCACTGGGAGTAAAGAAAGGAATCTTGCATGGATGTGATGGGTTGAGCAGAGCACCTTGACAAGGGTTCCTGTGGGGCTGCCCCCCTCCCCCCGTCCATCCCTCTTCGTGCTGTTGCTCCCCTTAACGTGGTCAATGACACCTCCAGTGCTAACCGGTGGCTATGATTCTGTTTTGTTTTTCATCTTTTCTTGTTAACTAGGGGATTTTGTATTTGTTTGAAAGTGTTAATCTCTGTAAATCAGGTGCTTGGTGGCCTCTTGGTATTCAGAAATTTCAAAGATCCTTCTGCCAGTAAGAAGCTCTGGCTCTCAACAAGGCTTGGCACTGACTCCTGCTTGAGGAGTTTAACCACCCCGGTCCAGGCAGGATGACCCACGGTGCTGCAAGGGCTGTCTTTGCTCTCCCCAGCAGAAGGCGTGAATTTCCTCTTAATCGTGATGATATGGCCTGTAATTCCTATTGCTTTCTTTCTTTCTTTTTCCTTATTACTCTCAAGAACAGTTATGGTCTCTCAATCGCCCTTAGTCTACTGCTATCATCAGGACATAGAAGACGTGATCTCTTTAGTAACCATCTTAAGAGCAATCTCTTTATTTCGTGTTTTCGTTGTTTTGGTTTTGTGTGTGTGTAGTTCTGCCTGTCCCAGCCAGATGGTTCCCCACCCAAACTCTGCATCTGTATTCGCAGTTCTGCTCTCTGCAGTAAAGAAGAAAGTGTGTAGCTCTCTTTCCGTTACGAGAGGTGTTGTTGTGTTGTTGTTTTGGTTTTGCCTTTCTGCACTATAAATGCATAAGCACAAGATGGAAATGTCATGCTCTCATTCCCAGTGGCCAAGATGGAGCTTCCGATTTGATGCCTGTTAGGATTTTGAAGAGAATCATTAGCAGATCTGGAACATACCTTTGAGCCCAGTGGAAAAAGTCTGTCCTTCACACCCTAAATGCCCAAGGACTGGCATGCTCGGAAGATGTCTAGAAATCCCTGTTTCAATTTCTCTAACAGCTTTTTATCACCTTCCAGAGTGGCTGTTCCTGGATGGCCACTCCCATGGCTCAGACGGTAAAGCGTCTGCCTATAATGCAGGAGACCCGGCTTCAATCCCTGGATCCGGAAGATCTCCTGGAGAAAGAAATGGCAACCCATTCCAGTATTCTTGCCTGGAAAATCCCATGGATGGAGAAGCCTGGTCGGTACAGTCAACGGGGTTGCAAAGAGTCCGACACGACTGAGCGACTTCACTTCCACTTTCAGAGTGGCCATAAGATTTTTCACAGCGGTCCTGTGTTCAAGCAGACATACAGAATTGCAGGAACCATTTAGTGCTGATACTTAAAACGAGTAATACTCCTGAAATTCAGATTTTTAACAGGAGACACATTTTGCAGCAATGTTAGCAGGGTTAGCAGATACTTACCGCTCATTGTACACACTACTTGAGGCTGCTAATGCTGTCTGTGAGCTACATCTTCATCAGTTGGCCCATGTGGTCAGTCAACATGTTATTTAAGGCATCACGTAATGCCCTATTTTCTCCTATATTCAGTGGAATCTGCAAATTACATTAATTATAAGACTGCCAGGCTGTCGGAAACACACCCAGCTTTCCTGCCTCTTGTCCTGAAACAGGTTTCAGCAAACTGTGCCACACCAGGAGGAAATCCAGCCCAACCCCTGTTTTTGTAAATAAAGTTTTATTGGAACTCAGCTGCACCCATTTGTTGACAGTGTCTATGGCAGCTTTTGCATCCATGCTGCAAAAGTCGAGTTGTTTGTGTGGCTAGCAAAACCTAAAATACTAACTGGCCCATTCAAGAGAAAGTTTGCTGACTTTTTGGAGGACTTAAGGCCATTTGGAAAGAAAAGTCTTGTTTCATTACATTCCAGTGAGCAGGTGGTTAGATTAGTATCTTATTTCTACACATATGGAAACATTTCAAATTACATGTGACTTAGATGTCTCTCTTGGCTCTTCCAGAGTCTGGAGGTTGGGGCAGGGGAGAGGTGGAAATCAACATTCTTTTTTTTTTCTTCATAAAGTTAACATTTTCATGGTCAGAAAAAAAGTGTAAAGGCTTTGGGTTCATGGAAAGAACAACATTCTTGGGAGAGAAGTACATATGAACCCCACCATAATCTCCTGGATTTAGGGAAAATTTCAAGGTTGGAAAGAAAGTTCTGGCACCAAAGCAACAATACTATCTTGTAAGGAGGAATGGCTTATCAGAGTGGAGGAAACACTAAAATCTCACTTCTGCCAACTGCTGATTATATGGCTTTTCAAGCAGATTTTTTGGGGGGATGCTTTTTCAGCCTTTGTTTTGTTTGTGAAGTGCAGGTAATTGGGTCTACTTTGTAAGGGCTCAACAGGGCAGAATGTAGCAGAGTCCTTAATCCTCCCTTCTCTGAATAGTACCTGTCAGAGAGTAAGCCCCCTGAAGTGTTTAATTAACAGTGAGCGGTGCCTCCTGGACTGCGTTTTGTAAGCACACAAAGGGCAGGAAGTGTGACAACTCCTAGTTGTGTGATGGGCAGCGACACTTAGGTGAACTAGAAAACGTGATCCTCAGCCAAAACACCCCCGAATCCTTCTGGGGCTTGTGCTGCAGACCTGGTGCCCCCAAAAGGAGTGAAACCTCTCAAGCCTGCTTTCCTTGAGAAAAAGGGGACCATGTGGATGAGATCCTCCCTTTACACCAGTGAAAGCTCTGGCTACCCCGTGCCCTGTCGGCCACAGAAGCTCTGCCCGAAGAGGACATCTGTATCGTAGAACCAGAGGGAGCGGGGACAAAGCTGTTTATGAATATTGAAGAAGGTGCGCGTTCCGAAATGGCTTCTAATGGACACTTACGAGGTGGTTCCCCGCCCCGACTCTAATGCTGTCTGCGCTGCTCTTCTGAAAACACGCAGTCTGTAACTTAGCTGCCTTTTAAAGGAATTACCTCCATGGGTTTCATCTGTCCTTTTGACTACAAGAGAGCAGACTGCGGAGTTGGACGTGAACGTGGCCACGTGCCCGTGCCCAGCTGGCATGCTTTGGGCCCTGAGGGCCCGGCCAGCCACTGCTTTGAATCTGTGCATCGAGTTGGCCTCATTCTGCCACACCTCATGGACCCCTCTTTCCTGGCCTCCTGTTAGGACTTCCCTTTCAGTAGCTTCCTGGGGAAGCTGTCAGACAGTCCTGGAAACCTCACGGGGTAGGAATACCTGCCTCTTTTTCTGAGCTTTTCTCAGTCTGTCTGTCTACCTCTGTCTTTCTCTCTACTCCTTAGCAACCACACCACTATCTGGAATAAAGGACGTGGGTGGAAAAGTTGTATCACTAATCTGATACATGCTCCTGGCCTCAATTCTTTGAATTAACTCAGAAATTGGAATTGTAACGGCTGTCGGCTCTCAGAGGTGTTTTCAGGCTTATTTTATACCGTTTGGGCTCCAGAATCAGTTGGGTTTTTAAACCCTGTAATGTCCCAAATTTCATTTCTGCTTGCCTACGGTTGGCTGCTCCTTCCTGGTGAAAGCAGCAGGGAGCTGTCAACCGCACTAGCACTTGAGGTTGTGAGAGCAGTTTTACCAAGTGATTTCCAGAGTAGGACAGACCCACATGGGGTGTCCCCAGGTGACAGGGACAGTGGTCTATTTAGTGCATAAACTATGGGGGCTCCTTGCATCTAGTGGCCTTACTAGAAATTGTCATCTGCATCCATCAGCTGGAAGGAGAGAGAATATGGGAAACCCAGTTCACATGAGGGGGGGCGGGGGGGGGGGTGGGGGTGGGGGGGGGGCGGGGAGACACACGCACCCCCCACACCCCCTCCCACACCCCCCACACGCCATTGGTGGAAACCTGGAGGCCCTGCCCCACCGCAGTGCAGCCTGGGAAATGTAGTTCCCAGCTGGTAGGTCTCTTCTCAACACAGCCCAGTGCTGTGGACCAGGGAGAACAGGTCTGGGAGGTGCTGGTTTTCTCTGTCCACACTATTTTATACAGCATGGAGGTCATTCTTAAATTCTAGGTGGCTTCTGCCCTTAAGGTGTGAATTTAAAGTCCTTTTAATTTTTCTTGCGATTATGTATGAATCTGTACTAATTTCTAAGTTTCATTTTGTGTTTCTTCTCTACCAAGTGTTTCCCTTTATTAATAATTTTAGTTCTTTTTTGGATTTTATTTTTGCATCGATCCAGTTTCTTAATATC
Organism: Antilocapra americana; assembly: GCA_007570785.1. Classification (NCBI taxonomy): domain Eukaryota; kingdom Metazoa; phylum Chordata; class Mammalia; order Artiodactyla; family Antilocapridae; genus Antilocapra; species Antilocapra americana. The sequence continues at coordinate 17,609,954 of ML663568.1, read as the reverse complement.
CAGTGAACCCCATGCATCTTTTTTCCTGCTGCTGCTAGTTGGGAAGCTAAACTGACTTTCTTCCTCCTCTTCCTCTTTCTCTCTCTCATATCCTTTCCCTCCCCTCCCTTCCTCTATTTCCTTTCTCCCTCCTTCCCTCCCTCCCTCCCTTCCTTTTGATATTTTTCTTCCTGAAACTTTCACATACATGATTTACATTTTCTCTTAGATAGTGTAAAGCTGTTTACTGTCTCTTACCATTTTAACCAGCAAAACCAGACCATACGTGATTGAATAACTCAATTAAATTCCCCTCCCTCAGAAAGAACATCTTCTTCGCTATTGCTGTTTCAGTTCCTTCTCCAGCTGGCTTTTTGCAAGTAAGATATTTTGTCCTGTAGCTAATGTAGAAGATGCTCAACATTTGGGGACACCTTGACTGTGACGTGTGTGTGTGCTGTGTATTGAGTTTCTAGCTTTTCTGCCTTTCTGGCTGCTTTTGTTGGGACTTATTAGAGGCTGCTTATTAGATGCCACCTTAGGCATAAAGCTTCGTCTTTCTTGGAAGCGCATAGTCTTTTTAACCTTTTCTAGTTCATCTGTTGAATATACTGCTTTGCTTCTGCAGAACCTCAGAAAGATTCCTCTCTTTGGATTCATCCATAAATTGAAAGTGACTGTCGTGGCCGCTCCCCAAGCATGATGATACTGTTGCATGTTGACTGCATGCTCTGCATACCGGGCTCACATTCGTCATCAGGCAGCGTGGCCAGCTTCTGAGTGGCAGGCCGGCAGCCAGCAAGCCTGAAGCTGCAGGAGAAAAGCCTGGCTTTCCAGCAGATTATGGGGACTCATTATTACTAACATCACTAGGCTACTTTTATCTCGCCTTAGGAATTTGTCCCAGGTTCAGGAGCATTATTCATTCATTCATTTTCTAAATTAAACCCTGCCTTGAAAACCTACTCTGTGCCACTCACTGTGTACCAGAAATCAGAGACAGAGATATAAAAGTCCATTTTAATCGACTATAAGTATTAGTGTGAATTCTCAGTTGTTTTGGTTTTCTTTCATAGTCTCCTGCAGTGTTCTTGGGAATAGAAATTGCTCTAAACTTTTTGGAGGACAGCCAGCAAAAATGTATCAAAATTTAAAATACAGATGTCGCTTGATGTGGCTGTTCTATTTCTAGGATCTTATCCTATAGAAAAAAAATATTTATTGCAAAACATAGATATTACAACATTGCTTTTAGTAATAAAAACTACATAAAGTAATGTTAATTACAGCAACAGCAACAGTTAACACTTAGATCATATGTGTTTGAGGTGCTACCCATGGATATTACCTTACTGCGTTCCCACAGTAATCCCAGGGAAGGCATTCTTCTGTTATCTCTATTTTTATAGGTAAGAAAGGTCAAGCTTTGGGACTTTAAGTATCAACTTCACAAAGCTAGGGAAGGACTGAGACATCCAAAAGGGATCAGTTTTTTTTTAAATTTTTAATTGGATTAAAATTTTTTTATTAGTTTTTTTGGTTGTGCTGTGCAATATATGAGGCATTAGTTCTCTGACCAGGGATCAAACCCATCTCCCCATATTGGAAGCTCAGAGCTTTAACCACTGGACCTCCAGAGAAGCCCCACATCAGTTTTTAGTGAATGCTTGAACACCCCGGTTGAAAAGAAGGTGGGTGGAGCTTTGTTTAGGTGTATTCTATGATGTGTTAATTGTGAAAAACCAGATTATAGAGTAACACATAAACCACGATACAGTGTTTGTAGAAATACACTGTGGCCCAGTGTTTTTTTTATATATATAGAAAATGTATCCTGGAAGGGTTTGCCTCAAACTGTCTCGCTGTTTATCTTGGGGCAGCAGGATTCCAGATACTTTCACTTGATACATTATCCCGCTTCTGTGTTATTTGTACTTTGCTCAGTGAGCCAGTTTTATTTTTGTAAATAAGGATAAATTTAAATCGTTGAAGCCCAGTTGGGGTGAATCACAGTTCCTCTCCCCACACCGACACACACAGCCTCGGCACCGTTGCCACCTGGGACTAGCTGTAGGATGTTTGCCAGCATCCCTGGGCTCTGCCCCCTAGATGCCAGAGCAGCCCTCCGCCAGAAACATGTCCAGACCTCACTGGGTGTCCCCGGGGCTGGCATGTCCACGGCCGAGAACCCCCCAAGCAGATGCTGTCCTGTTGCTGTGTGTTTCTCTTCATCCTGAGCACCATAATGAAGAGCGTCTCTCTATCTGAGCGTGTCTCACACTTCATGGGTCCTTCGTGTGGAATTCAGAAGCCTTTCAGCCAGAGCAGGCAAATCTTGATTTTCTCCCTATAGTCAATGAAACTAACCACCACTGACCTGTCAACAGACCCCACATCTTTCTGTGGGTTTTTTTCCTATTAAAAAAAAAAAGTTCTTTAATCGGAGGAAAATTTCTTTACAATGCTGTGTTGGTTTCCGCTGTGCAGCAACACAGTTCAGCCCCCGTTATGCGTATGTCCCCTCCCTCCGGAGCCTCCCTCCCCTCCCCAGCCCACCCCTCTGGGTCATCACAGAGCGCCAGGCTGGGCTTCTTGTGTTAAACAGCGACTTGTCACTGGCTGTCTGCTTTACATGTGGCCCTGTGTATACACCTCACTGCTACTTTCTCTGTTCGTCTGTACTCCTTTCTGAAACTTGGGGTGGGGGGCACCCGATTTATTTTATCAGCAACTTCTGCAAGGAAGGGGGTTCAGATGCCTAACAAGTTTCATTAAGAACCTACCTATTAAAACACTCAAAATATATATGCTGTTCCTGTTGAGGATATGATTATGCAGTAGATTAGCTGATGTCCAGTCTGTTGCCTTTAGAGCACACCATGGATGTTTCCAGTACTTACATAAGACACAGGGCCTGTTTATTAAAGAGTCTTCAACTGTGTATAAAACTCAAACAGTCGAGAGTAATGGTGTCTGCTGAAGGATTCTTTATCATATGAATTTACCTTTAGTCATCTATTATTTATTTCAGCTATTTTATATGCCATTATAATAAATATTATGACAGAGAAAGCTTTTACGCTTCAACTTATTGTACTACTCTCTACTTGCCTGCAATCCTTCAGGAAAATGTAACCATGCTTTACCTATAGTTAACGTAAATCATCACCTACATTAGGATGAAAAATTCACTATGAAAAAAGGCTCTTTCTTCAATAGCCAGGCGTAAATGCCCGATCATGTCGGCTGCCAAACTCCCGTGCCATTTGCCATCCTCTTAAACTGTTTTTAAGCTGCAAAGTGAATGTGTAGCATAGAGGGAAATTGGAAGGTTTTCGAATAATTTTCCCTCTCTTGTTAGTTTCTGGCAAGATAAGCATTTTTTTTTATCCAGAGTGCAAAATACTGCCAATTACTGTCTAAGCATCTTTAATAGTTTTACTTTACGTGGTGCATAAGTCATACACCAAATTAAATAAGCCGTTATCTAGTACAATTTCTCCTTGAATCAGCTCACAATCACCTATAGATATTGAAGCAGTTATTTTATAAATTGAGTTCCAGCAACCCAAGGCAGAAATTTTGACCTATGTGTAATGAAAAAAGTATTGTCATGATTTTCTTATTAGGCATGTTTATGTATTTGGAGGGAGGGCGGACTTCGGGGGGGGGCATTTGTGGAGGCTCAGGAGTGAAGGTTCCTGCTTGATGGTTGATCTGAAGGTTAGGAATGACAAAGTCAAACCTCTCTCCTTCAAGGCTTGAAGGAAAACCCAGGGCTTTGCTAAGGGTCGTTTCTGGTTTCGGTCCCTCTTTTGTAAATTGGACTCTTCTTTAAGAGCATTTTCCTGGTTAAAGGCACAGAGGTGTACAAATTGATACAGGTGTGGAAGAGTCATGAAAGAGACTCTTAAACTCTGCCTTCTCCTTGGATAGAATTGCTGTTTCAGAAGGAGCACTTATCAGAACATCCTTTTGTTAAAAAAGTATTCATTTATTAACGTTTTGGCTGTGCTGGGTCTTAGTCGAAGCATACAGGGTCTTCTGTCTTCACTGCAGCATGCATGGTCTTTAGTTGTGACGTGTGTGGCTGTTCGTTGTACTATGCAAAGTTGTGCATGGGTCATCTAGTTCCCAGACCCGGGATCAAACCCAGGCCCCCTGTATTGGGAGTGTGGAGCCTTAGCCACTGGACCACCAGGTCAGTCCCCGATCAGGGCATCCTTTTTGTCTTTCGGCTTATTCAAGGTCAGGCAGACTCCCCGTCTAGCTCTCTCACGATGCTGATTTGGGTTGCTCTCCTGAGACACACAGGAGACGCAGGTCCCTGTCTGCTCCTGCGTTTCCCAACAGAGAGGCTGACATCCGCAGCCACGATAGCATCACTTTCATAACACTGGAGGAATGAGTGTTGCGAAGTCCCACATAGGATACTGACAAATTACAGAACCAGTGTCATTAGCTCTGTATTCTAGTTCAGTGAATAATGTCATGTCAATAACACGCTCATCGCCGGTGTCTCCCGCTGCTGTAAATGTGACAACTCCTATTTAAGGTTTCAGAACATAAAATCACGACCAAGCATATGTAAAGTGGAAGGGTGAGAGGCATCAGCATAATGCAATTAAGGCCCATTGGATTAGAATTTGCAGGGTGCCATTAGCAATAAGCTCTGAATGTACATTATTGCCTTGGTTACATTTTCTCCTGCAATACCAGGCTTCTCTTGTAAATTCTAAGTGTATGAAATAAATATGATGTAAAATAGACACAAACAAGAATATATAGAGGACGTTAATTTCTTGATAGCTTCTCGATGTCAGGCATTGAAGAATACGAGAACAGGGCAAGAGCCAGGGCTAGAGCCAGTAGTGATAATCCAGCAAAGACACGAGGGTTGGAACCAGTCGAGTCTAAGTTGGAAACCCGAATCAGTGTCTGGGCTGTGCCACTTTAAACTGTAAAAACCTCTGTTTTCTAGTCTGTGAAATGGGGGAAATGATAGATTCTTCAAAAGACTTTTCCTGTGGCTCTTCAATGAAAAATACATGCCAGGCATGTCATGTGCTGAGCTCTGTCACTCAGTCACGCCCAGCACTTTGCGACCCTATGGACTGTAGCCTGCTTAAGTAAATTTTGTGAAATAAAGAAAGACTGCAACTGATAATATGCTGTATGGTTGAAAAACAAAGAATCGGTGTCATGTTCCAACAGTGGTTTTGCAAATGATAATAATTGTTATTTCTGTGCCTCGTACCTTGTATGGCCTATACCTAATCTTTCCCCTAACCATTTAAGGCAACTGCCCGATTCAGCCCAGAGCAGTCACGCAGCTTCCCTGAAGTCACACAGCCAGTGCTGTTGTCAGGCTGGACTGTTCATTACTCTGTCTTTCTGGCTGAACCTGGGCGTGGCTGGGAGCAGCTGGGCGTCTCGCCTTCTTAGACGTTGCCTGATGCTTCACATGTGGGATGCCACCTGTGCAGTCGTGCTGTGAAACGATGGGTACCAGCGTCTGTAGATGGGATTTAAGTTTGCATTCCTCTTTTGCCTGAAATGATAAACTTGTGTACACTGGTGTGATTAAAGGAAAGAGTGCGGATTTGGGGAAGGGTTGGGTAGGCATTTTTTTTTTTAATTGGTTTTGCCATACAATGACATGATATCGCCATGGGTGTACATATGCTTCCCCTCCAGAACCCCCCTCCCTCCTGATTCCCTCCCCCCCAGGAAATCTCGGTGCACCAGCCCCGAGCAACAATCCTGGGCTGCCGATTGATTTCACATATGATACTTAACATGTTTCAATGCCATTCTCCCAAATCATCCCACCCTTGCCCTCATCCACAAAGTCCACGAGTCTGTTCTATACATCTGCGTTCCTTTTGCTGTCTCGCATGCTGGGTTCTCATTACCATCTTTCTAAATTCCATATATATGTGTTAACATACTGTATTGTTGTTTTTGCTTCTGGCTTACTTCACTCTGAATAATAGGCTCCAGTTCCGTCCACCTGAGTAGAACTGCTTCAAATGAATTTTTTTTTAATGCTGAGTAATATTCCATTGTGTATATGTACCACAGGTTTCTTATCCATTCGTCATTTGATGGGCATCTAGGTTGCTTCCATGTCCTGGCTATTGTAAACAATGCAGCGATGAACATTGGGGTACACGTGGCTCTTTCAATTCTGGTTTCCTTGGTGTGTATGCCCAGCAGTGGGATTGCTGGGTCAAATGGCAGGTCTATTTGCAGTTTTTTAAGGAATCTCCACACTGTTTTTTTATGGCATTTAAAGATTCAAAGTTCTAATAGGAAGTTGTCTCGTCAGCCCAAGCTAGGTGGGGGGAGGGTTGGCTGGTTGGTTGGCTGGCTGGATAGACGGGTAGATGGGTAGAGAGGAGGGAAGCAGGGAGGGACGTATGGAAAGCTGACAGTTAATACTGGGATGGTGGCATCTACTTTTTGTCCACAATCATCTGTCTTTTCTAAATGTTTCTATTACTAGTGAAAGTATGAAGCAGGAAGTGTCCTGAAATGAGCCTGGAGAGTTGATAGGGCAAAATCATGGACTGTGCGTTGGTTGTTAGCTGTTATTCATTGTGTATATGCTTACATTTCTCTTCTTGCTGGGCATATGGAGGGTTGTACCATTTTGAAGCTAGGCACAGTGCAGAACTTGCCCTGCTAACAAAATGTTAGCAGAAGCAACACCTGTCACCACAGGGTGGAAGGCCGTGACATTCAGTGTGCAGCCGTATCCTCTTCTCTGCCCTGTAGAGGCTGGTGATGTTACAGAGGATGGAAACACCCCAGACTCCATCTGCCTGGGCCTCTGGCCAGTCACAGTGACCGTGGCCCCACTGAGCTGGGATAGACATGAAGCATGAACAAGTAATAATCCTTGGTTGTCTTAAGAAGTTGAGGTTTGGGGGCTCTTCCTTGTTGAAGGTCATCTTGATTGATACAGAGGCACTTGTTTGAGCCACACAGTACGGGATCTGGGTCGTATCTTGTTGGCCATTCCAAGCTACAAAAGTGTAGGAGTGTGTGAGTGTGAGTGTGTGTGTATGTGTGTGTGTGTGTGTGTGTGTTGCGAATCTAGAGCCCAGAGACTGGCCAGACAGGGTCTGAACTTTTCACGTCCTGGATGGTGTATGCTGGTTTAACATCTTAGTTGAAAAACTCAATGGTTCTTTAGTGGTGATGGAAGACTTCTGTATCTTGAATGTGGTGATAGTTCTATGAATTTCTGCATGTGATAAAAATGTCATATAATTATAGGCATAGATATTTCAAATAAAAGAAAATGAGTGCATCCCCCAACTGGTGAAATCCAAGTAACATCTGGAGTCTAATGAATCACTTTGTGACAATGTCAGTTTTCTGGTTTTGATGATGTGCTGCTTGGATAAGTCGTCCCCTCTGGGGGATGCTGGGAGATGGGCATGTGAGCACTCTTGGTACTGTGTTTGCCGCTTCTTGCGAGTCTATAATTCCTTCCAAATTAAAGTTAACAACAACAACAGCAGAAATGAGTTATACCAAGAAAGCGGACTGTGGTCAGTCCCAAATTCATAGACTCAGCAGGAAAACTCGCATTGGCAGATGGGGCCTCTTACTTTCACCTAGCAATCAGCAGTTTATCCCTCAGAAATGCTCTCTGTTTGCAATCCGTCAGCCCCTGCCTTCTCATTTAGAACACGTCCCATGATAAAAACATTTCTATCACATTGTGAAGTTTGTTAGACAGCCAGAAGAGCAACCCACCCCCCAACACACACACATATCAGCACGTGTGTGCACCCTCTTTCTAAAAGCTGTGTTTTCCCTTTATGGGGCTTAGCAAAACTGCGCACGCAGTCTCTCTGCCTTTCTCGGGGTCAGTAGCAGAGAGAGGAAACCTGATACCGCGGGCAGGGGGAATTACCTGAGTAATTGGGTGTGGACTTGAATCACTGTCCCCAGGAGCCCAGTAACCCACCGCCTGTGGGTTAGTCTGTTGAACTACTTGATGGCTTGTGACCCCTTGTTCCCCCTGGATATGTACGTTCTGATTCTGTTCTTATTGTTGGTGGCAGCCCTGTGCTTTATCTTCCAGTAAGGGGCGGGGGGCGCGGGGTGGGGGGAGTACAGCCAAAGACAGCTTACCACATGCAGATAACACATTAGAAGAACGCATCGGCCCGCTTGGCCGCGCCATCACTTTCATTGGAATTTTTGCTTCGGGGTCACCATCTGGGAATGTTCTCCCTATTTTATAGGGGGAAGAATGTACATGCATTATTTTCTGATATGTAGCCAGCAGATTCCTTGGGGGTTTCCATCAGGGACTCAGCTGAGAGGAGCGATGTCTGTCTTTACCACCCCTCCCTTAATAGGAGAAATATCTGGTTTTCCTCTTGCTATCCATTCAAAGCTCCATAAGATTCTGTGTTGGCAGTGAGTGTCTTGCTCTGCGCCAGGGGTGGCTGGGGCCCGAGGAGCAGGATGAGGGTGAAAGGCCACTTGGGTTGCCAGGTCTGAATGTCAGAACCGGTAGTTGAGCATTCAGGAGGCATAAGAATCTGTGGGGAAGGAAAGTTAGCTATTTTGACAGATGTCCCACTCCAAAGACTTGAGCCACAGATAAACATCCATGACACAGACAGAAAGCAGTGTGGGGCGGGGGGGGCGCGGCTTGTTCCCCATCTGGAGTCCTGAGCCCTCTGCACTCAGGTGCAGCCTCTTCTCCTGGTGGCAGGTTACCTTCATATGGGATGAGGGCCGGGGCCTTGCCTTACCGTGAACACTCCTGCTCTGATATTCCCCGATCTCAGGAAGCTCTAATGAAACCCACGTGTTGGCACTCTCCTCTTTTCCTGGATCAGGTTAGATACTTCTCCTTCTTCCAGAATCCGCAGGTGTGTGCAGCTGATGATGTTACCTGAGGAATTTAAAATCCACTTCGGCCAACTTGCCTTTGCCAGACTGTCGGGGTTTGGGGAGGTCACTGAATTCCTCTTTGCAGCCTTTCCTGAAAACTGGGCCGTGTTAGTGGCAGGACCTGGATCCTCCAGGGTCCAACAGTGATCTGGTACGACGTGGCCTTCGAGGGGAAGTCTCACTTGTCATGAACACAGTTTCACCCACCCTGCTGCCCTGTCGCCCTCCTGAACCACCATTTATTACACAGTGGCCTCGGGGAAAGAACTTGTCACCACGGGCATCTTCCCTCCTTCCTGTTAAATCGATGAAACACCTTCTGCCTTCCAGGCAGGCTGTTAGGTGCTTTGCACTTAGCCTCACAACTCTGCAAGTAGATAATGGACATTCATTGTTTACAAGTGAGGAAACTGAGGCTCAGAAAGGTTAGATGGTAGGCCGGCCTGGTGTTCATTGTCCGAGGCCTGGGACTCGGGTCACAGTCCAGGACGTTGGTCGCTGAGGTGAACTGCTGCAGACACATTAAGTGTCTCAGCACGGCTGTGACCGTCCAGGTGGAGGGTGCCCTCCGCTGAGCCATATGTATCCCCTTCACAGCATCCGAGCACCATGTGCTTCTTGCTAGTCTTACTTCAGCATCACAGTCTAAACAAGGATTCCCAGGTTCACCGCATACTTACGAGAATCCACTTACCTGAACAGGCAGGTAGCTGGGCCATCTATTCTGAGGAGAGAGATCTAAGAAGTGGTAGCATTTCAGCCCATACAGCAGAGTCCAGCCAGACTTAAAAATCGGGAGGGCCTGGTAAACACAGGGCTTGTCTGAAAGGCATGGTCTTTCCAGAACTGTACTAGGGGGCCATGCAGTGGAATGGGGTGGCTTCAATGACTGCTATAGCGCTTCCGGTGTGTCTCCAGGAGGGAGTTTGGGCTTCAGTGTCAGACTGACTTGAGGTCTCACCATCCACACTTCTTAGCTCGGTATTCAGTCTCTTATAAGATGCCACAGTGTAAAATAGGCCACATACAAGATATCCTTCAGTCGTCCTGAGGGTGACATGAAATGATGCCTGTAAATGCCCACCCACCGTCACCCCAGGTTAGACATCAGTAGCGTCATTATTGTCACCCACATGTGCCTCACGTCCACAGAGCTCACGGGGTCTCTAAACCTGGTGTGTCTGCGTTTCTGAAGCAGGGGAATGTAGAGCTGTCGGGCTCTGTGGGAGTTACCGAGTTTTGCCTGCTTTTGTACTTTCTGTCCACGCCTTGTGCTTCATTTTTGAGGCAGGCTTAGTGGAGTCGTTTCAGAGCCCAGCTGGCAGCTTTTGAGATTCCCACGTGGCCTCTGGTGTTATTGCAGAAGGGAGGCTTCGTCCTGGTGTACCCCTGTCATTATAGTTTCTTTTAGGAGGTGCTTCGAGAGGAGATGCGCGAGCCCCTGGACCCTGTGGATCCTGTTTCGTGCGCTGAGTCAAACGGCACAGCCCCTCTGCCTGGAGTTTCAGCAGAGTCCCAGCCTCCCATCCTCCCTAAACTTGGCAGTAAAAAGCCCCGTTTTTCTATTCATTCCGATGATTTATATTCTCTCTGGGCGTCTAATATTAAACAGGGGGATTCCGACATGTTCCATAACACATTTACTGTAACTTGATACTATGAACTAAACTTGCTGTTATTTATCATTTCTTTTTATTTTCTCTCATTCCAGCACAAAGCCAAGGTAGAAGCAATGACCCTGGACCTCGCTCTGCTCCGTAGCGTGCAGCATTTTGCTCAAGCGTTCAAGGCCAAGAATGTGTGAGTGTCCCAGTGGAGGGTTATAGATCATAATATCTCGCCATTGTAATGTCTTTATCAGATGAACACAGCGGAAGGCTATTGTGCCGCTTTGGTGTCCAAACAGGAGGCTCATTTATACGGGCCTGGTCGAGGTGTGCCGTATTTTCTTGACTCTGAGCCCCCCTCATTCTGAGACGTGTCATCAATCTCATAACAGCCTCCCAGATAACAAGAAAAAGATAACTACTAAGCACCAGTGAAAAGCGACCTCATAAAAGCCAGCTGATTGTAGGCTGCATCCTGATTGCAGACGTCTTCGAGGCGCCTCCCAGAATCGAGGAGAAGTTATATTTTAATTGCACTTAGGAAGAGGTCAGGTCAGCTCTCTAGTTCCACAAGCGGGCTGAACCTCAGAGCTCTAGAAGAAGGTTTTACTGTTTCGCAAACCTGCAATGCTTTTACGTGGCGCATGGACATGGTTCCAAAAGCGTGGGCTCACATCTGAGAACTTCTGTTTTTCCATTCTTTCTCAGACTTTCAAAAATGCCTGAAGGAGGGAGCCTTCGCTGAGGACTGGCAGATTTTTTCTTTGGCCATCCCTTACCAACCGCCTTCCCTAACAGAGAGGGAGCAGCTCTTAAAGCCAGAACTGAGGAGAGTGGTAGTGGTTAGCTTCCTTTTCATTACAATATTTTGTTTCCAAGTGTTTATTTTTACAGTTCCCTCTGATTTTTTTTTTTTTTTTTTAGGGCAAGCAGTACTGGTTTCTCATTTAACATAGTGGTTTAAATTTCTTTAACAAATCACTTCGTTTAATTTTTCTTTCCCAGTGAGTTGATTTAAACACAAGGATTAAGTTAATAATAGTGCACGTGGTGCCAAGGGTAAAATAATTCCGCAGTCGGCACCAGAGTCCCTGAGCGTGGAGCAGGCTGATCAGTGACAAGCCGTCTCAGGGTTGGCCTCCGTCGGGGTCGCTGGTCTTAACAGTTCTCTGCGGAGATGATGGATGGGAGGGGAGGTATCTCAGACCAGATGTTCAGATGGCATGATGCTGACCCGACTCCTCAGTGCTGTCCGGTGGCCAGTTCTTCTTCTTTCTCCCTTCGTTTTCTCACTCGTTCTTTCAGACCATTAAGGAGTCTGTCCTCTAAAGCCCTTTCTGGAGCAGGCCCGAGTCCTTGAGATTGAAATGTCAAGTCAGAGTCTTTAGGGAGATCTGCACTCCCCTCGCCCCCGTCCAGGCGCCTGCCCTGTGCTTCAACAAATAGCTGAATAGCCTCGTCCCCAGGCCAGCCAACCCAGGCAAGCCCTACTGGGTGCCCTCTTGGCAGCGATTGGTAGCTGCCAGCTCTTGCCAGAGCTCCCAGAGATCCTCACGTCGAGACAGAGCTGTAGCTCTTTAAACATTTGCCCTTTCCTCCCTTCATGATTCATTTATCCGCTTGCTTCTTCACTTAACACGCATTTAACACATGCCTCCAAAGCCCCAGGCTCTCTTCTCAGCTCTGGAAAGAGAGTGGTGGCTGGTGGAGGCCTAGTTAAGCTCACCCAAGCCGTTGTGTGAGTTGCCAGCGGGCAGGCAGTGTTTAACTGCTGGCAGCCTACTCCTCGACCTAGTATTTCTGCGGTTGTTTGGAAGAGAACAATAATAACATCAACCATAGCAGCGATAAGAGCTCGTTTCTCGAGAGCTTGTTATGAGCCCCACACCCGGTGCCCTTGTGCCCCTTTCCTGACTTAATTCTCCAAGCAGCCCTCAGGGTAAGTGCTGTCATTATGTCTATTATGCAGTTGAGGAAAATGAGACCAGAGAGGGTGAGTTATCCGAGGGCATGCGGCCAGCCGGCGGGGATGCTGTGGCTGGGCACGCCTGGGCAGCCCGCCTGCTTCACCACCTTGCCACACGGTCTGTTCTCAGTGGGCTGGAAACCAAGATCCGAGAAAGTGAGTGACTTCTGCAGGGTGCCTTGGCAGGTTGGCGGCAGAGGCGGCATTTCCAGCCGCTGTGACTCTCCGCTTGCTCCCTGACACCACACCACTCTCACGGGAGCTGAGACGCACCGCCTCTTCACGCTCCCTCCCATCCTGGTGTCAGACCTCGCTGGAAGGAGACGTTTAGCCAACGGTTACATCCAACGGTTACATAAGAGGCCTGCCTTCCAAGTCTTAATGGGACCATTTGCTTTTAACCATGAAGTAGTTCAGAAATCATCAAAGCCAACTGCCTTCTGTGATCACCAAGCCCAAACTGTTGGAGGAAAGCAGTCGCCTATTCCTCCCTAATTCTGGATTTTAGCAAATGAACTCTGAATTTCTGTACTCCTTGGTTCTGAAACAAAAGCAGTTTTCCTCTTGGCCAGCCCCGTGCCACGAACCTCCTTTCATCAATCTCTCTAGGGTCCAGTATTTTACATGGATTTAGAGAAATCAGCATGAAAATCCCGCCTGACTTTCGCTTTGGAAGGCTAGCAGGGAGATGTCTTCCCGGGCCAGGCAGATGACCGCTCAGCACCACAGGCCTGACTGCCGGAGCAACACGTGTCGCCCTCCTGCTGTCTCCAGCTCCCAGGTTTCGACATGAAGATCTCCTTGCATGTAACACACAATGACAAATGAAGGAGAGGCTGCCCATGCGTTACCCATTGCTCCTGTGCCCTTGGACTGAGGAGAGGAAGAGCCCTCAGGCTGGCGCGCCACGTGGACGGGCACACTTAGTGGTCCGCTCGGGCGCTTTTCACCATGTGTGTCCCCTCGGTTCATGCCCAGCCCGGGCAGTCTCCCCACGCCAGGGTCGGCCGCAGTGCATGTAGACCGAGCCTGGCAAAGGCAGAAGCGTGTGAAAATGCGAACCTCTTTGGAAGATGCAGCTCATTGTACAGATGAGCCAGTCTCCTTCCCTCTTCCGCCAGGAGGGAGTGTGGATTCAGCCTCTTCTTGAATATTCTTCCTCTTTATGTTTTTTTGGGGGGGTGGTGGCATGGGGTGGGGACTGAGCCTGTTCAGAATGAGCCCCGCTAACAGTGGTTATGCAGAGCATCATCCCTCTGACGTTTGCTGCGTGCCCGGCACTCATGCCCATGTTGTCTAATTCCTTACACTCATCCCCAGGCACGACTCATTTAGATCCTTGTTTCCAGTGGAAAGGCTCCGGCTTTTCACCGAGAGGCCAGCTTGCTTTCCTAACTTTAGCAAGTGGCAGATCCCGAATTGGAACATACGTCTGTCTGAATCCAAAGCGACCCTCTTCTTGTTCCACCTCACCCTTTGGGTGTTTCCTTCAGGGTGGATTTCTGGGCTGCTGGGAATTGCTGAGGACCAAGTTTCTAAGAAATGTAGGGGCCGGACACCATTCAAGACAATGAGTATGCTATTCTCTCTCCGTTTACTTAAATCAGAAACAGAAAAGGTTAATGCAATCTTAGCCTTATTTTTTTTTTTTAGTTTTTTTTTTATTGTTAACATATTTTTGGTGTTTTATTTTTTTATTTTCTTCAGAGTTTTAAAAATTCTGTTTTTTATTTTTTTAATTTATTTTAATTTTCTTTACATTATCGTATTGGTTTTGCCATACATTGACATGAATCTGCCATGGGTATACATGTGTTCCCCTTCCAGAATCCCCTTCCCACCTCCCTCCCGATTCCTTCAAATTTCTTTATTATCATTACTTTTTAATGCAGCGTATTTGTTTCAAGGACACGTGTGTCCTCTAGAGTTTTCTGTGGTCTGTATTTCAGTGACGGCATCCCGGTGGTGTTATTCAGCGAGTTCTTCTGTCTTCTATGTTTCCTGCGAAATGGTAGCCAACTCTGGAAGGTCGGTCAAATTCCTGTTTAATTTTTATTTGGCAAGAATGCTCAGTAGGTGGTGGTGGTGTCTTCCAGCCAGTTTTCTGAAGGCTCCGCATACCCCCACCGACCCTCCCCTGCACCCGGGGTCTGCCTGCCCGCTCCCGCTGGCCTCCCATCCCTTCTGTTCTCCTTCACTCCCTCTTCGGGGTGGTCAGCCCAGGAGGACTCAGTGCTTCCAGGGCACTTCCCCCCTGCGTCAGTGGTGGTGGTGGTTGGCCAGTGTGTCTCAGGTCCAATTATTTCGGGGCATTACTGGAAAGTTCCAAACCAAAGCCTGTGGTAAGTCCCAGCCAAACTCGAGTTTTGCTGGGTATTTTTGTTGAAACCGCCATTCTGGAGGGCAGCCAGAATCCATGCTCCTGCTGCACAGCTGGTCAGGGCCTCCGTCAGAATGCAGAGAGCTCGGACCCTTCCTGATGATTCCGACCGAGTATCAGGATTTTCTGTAGCGGGCTCTGAAGCCAGTAGGGTATTGTTTGGGATACCTTTGCACAGTTTCATCCATGGTACTAACTGCCTGATTTACCAAAAAGCATTCATTTTGAGCAGTAACAATAGTTCAGGAGCTTCTAGACTTCTGTAAATATATATACATATATTTCCTTTATCAGATACTGTTTCATGGTTTGAGTTCTATATATTCCTGAAATAATGGACACCTGGATTCCAGTTTTGAACTTTGAAAACTTTCAGTGATGGCACATAATATAGGAAGTTTACTGCTTGGATTTCAGTTACCAGTCAGCTCTTATAATATTATGTAAGGTCTTTGATTCATCATAAAAATTAATGGAAGTTGATCATAAGATAATTTTAAAATAACACTTGCTATTCTAAAGATTTCTAGAACTTTCTTTTGGTCGTGGATCTCTACTTTCTCTTTTCAACTTTCTGTCTCCAGCAGAATTTAAGGAAATCAGGCTCTGTTTCACTTAACAATACTTAAAATACTTTCACTTAAAAATTGGATAGTGGTGTTTAAAGAAAAATCACAAGAATACTCTTTCAGTTTCCTCTTTACTGTTTATACATTTGAGGGAGAAATCTTAACAAAGTTATTTATTTTCACTTTTTAGAACTTGAAAGTTCAGGACTTTCAGAAAGTGCTAATCCCAGATTTCATTTTCTTGGATTCTTATTTCCAATTTTGCTGTCTCCAGTCCTTCTACAGAAGTAGGTGGGCTATAAATTATAAATAAATCCCAAATTTTGAGGGCTAAATACCCTGCAAGACCAATGTGTAAATTACAGCTTAATCTTTCTTCTTTTCCTCAGTTGGGTTTTAAGAGTAATATTTTCGCCCATGTATCTCTGTTACTTTTTGCTCAGCATGAGAAATCCATTTCTGGTTTGTGTAACAGAGTATCATGTTGCTTTGCTTTTCTGAACAGTTTGAAAACTAAAAGAAAAGAAAAACAGAGAGGCAGGTTTTTTTTTTTTTTTTAGGTTTAATAAACTCTCTAAATCTAGATCTTAATTATGGTGTCTTCTGAAAAATTTTTCAAAGTCTGCAAGTTGATTTTTTTCCCCATCCCCTACATTTTCCACCTTGAGGTATTAAAAAACTATGCTGTGAAGCATTTAACGTGTCTAGAAACATCAGAGAAGGCTTCCATCCACAGTAGATGCTTTGCCTTCTGAAGCTTAACTCTTTAGGCATCAAATGTTCTTATATAATTCTTTAAAAAAATATATATTTGTAAAACAGGTGGTGTTCTGTCAGTCCTTATTAAACAGAAATACAAACGCAGACACTACAGCACAGGGGTCAGTACACGTTTCTGAAAAGGTCCAGAGAGGAAGTACCTCAGACTTCTCGGGCCCCAAGATTATCTGTGCTAGCGGTTTGTCTCTTCCTCTGTGGCCTGAGGGCAGCCTGGACAGTATTGACGTGGATGAACATGGCTGTGTCCCAGTGAAACTTTACTTCCAAAAGCAGAACACGGGCTGGATACGTCCGAGGGCCATGATGGGCCATAATGTGCCCCTGTTGAATAGAGTTTTGGGGAACTGGCTGAGCCTGGCTTTAAATCTGAGCTCTGCTGTTTAGCAGCTGCGTAGCCGTGGGCACTGAGCATTCTGGGGCCTCACTCTACAGGTTCACGTGAAGTCGGTTCCCGCACAGACTTTTCAGGTCCGCTGAGAAGAGGAGCCACGATCCATGAGATTTGCAGACACATCTCGGTGGGCTGTGCCTCTGACTGATGCGTGTGTGTGTGTGTTCCTGTCCTGATCCTTACATGACGCGAGAGGTTTGTATGAATATGTCCAGTGTGATACAATGGAAGTAAGATAGATTTCTGTCGAAACAGGAAAAGAGGGTCAGAGGGGACTAGTCAGACGTGATCGCAGAGGAAGTGTGGAACTCATGGAGTCTTTACAGTCATTCGCAAGGTGGACCTGGGGACTTCCCTGGTAGTGCAGTGGCTGAGACTCCACTTGCCGTTGCAGGGGGCCCAGGTTTGATCCCTCCTCAGGAGACCAGGTCCCACACACTGCAGCAAAGATCAGAGAGCCCTCACACCACAACTAAGCCTTGGTGCAGCCAAGTAAGTAAGTATTTTTTAAAAAAAACTGGGCCTGGAAATGGGCTTTGAAATCCTTCACAGCCGAGGCAAGAGAGGACATGAGCTTCACGTTGCCCATAAACTGTGTGTGTGACCAGCCCTGAGCAGAAATACCGTCACTGTAGTGATGCTCCGCTGTCACAGGGTGCTCGGTACTCTGCTGTGGACTCTTCCCCTGCTCTTTGTTACTCTTCGCAAAGCCATGGGCTCGAGGGGCTACTTGCCAATTCTCTTTTGGAGCAAATGGGTAGACTGTTTCCTTTGCCATTGCTGCTGTTGTTTCCCCTGGTTTTAGGCAGCTTTCCAGATGATTTGAGTGGCTTTAAGGACAGAATATTAAAAAGCAGAGACATTACTTTGCCAACGAAGGTCCGTCTAGTCAAGGCTATGGTTTTTCCAGTGGTCATGTATGGATGTGAGAGTTGGACTATAAAGAAAGCTGAGCACAGAAGAATTGATGCTTTTGAACTATGGTGTTGGAGAAGACTCTTGAGAGTCCCTTGGACTGCACGGAGATCCAACTAGTCCATCCTAGAGGAATCAGTCCTGGGTGTTCATTGGAAGGACTGAAGTTGAAGCTGAAACTCCAATACTTTGGCCACCTCATGTGAAGAGTTGACTCATTGGAAAAGACCCTGATGCTGGGAAAGATTGAAGGCAGGAGGAGAAGGGGATGACAGAGGATGAGATGGTTGGATGGCATCACCGATTCAATGGACATGGGTTTGGGTGGGCTCTGGGAGTTGGTGATGGACAGGGAGGCCTGGCCTGCTGCGGTTTGTGGGGTCACAGAGTTGGACATGACTGAGTGACTGAGCTGAACTGAACTGAAGGGCAGCTTGCTTTGAATAAGTGAGAATTACAGTGAGCCACAGTAAAAATAATTAACCTCTGTATTGTGAGATACCAAAGTTGTCTATATGCCTCTTCTCCCCTCCTCTTTTAGCTTATTTTTAAAAGTTTTCCCCTTCATGTCATTAATTATTTAGTGTTTACAACAGTGCCAGGAACTGGGCTAGACATTGAAATTAAATCATTTGCCCTCTCGCTTCTCCTGTGCCTATCTGTCTCTTAAAATAGTCGTGAAGCTGAAGGATTTTTTTTTTATAACTTTGTGCAGTGCTGACTATCTTCAAAAACATATTCTTACTGAAGAAGAATTGTTGTTAAATTAATTAAGAGCCACTTTGCAATTAAATGTGTTAGGGAAAAGAAAAATTTCAGTGAGCCATTTTGCCATCATTAAAAGTCATCACTGCCAAGGAATACATGAAAATGTATTTCAATTAACCACAGCGATGTTTGCAAAATAAACAGTTTTGATTTCCCAACAGAATTCTAGGTTCAGCCATCACTATCATGTTTCTGGAAGTCAAAGTGATGTATGTTAATTGAAGACACACAAAAAACCTTCCCTTCCAGGAAGAATAAAAACCCAGCTTTGGAGAGTACATACAGTTACTCTGTGGTCGCCTCCTCCCTCACCCACCAGCCCACCACTGCATATATAGCCAATGTTTGGGCTTTAATACCAGCAAATAATATGAACTTAGTTGCTGGTGTTCTGTGTTGATTACTTAAAGCACTGGACCAGAGCATGAGTTGGCAAAGTTTTTCTATAAAGAATCAGATAAACAAATATTTATATAAATGAATAGCTCTACCAATGTTTTTCCCTTCATCAGCCAAATGGTCTCTATAGCAGCCACTCAACAGTGTTGAGTGTCTCTTGAGTGTTGAGTGAAACCACGGTAATGTGGAAGTAGCTACTGATAATGTGTGAATGATTGGGCAAGACGAGATTCCAATAAAACTTTATTTAGAAAGACAGGAAGTGGGTTGGATTTGGGATTCAGTCTGGGGGTTGTGGTTTGCTGACCTTAGGGCTAGAATCCCCTGTCCCTTGAAAAGTAACTCATTTGAAAAGCATCTTGCCTCACTATGAGAAACACATTCCGTTTTGGATTTTGTTAGGTTTGGTACAGATAAGTCCATATATATAGCCAGTGTTGTGGGCATGGTTCATTCAGTTCTCTGCAGATAGCCCTCTGTGTTCCTTAGAGGCTGAAAGAAGAGATAAGAGTTTGAATAGAAGAGTGTGCTGTGCTGAGTTGTGGAAATGCCACCATATGGGAAAGCAGGTCAGCTAAGACAAGCAAGTATTGTTTAAATAATGAAGACACCGAAGCCCTGCTTGGGACTTGGAACCGTAAAATGATGATGGAGGTAGTAATTGCTAATATTCATCACCTGTTTATTATGTGGCATGCACAGCTAAGCACTCATCTGCCATCCCATTTTATCCTCACAAGGACTTCATGGGGTAGGTCAAAAATTGTAGAAGAACGGCAGTTTCTTATGGTTCAGCCTAATATGGTGCTCGACCATATTTCATAGATCAAGAAATCAGCAGGAAAGAGATTAAACATCTTGACCCAGTTCATGCCAGCTAGTAGATTGTGAGACTAGAGCTGAGTCCAGAATCTGCTCTGTTGCTGAGCTCCGCTTCGATAGTGGTTTGGAAAATCAGAAAGCTCTGTCTCATTCAGAAATGAGTCATATATGACATGGTATCTCTGAAGGAGTTTTGACCTACCGGTAGGACGGATGACAACCCCTGCCTGCTGGGAAGGTGGTTAAGGTCACTTCGAGGTTGAAGGGGATGCACCTTCCAGCCAGTTTCCTATCATTGAGAGGAAATTGTGTTACTGAAATACGTGTAGAAGAGGTTAAACACCACTCACCAGAAGAGAGGTTCATCCCCTCAATTGAGCGGTCAGGAGGTTTTTCTCCCGAGTACCTGAAGTCTGTATAAGCAGAAATGGCAGCGCTTGTCTCTACATTTACTCCAAGTGTCGGCGTTCATTTCCCCTTAGCTCCTACTTGTCTTCATAGTGACGCTGATCCGGTAGACAGCGGGCGACCAGAGGGTCACTTTGCAATTCAGACATCTGAACTGCCAGAGTGGTTGCTCTCAAACGCAAACCCAGCCTGATCCTTTCCTGCAAGGAAGACCCTTGGGTGGCCTCTGGAGGCTGGTTCATCCTGCTCCTTCATTTATAGGTCAGATCATCTCAGCTATGTGCCTCTGTGTTCTGCTTTGCCATTGAGCTTCTGAGTTGTGTCTGACTCTTTGCGACCCCATGGACTATAGCCTGCCAGGCTTCTCTGTCTATGGGATTTCCCAGGCAAGAATACCAGAGTGGGTCGCCATTTCCTTCTCCAGGGGATCTTCCTGACCCAGGGATCGAACCCACGTTTCCTGCAGTGGCAGGCGGATTCTTTACCACTGAGCCACCTGGGAAGCCAGAGATGATTACCAGTTCCGCCTCCCAACTCCGGGCCTGTGCCTCTGTCCCCCTACCTGTCACTAACCTGCTCGCTGGCTGATTTTGTTGCATTCTCTGTGGAGCCTTGCTTTTCGCCTCCTCTTAAGTCCGCATCGTCATTGGATTGATGAGTCACTTGTGGGAGCATCGACCACACACCCAGTCATTGGGCTTGGAGTACTTTGGGGACACTTTTTTCTATACTGGTTTTTCTTTACTTTTTTCTATACTGGTTTTTCTTTGTTAGACTGAGCCCCAGAGAAGCAGAAACCTTGGCTAGTTGACTTTTGTCTTAGCTCTGAGGCCCTGCTCCACACCTTACTAACATGACGGCCTTGGCGCGTTCCTTCATCTCTCTGATCCTCAGTTTCTTCATCAGTAAAAGTGAGAGGTGAACGTAATTAGCCTTGCAGGGTGGTTGAAAGGTTTAAATATCAAAGTGTTCAAGAAACGTAGTACCTGAATACCTAGTAAAGGTTTCACGCATTTCAGATTGTAACATCATTTTTGTTGTCAACATCATTGTCCTTTGCAAGTGTTAACTTTACTGCCACAGCACAAGCTCCAGAAAGGGAGTGGGGGGATGGGTGGGTGGGTGAGGGTGAGGGAGGAAAGGAGGAAAGGAAGGAAGGAGAGAAGGAATGGCAGCCAGAAGAGGAAACTCACTGTTGCACTGGTGACCTAAACTTTGATTTTAAGGCGTCAGTTCTTAGCCATTTGACGTTCTTCCCTTGGTACCTCCTTGGGTGGTATCGAAGTTATATATTAGAACATCTTGGGAAACAAATTGTAAAGTACTTTTGCGTAATAGTTATTTCAGGTACAGAAAATACAGCTTCCCTTCTAATGACGTGTGGGCTTGAGCCTCACAACCAAGCTGTTCTCAGACCCGTACAAGCATGGACACAGGAAACTCTTGATGTTAAGGTTGATGTCTGGTGACTCTCAGAGAACTCTTGAATTATACAAGATTCAGGAAAAAAAAGTGTCACAGTGTCTGTGGTTTAAAATTGTATTTTCCAGCTTGCCTGGTGAATCCAGCTGGGCGTTTCTCCCGATCCCTTCTGACCACCCCGGCTGGCACATCGGAGCTGTCCTCTCCCATAATTGACATGTTGGGAAGTTCTGCTTAAACCACACTGAAATCGCATTTTAGTAACTGGGGACCCGTCTTTCTCCCTTCTCCCCTCCGCCCCCAGTAAATTGTTGAGAAGCTAGTTCTTGTCAGCCTAAAAACTTGAATATACATTTGAAATACATCACCATTGGCGGCCGGCTGAAAATCCCCGAGGAAGATTGTATTTTTAGTTGATCCACTTGTCACTGTGCTGTGTTCTTAATATTGTGAGTCATCTTTTTTCTTCATTTTGTGAGAAAACCCTCAATATCTCGTCATCCCAGAAAACACACACGGAGCCTCTCAATTAGCGGCAGAGTTCTTCAGTATGCCTTCTAAGCTTCAGATGTTGCTATCATTCAGTCACCGACTCATAATCAAACAGGTATTTGAGCTGACATTAAGGAGTATTTGATAACAAAAATCAGAATGAAGAAAGTGGTCTCAGAGGTACAAGTAGTGGGTACAAGAAGTACAAGTCAACCAGTGATAGAGGTTTGGGAGGTGGACCTCGGCAGAACGTCTCCAGCTAAAAGCACAACAGTGCCTAGATTTCTCAGATCATCAGACTCCCAAGAGCATGTCCCCGTGTTCTCAGAGTGGCTCTATGTGGGACCAGGTGGAGTCCAGTAATCCTCTGTATACAGGTCAGAGTATTTAAACAATCTTAAATTCTCATATGCTGCTGCTAAGTCACTTCAGTCGTGTCCGACTCTGTGTGACCCCATAGACGGCAGCCCGCCAGGCTCCCCTGTCCCTGGGATTCTCCAGGCAAGAACACTGGAGTGGGTTGCCATTTCCTTGTCCAATGCATGAAAGTGAAAAGTGAAAGTGAAGTCGCTTAGTCGTGTCCGACTCTTCGCAACCCCATGGACTGCAGCCTACCAGGCTCCTCCGTCCATGGGATTTTCCAGGCAAGAGGACTGGAGTGGGGTGCCATTGCCTTCTCCATCTCATATGCTAGGTTGCTTCTATACATAATCGCTGTTAGAAGTACTCTGAAACTAGCCTGTATGTACTTCTTTTTGGATCTCTTATTTTCTTAAGATCAGTTCTTGGAAGAGCAGTGCCCGGGTCAAAGCACATGAGTATCTTTGAATACCACTGGTCTGTGACATCAGGTTACCTTCCAGAAAAGTAACATGTAATTCTCATCTCTTGGTCAGACTCTAGGCAAAGAAGTACTATTTGTAAAGCTTATATCTATTTAATTGCAGTCAAAATGTTTTTAAATGTACAATACTTGTATTAGCCAGGGAAGTTCTTTCAGTTGCTTTGTCCTGTCCCCTGGGCCCATCACAGCCACGGAGAGGAGAACCCGCTTCTCGGTGGGGGCAGGAGGAACCGCTGGTCTCTTCCTTCACTGGCCTGGTGTTGCTCTGAGTGGCTGAGCAGTGGGCGCAGGTACTGAGCGCTGGACCGGCAGTCAGGGAGGCCCAGCGGCCGCTGACCCGTCGTTTCCTGGGTCAGTCCTTGTCCTGAATGGTGGTGCCCTAGGCTCCTCCTCTGCTGCGGGACCACTGCTGCAGCTCGCGACTCGCTTCATCTTTCTGGAACTTTCCCGACTCTGCTCTGACACAGGAAGCAGCACCTGTGTGGCGCCCCTGTCCCCCCTGTGGGGCATGCCTTCACTCTAATCTTAGACAAGAGCTCACGCTGACCTTAAAGACCTGGGCACCAAAGGAGATTTCAGTCCTGGGCTCCTCAGCCCATCTGACACTCAGGCGTCTGAGACCAAGCTGACGTTCCTTTCCGCTCACCCCGTGGGCGGGTTTTCCAAGCTCAGTCGAGTTCTGCATCAGGTTCACTTCTGATTCCTTTAAAGCTCGTCCTCCCCTGTCCTGTTGGAAGCATGGGCTTGCTGTTCAGTACCCGGCAGCCAGTGGCTTCCTGTCTTGCCTTTCACATGGCGTAGTTTGGGTTTAAAGTGCTGCAGTCCATGGGGTCGCAAAGGGTCGGACATGACTGAGCGACTGAACTCAACTGCCTTTATGATTTTTTTTTAGGCAGGTGTTAAATGTATTTCTTAGTGCTATTTTTGGGGTATTTCTTTGGTATTATGTATAAATGTTATTTTATCCAAGTTCTGTGGCCACCAAGATGGTGCATGCCTGTTGTAGAATGTTAGGGCAAAAGAAGAATGAGCATGAATATGAACGGGAAAATTGTACATTTTCCTGGCTGTCTATCAGTGTGTGTTTGTTTTTTGAAATATTTTTGCTGGGGAGATTTTCAAATACACACAACAAGAGGAGAGGTAAACGTACCTTCCCCTGTCTTTCACCCACCTTCTGTAAGTAGCAGTATATGGTTGGTTTTGTGCAGTCTGTAGCCCCTTCTTCCTAGATTATTTTAATGCAAATTGAAGATGACATAAATGTCCATGGATACGCTGTGACCACCCCTCTATTATCACCACTGTCCATATTTTATAATATTACCTTCTGGTTTTTATACTTCCAATAATTATAGGCATTCTATATGAGAAACATTAAATATGCATGTGTATAAATATATATTTTAAATATTTTTGGAAAACTGTCTCATTCCTCAAGGTCTTCCATGGTCATTTAGTGGAGAGAGTAAATTAGCAAAATGATACCTTAGGTTAGAGAAAGTATAGTGAATAATATGTCGAGGAATGAAACAGATTTTTTAAAAATTTCCACCTAATCTTTTAACAAATGGCTAAAATTCACATGGTGAGAAGTAAATTCAACTTGACATGGTGAAATTCTAATAATAGGCTGAAATAATGTCGCAGACTAAAACCACATAGCTTTGAGTAACCTAGCAATTGTCTTAAAAAAAATGCACCCTTATTTTCTCTGGACTGACTCTATCTAGCTCGAGTCCCAGTTTCCATCTACGAGGGATGTGTAGGGAAGAGGTGGCCGGGCTGGGGATCTGTGAACCATCGCTGCCCCTGTTGGGGGAGGAGGGAGAAGCCAGAAGCCACTTAAGTCATCGTGAGAACGTAGAGCAGTCTTCTCAGAGCCCAGGGAGCTGGCTTTATTTTTAATTCATGTTTAATTTACACACCTCACACTGCTTTCAAGTGTACAGTCCAGTGATTTTCAGTATGTTCCCATTCAAAAAGAAACTTCATCCTCGAACCATTTAGCGTCATTCCCCTTCCTTCCTCGCACCCAGCCCCCTCCAGCTTTTGACAGCCGCTCATCTTTCTGTCTCTCCCACTTTGCCTGTTCTGCAGATTTCATATGAAGGACTCACACAATATGTTGTTTTCCGTGACTGGCTCCTTCCAGTTAGCGTTGATCAGTCTTTCCTCTTCACGGCTGAGTAGTACCCCACTGTGTGGGTAGACCACAGTTTGTTTATCCATTCGTCAGTGGGTGGTCATTCGGGTTATGTCCACTTTCTGGCTGCTATCAGTGACGTTGCTGTGAACCTTATTCTTCTTCATTCTGCGCCCCCTGGGATGATTCTGTGATACTTGGAGGCTGAAGGTGTCAGATGCTAGGCTGGCGGGGACCGTGAGACCTCTCTTTGGGGAACAGCATTCCTCCCAAGCTCAGCACCAAGGCCCTTTCTGAGCCCCTCTTCAGTGTGTGTCCCCTGGGACATGCACAGTGGTCTTGTAATCCCTAAGGAAGCAGGTCTCCTGGGGAGAAGTTTGCCAGACCACACCTCTCATGGCCAACAAGAGGCTGCGTGACCCTTGTCTGGTTTAAGAAGAGGCGTTAGCACAGAGTGACAGGCCAAATCCAACTTGGGCTCCATTATTTCGTAAAGCTCTTTGTTGATTTGACCTCCTGTGACCCAGGGAATAATTCTAACCAATCAGAGCTGGCTCCCATTTGGCACCAGAGTCCACTCGCTTTACGGCTGATGGCAGAGGGGGCCACACGGCTACCCCGCCTGAATCAATCCTCGACTCTGGGGCCGCTAGTGCTTTTCCCTGGCAAGGTTGTATTTCTTCATTAGCCAGTCCCAGGGCCCAGGGAGTCCCAGAGGATGTTAGAGTACATTAATTTTTATCATAACATGGGCTCTTTCAGGTCTGAATGGCAGCACACGGCTGTCAGGGGCTTTCTGAACTCTGTTACAGCTCCATATATCTCTAGGCAAAACAGAGGAAAGAGCCCTCACTGGAGCGGAGATGTGCAGAGTGCATGAGGCGTTTTTACTGTTTGAGTGACTTGACCACATGCTTCAGCACACTCCCACCTCTGCCACCCCTCATCACTTCCTCCCTTCACTGTAACTGCAGAAGGTATTTTTAAAATAAGCTCTCTGCATAATGGTAATGAAATCATCACCTGGTACCTGGAGCTCTTCTATAAATATATGAGATGAATATTCCCGTGATTTTATTTTTCAGCAGAATATATGCCTCCACAGCATTGTAGAAGTCTGTAAATAATGACTTTGTAATGCTCAATATGGCATTCATGTCCATAAAATATAATTTTAATTTGAAGGAATGCTAACGCATTTCCAGAAAGGCTAGTTACTTCTGTGTTGCTTTTATTTTCTCCACTTATCAGGTGAGTAGAATTCTTAGAGGGATGTATCTGACTTGGAGAGGATGCCCAATCATTAGTTTACTAGTGAAAGTGAAAGTCGCTCAGTCGTGTTCAGCTCTTTACCAGCCCATGGACTGTACTGTCCATGGAATTCTCCAGGCCAGGATACTGGAGTGGGTAAGCCTTTCCCTTCTCCTGGGGATCCCAACCCAAGGATCGAACCCAGGTCTCTGTATTGCAGGCTGATTCTTTACCAGCTGAGCTGCCAACAAATGACAGGACCCCCCTCTGCATGAGCAGACACTGTGGTGTGGTGGGAAGGACCCTCGCACAGAGACGTCTTAGAGGAGATGGTGTTCTCAGCTGTAAGAGTCAGTCAGTGCTCTGCTGGCGTAACACGTGACTTACTGCCGGCTCCAATCCTTCCCTCAGTTTCCTGGATAATTCTGATTTCTTCATAATGGGTGTCATTTAATAACCCCCACTGCTGGGCAGCCTTGTTGCGTATGAGTTCTGTGTGCTACGGAGCAGAGTTTGCCAAAATTCACATTTTACGGCTTATCTGTAGGGATGTTATTGTTCAGTCGCTCAGTCGTGTCTGACTCTCTGTGACCCCATGGACTGCAGCACACCGAGCTTCCTTGCCCTTCACCACCTGCCAGCGCTTGCTCAGACTCGTGTCCATTGGGTCGGTGATGCCGTACCTCAGATGGACAAATACTGTATTTATCTTAACACATACCAGATTTTAAAAACCCAAACCCGAGAAGCAACTGACGTAGCTGATAATTTGGCATTGTACAGGCTGAAAAGTCCAGATGAGTCGGTTTACAGTGTATGAAAAAATAGTACATGCAAGCATTCCATCAGTTGGAGGACAATTAGGAGAGTGGTACATAGATGGTTGTGTTGTAGATTATGCTGATAAAGAGACTCTCTGGGTTTAAAAAAACCACAGTACTGACTATATGCATTCAGTGCTTTAAAAATCAAGTGATAGTGAGCTTGATATGTGTACGCAAAGACGCGGAGAGCTTTTCACGGTGATACCTAAGTTTTAAGGATTCTGTGACTCAGGAACCTTCTGGTATGTCAGGCGTGGTACTGAGTGTTGGCGTACAAGGGTGACCACATACAGGCCCAGCCCTTCCGGAGCTTCTGGTCCTTGTAGCGACTTTTTCCATGTTATGTGTGATAAACTGGGGGTCATAGAGGAAAACAACCTCAAAATAATGCCTTCCCCTTAAAGGCTTAAATATAAAAACATGACACCATAAACTCCTGGAAGAGACCATAGGCAAAACATTCTCTGATGTAAACTGTAGCAGTGTTTTCCTAGGTCAGTCTCCCAGGGCAATAGAAGTAAAAGTAGAAATAAACAAATTGGGTTAAATGCCATTGGTGGTTTAATTATCCATTTGATGCATTATTTTTCCTAGAAAGCCCTCTCTGAAGAGACTGTGGGGCTTCCCCTATGGCTCAAGAGTAAAGAATCCACCTGCAATGCAGGAAACACAGAACGTTTTATCCTTGGATTGGGAAGATCCCCTGCAAAAGGGAATGGAAACCCACTCTGGTATTCTTGCCTAGGAAAGCCCACAGACAGAGGAGCCTGATGGTGTACAGTCCATGGGGTCGCAGACAGCCATGAGCAGAGCAACGTGTGTATTCCTGTTGTACATCTCTCCCCCACGTTAGAATCAATGAGGGTGCAAGTGTGCTTCTGGGATTCTGTGTGTGAAGATGGGAAAATATATTCAAGATAATGAAAAGGAGACAGAAGCTTAAGGAAACAACAAAAACAAGAGTGTTGCCATTTCCTGTTAAGTGTGTGTACTGATGTTCTGGAATTCAGTATAAGAAGTCGTAAATGGTGCATGAAATGAAAAAGTCCTGATGACCCCTGGGGAAACACCCTGCCCCCGGCTCTTTTCCTGCTGATTGGTTCAGATTATTTCCTCTTTTCCGTATTTAAAAAAATGTGTCTAGGTTATCTTGACAGCAGAATCCACTCTGGGTTAATTATCTTAATATTTGATGATGTCCTTCACCGTCTTGAAGTATGCAAGTCCTTTAACATTTAGCAGCGCAGCAGCTAGGTGGTCACTGACTACCTGAGCTGATGTTGAGTTCATGTGTTCACTTTTCTCATATTTTACTTGATTTCCTTTCATATTTTTTCAGCATGTCATCTCCCAGAAATACTGAGTAAGGGCATGGGAAACAATATATAGGTATTTTCTAAATGAGGAGACAGCTATATAGATATTTCATGTCTCTACATTATTGTTGGATTTTATGTCTCCAAAGTGTAGCCCAAGGTCCAGGAAACGGGCAGCTGAAAAAAAAGAAAATAGCCTGTTTCAGGTACACTCTTTCTCATGGCTGGTGCTGGGCATTTTATGTTTTTCTCTAATTCTCACGGCTATCAAGCAAGGTAAGTATTATCATTTTTTAAAGAAATATCATTGATTTGATTATGCCGGGTCTTAGTTGTAGGTGGGACTTCCCTGGTGGCTCAGATGGTAAAGCGTCTGCCTAGAATACGGGAGATCCAGGTTCGATCCCTGGGTCGGGAAGATTTCCTGGAGAAGGAAATGGCAACCCACTCTAGTATCTTGCCTGGAAAATTTCATGGACGGAGAAGCCTGGTAGGGTACAGTCACAAAGAGTCGGACACGACTGAGCGACTTTACTCACTTAGCTGTAGCATGTGGGATATTTCATTATGGCATACAAACCTCATTGCAGCGTGTGGGATATGGCTCCCTGGCCAGGGATTGAGCCCACGCCCCCAGCACTGGGAGTGGGGTGTCCTAGCCACTGGACACCAGGGAAGTCCCTATCATTTCCTTGTGAGTTTGAGAAGTTGATGATACGTGTGTGTGTGTGTACCTTGTGCATTTGAGAAGCTGATGATATATTTTTTCTAGTGCAATCCAGTAAATAAGCATTTTTTAAAAGTTTGCCAATGTTGCACCTGAAATCTTCCCAAGTTTTACTAGGGGCACGAACACCACAGTTTGGGCAGTTGAGGTCTTGGCGGATCATTTGGTGGAAGGTGAGGGGCCTTCCCTGGGTTGGGGTAGTTGTAGAGAGAACTGTGGTCGCTTTTATGCTGCCATCCTGGAGCTCCGAATAAAGTAGCCCTTGTTTCTGAAGCAAGGACCCACCTTGGAATTCTCTAGCAACTTCTTTTTTCCTCTTCCTTTTCTGAAAGAAGAGGACAGCTGAACACCAGGTCACACTGATCAACAGGTGCTTTTGGGATTTTGCATCCTCAGGCCCTCTCTCTCGAATTTCAGAGTATTTCCAAATAATATGAATTCCTGCAGCTCACTGGAGAGCTGCCCCAGATGGTATGCCCTTCTGTTTCAAGGAGGAAC
This sequence comes from Antilocapra americana, assembly GCA_007570785.1. Taxonomy (NCBI): domain Eukaryota; kingdom Metazoa; phylum Chordata; class Mammalia; order Artiodactyla; family Antilocapridae; genus Antilocapra; species Antilocapra americana. Next base: position 17,580,525 of record ML663568.1, on the reverse strand, counting down.
TGAAAAGAATTTCCCTTTACGTAACGCTCCACTTAGCTCATTCTTCTGCTGTGTCTGAGCTGAGTCCCTCAAAGGCACAGTTGTGTTAACATTCTACGGGGTGTTTATTTAACCTGTGAGAGTCTGCCTCATTTTGGGGGCGCATGTTACAGTTCAATTTACAAATCTTCACTGTAACTCAGCCTCCTGATGGTTCCTCTCAGGTTCTTTTTATTTTATTTTTTGTTTATTTATTATTATTTTTTTAGAGGGCTTGCTTTTCTCAGGCAGTGACCTCTGATTCTTTGTGTCTTATCTCTCTTTCTGTTCCCTTCCAGGCTTCTCCAGATTTAATTTCTAACCTGGTCCTGTTGTTGTTGTTTTGGCATCTTTGAGAACTTAGTTCCCTGACCAGAGATCAAACCTAGGCCACCTGTAGTGGAAGTTAGGGCCTTAACCACTGGACTGCTACTGGACTCTCAGGCTCTTTTTAAATGCCCTTCTCATTTCTCAGATTTGAAATTATGTTATCTGATTCTTAGGTTTCTTGAGACAAAATCAGTTTGGTCTTGTCTCCAAAGCACAAGTAACTCTATTAATCAACTAGAACAAACCCACTTTCCCGTGCTTTCTTCTGCCACCTTTGATGTCATAATCTGTTGTGAAGTATGGCTGTGTCATGGCTAGTAGACAAAATGGCATTGGAGAAGTGGCACTAATTCAGATGTATGCATTCTGGTGTGTACACAAGGCTTCCTTCTTACCGCATGCAAGACCTGGAAAACAAAGACCTCCTAATTGTTGACAGTTGTCTCCTGAAAGAGATAACAGTTGTCCACACCAATCGTGGCCTCTGGTGGAAAAGGTTATGTAATGTAGGAATGGACAAGGCCCAGACAGAACTGTTGGCCAGGCTTCCTGGAAGATGCTGCCCCTCAGAAGCTGATGTCCCATGTACTGTCCACACGTGAGATGCCCTGGACTTGGGTTGTTGCCGGTTACTCTTGAGCCTTCCCAAGAGTTGGCGCTGTTGAGCCTGGCAGTGGCTGTTTGTGGAGGATGCTGATGGGTCCTTGCCCCCCAGTCGGTCAGTATCCCTGGGAACTTGGTTCCTTGGAAGGGCCTTGAAGTCCAGGGAGCTTTGACTTCAGTTAGATCACCAGTTTTATGGGCGTTGCCTCCCAGGTGCTCAGTGCTCTGCAAATCGCCCCAGAGCTCCGGAGACAGCTGGGGCCCAAGTGAGCAGCCAGTGTGCCCACGGCACTCACCCCAGGGATGCGGGCAGAGCCATGGGCAGCACACAGCACCCCGTGGTCTTCCTCCATTGTAATATCATGGTGTATTTTAGGTAGGGTAAAATTCATGCCTTTAGTTGTGTGGTCAGTGAGTTGTGGCGCGCGCGCACGCACGCACACGCGCGCACACACACACACACACACACACACACACACACACACACACACAGTCACGGAGTCACACCGTCAAGATATGGAGCAGTTCCTTTACCTGCTCAATTGTCCCTGTGCCCCTGTGAAGTAATTCTCAACCCTTACACCCAGCCCCTGGCAACCACTGAGTTTGTTTGTTTTTTTTTTTTTCTGTCCCTAGAGTTTTGCATTTCCTAGAATGTTATTTAAATGGAAGCATTCCATATTTAGCTTTTTGAGTCTGGCTTCTCTCACATAGCATGATGCATGCATTAGTGATCTGTTGCTCTTAAATTACCCCCAAAACTTAGTGACTCCAAACAGCAAATTTTTATTATCGCACTCTATTAGCTTTCTCTTGCTATTGTAATAAATTACCACAAACATATTAGCTGAACAGAAAGCATATCCGGTTGTAGGAATGTATATTCCCACCAGCTTTATACAACAGAGTGAAAATAGAATCATACTATACTAATCTGCTAATTCTAAAGGTAGAAAATATCCCCTTTAAATTTTTGCTGCTGATAGAGTTTAACACAGTATATCTCATACTGGTTACTGGTAATCTAGTTTTATGCATTTTTAAACTGTCTTCATCAGTCTCTCTGACTGACACTTAGAATGTGTTTCATTTGGTCCCAGTATTCATGATGGGTCAAGTAAGAGAGAAGTCAAAGGTATTAGGGCTTCTCTGGCGGCTCAGCAGTAAAGAATCCACCTACAATGCAGGGTATGTGGTTTGAACCCTGGCTTGGAGGAGGAAATGGCAACCCCCTCCAGTACTCTTGCCTGAAAATCCCACAGACAGAGGAGCCTGGTGGGCTACAGTCCATGGGGTCGCACAACAGTCGGACATGACTTAGTGACTAAACAAGTCAAGGCAAACAAGCCAAAGGTGTTGGCAAGCCTCGGTGTGGGCTTTTGCAGTGACTAGAGCTAAAGGCAACAGAAGCAGAAACATGGAATAACAGAGGTTGCCTGAACGCAGGTTCCCTGGAGATCAGACTTGGGACAGGGATGTTTCTCACCTGATTCCTGGGGGAATGCTCTGAGAAGGAGAATGAGGGAAACAGGTTATATTCAGGTGTAGACTGACCCCAAAGGAAGCTCTGGAGAACGGATCCCAGAGTTGGTCCTCTTTGTTAGGAGAGCGTCTGGATGTGGGACATGACTTTCCAGATGCGATGGCACCCATCACTCAGGGACGATTTTCTGGACAAGTCAGTGCTCTCAGCTGCTGGAAATGGGTACACCAGGCCCCATAAATGAGTTCTAGACAGACTGTCACATTTCCGCTCCATCGGAAAGGAAGGGGATTGGACAAATACTAATAGCTGAAGGCTCCAGAGTTACTGGCTTCTCCCCATGGGAGAGGATGGGGTAGCACACGTTACCAGCATTTTCATCATCAGGCGACTGGCTGGAGAGTATCACCCGCTGCGGAAATACAGATGTCAGGAAAGCGGGGAAGACCTGGGGAGAGGAGATGCAGAGTTGAGGTTTAGGGGGGGTGGGGATGAGGTTCTGGAGCTTGGGGGGGTGTCGGCATGGTGCTCCTTCATAGAGGTGTTGTGTGGAATCCCAACCTGGATGAAATTGCTGTAAGGACGAGATTTTAGACTGAATCAAAGGAGGTTGGAGATGGAACTCTGGTTGAAGAGGGAGGTCTGGAGGAGGCAGAAGGTGAGGCAGTGGTGGCATTAGGAGGAGGTCCAAGAATAGACTGTGTCTTAGCATCTGAGCTAGCGAAGAGACCAGGGACTGGGGAGGAGCCGGGTCCCTTGTGACAGAGAAGTCCAGTTTCAACAGAGTGGAGGTCGTTGGGTGCGGAGACCAAGAAGCCATCGCTCCCCAGGCATCTTTGAGAGATTCTGGGTGGTGAAGGGGCAGAAATCGGTCAGCTTGGTGATGAGAAGAGAGTTTCGGACGAGGGAGGAGATTCTGAATGGAGCCTGATATTTCAAAACCACAGTCTGTGAGTGGGAAGAGAGAGGCTTCGTGCAACTTGAAAAAGCCCCAATGTCAAGTAGACACTTCTTTCTCTTTCCAGCCTTCTCTCTTCCATTTGACTTCTTTCGTTCACTTTCTTAACCATTTTCTTCCCTGAGTTTTCTCCTAATTGTTGGGTCTGAACAATCTATTTAGCCAGATAGGCAGCAAGAATGAGTCAATGGAGAGAGTGAAGAGGCCAGAAAGACAGAGATCCTCAGTGAATGGCACGCTTGAGGGCTGCACACCTGCGATTCAATAATGTTTAATGTCACTTACACCTACATTTTTAAGGAGGAGGAGAGCAGGAAGAAAATGTGAACATCAGCTGTCTAAAGCCTTTGAGCTCCGACTCCTTTCTGTTTATTGTCAGCATTCACTGCTCCGTCCAGTAGGAAGTCTCACTTAAGGCTACTCGGGCTAGAAGTCTTGGTCCATGGTCATTCCCACTGATGACAAGCAGCCATACCCACTGGTAAATCTCTGGGACTCCACCCTCTTTACCATGGAGCAGTTACTTCTCTGGTCCAAGGCGTGTATTGGCCCTGGAGGATGGGATTGCCACTTTCCAAACAGCGTGCTCAGAGAATGCCCAGAGAAATGTAGGTGCTTTCCCCATGGGTGTGTCCTAACTGCAGAGAACAAGCAGCACCCCTGTACTGGCAGCTCCAGTTCTGCACACACAGAGAACAAGGTTCCCACCACCCTTTACAGAGTAGAATCCATCAAAGAAGGGGAAAAAAATCAGCCCTTGAAAATGCTGACTAATAGCATCAACTTTGGAATTGGAATGATACTATTTTTGTTTTCATTCTGTCTTTATAGTTTGAACTTTCCTTTTGATAGTCTGTAAATATTCATCATCTCAGAGCCTTTTGAATCGCAGTGGCTTTTAGTCAAAACTGAGCAAAATGTGCCATTTGAATAATAAAAACCTCATTAAAGTGAGGTGAAAGGAATTCTTTTCCTTTTGTACAAGCCAATTAAGTGTCTTTACAATTAAAAAAAAGTCTAGCACTTTATAGTTTCATATTCCATAAGCCTGTTTTTAATTAATAGAGGGGACAAGCTCTAGGTACACAGTATGTATTTTGCCTCTGGTGTCGTGCAATTAACATTAATGAAGCGTATTTTAAATTTGGTGAAAGAGGAACGGGTTTCCCAGGTCCTCTTTGGGCTCCTGTGTCCAGACTGAGGTCTTAGGTCACAGGCTTCTTTGATGCTGTGTGCATTTCCTTGAGTCAGTGTGCAGGCTCAGGTAGAGGTAACTACAGGAGGTGTTGGTATAGAGGAGTGTGCTGCCAGCATCCCAAATGCCCAACTCAGCCTGCCTTAAAGATAATCAAACTCTCAGAAGAAACAATCAACTGTTAAGAGTTTTATTTTTTCTTGTGGCTAAAAAGGAAGGGTCTAGAGACAACGGGGGTGATAACCATTGAACCTGGCAGCTACCTTGCACGATCCGGGGCATTTGCCCGTCGGATCTTTGGGCGGGGTGTGCGCTGCTCTTCTCACTCAGCACACAAGTATGATGACTTGACTGAGCTAGGATTTCTCTCGGCACGTCCCTGTAGCCATTCTAGGGAGCTTATCTGATAAAGAAAGTAGTGCGTAGTGTTCTTGAAGTCAGATGATTATTTTTTATTTCATCATGTTATATTTCATTCTTACTCATTTATGTGCATCTTTATTTATTTTACCCATTTCTGATACTTCGTCTGACCATAGGAAATCTGCTTCTAATTGCTTGTTTTCCTGACCATAAATGGAGATAATAATGCATGTCACCTAGGGGTCATATGTACAGAAAGCTCTTAGTAAGTACTTAACCCATATTTAGCATTCAAAAAAGAAAAAAAAAATAGTAGCTCTGAAAAAGTAGACCAAATATTTGAGATGCAAACAGAAAGGAGCGCTGATCTAAGTCATATATTCACTTCTCCCTTTCACCTTTTCTCCCAATATTTTTTCTAGTGTACATGGCCTTATTTAAAAGCATGGGTTATCCTGACTACAGATGAGTAAGTTCTACTTTGAGTTGCAGTGGACTGTGATGCATGTTGTAGGTAGACCAGATGCCTCAAAGCGTTTTTGCCTACTTCTTCAGAACGCAGTTGGGCTGCCCGGTAGCTCAGCTGGTTAGGAATCCACCTGAAATGCAGGAGACATGGGTTCAATCCCTGGGTTGGGAAGATGCCCTGGAGAAGGGAATGGCTACCCACTCCAATATTCTGGGCATTGAGAATTCCGTGGTCTGTATAGTCCATGGGGTTGCAAAGAGTTGGACATGACTGAGTGACTTTCACTTAAGAGCAATTGGGCTGAGGGGCTGTGAATGGACAACTATAGTGGGCATCATATGGGAAAAACAGATGATTTCCTATCAAACACCCATGATCTCAATCACATCACCACATTTAGATTTTGTGTAGGTGATGAGTTGGAAATAGATCAGACAACAGAGAAAAATAAACAATTTCCCTATGAGACTTCCATAGCTCAGTGATAATAAGATTTGCATGAATACCTTTTTTAAGAAAAGAAGATCTAAATGATTATAAATACACCCATACTCATGGAATAGAAGACAGTATTGTGAAGATGTCCATAATCCCCAAATTAACCTACTAATATAATGCAAACTCTGTCAAAATTGCAGCTGAAATTTTTGTAGAAATTGAAAAGCCGATCCTAAAACTTTAGGCATTCCTGTAAAGGACCCTGAATAGAAAACACAAGCTTCAAAAAGAACAAAGTTGGAGGCCTCCTGTTTTCCACTCTCAAAATTTACTGCAGAGCTTCAGTAATGAAGACTGTGCAGTCCTAGCGTAAGCATAGACATAGAGACAATAGGGTAGAGTCATGAGTCCCTAAGTAAACTCTTACAGGTGGTCAATTGGTTATCAGCAAGAAAGACAAGCCAGTTCAGTGGGGGAAAGAATAGTCTTTCAACAAATGATCTTAGAACAGTTGGATAATCACATGCCACAGAATGAAGTTCGATTGCTCGTGTTCCCTATATATAAAATTAGCTTAAATGGACCATAAACCTAAATGTAAGACTGTATAAACCACTTAGAAGAAAGATGGCAGTATAGTTTTGTGATGTTGGGTTAGGCAGTGGTTTCTTAGATATAAGCCCAGAAGCACAAGTGACCCCCCCAAAAAATAATGTATATATGTAAATTGTGTTTTATCACAATTTAAAATGTTTGTGTTGTCAGTAACACCATCAGGAAAGTGAAAAGACAACGTAGAGAATGAGACAGAAATTTTGCAAATTGTCTGATAACGGCCTCCGATCCAAAATATATAAAGAACTTTATAAATCAATAAGATAATTACTTCCATTAAAAATTGGCTCAGCACCTAAATAGACAATAGATGTTTCTCCAAAAATATAAATTGCCAATAAATACATAAAAACATGCTCAGCATCATTAGCCTTTAGAGAAATGCAAATAAAAATACACTGAGGCACCACTTTATACTCATTAAGATGGCTTAAAAAAAAAGATAATGACAGATATTGGCAAGAATGTGGAGAAATTGGGATCATAATGTATTGCAGGTAGAAATGTAAAACAGTGCAGCCACTCTTTGGGAAACAGTCCCACAATCCCTCAAAAAGTTAAACATAGAATTAACCATATGACACAGCAGTTCCACGTCTACATATATACTCAGGAGAAATAGAAAACACATATTTCCACAATAACTTATAAATGACTGTTCATAGCAGTAATATTTATAGTAGCAAAAAAAAAATGGAAAAAACTGGAATGTCCAACTGGCAGATAGTTAAATGAAAGCATGATGTATCCATACAGTGTAGGTTTTGGCCATAGAAAAAAATGAAGAACTGATAACCTGCTACAACATGGATGAACCTTGGAAACGTTAGTGTAATGAAAAAAGTCACCCACAGAAGACCACATACTGCATGAATCCATTTATATGTACCAAGAATAGGCAGATCTATCAGATAGCAAGCAGATTAATGGTGTCTTGGGGATGGGAGTGGTTAGTGACTATTAATGAATATGGAGTTGCTTTTGGGGGATATAAAAACGTAAAATTAACATGTGATGATGCTTGCACAAATTGTGAATGTATTAAAAACCATTGAATTGCACACTTTCAGAAGAGTAAATTGTATGCCTTGTGAATTGCATCTCAGTAATTTTTTAAAGAAATCCATGCATATAAAGAAAATTTGGACAATAACAAAAACCATAAAAAAGAAAGAGGTAAGCAATCTAATGATATCCTAGACTTGCAGAGCTAACATTTTTCTGTACTTCCTGTTTTGCTGCCTGAATGTATAAAAATCTTTTTTGGTAGGGGAGGGAGGGATATGCATCAGACATAGAGCATTTAATTTCCTGCTTTTTCAGTTGACTTGAGAAGTTTGGGAATCTCTGACTTAATCATTGCTGATTGATCTAATCTCTGCTGTTGAATTTTAAGTTGTTTCTAGTTCCTATACAATTTAATAATTCTACCTCATATATATATATAATTATTACTCACCCTTGAGGTTGAATCTTGGAAACCGTACTAGTTTGCTAGGGCTGCCGTAACGGATTACTGCACACTTGGTGGCTTGCGGAAAAGCAGGAATTTAGTTTATCCCGGCTCTGGAGGCCTGAAGTCTGAACCCGTGGCGTCTGCAGGGTTGGTCCCTCCTGGATGCTCTGAGGGGGAGTCCAGTCCGTGCCCCTCCCTAGCTTCTGGTGCCCGTGGGCACCGTCCACCCCCTTGCTTTGTAGATGCATCTCTCAGGTCTCTGCTTGTGTCTTCACAGAGTCTTCTCTGTGTGCTTTCTGTCCTTCTCTAATTTTGTAAGAACACTTGTCCATAGGATTTAGCTTTCCCGTATTCCTGAGTGATCTCATCTCAAAATCCTGAACTTAATTAACGTTTGTAAAGACCCTTTTCTCCATAAGGTCCCATCCACAGGTTCCTAGTGAACCTATCTTCTGGGCTATTTAGTCCACTACAGAAGCAGTAGCATATGGAGTGGGTAGGAGGTGGCTGTAGGGACCGTCTGCCAGTGTGTGGGCAGAATGGGGGACAGAGTGAAGTAGGTCGGAAACAGCAAAGCAAGTATTCTTTATTAATGCATCTATATGGAATCTAGAAAGATGGTACTGATGGATCTATCTGCAGGACAGGGATAGAAACTCAGGCATAGAGAACAGACTGTGGACACAGCAGGGAGGGAGGAGGTGGAGCAAACCGAGAGAGAAGCATTGAAGTATGTTCATTCCCATGTGTGAAATAGATGGTTAACGGGAGGTTGCTGTGCAGTGCCGGGAGCTCAGCCTGGTGCTCTGTGAGAACCTGGAGGAGTGGGATGAGGTGGGAGGAGGGGACATGCGTATACCTGTGGCTGATCCACGTTGACATATGGCAGGAACCAGTACAATATTGTCATTATCCTCCAATCAAAAATAATTTAAAAAAGAAAAATAACAGTAATAAAATGACTAAACGTTACTTTGCTTTATAGTGTCATCAATCAGTGGAGATTCTAAACTTGGTCAATGATAAAGTACTGTCCTTTAGAGGTATGAATGGCTATCCTTTGAACACCTCTACCCCCGCCATGCCAAGGTACCCCATTGGTTGGAAACAGGATTACTGGGAGAGATAATGTAGACATTTCTAGTTCTCATGAGATAATGAAAACATTAACACATGATTTAAGTAGTCTCAACTTAATATCCATGGCATGGGAATATATAGTCTTACCAGCTTTGTACAAGATAATTTAAATATAAATAAGTCTACTCACTTAGTAGGTAGAGGAAGCACAGCTTCAAAGAGATGGTAGAACCTGTATTCCAAGCAGGAGCAGGGTGACCAGCCCATCTCAGTTTGCCCAGTGCAGTCTCAGTTTTGGCAGTGAAAGTCTCCCATCCTAGGAACCCCGTGGTCCCCAGCAGCTCGGCACAGTCGCCCACTGAGAATTCAAGCCCTTCCCCAGCAGAACTATCTCGGGCGTGACATTCCAGGGGGTCCCATTTCCAGCTGCCTGTAATCTGCAAGGTGGTGAAGAATGGTTATCCCCGGGGCTTGGTTTCAGCGTGTTCAGATCTGCATAACCCTGGGATGTTTTATTTTTCAGGTCCCTCCACGTGCTTGTGTGCAACGCAGCTGTGTTCGGGCTCCCCTGGACCCTCACAAAAGATGGCCTGGAGACCACCTTCCAGGTGAACCACCTGGGCCACTTCTACCTTGTCCAGCTCCTGCAGGATGTCCTGTGCCGCTCAGCCCCTGCCCGGGTCGTTGTGGTCTCCTCGGAGTCCCACAGGTGGGTCAGAATTGGATGTTCTCTCCACAGGCACTCTTCCTTTCACCTGCTAATGGTCCCCACCCCAGGCTCTTTTTTTTAAAATATATAATTTTATTTATTTTTGGCTGTGCTGGGTATTTGCTGCTGCGAGGGCTTTTCTCTAGTTGCGGTGAGTGGGGAGCCCCTGTTTAGTTGTGGTATCTGGGCTTCGCATGGTGGTGGCTTCTCTTGTTCATGGACATGCGGGCTTCAGTAGGTGCCTTGTGGGCTTCGGTCGTTGGGACTCCCAGGCTCTGGAGCACAGACTCAGGAGTTCTGGTGCACGGGCTTAGTTGCCCCATGGCACGTGGGAGCTTCCCTGATCAGGGATCGAACCCGTGTCTCCTGCATTGGCAGGCAGATTCTGTGCCACTGAGCCTCCAGGGAAGCCCTCTGTCTTTGAAGATAATTTTCATTAGTGCTCCTCCAAAAAGGGTGTACTCAGCGTGGGCGATTGTTTAGGGGTAGTGTAGACAGCATGGTAGATGGTTTTTGTAACTATACTTCAAGCCCCTCATTGATTTTGCTTTGGGATGGAATAGTAATTGATTAAATCTGAATGCCTGACCTTTATTGATTTGTCATTCACCAGCCTCACCACCTCACCAAGAGGAATGTGCAGTTATTCTAGCAGTAGAAACAATGCAATTAAAGACCGCAAGATGAAATCCAATTGTTTTATAATGAGAAATTAGGGAATTCAGTGCAGACATTAGCTGTGTAATTGTAGAAAGGAAAGCACTGTAGTTAGAACATATTAGAAATCTGGCCCTGCCTCTTTTGGTTAAAATTTCAATTAAAGCATCAGATGGCAATTCTTTTCTATTACCATTAGGAGAATATTCAGTCGACTAGGAATGCGTTTGAAAATTTCCTCGTATTTTCAGCGTATTTGTTTCTAGAGTTGGATAAACAACTGAGAGAAGTACCAGGAGAGGATGAGGGAACTGCCGGGTGAGGCTAGAGTTTAATACACATTATGGAGATTTTCCCGGCATGGATGGGGGCTTTCACTGCTAGCAAAGGAGCTGGCGAAAAAGAATGCGCCAGGGCCTGTTTCCCCCACCCTCCTCTTCTCCGACTTAAGTCCTGAGATGTTTTAGTGACCCAGAATGAAGCTTATTTTTTTTAATCATGCTTCCATAAAATGTAACCCCTGGGACTTGGAAGAGAGAGACCAGCCAAGGGTTAGCCTGAACCGTTTATCACTCCCAAACACAGGGGCTTACGGTCGAAGGGACACACTGCAGATAGATTTACTTTTACCGTTTGAAATTTATGATGGCCGAAATGAAAGGAAAATGCCGGTAATAATCCTCCCTCATGTTAAAAGACACGGAACGTCTCATAATGAGGTGGTAACGAAATCTGGACATCCTTATCTTTGCAAATCAGACCAGGTCCCTGGAAGTGGAGTGGCCCTGCTCAGGCGTGAGCGGGAGGCCCCCACGGGGGCAGGTGATGGGGTGAGAGTGTGGGGATGAACCTGCTAGTCCCCATCTTTCACCAGATGGGGAGGGCACCCAGGAGAGGTTTAAATGAGCTGGTATCTAATGGGCGAGTCTGTGGGGTTGTCAGCTGCTTGCTTTCCTTCTAAATCTGGATCTGACATGGTTCTTTCACGTGATGTCTTTGCTCGCCCCTTAACTGCAGAGTGATTCATACTTACCTTGGAGATCCGAAGCTTAATTTCATTTAACAGATGGGTCAGGAGGCAGGGCTTTGGCTTCTTGAATTCAATCCATTTTAGTTTCTAGACCAGGTCTTCCTGAAGTGCGTGTTATCAGGCCCGCTCCTGTCTGGTGCTGGGTGCTGGTTTTCTGCTTTCTGATGACCTCTTGACCATATTAAAGGGTGTTTATACAAAATGTTAATCCCCCCAAGCTGGTCCGTTTATTACCCATGTGCCACCCCCCAGGGCCAGTGTGGACACTGGACGCACAGACCGGGAGAGCGCCCACTCACCACTGCTCCAGGGCCCAGAGCCCTAAACCGGGTCGTGAAACGGAAGGGCTGGTATCTAATTACCTCCATAAACCTTGGTGGAATCTCTTCGTTGGAGTCAAGACCCCCTGTTAGGGGAAAAAATAAAGTCCGATGTTTGCAGAAAATGTTATACCAGACTGCCCCAAGGCAAAATATTTATTAGCCTCCCTGAGTTCTCCCTGTATTTTAGTTATACTTATCTGGAATCGGAACAAGTGAGTCGAGTTTCTGCATACCTCAAATCCACCCTATGAAAATGAGAACCTCCTTGCCGTGAAAAATTTTCCAGATACCAATTAAAATAGAATGAAAAGAGTGGCGTGCTGGCTGAAGGGCGGAAGACGGCTGCAGCTGTGTGGAGTGCCAAGTTGCCACACACATAACACACTTATACACGCACACGCAGCCTCGGATGCAAATCCAGTCCTTTTCTTTGAACATGCTAGCTTTTGTCTCCATAGAATCCAGCCTAATTAGATTATTTAGAAATCTTCAGTTTAAAAAGTAAAATAAAAGGAAGGATGAGTATTTAGAGAAGTACAAGATAGAGGTCTTGTCCAGCAGCAGATGTGACTGTCCAGAGAGCAAGAGTTAACGTGTTAGTGTCCCTGTAGGAGGAGAACTTTATTGTTTGGCTTTGTCAATTTTTCAGCTTGAAAACAGGGTAGGCAGCCTTTGCAGACTTGTTTTGCTGCTTCTTGAGCTGAGAGGTGAACGTGGTCATTTTTCAGGAAGCCGGGCCCAGCTCACAGGAGTCAGAAAGCTTGCCCACCCTCCCCGCTCCCTGGAGGACTGTCAGTACAAGCTAATCAGGCCTTGGAAATGAGTGCGCCGCCCAGGAGATCAGCACGGCAGGAACTCGGGCTCTGCTGATGGCGAGCAGAGGGAGGGCCTAGTGTTAATAGCTATGCTTCTCCTTCTCGAAACCTTCCTTCAACCTGGTTCCTCCTAACTTCTCATCATGGTGGATTTTGTTTTGTTTTGGCCTCGTTTCTAGGCCAGTTGGTGATTAGGAAGGCACACCTACCTCCTCTTAGGGGTTGAATCCAACCCAGTGTTCCCAAGTCTGCATTAGCCTTAACAAGCCAAAGTGAGGAAGTCACTCTCAATATGAGAAAGTGCTACCTGCAGATATTCATGAAAAACATAAAGCATCTGAACGCAGTGGCAAAATGCCTTCTGCACAAAGCTCGAACAAAGCTTCTTGTGATCAGGAAACTTGGCTATTAATTTAGAATTATGAGCCCATGACTGTGGGTTCAATTTTTTAATACTGTATTTAATCCCCACTATATGTCATAGGCAACATTCAAGGAGGAGAGGTCTGTATGATCAGAACAGAGGCACAAAGCGCCAAGGTGGCTTGACTCGCTTTGTTGGTCATGTTGCAGGGCTGGCAGGTCCTTGAACAGTGAAATATGATGGACCAGGTCCTGGAAACTGGGCACTTCATTTCCATGTGCTCTGCATGGCTTCTTTCAGTCTGTCCCTCACTGCCACCCAAGAAATCATTGTGATAGCAAGCAATGAAAGAGTTAGTCAGGGAGAACTTCCTGGAAGAAGTGACACCTAAGCTGGATTGGGCTAAACAAAAATGCCAGGAAGGGCGATGAGAACAGAGCAGAGAGTGAGCAAAGCATGCTGTATTCACCCTGTACCTGTTAGATGTTGTCTAAATCCTTGATGTTCTTTTCTTCCCAGAGCATGTAGAACTTCTGGGATGTGGCCCATACCTTTGATCGTTGTATCCTCAACTCAACAGTCCTTTTGTGTGTGTGTGTGACAGCTCTTCTGTAACACCTTATCACTGTGTTGAAATAAAATTCAGAAATAATATGACTTCCCTGCATATGTATGTTGTAACTCAGTGCACTTAACTAACCTGTAATGTAAGGACAAAATGACTGGAGCTAAAATAGCGTGTGTTCCAACATGTCAGCACATAGGCAGGACTCCAGGGATGGACAGTCACTGGAGTGCATGACCCTCCAGCAGTGCCTTCAGGTGTGGGGCCTTGCGGCTTCCAGTGCCGCCAGCCTCGGGTCAAGCCTCGCCTCCCCTCTAACCCCCCGGAATCCCAAAGCACGCTCCTTCCTCATTCGCACTGCTGTGGCGCTCTGCTCTTGGAAGTTCAGTAGCTGTTAGCATGGTGCATCTGTGCAGAGCACAGCTCGATTCTGGTCTCAGATAATTACGCACGGGCTTTCATCCGCATGCAGGTCCAGCAGGGCTGTCTTCCTTGAGCAAGGCTCCTCTTGCCTGGCGGGACATCTGCCGTCCCTGGCGCCCCACCGGCGGTCGTTATGACAACCAGAAAAAGGCCCCCATAAATTTCCAAATTTCCCGCTAAGTCCCACTGCTCCAGATGATTAAGCTCGGAAGTCTGGGCTCTTCCCATGGTCTGGGGACCTGGAAACAGCCAGCCGATGATCCATTTCAGGGTCTCACTGCCGTGTCCACACGGACGTCTCCAGCCATCAGCTTTGTTGATGACTTCGTCTTGGTGAAGTCATTTAATACCAGAAATGGGATGTCACTGACTGAGTCCTGGAGAAGGGGTACTTAATTTCCATTAAGACATGAATTTCTTGGTCCTAGCTCCACATGAACTGCTCGTGCGTATTAAGGAACTACCAGATGATTCTATCATTTCCACTTCACCTTTGTTTTCCTTTTCCTCAGCCTTTGTTCCCAGTGCCCTCATACACTCCCTTATTATTTGGGGAAAATGCCTGGAGTTAATTTAGCAAACTTTGAGGGTTACTTAAAGAATACAGGACCGAATTCCTTTTGTTATGATCGTTTTTCTTTTTTTTTGGTTGTTAGGGAAGTCACTACTTTGTTGTCATTAAAAAAAGAAGAAAGGAAGGAAAGAACCAAACAGCTGGTGTTTAACGACTCCGTCAGACCCAATTATAAAACATCAACTACTTACTTTGATTTGTGTGTATCCATGCCATGGGTACACTTAAAAACATTAGACTGTGCCAGCACTCATTTTGGCTTTGTTTACATTTATCTTTTAAACGTATGAGATTATTGATGGCACCTCACCAAGGTTATAACCCCTTTATAATCATTAATTTTTAATCTGGATGAGAGTCTTGGAGGCAGCGAGGCTCATCTGTATTTACTTGGATGCTGCAATGAAAACATACAGGACACAAACACTGGCTAAAATAACCCAGGAAAACCCTGTCAAGGGTTAGGAATGCAATATCTTTCTGCTTCCAAAAGCAGCAGCCCTTTATTTAAAATGTTTTCCCATTTAATTTAATTATCCTTGAACTTCCTGTTGAAGGTTTTGAAAAATAGATGTTAGAGACAGGGGTAGTGGATGGGGGTTCAGTGAAGACCACTCCATTTATGAGTCTGGCCCTGTATTAAGTGCGTCTTTGGACCCGGTTGGTTTGTATTGTGGCCTCACCATCCTCTCTTTTTAAGGAGACTTTGTTTCGATGTTCACCCAATTGAGATTTCAGTCATCTCTGCATGGTTTTCTCAGATTTCTAATAAAAACACAAAGCTGTATCAGAGGTCAGGGGCTGACCGATTCATATCACATTTTCTGTTTTTTTTGTTTGTTTTTTAGATTTATAGATATTAACGATTCCTCGGGAAAACTAGACTTTAGCCGCCTGTCTCCGTCGAAAAACGACTACTGGGCCATGCTGGCCTACAACCGGTCCAAACTGTGCAACATCCTGTTCTCCAATGAGCTGCATCGCCGCCTGTCCCCGCGTGGGGTCACGTCGAACGCAGTGCACCCCGGGAACATGATGTACTCCGCCCTGCACCGCGGCTGGTGGGTGTACACGCTGCTCTTCACCCTGGCGAGGCCCTTCACCAAGTCCATGGTGAGTCAGCAGCCGCGGCTGCCGCGCACACCTCCAGTGCGCCCTTCCGGAAAGGGCCCTAGAGAAACCCAGGCCCACTTGTGTCCTTGGCCTCTCATTCTCTCATGAGAATGAGCCTGGTCATCAGGCCTTTTAGAGGGCTGGGAAGGGGCGCTTGAGCACATTTCAGTTGACCTGCGTTCACATCCGTTTCGCTAGAGATGTCTCCAAGGCCCAGAGAGAAGATGTGGGTTTTCGTTACTGTGTTAATACGGCTGATGGAGATGGTTTGTTTCCATTTGATGAGATCTTTTGTTTTCAGTAAGCGCAGTCCTTCCAAACTGTGTTTTGTGTTAGTAGGTAAATAGCATGGGTTTGTGACTTTTGCATTCTCAGCAAATGTGGTTCCTTTGTTTCCATTGAGAGTCTGTATTTTTGCTCTAAATTCTTCTTTTAATGGGCGTAAACCTCTGCTAGAGCATCCTTTGTCAGCTGGAGGCCCATTTTATTCTTTACTTGGCCAAAGGTAAGTCCTTTTGGATGCTTCAGACTACCACGTTTCAACTTGAACTTCACAAAGGTAAGTGTGAAGTTTTCCTATTTTTGATGGCCCTCTCACAGCTGTCTCTGAACATTTCTTTCACGAAAGCAGTGAGTAGGAAGTCATTTGAGTGAAGAATGCGCACTGTACACAATATTTTTGGTATGGTACTTTTCTAAAATAGAGACCTCTAAAAGTTCCCGCCCACTTAAACTTCATGTTTGTGGATGACAAACATAACAAGGAAAATCTTTTGATGTGCATAGGTAGAAAGGACAAGCGTTTTTAAAATTCCGATCAACGCAGGTGTTTCTTACGCAAAGTAAATGGATAGAATCCAGGAGTTGAATGAGCAAAGGACCAAAGAAGTAAGCATAGCTCTGGAGAGCGGTTCCCCAAGTTCAAGGCGAGTGTGTGTCACGGCTTCTGATGCCCCCCGATTGCCTGGTTTTCGGAGACTGCGTGAGAGTAGGGTTCCTCACGGGCGCCTGCGACCATGGCTTGGCTCAGTGTCTTAGGAACGCCGGCCTGGTGCCGCTGCCACCGGCGGGCCTGTGGATGGGGCGTCCGGGTTAGGGAGGGGCAGGAGAGAGGCGCGTCCCCTCTCACTCTCCTCTGGCCCTGCCCCTCATGACCAGCGCGCCGATCGTCAAGCATAGTTTGTGATCTCTGGCTCTTGAATTTCCTCACTCGTGTTTGAGCACTGGTGGAAGCAAAGGAGCTCCCTTCTGTGACATCAGAGTCTCGTTTCTTTCTTCTGGGATTCCTCTGATCAGAGGAATGTGATGGAAAAGACCGCGATGCGGGTCTGTGATGGCCCAGACTGTCACGGAGGGCG
The DNA here is from genome assembly GCA_007570785.1 of Antilocapra americana. NCBI lineage: Eukaryota > Metazoa > Chordata > Mammalia > Artiodactyla > Antilocapridae > Antilocapra > Antilocapra americana. The sequence goes on along the minus strand of ML663568.1, from coordinate 17,563,586 downwards.
GTGTGGCCGCCTGTTGCACTGTTGGACGTGGGCCCCACTCACTGTGGGCACCTTGATGGACAATGACAGTGACTCTTATGCTGTGACGGGGTCCCAGGGCGTAAAAACCCTGGATGGGGCCGGTGGGAGGAGGAGGAAGTCTGGCTCTGGGAGAGTGAAAGGTGGGGTGAGTGGCTTTCTGTTTCTTGGGGAGGGGATCTAATACTTCACATGAACACAGCACGTAAGCATGCGTTTAGCTGAGTCGGGCTGTACTGTCGGCTGCTTGGGCGTATCCAGAGGGTTTCTGAAAGTGCCAGCAAGTGAAGTCAGGCAGGCAGCCGTGTCGTGATCACAGAGGATTGGGTGGTATTAATAACCAGTACTGTTTGATGGTAGCTCTGGTCGGGACACAAACCAAGTGGAAATGCAGAGTGTGGAGTTGGAAACCTAGGCAGAAGTGTTACCATACAGCTGGGGTGGCACCCACTCACCGTACTGGGAGCTGGTCCAGTGATGCCTGATGCCCAGCACACATGGCTCTTCCTTCTCCTTCCCCACCCAGTGTACAGAGACCTTGGCCTCTTCCCATCCCTGGTCCCTGGTCCTCCAGTCAGGAAAATGCCCGCTGGGAGCAGCCTGGGGCACCAAATCAAACAAGACCTGATCTGTGTGGCTCTGGGTGAAAGGGGCATTTGGGAAAAGGAGCAGATAACCCTTGAGAAGGCTTGGAGAAAATTGGTGACATAACCAAACAAAACCCACTAAATTTTCTCTAAGTTGTTTCAGCAGCGATGGACTGTTCCATGAAAGGGCAAGGGAGGTAAACCCTTAGCCTATGTTAGCAAAAGGATCTGACAGGGCTCCCTGATGGTGGGGAGTGTGAGAAGGCTGTTGCCCGGGAGAGCAGAGCGACCAGCTCTCTTGCCCATGATCCTGATGGTCAAGTCTAGCTCTCGCCCTTGGTGTTGGGAGAACTCGGGCCAGATGCTTGACCTCCCTGAGCTTGTCACCTCTCAGCCGAAATGGCAGCGCAGGTTGGTATGAGGATTGACAGCAGTAGATGTACACCTGTGGTGTCTTTGTGTATCTGGGTATTTGGCGGTGCTTCCTAGACATCGGAGCCCCACATGACTGAGATTCATGAAGAGGCGGAGTGGGCTCCCTGGACTTGTGAAGCTCAGACAGACACTTCTCTTCCATGAATGTGTAGGCCAATGTATGTCAGGGAGGGCTCTGCCCCAGGGAGACTAGGGATCCACTATTTCGCTGGTAGGACAGACTGGACTCTCTGGTAGGACAGCCTGGGGTCTTATCCTTCTGCACGGGGCTTAGCACTGCCCCTTTCACGCGAAGACATTGTTTTGTGGATGAAGGGCAACTTCTGCCGTTTTAACGCAGACCTGCCTTTGGACCTAAGCCACGTTGTTGCATCCACATTCCCACCCTGTGTGAAACTTGGATCCGCAACGCTCATGGCGAGCCTGAGCACAGATGCAAGGTCCATGTCACCCAGGGGCTAGTGTTCTATTTGTGCCTTGCCGTTGCCCCTTTTCCTTTGAACCTGAGAGTGGCTGGAGTGTACATTCCACTGTACAAGGTCAAGGAGACAAACACAGCCCAGCCTTGTGCTGGGAAGGCCTGCCTTTCTTCTCCACTGTCCTGGCTCCCTTAAGTATTAAACAGCAGTATTCTAATATCAACGTCCCTTTTTTATTTGCTGTGACTTGCTGTGACTACAGTGATTTTAGTTACAGTAATTAGGTCACCCTTCATGGAGTCAGGCTATTTTAAGTGCCTCTTTAAGGAATATTGTTGCAGATTAGTAATTTTACAATTGGATGTTCTTGTGCAACTTTATTAAATGTAATCTGTCTTTTAAATGTTGCCCTTTTACAGTTATACTTTTCTAATTGTTGCTGTAAATGCATTATCACTTTGAAATTAATTAATTTTTCCATTTTGGCCGCCTGCAGTATAATAATCACTAATGAGAAACTCTTAGGGACTAATTCTTGACACAGCGACCCCTACCGGTGAAGCCTTGTCTGTGACACTGCTCCTCTGGAGGTCCAGAGGTCACGACAGTAGATGGGGGTTTCTGGGTAGACAAGCATTTTTCTCTCCTCCCTCCAACTTATGTTAAAATTAAAGTAATAGATAAAAATGAGAATAGGATTTTCTATGATATTGTTTTAAAAGAGATAACAGCGTTCTTTAGGTGCTTGATCAACATCTTCAAGGAAATTACAGTTGACAGAAGCTTTCTAGTTACAAAGTCACATCCATTCATCTGTGTTACGTGCTTATTTTCCTGCCTATCTTGCTTTTCATTTAAATACCTCTAAAATCACATTTTTCATATGGACTCTAAATTTGCATGTTGCATATGGATGCATTTATATATATTGTATGTATGTGTATGTAATGTATTTATACATACATATTACTTTCTGGGGCTTAATTCACAAAACCAGGCATGTCATTTTATCTAGTGATATAAGAGGTTCTCAAAGGTAGTTTTGGCCCTTTTTCAGTTGGTGCCACATGCCCAAGCAGCACGCAGCTTGCCCGGTAAGCCCAGACTGGGAAGCCTGAATGGGTCAGCCTGTATGTCTTCACTCCTTGCTCACAGCACAGGGAACTTACCCAACTTGTTCAAGAAGTTGGACTATCAGCCTGCAGACCCTTGGCCAGCTACTTGTCCGAGTTCATTTTCTTTGTCAACTATACTGCCAGCCCTGCCACATGGATCCAGCCCTGCGGTTGTTTCCTTTTTGAAACGTTTGAAAGCAGCTTCATGAAACGCACCCTCTCCTCCTGCCCTCGCCCACAGAAACTTGCAGTCCTGGTAAACCACGTCTCAGCTCAGATTCCCAGGCCCGCGCCAGTCCTTTGCCTTCAGTATGTAAATCTGAAGCTGAGTCCCGCTCACGTGCCCCTCAGAGTGTTTCGTGCGACCACATATTTGCGTTGGCAGGTAATGGTAGAAAGAGTATCATGTGTTAGGGGAGCAAGAGCTTAGCAGATGTTTTAGGGGGACCACATTTTCAAATCGTTTTACATTTAAAAAAAAAAAAGCTACTTGCGTTTGTCGAACTCCTGAAACGATTGGGTTACGTTTCCTGGGGCCGCGCAGCCAGTCACTGTGCTGAGTTTTAACAGATGTGCGGCCACCCTGCTAACGGATGGGCTCGCGATGCTGTTCCTGTTGCAAAGTTATAAATTATAACTAGGAAAAGCGCACAGTGTCATTCTTCTAACCTTCAGGAAAGCCAAGCCTGGTAATTCTGCCCTTGAATAACCCACGGCAGGGTGATTTATAGTTGTACAATTTAAAACATAATGAAGGAGATAATAGATGTTGATTTGTTCTTTAAATTAGTATTTTAGAAAAATACTACCCCCCCCCCCCCTCCCCTTTAAATACCTCTTGTTGACCATGCTCTGGATCGGATCAAGGACAATCGAATCTCTGCGGGTACATTGGAGTAGAAAAGCAAGGGGCCTTTTTCTGTGCTGAGAGGAAGAAACATGATTTTCAAAGTGGAAATTTCAGCATATTCTTCACTAATCTAAATATTTTGAGACTCCCGAGTAAGGGTTGAATTCTCTGGCTACCTTGTTCTTGCCACGCCAGCTATGCTAGAAAACCATGCTCCTGGGACCCCTCTGTGGTCGGGCCACACCTCAGCTTCTCCATAACTACCCCTTCTCCCCCCATGGTGGGCTCTTTCCCTCGCTGAAGCCACATCCCCACAGCCTCAGGCATTATCATTAGCATTGGTTTTATTCATCACCCCTCAATTCTGTTTGGAGCTTTAAGATTTACAGTGTTTGCCCAATTCCAAGTCTAAGGGATATGATCAAATGAGAAAGAGCATGGGATTTAGAATCATTAGGCATACATTCAGAATTCTCATTTCCCCCTGTTTTTAGTTGTATGATTTTGAAATGACTCATCCTGTCTCAGGCTCATTTTTTGCCAAACATTTTTTCGATGTTTTGGGCTGTGAGTCAACATCCAATTAAAAGTTGTTGGAATAACAAAGGGTTTTTCGTTGTTGTTGTTTGTTTTCGAAGTCCCTACGCAGCCAGGGTGCTCCTTAGCTACTATTTAGGCAGCTTCTCTGCGACTGTTAGGCAGATTCTCTCTGAGCTCTCCCTCCTAAGTATATGACGGCTGCAGCCGCACCAGCCATTGCAGCTTCACCCTCTGAAGTCAGGGCGGAAGGAATGAGATCCCTCCTTGCGTGCTTTCTTCCTTTATCAAGGAGGAGGGCATTCTGTCTCAGGACTGCCCTCTTTCACAGGCTTCTCAGCCCCTGTTGGCCAGGACTGAGCTGCTTGTCCAAGGGTAGGTCAGGGAGGCTGGGAAAGTGATTGCATTCTGGCGTTCTGTGTTTCTAGGGAGAAAGACAAGATGTGATGGCAAGGGAAAAGGGTGGGATAATGGCTTCTGAGCAGGCTCTCTCGTGCGCATAAAGTTTCCTCATCTGTCTGATGGGAGTGCTACCTACAGAGCCGTTACGCAAGTGAGTGAGAATTAAATGGGAGCAACCCGGCCTTATCTGGTCCCCTCGCATTTACCCAGCTTTAACTCAAGGTGCTTCCACCCTGTTCTCCTTTCTTCGCCAGGGTGCTGAAGCACGCTGCTCTTTAGTCTAGAATGCGCCTTCCCCTCTGTGCCTAGTTACTTTTTGTAGTCATCCTTCGAAACCCGATCCAAGCATCACAGCTCACGGAAGCCTTAGATCCACATTTGGCCAGGATCCCCTGTGATGTGCTCTTACAAGAGCCACCACTTACGTGTTAGTGCCTGGTGTGTGATAACACTCCCGTTGATACATGCCAGCTGAATGAATGAAGGAGCCGGGATTTTCACCTTCATCATGTCGAACACAGATGCAATTTAGAGAAATAATCCCCACAGTCTCGTGTTTATATTTGTAAATATTTGTAAATAAACAGAAAATTATTAGGTGCTTAATGAATGACAGTCACGAATTCCTTCCTTATCCTGAGTCTCTCTGAGGCGGGCAGGGGATGGCAGTTCAGAAAGTGTAGATAAACAAGTGAGACTTGGCACGCCCCCTCTTCCTCCACCCAGAATCACACAGCCGGTCCACAGGACTAGAACCCAGCCACCCACCTCCGAACTCCTGGCGACTCATGAGGGGTCCACCCAGAGGTGTGGGCGTAGAGGGGAAATGCATAAGCGTGGGAAAGAAAGGGGCGGCTTTGGAGGTGGGCAGCTCTCGGCTCCCACCCCAGCACTACCCCTTGCTAACACTTGGGCAAATTTCATCCCCTGGTTAACATCTCTGCACGAAACCAGGGTGGCCCGCCTGCCTCCCACGTTGTGTTGAGAATTGAGCAAGGGCATGGATGCGCCAGCTGTTCAGTAAACATTCACTGGTGTTGCTGTTATTGACCTGTGTCGAGGGTAAAAGAGGGTGAGGATATAGCATTCAGAGCGTGATGCATTAAATAATGCGGGAAATGTTATCATCGTCATTGCCATTATTTTTTCAGACAAGGGAAAGGTTGCTTTACTTCCCATTGCTTGAAGATGCCCATGCTCCTAACGATGGCCCCTTGTCCATCACAGAAGTTCTAATTTTCCCTTTGAACGTTAGGCACATAAGCAGCATGTTCAATACAACCCTGAGTTGCATAATGTCAGCCCTCCTGGTGGCCCATTGAAGCTAACAGTGCCCTTTGCTTTGAGGAAAGAGTTGCCCTTTCTTGTTGGAAACAAAGAGGAGGAAGACATGCCTGGCTTTATGAGGCCACAACACTTCATCACTGCGTATTCTCCGCCTCACGAGGCAGTGTTGTAAGTCTGGTCAGGCCTTTGTTCCTGAATGAGCGCCCGAGAGGGGGAGAAAAAATGACTATCTGGCCTTAATACGCGTGACAAATTATTTAATGAACATTTAACCAGGATTTGAAGTTCCCCCAGTTTTATCTTCCTCCTTTCCTTTACTAGTGCATCCCCGCCGGCACTTGGGTAATGCATTGCCTCTTTTTAACTCCCTCCCTAGCTCTTTTATTACTTTTAAGTTAGCGGTGGCTTCTTTGATCCTCCCCCTCTAGTTTCCTTTTCTCCAATTTCATACTTCTATCCAGTGATTTTTGGCCGCTGAGTACTTTCTCTATCGGAGGCCAGCACGATTAAACAGACGCCAGGAGTTTGTGTTGCCCCGTGATGCTGTTTCTGAAACGTTTATTCTGTGAACACTGATTTTCGTCTAAACCACCGGACATGTTGATTTTCCCTTGTGTGGCGGAAGGTACTGTTTTCCCAGCAGCGATAGGGAGAACTTTGAACCTGGGGTTCCAAACCATTCAGAAGCTGAAATCCGTAAACTCTGCCCTCCTAACCACGCTGAGATAAATGTGTACCTTGACCAACAGTGGGACACATGGGCCCTGAGGACCTACTGAATGGCAGGCCCCCCACTCGTGGGTTTAGTTTTTTGTGTCTCGTCCCACTGAATGTCATTTTAGAGCTTGCTGTCCTCAGACATTTGCGTTCTCAGAACAAGTCACCCTCTGTAGGCCTCAGTTTCCTTCTCTGTAAAATGAGTCACTAAACTGAGAGGTGATGTCCCAGGACTTATGGATTTTACCATGTAATTTGAATGGACTTTGTTTTTCAAAAAGGTATGCTGAAAACTCTGGATGAAAGACATATCTACCACCATAGACTATCACCTTAATTTTATGGAAGAATGGACATTTAAATGCCAAAAACTGTAGGCAGGACAGGACTGTGGAACAGAAAGAAGTACTTTCAGTTAAGTGCATTTGACTTCAGGGTTAACCCTTGGGGTGCTGCTGTGGCCATTGCTCACGTTGTTGAAAATGCTGGGCTTACCCTTGGGCATGACTGGCCTGAGAAGATTCCAGAGGTGCTTTTTCAGCTCCAGAACCCTTCTGGGCATCTTTCAGACCCCAGGTTCTTTCAGTAACTCTGCCTGCGTCACAGTTTTTGAGTCAGGAGCCCATGGGGGCACCATCTGTGAAATGCAGACTTGCCGGAGTGGGAGTTTCTTCCTCCTAAGCGCCTGGTCTGCCCCATGCTCCTTTATGAGTGTGCCTCTCCCTCGGCGTCTCTCCCAGCCCCTCTGGGTCTGGAACCGGCCCCTCTGCTTACAGTCAGCCTTCAAGCTGCAGTGCGAGCCTCCGCCTGGCTGTTGGTGTTTCAAGGCTCAGCTAGGGAATGGTGCACGCCAAGCTCATGTGCTTGCTGCTGGGGTTCAGTTCCCAATGGCCTGGGAGACTGAAGACTTGGCTTCCTCCTTGCCTCTTTGCTGGAAGCCTCGTGAAGACACAGCCCTGTGTGACCAAACCCAGAAGCGACAGCTCGTAACTTTGGCCCATTCTGTTTGGTGGGAGCAGGTCAGTGGGTCTGATCCACACTCGAGAGGAGAGGATCCCACAGTGGTGCAAATACGGGCAGCAGGAAGCCTCAGGGCCATCTCGTACTTTACAAATTAGGGTTTACTTAGTCTGTGTGAGCACACGTGCTTGTGTGCACATGCGCCTTTGGGTAAGCAGTCTGGTGGCAGATTTAGGTCTTACTCGTGCTTGGCCCTAAGCCATAGCATTTGTTATTGATGTATGTGTCTTTGCCTTGCTGTTCTCTTGTTTCATTCTGCATTCTTGTCTTTCCTCTGTCTGGGCTGAGGGGTACCAGATGCACCTATCAAAAAAGAAAATGTGTGTGTATGTATGTCTGTGTGTGAGTGTTTATTATTTTGTACTTTTATCTCATAATGAGAGAGATAAGGCTTAGTCTTTTAGTAAGAAAGCTTATGAGAAGAATAAAGACACGTATGGATTGTGTTTCTTAAAGTCAGGTATTTGTTATTATGCTGGTTGAGTAGAGGGTGCCATGTTCATCAGTGGCCCAAATTTTCGTTCTAAAAAAATGCACCTATTTCTGAGTTTTAAGTTTCAAAAATTGTCCAGAGATCCTAAACTTTCTTTTTTTTTTTAAGCCATAAAGGTAGATGAGGCTCACTGATCATTCAAAGCCCATGTAGAATATTATTCTAGACCATGCAAAAGTCTTCAGATCTTTTGTTGTTGTAGTTTTGGGGTCTATTTTAAGTAGGAATCTAAGAAAGAAAGAAAAACAACTTCCATGTTGCTGTTTGGGAGAAAGAAGAGACTGTGCACCCTGAAATTTGGTTCTCATGTTCCAAAACCACTCCTGTTAAGAGGCATACAATGTGAAATATCTTATTTAGTAATATTCTAATTTCTCATGTGAAAGATCATGCCCTTTTCCCCCAGCTGGGCTTCACCATCTACCACTTTGTATAGAATCTGCATCACTTGAAACATGTTATCTTTGAGTTTCATAGGATGGGGGTCTCTTTAATCATTTACATTTTTGAAAAAAAGAAAGTGAAATATTCTTTCCAAAGCCAAAGTAATCGGCAGGAGTGCGTGGTGTTTGTTCAGCTGGATATCTTATTTATTTGAAGTACTGAGAGAAATCTCTCCTGACTGCTCAGAAAAGGGAAGAATAAACAGAGCGGGTGTCCAAGTAACCTGAGCCACAGAGGCTCTCGTTTCACAGAAAAGTTATAAAAAGTCTATTTGCCCGATCCAAAAAAAATACTGTATATCAACTACCGAGAACTTTGTACTGTTTTCTTAGTATTCTCACTCTTGAAAAGAAAAAGAAAAAAAAGCTGTAAAATCTGGGAACTTTAGAATTTGAGGGGATATTTTAATATTCCCAGGCAGGTGAATGCCATCAGTCTGTTTTTCCTTCTCAGAACATAACTTCTCCCACTGGTCTGGGTGTGTGCTGCATGCCCTCTGTCTCTTTGTTGACTCTGTAATCATCAAAGACCGGGTAACGCGGTTAGAATGGCCGAAATCTCAGCATTCACCCTGGACACATTCCCTGTAAAGAAGGTGTTAAGAAGATATTTCAAAGGAAAAGAAAAATACGACTTATTTCAAAAGAAGTAGAATCTGGAGTATACCCAGTCATGAAAGAGATACAGATTTCTTCTCTTTTTATTCCCTCTGTTATAACCATTAGACATGAGTTGGCATACTTCTTGTGGGTGAAAAGTAAGGGAACATACCAGATTCCTTCATCCTGAGCCTGAAACGGTCTCTTTGCTGTGATTTGATTTCTGCTTAAACGCAAATTCGTGCATCACATCTTCAGTGTCACTTCGTCTCTGCCAGCTTCATATTTGAACCCAGAGCCAAAATCAAAAACAAATTAAACATTTAGCTAATCTTTGCTGAATCTACTTGACCATTGACACGCCTCCATGTTGGGCTGTGATGTGCAGGTTTGACCCGTATTGGGTGCAGGGTGGGAGATTTCACTGTGAGTTTTCTGGAAAGACGTGTGTGTTCTATAGGCTTCGAGGCCCAGGGCAGCCAAGAATAGCCACAACAACAGCTCGCGTTGGTCAGAACTTACCTGTGCTGAGAGCCCTGCTCCTAGTACCTTTCATCTGTCAACCCATTCCGTTCCCGCGGTCCACTCCCAGTAGGAGGTGGGTAGAGCTGAGAAGAGCATGTCAGCCTGTTTGTGAAAGAATTCATCGCCATGTAGCAGAAAGGCCACGCGTGGGGTTCCATGCGGAGCTCAGGCTCTGCACCCCAGCCCTTCCTCCTGGATACCCCCATCATCGTGGGCAAGTCACACTTCCCTCTGGGCCTCTTTTTCTCTTTGTAAAAGGGGAACCAGTTCCCAGATCTTTAGATTGTCAGAGGATTAAGGCCAGCTCAACCCTTGGGCATGTACTGCTTTTCTTTATATCCTTCCAGTTAACGTGAATTTTCCTGAAATTGACTGGTTTCTAAGAACACATAGGAAGTATTGTGAAAGAGCTTGTCCATCATTTGGCCCTAAAACATACCAGTCCTCTGTTCTGAGAAATACTCTTTGAGGCTGAACTCCAAGCAAGACCCATGAGCTGCCGTTGTACCCTCCTGTTGGTGAAGCACTTATATCACGATGTACTTCTGAGCTCCTAGTGCAGTCTTGTGCTTTCTCAAAGCGTATGAATGCTGTTGGTAGCATGTCAACCTCCTTTGGTCTTTAGTGATTCTGATACATTTTGTCCACCTTCTGTGCTTGTTCTTTCCTTAAGTTGCCTTAAATTCTTTCTTGGGAGCAGGTCAGATAGGAATTATTGAAGTGATTTATTTTGAAGCAGAGGCATATTCCACCGAATCTCTTAACTACACCAAACCAAAAGCAACTCTATCTTGGTCTGTACTTTTGGAAATGTGTCTGTATTGTCAATACTTAAGAGATTTTGCAATACTCCTTGAAAAAAAGTTTAATAAAAGCATCCTAGGTAAAGAAAAACTTTGGAAAGCTTTCACTTTTTTTTTTCTCTCACCTTATTTCTTCATATGATTTACACAGTACTAATTATTGATTGTTATCCAGCATCATGCCAGCTACCTGGATGGTAAACTTTTAATCAGACACAATATGTGTGTGTGTGTGTGTGTGTGTGTGTGTATCTAATCACAATTCTTCAAGGGCTTAATAAATATGTATTTATCCCTTCTTTGGTCTTTTTCTTTTTGTTTCTTGACTGTTCCATTTCCCCTCTGCCTACTGTTGTTTTCCAGTATTTATATCTTAACATATACTTTCATGAAAAAAATTATGTATTCAGGTAACTGAAGGTGGTTTGTAAAGACAGAGGGAGCTCATGATGGCGATGTATGTGGGTGGTAGCAGACAGTCAAGGTACAAGGAGTGGGTTGGTTTGTTTGTGACATCATGCAGACAGGCGTGTATACTTAAAAAATCTGTTAGGAGAAGAAGATACAGCCTGCAATTATAGCCTACTGTTCTGATCCTGAGGCTCTAAGAAAAAAGTTGATGAATGAAACATTTTAATCAGAACCATATCAACACTGATCAATTTTTTTTCCCCCCCGTTGGGGTCCAATACAGGATGAATTCCATTAAGTCAATGAAATACCTTGATTGAGTTTTTAAACAGTACAAAGATAGTTTAGCAGTTGCTTAACATTTTTTTTTCTTTATTGAAATCCTTTTCACCAGGACGTGTTTTTTTTTCGTATATATTTGTACTGCTCATTTAAGCCAGAAAAATATGTTACTCATTTGATAAAAGACCAATAGTCATGTCTTAGCTAGTACTCAGCAATTCTCCAGCAAGTCCACCCACTCTTGTGTTGAGGGTTTCATAGTTACCCAGGACTGCTCTCTGAGCATGGTGATAATCGGATTCTTTTCCAAACTGCCAGAGACTTGGATGACTTTGGGACTCTCCCTTTCTGTGCCATGGTGGGGTGTGTAGTCAGTGGCAGATCAGAGTGTCCTGTTCTAGAACAGTGTCTTGCAGAAAATTAAAACTTTTTTATGCAGTACATAAACTGATGCATACATCCTTAGGCACATCCGTGTCTGTGTGTCTGTGTGTATAATATGCATGTGGCTGAATCAGAAGTTTCACAAAACGGTGTCCAGTGATGAGCAGTGTTCTCTTGTCTTGGTTGCATTTCATTTTTTTAAAGTGCTCATTGTGACCCATTTTTACCAGCCAGTATTGGTTTCACCTCTCTTATCAAAATCCATCCTGTCAAAACTTCTGCTCTAAAACTGTTTAATTGCATCCCATCTGATAAAACTTTCATGGGGTGCTGTGTGTGCTGACTTACGAGGTGGAAAATTTGAAAGTGAGCAGGTCATTTTCCTTGGCCTGTGGGTGCTTTCCTTAAAAGGGCTGGGGATTAAAGCGCGTGAGGGTGGAGGGACGTGGGTGCCGCTGGACACAGCGCTTTTCTGCCTTGGGGGTACACGCCAGAGTCATCAGGTGAAATTCTAGAATGAAGCTGACATTGACTAAGCCGTGAAGGTCATGCCGGAGGAGGTGAGCATGTCAGCACAAGAAGGAGAGAAGACTGAAGCAATGGTATGGCCAAGGCTAGGACTAGGGACAGAGTTAAGAGGGCCCTAAGAAAACTCAGCAATCAAAAGAAGATGTTAGTGCAGTGTTTCCAAAAAAATCAAAACTCATGCAAAAAAACATCATCTTGCCCAAAGTTCCACATTTTAAATCAGGATAGGATCAATGTTATAGCAAAGGCTCGAGTAACGGACTTGGATTTGTGGTGAGCCACGCAGGAGGTGAAGGCAAAAAAAAAAAGAGTCCAGTGTGGTCTACAGATATGGAATCTCCTGATCTCACCTTAAAACTGAAATGGTGATGGTGGTTAGGTGATGATGAGGACAGTATACATCTTCTGGTGTGGTCACTGAACGTGGGAGATAAATGGGCAAGACTCTGTATGGGACATATACATCTGTGGGTGGCATTTTGTGGAAATGCCTATATATGTGTGCATGTGTGAGCAAAAACTATCTGATCATTTAGTTTTATTTAGGGCAGACAGAACATTACCCTGTCTTGTCTGCTTTTAAGGAAGTTGTATTACATTCTTGCTTGAGGATATCTGATAGAGTTAATATGGGACTATATTGTAATATCCAGTATTTTCCCCTTCAAGTAGATAACATGTTTTATTTCAATCAATGCAATAATTTTCTGCTGATGTTCAATATTTTTTCACATTTATTAAACATAATCTGAATAATTTTTACAAATGTAATCACTAGAATTGTGAACCTGCGGTCCTCTGAAACAGCTAACTGAAATCTTTTTGGTGATGACTCTTAATGAATGATGCAAGACAGATTTTAGGAAGAGAATATTTAGAATATCCAAAGTGTCACTTCCCTATAATATGTATAAAAATTAGCTTACCCAGTCATTATTTAAATAGCTGTGGTCCTTTAGTGAGTACCAACATTAACAAACCATGTTAACATGGTTTAAAATGTGTAATGAAATTTGCAATGCCATCTGATGACGGAACTATCATATTAGCACCCTCTGTGTTGACTGGTCATCCTTGCAAAGAGCTGTTTGTGTCGTGAACGGGGAAAAGGCTTGTCCACTTGTGGGCAGGCAGCATTTCTGCAAGGGCTGTCTGAAATGGTAACCCCATCTGATGTTGAATTGTCGTATGATGTGTGCCCACCCTATGATTTTAATTTGCTATGCACTTTGCAGAGTTGGCATATGTTCAGACCAAATGGTAATGTTCTGACTGTGTGTTCTGTTTGTTTTCATACCGTGGTCCTCATTAAAGGCCTTTCCAGGGCCTTCCTCAGATCTCAGATGATAGCTCTTCTGAAGCAGGATTATCCCGGGGCAGCAAAAGCTCTCCTGCAAATAGGCCATCTCTCCCATTTAGAGTAAAATGACGAAAAGCTTTTTCATTTGGTCCAGGTTTGCTGCTTGTTCTCTTGGTCCTGTCAAGGTCAAGACCAATTAGAGTACAGAGGTTTACCACGCAAGTGTTGCTTTATGACTAACACGTTTGCCCTGAGCAAGTGAAGATGAATTCCACCAAAGTGGAAGGGAATATAGAAGCTCCTTTTCTTGACTTTTAAAAGAATTCATGAATTTTATTTCCCAAATGCTAAGCTTTCCTTTGGGAACTCTCAATAGCCCTTCTTACAAGACTGCTTTGATGACATTCGTGGGAAGCACAGACGGGCACATATAAACACAGCGTGAACTTGGCAGTTTCACTGGAATGTGAAGTGAAGTCTCTCAGTCATGTCCAACTCTTTGCGACCCCATGGACTGTAACCTACCAAGCTCCCCTGTCCGTGGGATTTTCTGGGCAAGAGTACTGGAGTGGGCTGCCATTTCCTTCTCCAGGGGATCTTCCTAAACCAGGGATCGAACCCAGGTCTCCTGCACTGTAGGCAGGCGCTTTACCATCTGAGCCATCATTAGACTCTGGAACTTCCCTGATTCATGTTTCTAGATGAGGAAACTGAGGAGTCCCCCAGAGATGAAGGGTGATAGATGAACTGATCTACAGCAGTCGTAATCTGGTCCATCTTGTTCTACAGATTCCATTTCAGTTTTTATTTCCCTCTCCCCCATTCCCTGCCAGTCAGTTGTTTTGCTTCATTGACTTAGCATTATTTGACGTAAACATTTACTTATTTTCTTATCTCACTTCTAGAGCATATGTGGTCATTTTTAATTGTATTATTACATAGCATTTGAAAAAAATAAATAGAATATAAATCACCTAACGTTTATCATTAGTAGTAAGAAAGACAGTCTGATATTAAAATCATACACATGTTTTTTATTTGTGTATGTATTTTTTGTTGTTGCTGTTTAGCTGCTCAGTCATTGCAAAAACCCATGGACCATAACCTGCCAGGCTCCTCTGTCCATAGGGTTTTCCAGGGAAGAATACTGGAGTGGGTTGCCATGTCCTTCTCCGTGGGATCTTCCCAACCCAGAGATTGAACCCATGTCTTCTACCTTGCAGGTGGATTCTTTATCATGCCTGGGAAGTCCTTTATATATGAATATACACACAAAAATAATATATAAACTCATGAGTGCATACCAGTAGGTGGCCCTCTGCTTCACCCTTGTGTGGTTTGAGTTGGAATTGGCCTATAGAATGTGAAGAGAAAGAGCAACGGAGTGATTATAGTACATCCTTACTGGGCCTTGAGTGGATTAAAAAACCTTCATTTCCAACAATTTCCATTCCCCACGTCACCTTGGTATTTAATTTACTTCACTTACGTGACTATCTGAAGTTTTCCCAGATTAGTTGCTCCTATTAATTATAACCTAGAGGGATAATATTAGTACACAAAATAGATTATACTGTCTAAGTGGAGGCCAGGAGCTGTCTTTGGAAGAACTGATCCCCCAGCAGTGCGCGAGGTTGAATGAGCTGAGGCGTCCAGCGCCATCTCTCGCGGCCACACCGTTGTAACCTTGGAGGTTACCTGGGCCGAGCCCATTTGTTTAGAGAGAGCAAAACCGAACCCTGGAGTGGCTCAAGTTCTTGCCAAGAGAAAGTGTTTTCACTGCACTCCGAAGTGGCGTCACTGGCGCGGCCTCGCTGGTGTTTTGCGTGAATGCGTATCTCTTGCCTAATTGGCCATTTCTGTAGCCTTGGAGCCGCTCTGCGCTACAGGCTCCTTTAGTTGGTTCTGGGTCTGCTGAGTGAAATGCACTGTGACGGTCCAGGATTTTAGGTTTCATCACAAGGATCAGCTTTCTTCCTCCTCTCCCTCCGCTTCCTCTTCTTCCTTCTCTCCAACCATTGAGGTCATCTCTGGTATCCTCTGTTTTGCTTTGTTTTGCTTTCCTTCGTTTGTCTTTGAAATCCATACACACGAGCATTTGTGGTGCATTAGCTGTGAACCATCAGACATCGTGGTTTTATATCGGGCGAATTTCACTCTCTGTGTTTGCGAGTGCCATTGTTAAAGGCTGCTGATGTTTGCCTAGATATTCTTCTAGTTTAAATATAGTTAAGTATTTTATAGTGATATCAGGGGCTTGTTTACATTCTCACTCAGCCTGAAGGCCTGCTTGATGTTACGAATGAAACATTGCCAGACTCAATTTTAAAAACCCAAGAAGTTGTATATAATAGAATAATGAATGATTCTCTCCCAAACCCATTGGTCTAGGACAGAGCGTCTCTAAACTGAGTTTGAACCGTAGCAGACCCAGCCTAGATTAGTGTGCTCTTATTTTGCCCTTTGTTTAATTAATTACCCCAAATTTTACCCTCATAGGACCTTGGGTGTCACATTGATGCCTACAGACGTCTTCATTGTTCAGTTCTAGAAGCCGCTTTATTTCTGAAAGTATTTACATGCCAGTTTCAGCAATTTCTGTCCCTCCAGGACAAAAACACAAAACTCCTGGCATTCTCCTTGGAGGGCACCGAAGCTCTGTGGGGGTATGTGTTGGATGTAGGCTGGTTTAGGCAGGTTTTCCATCATTCAGACATCTGCCTGCCCTGTACACATTTTTATTGACAAACACAGTTGGGAAAATTCAAGAAAGCAGTATTTTTAAGAGTACTTTTAAGGCATAGAGAAATACCTAATTGTTTCTCTTTATGTAAATCCAAAGTGGTTTTCTTACAGAGAGGGAGTAAAGATCCACGCTCGCTCCCTCCTCTGAATTAATCAAGTGTGGTTGCCGCCTGAACTTGCTCTGCTGAACTCCAGCAGCTCACAGGACTCCAGGCTCCCGCGACATGTGGAGAGTTAAACATGGGGACCCCCGAGTAGGGAGGTGACCCAGAATTCGCATACTGTCAGGATGCGTGCTCCCCTGGAAGGCAGCCTGCGGCAGGTGGTGTTTCTCCAGTGCCCGTAAACCCATATGCACACAGCAGCCTGGTCTGTGGGTGACGGGGATTTTGCTGATGGTTTTAAAAGTCAGAGTCAGTTTACTATTATGCTGTCGTTAGGGTATTTTAGGATAGACATTCACACATGGTATTAGACCATCATGTTTGCAGCAAGAAGTAAACCAAGCGCCCGATTTCTCTGAAGGTCACTTTACCCTCTTGGACCTTTCTTCTGTCACTTGGCAAGGTCATTTTACTTTTGGATAAATTCATTCTTGGGTTTCACGTGGTGAGCTGGGGGCGGGGCGGGGGGCCCTAGCAGCCAAGTAGGAGTGGACACGCTTACAGCGCAGGTGAGCTTGTCGGCTTGTTCCAGGCACCGTTTACCTGGAGCAGTAAAGACCACCCGTGAACTCTCGAGGCAGCCTTGGAAGTCCAGTTTGTCTTCAAGAAGCTGACCTAGGATGGAAGCAGTGAGCCACCAGTATCACTGTAGTAGCTTTCTAGGTTCTGAGTAATCACCTTGTATAAGCACCCACTATCAGGTTGTAGTAAGTCTCCTTCTCTCCCTGTGTTTAAACTGACAGTTAACTGTGGATGACACCATCAAATGACGAAGTCTTGGAATACTCTGATGCCCAGAGTGTCCCCATGGCTTTGCATTGAAATTGTGTTGAAAATGGCCACCCAATATCAGAATGGTCCTGTCTAAAGCGTCCTTACTTGGTATCCTTGGCGTTGTTTTCGGAGTTACATGGTGGTGCAGAAGAGCAGAGAAGAAGGATTTTCCGAGTATCAGGCAATGGGCCAGGTATTTCTTACATGTCTTTGCACTTTACTTCCCTAGTGACCTTTTGGGCTGTAAATTATTATGCCCATTTTACAGATGAGAAGACAGAAGCCTTGAGTGACTGGCTTTAGTCCTACTGTTGGTAAGCGGCAGAACTGAATACCAAACACACATGCCCTGCCCATTACATCTTTCTGCTTCTGGAAGCACAAACTCACCTGCATGCCACGGCTTCTGCGGGTTCCCCCTCAGCCCCGGGACTGAGCCTGGTTTTCTGGGTTTTGTCCTACAGTCAAGCATGACGTTATTGCCAAGGAGCGGGGCTGCTGCTGTGTCAGTTGGGAACGCCTGTGGTCAGGAGTAGGACAGGGACACATTGTAAGGATGAGTTCAGTCTTGTCCTTTGGCGCTTGTGACCTGAGGCCTGGGAGGAATCAAGCAGTGGAGAGGATTAGGGGGCTGCCTTTCCTGTTTGCAGTGGGGGCAGTTTGCGCTTGGTATTTCCCTTCGTTGCTGTCAGTTTTACAGGCCGTCTTTCATGTAGTCTTTCTAGCTCTTTTTTGTCCTTTCCTCTTGGGATGCCAGTGCTTCAGGTGCACAGATTTCCCCAAACCCTTCCAGAGAATAGAACAGAGATCAAACTGAACTAGACATTCTGACGTCACCAGTTCCTTTTGTAGACCATTGGCCCGGATAACTCAGATTTGCAATTTGTCCAAGAGAAAACGGACATGGCAAAGGGCAGTCTCGTCTAATGACCTGCTACAACTTGGCTTTTCAAGAACTAAAGAGCACACTTGACCCCTCTTAAAACTGACACGCAGTGTGTTCTGAACCATCCAGATGACGTGGCAAGGCTTGGATTTGCAAGGTGGAGGGGTCCCTCAGCACTTGTGCTGACGGTCGATGCTGAATGGATGCTTCGTTTGAGTGGAAGCATCACTTGTACCTTACTGCAAGCCGGCAGTGTTTTCCTTGGAGAATAATGCTGAGGAAATCGGGCCCCCAGATCGCTGTAGGAATATGGATGTTGCTCATCCCATTTACCAAATTCTGGCCCCAGACACCACCACCACCACCGCCGGAGTTTTCATACCTCCCTCCCGGGCATCAGACCCAGCCGTGGTGGTTTTCAGGCTGTCTGGTTATTGCTGTGTTGTCCTCTGTGTGAGTGCGGAGCTACAAGAAAGGCTAGAAAGCTGTAGAATTTTGCGTCTGATAAAGAACACAAAAGTGCGTATTTCACTATCCATGGAAACGGATCTCAGCCTTCACAAATAATTCTTATAAACCCAAAAGCCCATCTGCCAGATCCTGCTTTGCCCTGGGTGTCCTGTATTTAAGCCAGGCCCTTTTAACATTCTGAGTCACCATGCCCTGCTCCTGTATTCTCATTTATCCAAATGAGGTGCTAATTGGTATGTTTTGAGAACATAGAGAGTTCTGGGCAGGAGAAACCCATGCAAGCAAGCCAACTGCGTGTGTCCTTGGGACTCAATTTCATTTTATGAAAGACGAAATAAAGACAAGCCACACAGAGCTTTTTCTGCTAGGATCCCCATAGGAGTTCATCTTACCTAGTGACGGGCAAGGTGGCCAGAAACAGCTGTCATTTCAGCACAACGTTTGCAAAATCAGAGCCAGTTATGGGCTCTGAACCCTTCCAGGTTCTGCCTGAATCCCTTCCAGGTGCCCTGTGTGAAAACACACCGCAAGGAGATTGGACATGCCCTGTGAATGATCCCTTATTTATTATCATCGAGCCCTCCCTTATTTTTTTTTTTTCCCATCCTGCCTTAAAATTATGGGCTGGAGCAGTTCTCAAGACTCTGTTTAGTTTAGGGGAGGAAAATGTTTTCCTTTAACCACAACATTCATGCAATAGCAACTGCTGGCAGTTGCCCAGCATTTAAGGAAATATTGTTGTAAGGCTTTTATGTTCTGTACTTCAATCAGCCAGAGCCAGCAGTATCCCCACAGAAGGACCCTCAACAGACCGTTTTTAGCATTTTGCTACAATTAAACTCCTCTGGTTTTAGCCCTCAGGCAATTTAGTACCTTTTTACATATGCACATTATGAACTTTTGACCAGGGTCTAACAGTCATATATTAGAGTGCCGTTCTTGAAAGCGGGCTTAACAAGTTCCTCTGAGTATTGCACTCGGAGCCAGTTGTGGAAAAGGTAATTGAAGCAACTTGCAGCGAGGCCATTCAGAATCTCAGCGATGATCCTAAATATCTCTCTCTCTCTCTTGCGCTCTCTCCTTTTTTTTCCCCTCCTGCTTGTTTCCTCTGGAAGCTGGTAGCAAGAGCTTTCAAAGTCTGTGATTGATCTTTTATTCAGTAGCTAACGAGGGCTGTGATTCTATTAGCGTGCTACAAGGCAAGAGAGCGGTGATTTAATGAAGTGTCTGGCGAGCTGGCCATAGATTTATCCCATTGTCGCTAATTTGCAGGGCCACGGTAAGCATCAAGGAAGCTGCGCTCGCGCCGCTATTAAGCAGGTATTTCCTTAGTAAATTGTTGTAAGGTCAGGTACAGTTATCCGAGCCCCGGCGATGCCTCCCGTCTTCCGCGCCTGCAGATGACAGCCTCCGTGCTGAGCGCTCACTGGAGTGGAACCCGGAGATCAGAGGTCCGACTCCAAGTCGCCCTGAGCAGAGGCAGGAGCAGATGAACTGCCAGGCAGGGGTAATAGAGTCATAATTGGTGATTAGAACTGGAAAGGTGCAGTAACATCTTAATACAAACTGGCGGACGTTGCGGTTACTGTCAGTTGTTGTAAACGCGTCCCGCTGCCTGGACCAGATCCATTTCCCGTTGATTAGCTCTGAGCATCCAGGCAGAAGCCACACTGAGGGCCTCCAGAGGGTGGCTGCGGCCCCAGGTCTCACCCCATCCCGGCCGTGTCTCTCGGGCACAGGCCCTTGCCCCCCTCGGAAGGCAGCACGGCAGCCTTTGCCCACCGTCCTGGGAGAAGGGGGTTCCCTAAGTGATCTCTGATATTCTCCCTTCCCAGGCGCAGTGATGTTCACACACACTGGCTTGGAGGCTCAGTGAGCGTTTGATAAGGGGAGGTATTTGCCTCGTGTCAAATCCATACCGCACTGCAATCTTGCATTCATAGGAGCAGATTTGGCTTTGCCCTGCTAGGAGGAAAAGAGGAAGGAGAAGAAATGCTTGGCACTGAGGCATTTTGCAGTTGAGATTGATGTTTTCCGAGACGTGTGGGCAGCTTCAGGTCGGGTGCTGCTTGAGGCGCTGTTGCAGATGTACCTGGGTGGTGTCCATCCACGTGCTTTCCCTTGCCGCATGAAATGCCAGGCTGACTGAAAGGATACATATGCCTTTAAAAACAAGGTGTCTAATTGTGAATTTATACCTGGTTGGAGACTTTTCTATGCTTTCCAGCATAATTATTCTTTAAATTTGTTAAAAACGAAAGCTATCCAGCATTGTCCAGACATGCCGAGTAGATGTCATTATTGATAAGTATAGGTGACTGGTCGTTTGTTTGGTGTCATGTGGTATTAGACTGGGCAGGTTGCCTGGGAGCAGACATTGAGAGGCAATAATGAGACAGTGTATGCAGACCAATTTCACATCTGGCACGTAATAGGCCTTCAACTCTTTTTTGAGTCTGTGGTTATAGAATCTGATGGGTGAAGTCTTAGCAGGTTCTTACCTTATCCCTAAACCATGGCAATTCTAATGCTTAATTCACTCCCAGGCTGTTTTGTGTTAGGTTAGTTATTTTTGGTTAGGTGAAGAACTTAAAGGAGTGTTTTACTATAATGGGGCTCTGATTGCAAAGGATCGTCTGGTTGATTAAAAAGAGCCAAGCTCCCCAGTTTCTCGGTATGGACCTTTGGGCCTCAGGGCAGTTGTGTTCAGTTTGCAGTGGTGGCGGAGCTGCCATTCCATCAGCTCTTCAGTCTGGAAATCACAACCTAGGACACACAGGCAGTGTCCAGTTGTGGGGTCCACGAGGCTGGTCACAGCACAGCCACGCCAGTGAAAGCTCTGCCAGGGTTTTGGCTGCTGAATTGTGGAAAAGTGGCATAAAGAATGCTCAAGTTAAGGCTCATTGCTGAGCATTGTGGCTAAGGGACACGGAATTGAGGGGGAGGAAAGAGAGAGGGAGACAGAGAGCAAGGGGACACAGTGGGGAGGGAGGCAGGAGCAAGGGGGTGAGCTGGAAAGGGAGGGAGAAGAGAGCTCATTGAGGACGTAACCCAGAGCCCCTGCAAGAATCTGTTGAGTGCTGGCGTCTGGTTTCACCCTAAGGGCAATCCACATTCTCTGGGTGAGACAGCTGGAGTTTGGGTGCCATGGCAGAGGCGGGGCTTGAGCCCCGGTCTATCAGCACGTGCCCCCTATCTCTGAGTACAGAAGTGCCGCCTTGTGTCAGGGAGCGTCTGTCTACCCTGGGGTGGCCTCGTGTCTCTAAAGGTCTGAGAGCTGCTGGCCGCCCCACTTTCATGTCCACTGAGACTCACGTGCAGTCTGCTTGTTCTACAAATGGACATTGTGTACTCTCCACTTTGATTTAGGGACATGTATTTGGACAGTCAATAAGGAAGATCAGGTAAAGGAGAAATAGAATTTTACAAACGCCCGTCTCTTAAGTGGGTGATTAATCGGAGATGGAAATCATCCTAATTTAGACCTATAGATCATTCAGGCTACCATGTCATTTCCCTAAGTGGCCATGAGGAAAGATTTGTTAAAGAACTGTCTGTTTTGTCCTGTGACCACAAGCTCAAAGGTCAGGGCCATATTCCTGGATAATGTGCCTTTTCACTGATAACCACATGGACTCATAGTTTCTTAATTCACCCTGCTTTCCAGGAATATGTATTTTCTACTTAAATAACCTGTATTGGTAATAAACTCCCTATATATTTATTTTAAAAATTTATTGAACTTTGTTGGCAATATTGTGTGAGTTTCACATGTACAGCAAAGTAATTCACTTACATAAATGTATATTTCAAATTATTTTCCGTTATATGTTATTAGATGGTATTGAATATTGTTCTCTGTGTAATATGGTAAATCTTTATTGTTTATCTCTTTTATGTATAGTTATTTGTATCTGTGAATCCCATACTCCCAACTATTTTATCCTTCCTCACTAAAGCTCCCCCATAAGAGCTCCTTATTAAAAAACACCCACCGTCCGCAGGGCTTCCCTGATAGCTCAGTTAGTAAAGAACCCATCTGCAGTGCAGGAGACCCCAGTTCGATTCCTGGGTCAGGAAGATCCCCTGGAGAAGGGATCGATTACCCACTCTAATAATCTTGGGCTTCCCTTGTGGCCCCGCTGGTACTTCCTGTGGCTCAGCTAGTAAAGAATCCGCCTGTAATGTCGGAGACCTGGGTTCGATCCTGGGGTTGGGAGGATCCCCTGGAGAAGGGAACGACTGACTCCCCACTCCAGTATTCTGGCCTGGAGAATTCCATGGACTGCAGCCCATGGGATCGCGTAGTCAGACATGACTGAGCAACTTTCAAAAGAAAAAAAAGAAATCAGCAGGCACCAATAGTGTCGTCAGTTTGTTTTTTAAAAGTCTTCTATATTTCATGAATTTTTTTTTTCTTTTTGAAGTACTGATGTTTAGAATCAGAGTTGCATTCAGATAGGTTTGCACGTCAGATACAGACGGTCGGTCGCATATTATATGATTCCATTTAGGTGAAATATCCAGAAATGGCAGAGCCATAGAGCCAGAATGCAGATTCCCACGTGGCGCTAGTGGTAAAGAAAGTGAAGCTGATCATTCGTGTCCGACTCCTTGTGACTCCATGGACTGTCGCCCACCAGGTTCCTCCGTCCATGGAATTTTCCAGGCGAGAATACTGGAGTGGAACCCGCCTGCCAATGCAGAGACAGGAGACGCGTGGCTTCCTTCCCTGCATCGGGAAGATCGCCCGGAGGCGGCAGTGGTAACCCGTTCCAGTATTCCTGCTGGGAGAATCCCGCGGACAGAGGAACCTGGCGGGCTGTGGTCCGTAGGGTTGCAGAGTCGGACACGACTGAAGTGGCTTAGCATGTACGCAGGCTCACGGGTGTGAGGTTTCCTCCTGAGGTGACGATGTTTTGAAGCTGAGCAGAGGTGGTGGCTGTACAGCCTTGTGTGTGTACTGATTGCCACTGCATTGAGCACTGTGGCCGGTTAATTTTATGATACGTGAGTTTCCCCTGAGTAAAGAGCCAGGGGAGCGAGCACATAGGAAAGAAATTTTGACACACGGCCCACATTAAGCTGTTTTCTTCCTTCCATTATTCTTTGCTGAACTGTCCTTAGAGCAAGGAGGAGCTGACTGGGCCGTGTGTAGTGCCCAGGTGAACAGAGCCCCGGGAGCCCGGACCCTGCCCCTCACAGTGTTACACATGGAGCCTGCCTTATCGCTTCTCCACCACGCTATTGATCAGTCATATGTTTGCCTGTGTTATTAATAATGTATGCCTTGAAAAATCTATGTGCATTATCGTCTTTGATCTTGTCATGAATTTCAAAGCCAAAGATTCCATTTTCTACCCCCTCCCTTTTTTGTTTTTTTTTAGTTTTCAAAGAGGGAGAATGGCAATAATTTGAAAACTTTTCTCTCTTCTTTCCGGTGGAGAACTTCCTGCTGGCCTCTCCGTTAATACGGTGTGTATGTATGTGGTTGTGAATGGTGCATATACATATGCAGATATATACACCTGTGTATACTCGCACTCATACACACACACATGTTTTAAGAAGAGAATTACAAAGCCAACATTTGTTTCAGGCTTACTGTGTTCCAGAGCTGAGGACTATTCGAATACAGGACTTAACGTTGTCTCATAGATTAAAACAGAAATTAAAGATTTTAGACTGAGACGCCATGAAAGGCTCTCTTTTCATTGTTCTTTTATTGTTTATTGACATCAAAAAGACTTTTTAGTTTAAACTGACTTTAATGTCTTTTGAATGGTCTTTTGTAAAGTGACTTTGAAAACTCAGGGATAATGTCTTCATTAAGTGGAGAAAAATCTTGGGGAAAAATATCACTGTAACTTGGCTTTCATTAGAGCAGAAAGAGATAAAGCTTTGCTTAATTGATGTCTGTTTTCCCTCTGTTCAGAATTATAAGGGAAGAGGGGGCTGGAATTAGTGCTGATAAAAGCTTGAAATAGGCATAGCACTGAAACTTGTTCCCTCCCTTTCTTTGAATTTAGAAGAATATGCTTCATATAACTCTATAAAGAGTGTTAGAATATTCTAGGCCCCTTGTCTTTCTAGATGTAAAATCACTTCAGACCCAGTGGAGTGACACCAATCATCCTGGCTCTTTCTGCCTTTGGCTTCATTTTCTGTTTTGTTTTGTTTGTTTCCATCACTGATTTAGAAATTGAAGTGGGCAGGGCTGGGGACTGGGGATCTACTGATCTGTTTTTCTGTACCCTTAAAAATGTCTGTTCTCTCCCTGCTCCTTCCCAAGCCACCAGTCAGAACTCATCTCTTGCAGAAAGTCTTGCTGACCATACCAGCTACCTTCCTCTTTTCTCCATATTATTAATAGCAAAGGAAAGAAGTGTGCATCGGAGCGCCGCCGGTCCAAGGTCAAACCGACTTTCTGGACGCATCATTTTGCTCCCACAGGTTGCATGGGATGCAGTTCCTGGAGGAGCCACCTCACGGCCATTCTTGGCCCCTCTGAGGAGGGTTGCTGAGCCCTTTCTTCCTTGTGCTCATCATCACCCTGGGGCCTGACGCTTAGAGGGCACAGCGTGGCAGCGTGGAAAAGTGCAGGGCTCGGGGTCAAACAGACCTGGGCACGAGCACTATGTCTGCTGTGCACACTGGTGCCTTGACCCAGGGAGGGTAGGTCACTGAACCTGCCTGAGTCTCAGTTTTCTTCTCTGTAAAATGGGGACAATAGTCTTTAACTTCAAGAGTTGTGGATGGATTGCCTGAGGTAGAGCGGCGTGTCACTATAATCCATGTTTTTATTTTCTTAGCCCTTAGAGGCACCCAGTACTGCATTTTAACAGTTCTGCTCTGGCTCTTTCTTTTCAAGTAGCTCACACTTGAAAGGACTTCCTTCTTTTAGCTCTTCTTTCCCAACCAAGGCTTGTCCCAGGGTGCAGCTTCGAATGCCATGGTGTCTTCCATCTGAGAGCTCCCAGTGACTGAGCTCTCCTTATCGTGGGTGTATTGTCCTTGAGCGCGTGGGCAGTCCTGCTGGCCTTGCACTCTTGCGAGTGCTCAGATGCCGGGGAGTCCCCGGCTTCAGAGGCAGATGTACATCCTGAGCATTCTCACTAGCACAGAGTCACTGAGGGTTTGTTACGTAAACCCTCAGGGATATTTACACCCTCTACTGAGGAGGTAATCGAGCCTCCAGACCACCCACTGAGATCTCTGCCTGTAAAATATTTAAAGACTGGTAGTATAAAGCTATTTCCCTTCTGTAGTTGGTTTCCCATCTAGGAGCAGGCGAACAAGGAAAATAGGGCTCAGAGTAACTTACAAAACGACAGACTTGGAAGCTCCAAAATGCATCTCCTCACAATAGCACCTGGAAGAGGGCAGAAGGCAAACAGGGAGTAAATGGAAAAGGGACCCGGGTTCTGAAATTGAGATGGCTGGGCTCCGCTATGCCGCGTGGTGATGGCGCTATAAATCACCCGTGCAGTACTAAGCCAGACGTCCCCTGGCAGCATACCCCGGGATGTGCAGAAGGCCTTCTTGATAACAAGGGCCCAGTTAAGGGATGTGAAAAACCGGACCTTGAAAGCATAGCGAGCTGCCAGGACAGCTCGAAGGCCTCACACACAGTGGGGAAGAGTTTGTGGGTCTAGCTCACACGCGGACATCCAGGCCGGACCTCGTGGCTGGTGCTTTCTCCCCCTCCTGGCTTGCAGACCTGTCGTCAGGCACGCTTTTCCTGAGAAGATCAGCCTCCAAGAGGAGTGAGCCCTAGAAGCCAGGGGGGAGGTGATGCTGGGTGACCCCAGGAGATGCTCCAGAACAAACCAATGTGTGTAGCCTGGGACTAGAGCTAAAAAAGGTGTATGAAGTTCTCCAAGACTCACATATGTCTCGGTTTGAGATTGTTGTGTTATAAAGGTAACACCAGCTGCTGTAACATAAGCCCATGTGGGTCCAGTGATTCAATCAGGGTCAAGTGTATTTCCTGGGTATATAAAGTCCAAAGTGGCTGTTAGGATTAGCAGGCCGCTTTCTTCCAAGTGATTTCTCGGGGATCCAGGCTCTTCCCATGCCACGGTTCAGTCGTCTTCCACACCTGGCTTACAAGGCCACCTTGGTTGTCTACAGCAAGCTGGTAGAATAGGCAAGACTCCGGGACCCCATGCAGGTGGCCTGGGAGTGGGGCCTGTCGATGGAAGGTAAGTGTCTAGGTAATGTAGCCCAGCTGTGTCCTGGGGGAGAGGAGGAACCGGTCGCACGCCTTTGCCTCTATTGTCTGCTTTAAATCACTCTGGATTCTCACTATTTATATGCCACGCTCTTCATGTCTGACCCTGGAGAGAGCCGGAGGTAATTAGACGTGCTCCCTGCCCTCTGCAGTCTCAGTCCCTTGGGGAAGCATGACTCCATTCTTACCGTCTGGTGTGAGTGTCCGCCTGTACTCTGGAGACTGGAGAGGGTGACGGTCCGCTCAACCTCCATGGCTTCCTTAGCAGCGGGGCATAGCCACGTGACAGTTCGCGCCGACAAGTCAAAGCAGAAGTCTGCAGCAGGCCTTCCCAGGCATGTTTTGCTTTCAGAGGAAAAGGCAAGGCATTGCTGGTGGCTTTCCCCACTCCTCCTTCTGATCCCGAAGGAAGATGTGATGCCAGCCTCCTTCTTGCCGTCATGAAGCAACAAACCAGGCTCAGAAGTCAAAAGAATGGCAGAGACAACAGCCCCCTCATTGTGGGAGCAGAGTTAGCAGCTGCCTGACAGGAGAGTGTCTTCCTCCAAGATCTGCTTTTCCTTTTCTTTCCCTTAATGAGCCACCAGTAAACAAATGGATGCAAACGTGGTAGGCAGGTTTTAGGGAGTTTTAGGATAATCGTTCAGGGCAAGAATGCAGTGGCCATCCTTCACTCCATTTATCTCTTTGCAAATAAGAATTATGTTTTACTTTGTACGAGGACACTGCAGCAGCGTTTCTAGAAAGTTACCAGTTTTAGCACAGGGAGGCTTTCTTCACCATTCAGATATATCTCCCCAGCACATTTTGTTGCGGTGGTGTGGGTGGGTTATGGTGACCTCAAACTCAGCATCGTGCCTGAACTTCCAGCTTTTCCTATACTGTTGCCCCTGTGACTTTGTCCTCAGGCCCAGATACAGTATGTTCATTGCCTCATGATTTTAAAAAAATCTTTATTTGGGCCACATTGGTTAGAAAATAAATATATGCAAATATTAGTACCTCAAAGTCATTTGACCTGAATTAGGCTATAGTTTCAGTTACTCTTAAACAAAATAATTATAATAATGTTAATAATAAGGCTTTTTTCATGCCAAGAAATAGTGTCAGTATCATCCTGAGGTAGGTGTATGACTTATTCAATGAATTTTAAAAGCTTTTTAATATATCAGTTTCCAACTTTTTTCTGTTTTCACCAAAATATACCCCAGATAATTGTTACTAGCTTACGATTCTACATATACTTGGAATACTGCAAAGATGATTCTTTAGAAATAGAACAGTTTATACTTTTCACTTTATTTCACTTTATTCAGTCAAGTCATTCCTCTGATTATTCTAATTAGTTACTGTGATGCCAGTATGCAAATATTGTGCTTACAGTGGTCAAGAGGTTGATGAAAAATCAAAGTCACATGAGGGAAAAGTAACACAGTGAATATCAGACTCTGTATCTATTTCATATTAAAACCCCAGCCAGGTAGAAGCCCAAATGCAAAGAATTGGCTGCATGATGTGTCCATAACCTGCTCCATTAACAATGAAGTTCCTAAGCAGGACCAGAGGGAATGTGGTCAGCCTCATTTCTCATGAGCCAAGGCCATCATGTTTCCGCTTCTGAATGTTTCAAAACTCTTAGTTCTGGAAGCCTCTATTCATTTTTAAATAGTAGAGAACACTGAGGCCTTTGTAATTACTTCTTAAGGAGGAAATTCAGAAAGTTTAGAATTTAAATTTCAGTCCACAGAAACTAAGTTCTCTTGCTCCTCCGTAAAGCGCCCACAGTTGAGAATGTATGCCATCAAGTTTTGCTACCTGGAAGCAAAGCACACCACTCAGTTACCAGATAGAAGGGCTGTCAAATGAAAGCCCAAGTCAGGACGGGGTTACTGGTCTACCTCTTTGCCAGCTGGTCTTCTTTACCACAGGAGACCACAAACGGTGCTCCTGGGGCTGAATCTGACCTCTTTTTGTGCATCCTGTGTTAAATATTTTTAAATATCTGGAAAGATATCAAAAGAAAAAATGTTTCATGGCATATGAAAACTGTTTGATATTTGTATTTGATTGTCCTTAAGTGAAGTCTTACTGACAAGACCGCCTTGCTCACCCATGTGTGTGGTGTCTGTGACTGCTATAGCGTGGCCACGGCAGAGCTGGGTAGTTTTAACCGATAAGATACGGTCTGCGAAGCTGAAAACATTTACCAACTGCCCCTCTATAGAAGTTGGCTAATACTTTTTAAAACGTATTTACGTGCGGCCGTGCTGGGCCTTTGTTACTGCGCACGGGCGCTCTCTAACTGCCGTGTGGGGATTCTCCCTGCCGCAGCTTCCCTTGTTGCAGAGCATAGACTCAGGGCGTGTGGGCCTCGGCGATTCCGGCACATGGGCCTAATTGCTGCTCAGGACGTGGGATCTTCCCAGACCTAGGGTCCGACCCGTGTCCCCCGTATCAGCAGGTGGACCAGCAGAGAAGTCCTGTTGATCTTGTTTTAGGAGATGTGCTTGCCTATGAGCAGAGGCAGTAGAGCGGGCTTGTGCGCTCTGCTCCCGGTGAAATGAGGAAAGATCAGACTTGCCTCCATGCCCATACAGATCCCATACCTGCTTTGAGGAGTTCTTTCTCCTAAGTCCCGACTCTGACCTTCCCTGTCTCCCCCACTCATCACTCCCAGGTCCTTGCAAATAACCAGGAAGGTATTAGCTAAGGGCCTCTGCAGCCAAGCAAGAAGAGTCACCTCTACGTTTATTGAGCCATCGTGAGGCGCAGTAGGCCAAGTCCTTGTCACACGCACGCTGCCACTCTGCCAGTCTGTAGTTACAGTGTAATTTAGGGATGATGAGGGGAAAGTGGTCTCTCTTTATCTGTTAATTCCTTGGAGGAAGTTCTGTTCGGAATGAATAGTCTTGAAATGTGTAATAAAGTTACCTATCAAGACCACTTTTACAGAGAGATTTAAATGTGATAATAAGAATAAAAGAAAATGAAGTGACATTGGGGGCGTCTTCTTTTATAACAGCTCTTGGTCTTGACTGTTAAGCACACTGTAAAATGACTTTTATACATTTATGGATTGAAATGGTTCTGCTGAAATTTTAAGTGTTAACATTGTTCAAACTTCCATTACTGCCACCTCACACCTTGTTACAAACCGGCTTCATGTTTGACATTTTGATCATACTAACCTGGGACATGGGACACTTTACGCTGAAGCTCTCCTTCTGTGTGACAGAGGGTTCTAGTTATTTTGATTTCAGCACCTTTCTATAGGAAGCCAGTTGATTATGTTTGCACGTCTGTAAACTCATTGTCACAGAAAGTACGTTTCAGAGAAGGAAGAGTCTTCAGTATTTTATTTGCCCAATTGGCGCAGGTAGAAAATGAAATCTTTTTTTGTTTCCCCCAATCTCATTGCTTCCTTTGCAGATTTTCTTTTTCTTAAAGCTACTGCTATTCAGACTACAGTCCATAGCCACACCTTATTTTTTTATAATAGCTCTATTGAGATAAAATTCACAGACCTTGCAGTCCCCTCACTTAAAGCACACGGCCTAGTGAGCACTCACAGGATTGTGCACGTGTCATCACAGTCAATTTTAGGACATGTTGTTACACCCATCACCTCCCAACCTCGGAAACCCACTGGTCTCTGGCAGCCATGACTCTGTTTTCCGTTCCCACCCGTCGGCCTCTCCTGGACATTTCTTACGAACGGGGTCCAACAGCACGCGGTGCTTTGTGACTTCTTCTTTCAAGGAGCGCCGCCGTTCCACAGTACCACCCGTCCTTGTTCGGCCTCCCTGCTCGCTATGGCTTCCTTAAAAGATTTCAAAGGCAGGATGCTTATGTGTACAGACATGAAATGGTTGGCTCTCCTGGATTCATCTTTGTCATCACTGACAGGGGTAACAGTGCTATGTCCTGGGGTACACACACACACACCCACATACACACACACACACACACACACACACACACATCCACCGACACCCATACTCATACCCCTAAAGCCAATGCTGGTTCCTCCGGCCATAAAACCTTCAGCTCATCTGTAGGCATATCTGAAAGAAAGGCCAGCCTGTGATAGGCTCACATCCGGGATCCTGCACTAGAAAGTGCAGTATAAATGTCCCCAGTGTCTCAGAGGCTCGAAGGTGCCTCTCCATCCTATTTTTCCTCCTGTCATAGCCTCTCTGCTCTGTATAGTAAGAGCAGGGCTGTCCTTGGTTACCCGGCCTGGCTACCTCAGCATCTTCTGAAAGTATTACCTTTGCAGGGAATAGGACCTTTGGGTAGATGAGTAAATGTGGGTCTGTCAGTAATTTTGCTTATTTCTTCCCAGGGTTTTGCAGAAGAAGAGAAAGGTGCAGCTTTATTATTA
This sequence comes from Antilocapra americana, assembly GCA_007570785.1. Lineage (NCBI taxonomy): Eukaryota > Metazoa > Chordata > Mammalia > Artiodactyla > Antilocapridae > Antilocapra > Antilocapra americana. Next base: position 17,532,773 of record ML663568.1, on the reverse strand, counting down.
ATGAGTCCTTTGTAATGCTTGGGCTCGCTTTTACAAGGCTGACTTGGGTCAAAGATAACCTGAGGCCCGATTTCTGTCCTGATGAACTCCAAGTACTGACCATACCTTTTTAGAAACAAGGACTTTTAAAACAAAAGAAAGAATGGTTCTTTATTATACAAGTGGAGGAGTTCAGAGTTGGACCTCCCTAGGTCCTTTCGTTCTTGCTCCCTTCCCACCACTCCACACCCCCATGAGAATCATTTTCCAGCTTGCCAAGAATGGTCCATGGAAACCTGTTCAGCATTGCCAAAGCCAGACAGATCTTGGCTGGGCACTCATTGGATAGAATTGGAGCTTTGGTTTTCGTTTTCATTTCAAGACCTGTCCCCCATTATCATGAAGGATGGAAGGTCTGCTCAAGTTAGAGCTAGCTAATTGCTTCCTTCCTTGAAGTTCTAAATGAGTTTTAAAGTGAAACGCATATCTCCCTGTGCTAAGGAGCCAGCACACAATAGGCAATTGAGATAGCAAAGACTAATTTAGAAAAGGTTGTTCTGTTCTTTGCTTTCTTTTTTCCCCTCCTCTCTTCCCTCCCTCCTTCCCTTTCTTCTCTTTTCTCCTTCCCTCCCTTCCTCCTTCAGCTCTGCCTTTTGCCTTTCTCCTCCTTTCATTTAACCCTTACAGATACAGTGGGGTTGTGCCCGAGGGCTTTTTGCTCATAATTAAATAAATTATTTATACATTTAACACAATCTTGAATTACTAGGTGATCATCTCAGGCACTCAGAAGGATGAGAGCCCTTGAAAGCAATATCCAAGCATAGATATTCCATAGCACGTCTTACAATCTAAATATTGCTTTTAGTGTAATCGAAGCAGCAAGAGTAGTCACAGCAGTTGATGGACTATTTTTCAAATTGATTTCAAAAATGTATTTAAGGGGATGATCTTCTAGTCTAGATTACCTATTGATTTTTAATATGAAAAGCTCATTATGTAAGCAGTAACTGCATATAAAAACCTAGCAAACCTTTGCATAAATCCTTTAATTGAATTTCCAGAGCCTGTGGTTCTACTCTTTTTTTTTAATTAAATCTATTTCTTTTTTTAAGTGTTACTGTGTAATTTGCATGCTGTGAAGAGGCCCTGTCCCAGATAAAGTGCCATTGATCCTTATTAAACCTCACCTCTGGGCTTGCTTAAAACTAACTGGAAAAATTAAAGTGTTCATGCCGCACTGCACTTATAGCTTGTGTGATAGGATTATGGAAAAAATAATAAAACTAATTTCCAGGAGAGAATTTATAATGTGAGATTTTATTTTTTTCAATTTGATAATTAATAGTGAAATCATATCATATATATAAATCATATTGTAGCCTATAAACTGAAATGGCAATTAGGAAAGATAATATATACTTGATGTAAAACCATCATGTTACGTGAGGATAATCTCTTGGTACTTTAATTTTTTAATTGTAGAAGGAATGGATTATGAATTCAAGTCAAACACATTAAAATGGTGGGTTTCCTTTGAAAAATCTGATTCCTTTACTATGCACTATATTAGTAGGTTTTTAATTTTAATGTGAAGAAGTATAAAAGATACAGAGAAAGATATTCTGGTTATGTTCATGCTGAAATGTATGTATCAGAATTACCAGGGGAAGGAAAAATCTAAAAGCTGCAATAGGTTTTTCTATTTTTTAATACCCAACATTTGTTATTTTAAAAGCAATAAAATCCCCTAAAGAAATATTCATAATCAATAAGAACACAAAATATGGAATATATTAACTGAGTGATAAAAATGTTCATAGAACAGCACAAAATGAAAAACACAGCAAGTTCTGTACAGTTTAAAATGTAATCAATTTTGAGGTTGTATACAAGGATATAAATGATAAACACAAGCAGTAGCATTTTTAGTAAAGGCTGTTACAAAATACTGTATTTATGGCCTATTCCATTCTTTTTATAGCTCATTAATGTAGAAAACAAACACAGTGTATCCATCTTCTCAGACAGCTTAAAATTCCCTTAAATGATATTTTTAAATGGAAATACTGAGCTCATTTGATCTGTTTCTTCTATAAGGGCGGTTAGTTCGAGTAGCCCGGTGTATTTGGGACTCTGAAACAGAAGAGATGTTGATGACGTTGCGTCGCCCGCCATCCATGAGGCGGGGCCCTGTCTAGCCTGCCACACACAGTTGAGCAGCGTCCCCCTCCTCTCCCAGGGCTGTGTACCTGCCCTCTTACACCCACACCCGCCCCCTCCCCGGGGAGAACCTTCACATCCTGGGATGCTGCCTTCTTTCTTTGGGCCCCAATGGGGCTGTTGAGTTACCGGTCCAGGGCACTAGCTGGCAGGGAGAGTTTTAAGGCTGTTTCCAGAGGTGTTGGGCTTCCTGTGGTACTTATGAATATGCATAGAGTGTGTGCTCAGCGATCTAGCAGTTCAAACTAGACAGCTGGTTGTGCTGGTGGGCTTTTTTTTTTTTATTAGTTTTGCCATACACTGACATGAAACCGCCATGGGTTTACATATGCTCCCCCTCCAGACCCCCCCTCCCTCCTCCCTCCCTCCTCCCTCCCCCCAGGAAATCTCGATGCACCAGCCCCGAGCATCAATCCTGGGCTGGCGATTGATTTCACATATGATAATTAACATGTTTCAATGCCATTCTCCCATATCATCCCACCCTTACCCTCATCCACAGAGTCCACGAGTCTGTTCTATACATCTGCATTCCTTTTGCTGTCTCGCATGCAGGGTTCTCGTTACCATCTTTCTAAATTCCATATATATGCGTTAGTATACTGTATTGTTGTTTTTCCTTCTGGCTTACTTCACTCTGGATAATAGGCTCCAGTTCCGTCCACCTGAGTAGAACTGATTCAAATGAATTTTTTTTTAATGCTGAGTAATATTCCGTTGTGTATATGTACCACAGCTTTCTTATCCATTCGTCAGTTGATGGGCATCTAGGTTGCTTCCACGTCCTGGCTATTGTAAACAATGCAGCGATGAACATTGGGGTACACGTGTCTCTTTCAATTCTGGTTTCCTCGGTGTGTATGCCCAGCAGTGGGATTGCCGGGTCATATGGCAGGTCTATTTGCAGTTTTTTAAGGAACCTCCACACTGTTCTCCATAGTGGCTGTACTAGTTTGCATTCCCACCAACAGTGTAAGAGAGTTCCCTTTTCTCCACATCCTCTCCAGCATTTATTGCTTGTAGATTTTTGGATGGCAGCCATTCTGACTGGTGTAAAGTGGTACCTCATTTTCTTTTCCCCTCTCTCCCTTCCCTTGGCCAAGGGCTTTCTGGGTAAGCTGAATCTGTAATGTAATTTCACTAACTTATTTCCAGTATTTCATTTGGTTTCGATGTTTCCATCCTGGCCTCGGTTTTTCCTCCCATTTTGTCATTCTGTAGAAGTCACTGGTTTGTTAGGGTCAATGGAGCATCGTCTCATGGCTGTAGGAGTCACAGACTTGGATATCCAGCCTCCTTACAATTTAAGTAGGGTTTAGCGATGCTCTGTTTGTTTTCCATATAGTAAGACTGTTTGGAAAAGAGAGGAGAAAGTGTCTTGGCAAGAAGGGTAGAGCTTTGGAATTGTTTCCGGTCTTTCTGGATTAACACACAGCCCAGCACCGTTGAACTCCATCTGTCTATCCATCCACCCACCCACCCAGGACGTACTGTCTCCTACAGGTCAGGCATTGCTTTGGACATTATGGATATGAATTTGAATTTGGATCAGTCATTGCCCTCAAGAATCTCACTACTTAGTGGGGAAGTGAAAGACGTTTTCCAATGACTTTAACCTAATTCAGCCTTGAGTTATAGAGACCTAACTCAGTCTTGGGTTCACCTAACTATGGGTTATAAAATTAATCATGATATTGAATTTGTTTTTTCTTTTTTTAACTTACGACTAGTTTATTTGCAGTTTTTATAAAACTAGTACTATTGGTGGTAAATGCCATGTTACTGAATACTGTGAAGAGTACGGTTTTAGAATGAAGCCTCTTTGTGGCATCATCATGTAACAGAACATACTTTATATAGTAAGAACGGAGATAAGATGCATCCCAGTCTCCAGAATAGATTGGCAATGGTCTGGTGGCCCCAAAGAATGGTGTGGTCATTGGAAGAATTGATACAGAAGTCCATTTGTAGAGAGTGGGCAGGCCTTTGCACGGTGAGGGCAGGGGCCAGGGCAGCAAATAAAGCAACATAAATATCTGTCCTGGGAGCTTGGGCAGTGGTCAGAGGCAAGCTTTAGAGTTCCCAGAGCCAAGACTCAAGACCCCACAGCAGGGTTTGTAAAAGCCAAGCCCACTAGGAGCAGCCCCCCCTGCACTGGTTAGAGCCCTCCAGTAACGCTGACGCAGTGGTACCCGATCACTGCCCCTTCCTGCAGACAATACAGCCAACGGCAAAGAAAGCTGAGCATCTGAGAGACGAGAGAACCCTGGGCAAAGAGGGGCAGTTCTCTTGGCTTCAGAGCCCAGAAGCAGCCTTGCCTGAGCTCATAGAAGCAGTGTTGTCTTCTTTGAGGCAAAGTGATGGATTACAGAATCGAGCTCCATCTTGTAGAGGACAGTCCAGTTTACCTTCTAGAACATCTTGTCCAGAATGGTAGCCACTGAGGGCCTGAGAGTAAAATGTTTAGAAGAAAGTAAAACATTTAAAAGACGCTTACTCCTTGAAAGAAGCGTTATGAGCAACCTAGACAGCATGTTAAAAAGCAGAGGCATTACTTTGCCAACAAAAGTCTGTCTAGTCAAGGCTATGGTTTTTCCAGTGGTCATGTATGGATGTGACAGTTGGACTATAAAGAAAGCTGAGCACCAAAGAATTGATGCTTTTGAACTGTAGTGTTGGAGAAGACTCTTGAGAGTCCCTTGGACTGCAAGGAGATCCAACCAGTCCATCCTAAAGGAGATCAGTCCTGGATGTTCATTGGAAGAACTGATGCTGAGGCTGAAACTCCAATACTTTGACCACCTGATGCGAAGAGCTGACTCATCTGAAAAGACCCTGATGCTGGGAATGATTGGGGGCAGGAGAAGGGGACGACAGAGGATGAGATGGCGGGATGGCATCACCAACTTGATGGATGTGGGTTTGGGCGGACTCTGGGAGTTGGTGATGGACAGGGAGGCCTGGGGTGCTGCGGTCCATGGGGTTGCAGAGAGTCAGGCTCGACTAAGCGACTGAGCTGAACTGAAGGCATGGGGCGCCGCATCTCGGAAGGAAGCCTGGTTGTGAGGGGCCCCACAGCATACTCCCCACTAGCTTCGAGGTTTTGCCGGGCCGGGGCCAGGTTCTCTCTGAGCCAAGTTGGAGCTGCTGCTCATCGTGTCTGTGTTTGACCCCATTTTGCTCTGTTTTTCTCATGCACTCTGATATGAAGCTCCTTCTCTCAGGTTTGATTTGGCTTTGGAGGCACTTGAAAAATGCTCTGTGTTTATGCATGTCACCTTCAGTGAGCCAGACCGGACCCTGGGAAGCGCACTTCTGTTTTCAGGCAAGTTCTCCATCTCCAGAAGCACTCTCTGACATGGGAGACTTTGAAAATGCTTTCCTTTCTGCCCGCATCTGGGTAGTTTTTTTTTTTTTTCCCCAGTAGTTTCTTAATGGTCTTTAGTGAAGGAAGTAAGTGACGCTGATCAGTGAAGGTGGACAGTAAGATTTATAATGTATTTGTGTGAGCTGATTGCCAACAGAACCGGCCTCTCCCAGCGGTGCTGTACGCAGACTTGGAAAATCAATAGGGATTAACCTCTGACCCCCTTCACATACTTATACTGTGGGCTGCATCGCTTACCAATATTTCATCTGCTTCACTTAGCTGTTGTTACTTACTCAATAATGTGTGGCCGATCTCACAAGATACTAATTAATTTTTTAAAATGCAGCATCACTTGAAGCTGTGATAGAATATCACACCTTTGGAAATCAAGGCCCTTTTGGTTTATTTATTAAATCATGTAATTAGCCTTAATTAAAACAACAACAACATCAACACTGGGAAAGGAGAGAGCTAAAACTCGAGAGTTTGCTTGGCTCACAACTCCATCCACCGTGCGGCTAACCGGGGGGATCCTCTGTGCCTCTAACAGGGCAAGTGTCCCCTGGTGCCTCAGCTGGAACATGGGCCCCTTTTCAGGAAAATTGCAAATCTCACCTTTTAGATGCACTTTTTCTCTTCTATTAAGGGGACATTTGATACATTGGTAATGTGGTAACTTGCCGTGAAATGAACCCAAAGCATCGTTTTTTAAGGACTCAAAATTAACTTTAATATGCAGTCCATTTGCAAAAGTATGCAAGAGTTTGTGTAAATGGGACGTTTGTATGACCTGCCCTTAATTATTACTGCACAGGATGTGAAAAGAGCCCAGTTTGCAATAATGCACTTTTTTCCCCCCTTTCCTAAGCTTTGGCATATATTACAGCGCTCTTCATTTGTCTTCAAAATGGAAATTGTTGTAGATCTCCTTCATCCAAATCCCTTTTGTTCGTAGACTTTTTTTTGCAAGTATACCTATTCCCCAGAGTTTACTTACAGTTTCCTATTGATCCGGCAGCTGGTATTTGAATTGGTCGATGTACTCTGTAACTTGTTTAAGATACCCTACCTGAGCTATTAGTTTAAATAATGTATTCATAAATTGATTAATCATTACAGTAAGACTTATTAGCTGCATTTATATTTGCGTGTTATCCACAATTGACTTGTAGTCTAATAATCACGCATACTCAAGCAGAAATTGGGCTTTACCTTAGAATTTAATAATTATTGAGGTGGAAAGCAAGAGTGTTTGTGTGTAGCAGTTGGGCAGACGCAGAGCTTTGAAGGTTGGACTCATTGTGCAGATTGCTACCTGTTTCCCAGGTAACATAGATAACTGTTTCTCCCCCTACCTCCAGAATGAAATACAGGAAGTGGAGCTAGTTTGGTCTGCATCAAAGACAGGATGGAGTTTTCCAAAACTGTCCCAGTGTCATGGTTCTGGAAGGTGGATGGGGCCAGAGGGAGGAGAATTGGGAGGAATGTTGTCTTTGCCTCTGTTTCTCTGAAAGCTGCCTCATGGTGGGGCCTGGGGCCCTTTCCACTGGGTTTTCAGTGGTGGCCACACACTACGGAGTTCACGCCCCTCTCTGACCTCCAGTGAGGCCGACAGACCAAGACAGATGGGCAGTGCAGCCAGCGGGGCGAGTCTGCCTGGGAGCCCAGCCTGCCCCACGAAACACCCTGGGACCAGCGTGACAGGACCTTCCCCAGGTGAACCAGAAACAGCTCAGCCGCACACAGGGCAGATGGCTCCATGCACTTTTATTTTTCATTAGTGAACAACTTATAAGAGTAGTTTTAGGCTCACAGCAAACCTGAGCAGCAGGTACAGAGTCCCCTCATCCCCTGGTCCCCACGCACCTCACACAAGCTCCCGGGGTCCGCACCTGCAATCAAACTATGTTTCAGTTAAAACAGTCGAAAGTGAAAGTGTTCGTCACTCAGTCGTGTCTGACTCTTTGCAAGCCCATGGACGAGGCTCCTCTATCTATGGGATTCTCCAAGAATGCTGGAGTGGGTTGCCATTCCCTTCTCCAGGGGATCTTACCCACTCAGAGATTGAACCTGAGTCTCCTGCATTGCAGGTGGATCCTTTACCATCTGAGCCAGCAGGGAAAGATGAAAACAGTCAAATAGGACGTCAGAGGAAGGTTTTGCATCTGGCCTGCTCTGCACGACGACGATTTCAGACTCCTCGGGAAGGGCCTTCTCAGGGTTCTTCTTGGAGGTCAGGATCCCTCCGTCTCTCCACTTCGTCATCCCTGGGCCCCCAAGCGCCCCCCCCCCCCCCTGTGTTTGCCGAGAAGCTCACCACCTCACTGCGTGTCTTTTCTACTTCACCACCCAGCCCAAACTAGCCAACAGCCTGCTAAATTCACCCACGCTGTGTTTTGGGGCGATGGTGTGGGGAACGTGCGTTCATTCAGCTGCCCTAAATGCCCGTTGCCCCTCACGGGAAGACGTCTGCTCACAAGTGAGCAATTGTGCTGCCCTTGCCTGGGATACTGGCTCCAGATAAAGCGCAGATTGCTGGAGTAACTTCTCTGAGGCGCCCTCTCCCCAGTGCGGGGCTCCCTCCATCCACAACAGAGAGAGCAGACCTGGCTTCCTCCATCACTCGTCCATCCCCGAGCTCATCTCATCAACTGTATTCAGAATTTAAGCATGGATCTCATCTCCATAAAGGCCCAACAGGCTGGCCAGGGAGCCTCAGCAGATATGTTATTTACAGTGTTTAATTTTCATCCTACAGATGTATTAAACTTCTTGGTGACCTGGGAGCTCACGTAGCTACCACAGTGAGTTTGCTAAACTTGGAATAGTGAATGTTTTGTTCAGAAACGAAGTCCCTTGGTGCCTGCCGTTACCAGCTCAGTGGTGTGGTGTGTGTGTGTGTGCGCGCGTGTGTGTGTGTGTGTGTTGGGGAGGGTGGTGTGCTGGTGAATGTTTAACCTTCAGCTCTTGGGGAGGGCAGCCAATCCTGATTTTTAGTGTTTGCTGATTACTGCAGGATAAATACTCACACCATGGCCAACAGGAAGTTAGGAAACAGAGCTGGGATAGAATGCATGGTCCCATACCATTCTATATATATTAAAAATAGATTACTATATATTTATATCACACACATATATATATATTTATGTAAAATTTCCACTATACACAGTGTAAATACACATAGATGACCTCAAGAGCATAGATAATATGTTAACATTATTAGCATACTAAAAATTATGTAAAATTTTAGTGAATTTAGTAAAAAGAAATGTAAGTTTTTTTTAGCAAAAGTTGGGATGTGCAGTCCCATATCATTTCATATATGTTAAAACTGGTGGCTCAGACAGTAAAGAATCTGCCTATAATGCAGGAGACCCAGGTTTGATCCCTGGGTCAGGAAGATCCCCTGGAGGAAGGAATACTACCGACTCCACTATTCTTGCTTGGAGAACCCCATGGACAGAAGAGCCTGGTGGGCTATAGTCCTTGGGGTCGCAAAGAGTCAGACATGACTAAGTGACTAACATATATATCATACTTATATATATATATATAAATACGTGTATATATAATTCCACTGTGCAGACACATTATACAGACATGCAAATAACCTCAAGAGTATAAACAGTATGCTAAAAGTATGAGCGTACTGAAAATTACACTAAATTTTTAGTATAAACATACTAAAATTATTCAGATGTATTGGATTTTGAGTCTCTCTTACTATTTTATTGTATAGCTTGTTTAATTGACAGTTGACGTAATTTAAAGCTTAACAATGGGTGTATCCAACAAAGAGCTTGTAAAAGTCAGAAACTTGGCTCCTTGGAGTGGGTCCGAGCAGGCTGCAGCCGCACCCCTGTGTGTGTGGTGGACCGCCAGTCTCCAGTTGCATCCTGTGTTCAGGTGAAGCTCACGGTCTGTTCCTACCTCAGGCTCCCTCCTAACAGGCCATCCCTATGCAGTTTTCTGCTGGGGCGTGATGAGCTGGTTGGCAGGCTGCTAACTGTGCTCGACAGCAAGCAGACGCACGCACCCCGGCTGGTACATCCCAGACAATTCTGTTGTACTGATATTAAGGACAACAGCATTTTGCCAGAAGCTATAACGAGATGATTTTGTAACAGCAGTACAGTGACACCAGACTCTGTTTTGCAATTTTCTTTAATATTTATGCTGGATAAATAATTTATCTCTTTTTTTTCAGGGTTTTTTCTTTTTTTTTTTTCATCCCCAGCATGTTGATACAGACAGGTGCTAGGTTTCCCTGAATGACTAGAGTAAGGATTTGGTTATTTTCTCCCCCTGGGGTGGGGTGGGAAGCAGATGCATCAGCAGAATTGAGCTTCTGGGAATTGTTTCCACATTTCCGCATCCCATCGACTGATTCGGACTAATGACATGTTAGGATCGGCCCCCACGTTTGAAGGGAGTCACTCACTGAAGTGACCCGCTTGCCTGTCATTGTAACATCAGGGCCGCCTACGTTGAGGTTTTTGAACAATCCATGAGTCCTGGCCCCTCCAGTTGTCTGTTGGGGACTTTTTGTAGTTGTTCCTTCTAACCCAGGATCTGTTGACACTGGGCACGGGATCCTTCCTTGCTGCGGCACTCTGTCCTGCGCATTGTGGGACGTTTCGCAGCACCCCTGGCTTAGGCCATAGCAGCCATGTGCCTGAGAAGGGGGAATGAAGCCTACATCCAGATATTGACAGATACACTTGCCCTGGGGTTGAGAACCACCATTCCAGAGCCACAGCTCTTAACCACTTACAGGGACAGGAAAGGAAAAGCAGAGATGCTCCTGTTGTATTTAGCCCTCTCTTTCTCTGGCTTCCAGAGACAGCCAGCCCTCCCAGAATGCTAGACTTGCAAATAAGGCATCCTTATGTCAGCCAGGCCAGTGTCTGCCCAGGGACCTAGCCAGGAGGGAGCCAAGCAGTATTTCTACCCAGGAACCACCCTTCCATGTGTGCCGGGCTCCTGAGGAAGAAAGGGGTCTCTAGAGTGCGTGGGGCCGGGCCCTTTCTCCTTCTGACTGTTGTTGGCTGCGGTCACAGGCTCGTTTCTGAGCTGTGCGACAGCTGGGCATCTCACTGGGGCCTGGGCAGCATGCTTGTGGGAGCCTTGAAAGGTTCCCCCTGCCCTTGGCTGGGGGTGCAGGGGATGGGAGCAGTGCTTCTTTATTTGGAGGAAGTGCTTTAACCCATTGGCCTTTGAGGTGACACAGTCTGAGCAGTCAGCACGGGACGGATTTCAGGATCGCTCCCTCCCAGCAGAGAAGCAGGTTCGGCACAGCTCACCTCTCGGAGCCCTTCATAGCCAGTCTAGGTGAAGGGTACCCCCTGGAATTTGTATCATGTTCAACCTGCATAGCGCTACACCCAAGCCCCCTTTTCAGGCCCAAGAGGGCTTTTCTTGAGTTTCTCTGCAGACATGGGGCTCTCTGACTTTTCTGCCAGGTCTGCCCTTGTGTCCTCTGAGCATGATCGGATGGATTCTCTACTGGCCCGACCTTTCCCCTGGACCCAGGGCCTTTGGAACTGCAGCGGAGGGTGATGTCGGTGTTCTGTGTCTTCAGGCATCAGCAGAGACAGCGAATGTGGTGGACGGAGGTGGGCTGTGCATCAGGCAGATGTGGACTGTTCTTTCTGGGCCACCTGGGAACTGAGTGTCCCCAGGAAAGTTGAATTCACCTCTCCGAGTCTTATTTTCCTTGCCTGCTCAATGGACATAGTGATCTCTCATGGCAGAGTAGTTGAGTGTTCAAATTAAACAGTGAAGAGTGGGTGTCTTTCTTAGCTCAGATGCAGAGCAGGCCTTCAGGAAGCCCCACCTGCTCTTACTGTCCTTTTATCTTAAGGCCATTGAGGCCACCCCCTCGGACAGTGGCCCTTGGGTGCCAGGTTCCGTCCTGCATGGGGGACATGGATGTGACTAGTCTCTGCAGAGTGCCCGATCTTTGCAGAAACTGTTGAGAAGACTCGTCATTCTCGGCTCACTTTTCTAACTGAGATGAGTGTTCATGCTTATTGCCAACAGGTTAACAATGCATGCGCTTTCTGTGGAATTTTAGGGAGGCGTCATTAATCTCCCCCAGGCTCAGTCTCCTTGTCTGTGAAGTGGGTCTAAGCAGGGTGACAAGAAAGCTTTAGATTAAGTGAGGTTGACACTCAGGCGCCAGGAGCCCATGGTCTCTCCATAACCCCAGGCTGGGGGTGATTGTGTGAGTTGGAATAACTAACTCATGGAGGACTTTCTGTCTCATTACTTGGCTGGATCACTCCCTCTGTGTTCCTGATAACATACCTTTCAGTGTCTACAGAATGCCCTTTGAGAGAAAACGATAGGAACATTTACAATCTCTTTTTTGTTTTTCTAACAACTTTTTTTTCACAATGGTACTTAAGTTCTCATCCCTCCCTTAGAGGAAGTTTTCAAACATGTATGTGTGCATGTGTGTCACGTACGTTATGCATGTTGGAATGTCAAAACTGAATTTGGACAAGCCTTGTATTTCCAGAGCACTCTAACCCTGGTTCTCTGAGACCTCCTACTCTCGCTCTTTAGGATAGAAGGTGGGGACGGAAATGCCTTTGGCTTGAACATCCAAGCAGGGGTTTGTAATGGTGGGCAGAGGCCTTGTGGAAGTGTTGGCGGTGGTCGAGGGGAATTAGAAATTTCGAAGCTTGTCGTCTGGTGTCTGAGACCTCGGTCTTGCTGCCAACCCTTGTGCCTAATGCTGCTGATAACCAAAGGGTGTATCAGTGGTGTGGGTAACAGTTGTTGGTGGAGGGGGGCTGACAGATAGTCAGATGATTTTAATGTTTGTATTCCACTGGGGTAAGCTCTAACAAAGACCCATCATTTCCCAGATAACCAATTCTTTTAAAAGAACATCTGTTGAAACTGGCAATTTACATTCTTCTTAAAATATGGAGCGACATAATTAACCCTCTGGGGAGACTAATATTAGTTTATTAGAGACAGTTTTTAGTTCTGTTTATTTTTACACTAAACGATTTGTTCAGATTTGGGGGGGGGATTTCTTTTCTTTCTTTCTTTTTTTTTGGTGGGGTGGGTTGGCCGTTGGGTCCACTTTTCCTAATCAAGGACACACAAGGTCAGTGGTGAGGTGATGATGCAGGGGTCATGCTGACCATCCATCAGGAGCCAATAGAAGCATCCCGAAAGGGCTCGGAGTTGTCTGCCATTGAATGATCCTGCTCCTGCACTAACTTTGGGGTGTAATGAGCAGCCTTTACAGTGGCGTGATCTGTTACTGACGTGCGTGCTTGTCCTTACCCAGTCCCCTCTGTCTCCCGTCATCGCATGGAGCTCCTGTACCCATCGTTGGCGGCATTCTCTTGTGCTCTCTGCCATGGTCCCTGTAAACTGATTTAGTCTGTGCAGGAAGGTCAGCCACACTCACTTGTTTCCAACATCGGGCCGATTTCTGACTTCTGGCTTGTTGTGGACGGAGACCGAGAAAACCAAGGCCCTCCGTGGTTATGCAGAGGCCAAAGGGAATGCAGGTCCCTCTCGTGGCTCAGGTGCCCATCTGTGAATTGCAGAGCGTGCCCAACTGAACATCCACCCTTTCTGCACTCTGTTACCATACTGTGCGGCCAACCAAGTGCACTCCTGTCCTGCCCTCAGTGCCTCTTCCAGCGTGGGGGTTCCCTTGTCATGCTATGCTCCGCTGCTTCTCTCCTCTAAACTAAGTTCATGAAGGGGCTGCAGGAACCTTCCCCATTGCCATTTGCTTTACTGCAAGACAGGACTCATGAGCGGGCCGTATCTGTGTCTCTGAATGAAACTAGCTGTGAGCGCCTGTGAGGGCCATGCTGAGCTGCCTGGCTTGGCTTGCGAGCCCCTGACCTGGCCTGCTGATGGCTCCAGCCTCTTTCCCTTTGGGGGCAGCTTTGTGTTTCAGCCAAACTGAACTGGGTTCGCCAGGCAGAACCCTCAGTGCCAGCTGTGCTATCTGCCCAGGCTTCCCCGGGCTCATCTGTCTGTCATCAGACTGCTCTCCATCCTTCAAAACTCAGCTCTTGGTGTCACCTCCTCCATGAAGCCTTCCCAGACCTCTCCTCGCCTAGATAGCATCGCCTCCTCCCTCAATGTGGGCGTGTCTGTATCCCAATCGTTCAGTTACACCTTCTTTGTTCCCATTAGATGGCGTGGTTCACGGAGGGAAAGGACCGTGTTTTCTTCCATTTCTACCCCAGGCCGGGCACCTTATAGTTGCTCAGTGAACTGTGGTTGGATGTAATTCTCTCCTTCCCTTCCTGCTGGCCTCTACTTAAGATGTAATGGCTTTTGGTGTTTTGTTTTGGGTTAAGTGTAAGAGGGTCCAAGTCCAGTCACACTGGAAATGGCTGGCTCACCCCTGAAATTTCTTTATTTGCAAGCTGAAAGATGAGAGCTGATCTCGACATGCCTGGAAAGCCTGAGCCTGTGAAGCTGTTCTGAATAACAGTCCTCTGGGGAGTGGGGGGCGGCGGGCAGCAGATGCCTCTGGGGGCCCGAGTGTCCCCTGCTACCATCGCGCCTCCTCTCCATTTCCCTCCTTGCTCCGTTGCCTGCATCGAGATTCTGGAGCTCACGGCTTTGCTCATCTGCATCTTGGCCTGCCTTTCTCCCTGCAGCTGAAATGTCTGATGCATGGTGGGGTGCCCCTCTCAGTGCGCAGAGCCAGAGCTGTGGGGTGTGCTTGGCGGTCCTTCTCTCGACTTCTGAAACTTGGCATTCCCCCTGGAGATCCCCAGCTGGCCGCTTTCACATCACAGTTAGATGAGCACCCAGAAGGTGGGTGACATTTCCACAGCGAGGGCAGCAGACGGTCCCGTCAGGTGACAGTGATGTGTGTACAGCTGATGGGGGGCACGTTTTAAGTCGACGGCCAGTGAACGCGGCCTGTGTCACCACACAGTCTTGAAGGACGCGTCTTCGGAAGGTGTGTGTGCACGTGTGTGTATGTGTGTCTCTGGGCTGATTTGGAGTTTTTGATGTGTTTTCCCTCTGTCATAGGGCAGGTCCACCCATGACTTGGTCCCCTGGACAGCCCACCTCAGTGACTGTTTGACAGTCCAGGCCATTCCTCTGACTTCCCAGCGGCACGTTTATCATCACGTGTAAAGCCCGCCGTACAGTGTGTTGGAATCAAGCGTATGCAACATCCAGTCCACACTGGATGGACTGTGACTCAGGCCAGCACGCTCTGCTCTGTCTGGAGCCTTGACAGTGACCGCGAGGTGACCTCAGACCTTCGCGACAGCACCCAGGGCCCGCTACCGGGAGGCATTTACCGAAGCCATGTTTCCCTTCCCTCCTAAGGGAGACTGGGTTTATGTGGAAATTTTCTGTATGTATTTGGGGCTGGAGGGAGGTTTTGTTGTGGTGCTTATGTGCCCTGAATAATTTGCAGCAACTTACAGAGTTATAATTCAGGGAGTAAGTGGTTGTGAGAAAATACGCATTGTCATATCCAAATGTGTGTTTTCCTTAATCTATAGCCTTCTTGACAAATGACCAGGAGCTTTAGCCTTGTTATCACTGCGTGCTTGTGCACAGGAAGTACGGGAATGGGGAGGACCGGCATGCATGCACTCACGCCCAATCCTTTAACCATGACAGACATCACTAATCAATCAGAGTCGTGCTCGGCACCCGACTCCAAGTGGCCACCACTAACTGTCCGCAGCCAGTGCGGGGGAGACTCTATCTGCCATCCTCACAACGTGATGTTTTGCTGAAAGCATCACAGCTCTTCCTGAAGAGGACAAACAGGCCGCCTGTGCCGCAGTCACACCTCTGGGCATCTTATTCTTTTGATGTCAGAGCTTGGCCCCTCTCCTGGCAGGTGGCTGGGAAAACTTTGCGCCAGTTACCTAAAGGGATAATGCGTGTTTTAGAGTTCCTTTGCCTGCCTGCCCAGCTGTGACCCTCACCCTCCAACCGTAAGCCGGAGCTGCGTAATGAAATGTCCTCTGTTAGGAATTTGTGTATTAGGACTGGTGGTTCGTGTTGTTCTGGTCTAGAAGCTTTCCTGGAACAGAAAGGAGTCCTTGGAAGACCCATTGCAAAGGCAGGTGTACCCAGGTTGAGTGGAAGTGTGGTTTGATTTATGCACAGAGTTTCAGGAACATGTCTGTTGCATCAAGCAGTGTCCTCTTGAATGAGTATATAATGTGTGTCTGTTACTCCCTCTTACAGCAGAGAAGAGCAGTTGCCTTCGGTCATTCCAGGCCCTTAGAGTGTCACGTGGGTTACTTGTAAAATATCCTCAGGGTGTTTAAAGAGAGTCATTCTTTACAAGTTCTGACAAATGACATCACCGTGAAAACAGCATAATACACGTAGCTAAGACCTGTATAACCCTTGTATGTGTATGAATCTGTATAACCACGGCGATCTTTGTGCTTTGCACAAATGAACACCGCAGTGTAATCTTATACTCATTTTGGATGTGAGAAGACTAGACACACAGAAGGTCAGTGAGCAGGCTGAGAGCACCCAGCGGAAATAGTTGTCTGACCCTCTCAAGTCTGTGTTCTTACCCACAGCATGGCACGGCATCATCCAGAAATTTCTCTCCATTTGGATCGATTAATGTAACACTTCTTTCCTAAGCAGGGTAAGAATTCTGGACTTTTATGATTGTCATAAGGGAGCAGAGTTGGGAACCAGAGCCTTAAGAGGAGGTCTGGATCTCAAGGCCGTGCCTTTGCTTTTGCATCTTGGACAGGTCAGTAAATAAACATGAAACAAACACAAAGCAACAAGCACACCAAAGAACACAGAACCAGCAGCAGGTAGCTTCGGAGCCTGTCGAGAGTCCCCTCGTCCTGCGGCACTCCAGCGACCTTTCTGCTGCACAGGCCAGGGGCCTCTGCTGGGGGCTCGTGCGTGTGCTTCGGTAGGAAGCAGCCCACCTCCTGGGTCAGCATGGTCACCACTTAATGGGCTGTACATCAGTGGCTTTGGGAGGAAAAGAGACGGAAGCTCGGCCACCGGGCGGTCCCTGAGTCAGCACATTGAACTTTTGGTCAATTAGCTCCTCCCCCCATCTTTATGGTATGGCCTTTCCTGTAATTACAGTCGAGATCCTATAGCCGGAGGAAGGCCTGTCAGTGGAGGAAGAGGCTGCTGTCCATCGCAGGGTGACAGCCGGTTCCGGGGGCTTTAGGCCCGTCCTTAGAGAGCCTTGTTATTTCCTCCTCTGCTATTTTACCCCGACCTCGTTCGCCTCCGCCATGTGGATGGAGCAGTCTTATTCCATGGCCAAGCCCCGTGGGTCAGGACCCCAGACATGATGTACTGCAAAGTAGAGATGCTCATTGATCTGTATTGTTTTTAATTAAGAATCGTTTTTAAAAATATGCATCTATGTACGCACAGGAAAAGATCTCGGAAGATGTGTGGCTGGCAGTTTGTCAGGCACTACCCCTGGGGGTGAGCTTGGGTAGGAAGCGATGGGAAAAGATTCATGTTTTACCTTAGGCCAACCTGGACTTGGTTTTCTTTCTTTTCATTTTTTTTAATAACCAAAGAAGACTCTTGTGATTTCAGATGACTCTGTGTCGTTGAAGAATCAAATTCAGTAAACTTCTCATTATCAGAAATTTCCTAAGACAGGAACCAAGTCTTCTGAACACTTGGCCTGAATGTCTGGATCTGAATGATGGGTTTTCATCTTTGCTTTCAGAATTTTGGACCAGTTAGAGCTCATTGCTCTTTTGGACTGTTTTTTCTCTTGGCGTTCCTTTGCTTCACCGGCTCCTCTTGGCCCTCAGCCCCTCTGTTTGTCTTCTGCTTTCCCAGGATCCCAGGCTCATGCCCCATCCTTGTCACACCTTCTGCAAGCTTCAGGCACGATCTCTCTCCTCTGAAGGGAATCACCCTGCCTCCCTGCATTCATTCTTCATTTCCCTGCGGCTGAGAGTCAAGCACGTGTTTATAGTCATGCTTGGTGCTCTGCCTTCAAAAAGCTGTAAACAGATGAAGATGTCCGTGTGGAATGCAGTCCTAGGAGAGAATTCCATGTCTCTGACGAACTCAAGGTGGAATTGAAGGCAGGAATCACGTCCATCAGTAGGTGGCTGGCATTTCTTGGCCTCTGTCAGAGATGTCTGTGATACCCCAGGACTGTTGCATGTCTCCAGGAGGGTGGGTGCATCCCGCTTGCTTTTGTGCATGTGGTCATGGAAGGCAAGGAAGGACGTGCTTTGCACACGCCAAGTTGCTGGGTGGCTTCTAACCTAGGCCCCTTTGGACCATATCACTGAGCACACTACAGAAATGCCACCATGTTGGCATTGTTATGGGCTGGTGATTGTTGTACCCTGGAAGATGGGCAGCTCTTTGCGGGCCAGGGTTGAAGTTGTGGACGGGTCACCTCACCCCAGCCTCCCCGTGACACCTTTCCCTGAGCCGTCCGCACAGGAGGAGACTGGTCATTGCTGAAGACACAGGCTATCACCTACCCTCTTCTCTCCTGTCAGCCCCTGTGAAACCTTCAAGAAGGAGAAGCGAGTGCTCAGAAATCAAGGAAGCTTACTTTTGCCAAGAATGATGTCAGTAGCAAACTCTGGAAGGAGGTGCGATCTGGAAAGGTTCTGCTGGGAGCTGTAGGGGTATCGAATGCTGAGGCCCCAAACCCTGTGTGTACGTATGCCTTTAGCCTTGGCGTATAATAACTGGCAGCCCTCTGATAGGTACGTTTCTACCAAGGCCTGGCCTGGCGGTGAGTGGGGTACCGGGTGAGGGTACATGCACACCGGAGACTGGACAAAGCAGTTTGATTCCAGACCTGCATACAGCCACACAAAAGACCCTCTGGTAGCAGGTTTTCTTCCAGTGTCATTCATAATTTGTTCCTTTGCAGGTTTTTCTTTTTTTAAAAAAATAGACTTTATTTACTTTTTTAGAGCAGTTTGAAGGTCACAACAAGACTGAGGAAACTGCAGAGATTTCCCGCATGCTTCCTGACCCCGCACTTCCTCCTTCACTTGTGAGCAGCACCCCACGCCCCGCACCCCGAGGGTACACTTCTTACAGTTGCTGAAGCTGCAGTGACACATCACGGTCACCTGAAGGCCATGGTTCACCTTGCTGGTCACTGTTCGTGCTGTACGTTTATGCGTTTGGACAAATGTATGGGGGCATGTACCCGTCACTGTACTATCGCCTGGAATAGTCTCACTGCCCTAAGAGGCCTCTGCACTCCGTCTCTTCATCCGTCCTTCACCGCTAACCCATGGCAACCACTGATGTCAGGCTGTCTCCTCGGCACTGCCCTTTCCGGAAGGTCACATAGTTGGAAGCATACAACTATCGTTAGAAGTGTTGTCTTACTGGCTTCTTTCACTTCAAAATGGACGTTTAGGTTTCCTCCTTGGCTTCTCCCAGGTTCCTAGATTTTTGCTGCTGTTGCTGCTGTTTAGCACCAAATAGTATTCCACTGTCTGGATGTACCCACGTGTCCTCATCCATTCGCCTACTGAAGGACATTTGTGTTGCTTCCACGTGTGGGCAATTATGAATAAAGCGTCTGTAAATATCCCTGTGTAGGTTTCTGTGTGGACATAATTTCAGCTCATTGGTGTAAATGCGCAAGAGCACAGTTGCTGGTTTATATGCTGAGAGCATGTTTCGTTTTGTGAGAAAGCGCCAGACGGTCTCTTTGATGGTGGCCGGCCCATCTCGCATCCCCTCCAGCAGTGAGTGAGGGTTCTCGTTACCCGACACCCTTGCCAGCACTTGGCCGGGTCAGCGTCCTGGTTTGGTGTCATCCTAAATAGCAGTGTAGCGGTGTCTGCTTGATGTACCAAGGTCTGTTTTTCATTGTGAGTTTTAAATAATCACACTTACAGAAAAGTCTGAGATAAATGGAGAAGTGCATTTCCCTCTGAAACAAGCACATCTGTGTGGAGTCTGACCATTTGCTGGGAACTGAAGCTGGAATTTTTCACTGGTAACATCTTACTGTGACCACTGGCCATCAGGAGAGATCTGAGACTAAGGTAGTTGGGTTCTCCGTTCGCATGTTTTATGCTCATGAGGCCAGCTAATTTTAAACCGTGGGTCTGTTTGGGGGTTATGCCAATGACAATAATTACTGAAATAGTAAATGGGCATTAGGATAATTGGTTTGTGGGCAGAAATAGTATGCTTATCATTGCCTTCCACCAACACCTTACTGCATATTTGATGTACTTACTTGATTGAATCTAAGCCGTCTTCATGATTTTAGCGTCCCCTTGGTGTGGATGCCCAGCGCCGCATTGCAGGGGCAGTGACTGGGTTCCAAGGCATCGCTCTTGACTGTCTTTTACCAGACACTGTAGTGTTACATTTCAAAAAGGGCAAAAAATAAAAGGTAGACTCATTATATGCTGAAAGTAGTAAAACTTGGGGAAAAGATGTTTCAAGAAAATTTGATATTTTTAGGAAATTGTCATAAAGAGAATAGAAATTGTCATAAAGGGTCATTGACATAAAGAGAATAGAAACAACTTTGTTAGACTTTCTGCCCTGTACTTTAAGGTTTACTTATACTGCTTTGTAAATTTTGCCCTGCGGTTGGTGGTGCTCAGTCTAGTACTATCAGAGCTTATGAAGTAAGCGGTGAAGGTAACATGTCTCTACCCACCCTGGGGCAAGGTTTGCTGGAGGGACCACTTTTCCAAGCTTCACATGCCCTGCCCACAGGATTTGTGATAAAATAAACCTCTTCCCGTTTCTCTTCACGTGGCATATGTATAATGCTAGTGCCTGCTGAGGGAATGGTTCAGAGACAGAGAAAAGCCTGCATACATTCGGCTTAAAGGGAAGTTAAGTGGCATGCAAAAATTGGGAGCTTTCTGTGATAAGAAAAACCTAGCAGGGATGTTATGTTGTCTTGTTGATTCAGTGGAAGAGCACGACGGTGTTTGGTATGGCAATTCTGCATTCTCTTTTCTCTTAAATTCAAAGTCCTCAGCCGTCTATCTCTCCTTCATTGGCGTTGAGAGATAAGCACAATAATGATTGAGTTAAGATTGAATATCACGAAGGCAAAAGGAATAATTCTGAGGACTCTTAGTCTATTAACTGTATGAGGCTTCTTAATAGTTTGGCTTAAGGCA
The DNA here is from genome assembly GCA_007570785.1 of Antilocapra americana. Taxonomy (NCBI): domain Eukaryota; kingdom Metazoa; phylum Chordata; class Mammalia; order Artiodactyla; family Antilocapridae; genus Antilocapra; species Antilocapra americana. The sequence goes on along the minus strand of ML663568.1, from coordinate 17,512,067 downwards.
AAAATGATTTTGTTCTAGTTTCATCCTTGTTGAGTCAATAATTAACAGAGTTTGATTAAAACTGAATTTTACCAAGTATAACAACCATCTGGGCCTCTTTCCTTCCATATGAAAAATGGTGCCTTCTTCCCTCAGAACAGTTCACGGTGTCCAGGGTGGGGCGTGGGCCTCAGGGCCTGGCTCCATCGTAATGACTGTGCCTGGGGAGGCGGCAGTGTTCTTTCATACCTGCCTTGCTCCCTTGGGAGCGACTGGCCCTCGGGGAACCCCTGGCTCTCTGCCATCCCCTTCTGTTTGTATCCCTCTTGGCCCCTGTGCCGCCTCTCTGCCTTTCACCTTAGCTAGCCCTGCTGAAAGACCAGGTGGGACTGGTGGGGATTTGCTGACCTGTGGCAAGTGGCAGAGACCTTGGGCACTGGGCAGCTGTGTTTGGGTCCCTGTGCTGGGTATGGAGAGGCTCCCTGCATCACTGCTCAGGGCCCCTGCTAGCTCCCCTCAAACCACTGCTCGCCCCGTGGCCGGGCGGCTTGACCACATCACCCTCTTCCCTCCAGGCTCAGCCTCGTCACGAGTGAGGACTGGGCTTCATCCATTCATCTCCAGCACCCGTCTCCAGCACAGGACTTGACAGCAGCATGGGTAAACCATATCCATGGAGTGGGCTTGGGAGAAGAATAAAGTCCAGACAACACAGGGCCATTTTCTCTAGATGTCGAGACCTTGGGATTCCATGCCACCGGGCTGTGTTCTTCCCTCACCTTTTATCTCTGTGTGCTGTAAACAGCCATCCCTGCTTTTGGCTGGCTGGGATTTTAAATAGTCCCACATCCTGGCCATTCTGAGGCTTCACTGCCTTGATTGGGTCTTTAAGGATGGAGCTAAGACAGGCAGAAGGGAGGAAGTGGGTCGAAACTTTGATTTCACACAAGGATAAAGAAAAACAAGCAAAAACTAAAATCAAAACCCCCAGTGAAACAGAAGAGCGGGCAAGGGAGGTGAGTGCCTCCTGAGGATCCTGGTGTGTGTGCCCCCACGAGTGCTCCAGCTGAACCCAGGGCACCTTTGCAGGAGCAGCCTGGGTGAGCTGCTGCTGACGGTCACTGCAGCACTAATTGTGTTTGCGGGCGTGTGTGCAGCGGGGAGAAGACGGGGCTCTGAAGAAACTGTATGGATTGCTCGGCACTTAGCGTGGGTGTTAAATCTCCATCCCAGTTGCCAAGATTAAACTGAATCGTCCCCACGGCCGTTCAGTTTCACTGCGCAGAAAATGTAGCCAACATTTTTACACCTCTTCCTCCCTCTCTCCTCTTCTTCCAATCCTTTCTTTTTCCTTCTTCTATCTTTTTAAAAAACATACGGCATGCTCCTCACTGAGTGGGTACCATTCCACCAAGTCAGGCAACCCCCCGGCAAGATGTTCCAGGAACATAGCGTCAGAGCGCCTGGCTGAGACACCCAAGCACCCGTGTGATGGGGTGAGCGGATGCCTCATGACCGTTTACAAAAGGGGGAGTTCATTTTGGGTGTCCTCGATTATTTCCCAACCGCCGTCCAGCTGGACTGGCTCTTTTGAGAACACACGGATGTTTGTGCTGGATGCTCCAGTCATATCATTTAATCCCAAAGCTTTTTTTTTTCCCTCTATGATGAATTATTCAGGCAATGTTTTCCAAAGTTGTCATCAATCAGGACAGACCCAGAGAGAATGCATGCGGCCACACCCATGTGGGCCCTGAGAGGACTTGGTGTTTTCCAGCTCCACGAAGTTCCAGAAGAGAGGATTCAAGGCCACTGGGTGTCCTTCTCTGGGCCCTGAGCAAAGCAGGTACCACACTCAGGTTCGCTGATGTTTAGGTTGGATTAAAAACCCAGCCAGGAAAATGTGCGCAGCCCTGCAGGGGTGGGGATGGGGTGAGGCTCTTTATCCCCAAGCGGTCAGCAGTGTCGGCAGGGCAGAGGGTCACCTGGGTGCCAGCGACTGAGGTTCTCAATCAGTGCCCACAGAATTCTGAACTTGGAACATAAGCACCCTCCCCTCTGCACAGATTTTTTTTTTTTTTTTTTTTTGTATCATGAAGAAATTCTTGGAAGACTGCCTGCCTATTGTAGAAGAAAAAAAAAATAGGCAGACAGATCGGTTCAGTATCTGTGTCTGTGTAAACATTTCGGCATTATTGGTACAAACCATTGGATGGTGGGGCCGAGGAGGACCACAAACCGCCAGCCACAGCCACACTCAGGGGTTTCAATAGGCATGGGGGAGATGGGAAGGAATGGAAAGTAGAAACATGGTACAAAGTCGAATGCCGGCTCCGTTTCGCCCAACTTCACTCCTCATTGTACTCCGGCTTTGTAGCTGGCTCTCTTCCGAAACAGTGGTACTCAGCTTTGGCTGTGTGCTAAGACTGCTGGGAAATTCTTTAAAAATAGTGATGCTCCAGGCGGATTGAATCCAGATCTCTCAGAGAGAGAGAGACAGAGACAGAGACATGTCCTCCTGGAGTTTTCTGTGGAAAGTTTCTGGGAGCATGGAACAGAGTCAGAGCCCCTTTGAAAAAGCCACACTGGGCTTCCAGCTTGACGCAGAGTTTTTCTGTGCGTCTCTGGAGGTTGTTACCCTTTCCTTGTCTTCTGTCTTCCTGGAACAGTTTTATGTCCATTGGAACTTTGCAGGACCTGCCTGCCCTTTGCTCGCCGATATCCATTAACAACAACAAAAAAACCCAAAACAGCGTTATTCACACACAGCACACCAGTCCACAGTTCATCCATGTGAAATGTAAAGTTCAGTATTTTCTTGGTATATCCACAGCATCGTGCATCCATCCATCACTACCATCAATTTTAAAACATTTTAATTAGCCCAAGAAGATCCACACTCCCTAGCCATCATCCCAAACTCCCCTTCTTCCAGCCCTCAGAATCTGTCTTGATGGGTTTGCCAGTTCTGGATATTTCCTATAAATGGAGTTACATAATCCATGTAATCAAATTGCAAACATCCGTTGGATCATTGAAAAAGCAAGAGAGTTCCAGAAAAATATCTACTTCTGCTCTATTGACTATGCCAAAGCCTTTGACTGTGTGGACCACAGCAAACTGTGGAAAATTCTTCAAGAGATGGAAATACTAGAACACCTGACCTGCCTCCTAAGAAAGAACTGGACGTTGAACAACAGACTTGGTTCCAAATCGGGAAAGGAGTATGTCGAGGCTGTATATTGTCACCCTGCTTGTTTAACGTATATGCAGGATGAAGCACAAGCTGGAATCAAGATTGCCAGGAAAAGTTTCAATAACCTCAGATATGCAGATGACACCACCCTTATGGCAGAAAGTGAAGAAGAATTAAAGAGCCTCTTGATGAAAGAGAAAGAAGAGAGTGAAAAAGTTGGCTTAAAACTCAACATTCAGAAAACTGAGATCATGGCATCTGGTCCCATCACTTCTTGGCAAATAGATGGGGAAACAATGAAAACAGTGACTGACTTTATTTTCTTGGGCTTCCAAATCACTGCAGATGGTGACTGCAGCCATGAAATTGAAAGATGCTTACTCCTTGGGAAAAAGTTATGACCAACCTAGATAGCATATTAAAAAGCAGAGACATTACTTTGCCAACAAAGGTCCATCTAGTCAAAGCTATGGTTTTGCCAGTAGTCGTGTATGGATGCAAGAGTTGTACTATAAAGGAAGCTGAGTGCTGAAGAATTGATGCTTTTGAACTGTAGTGTTGGAGAAGACTCTTGAGAGTCCCTTGGACTGCATGGAGATCCAATTAGTCCATCCTAAAGGAGATCAGTCCTGAATACATTGGAAGGACTGCTGCTGAAGCTGAAACTCCAATCCCTTGGCCACCTGACATGAAGAACTGACTCATTGGAAAAGACCTTGATGCTGGGAAAGATTGAAGATGGGAGGAGAAGGGGATGACAGGATGAGATGGTTGGATGGCATCACCGACTCAATGGACATGAGTCTGAGTAAACTCCAGGAGTTGGTGGTGATGGACAAGGAAGCCTGGCGTGCTGCAGTCCATGAGGTCGCAAAGAGTCGGACACAACTGAGCTACTGAACTGAACTGAATCCATGGTCTTTTGTCTCTGGCTTCTTTTATTCAGCATCATGTTTTCAAAGCTCATCAGTGCTATAGCATATATCACTACTTTTTCTTTTTAAGACTGTGTAATATTTCATTGTATGGATACACCATATTTCATGGATCCATTCATCAGCTGTTGGACAACTGTATCGTTTCCAGTTTCTGGCTCCTGTGAATAATGCTGCATTGAACGTCCATGTGCAGGTTTTAGTGTGGATTATATTTTCATTATATTTTCCTTCTATGGCATCTCTTGAGCAGTATCATCTTAACCATTAAGGTAGTGTCTTGCATCAGAAACAAGTCATAATTAGCAAACGGGCAGCTCTGGGTCATGGGCCCAGGTATGTGGGGGATTCTCACCCTGTACCTGCTGTGTGACTTGAAGCTGTGAACTGCTCAGCTTCTCCGGAGAAGAAAGAAAAGTGTCCCAGTTCCTCCTGTTGCTCCCCCATCCGCCCTTGTACAGATAGCAAGGATCAGCTTCCTGAGAAGGGAACGTGCTGTGCTCTGATTCATCCAAGGCGTCAGTGTTGTCTGGGTGGTTCACGAGTCCACATCTCATACATTCCCATTGAATATACATATACTTGCGCCTTCCCACTGCCCCGCCTTTCATGTGCTAACTGACTCTCTTCGAAATTGATGAGGCCTAACTCACAAGTGATGTCTGTTTGGATTAAGGGAACCTGAGAGTTGCTATTTATTTATGTCTGACCCGAGGAAATTCCCTGTAAGCTGCTTATTGGAGGTGCCCGCTGAGAGCATGCTGGAAAGCTGGGGTCCCTGGTCCCTTAGTAAAATCTGGAGTCTGCCCTCACTCCATTTTACCTGGAGTCGCACACGCTAAGCCAGCAGACTCACAGGTCCACAGATGCTGATGGTTTCATGTTTGTAAATTTAGTATAAAAACTGTAGATGCTGCACTTCTGACTTTCCTCCCTACTCCCAAGTCTTCCCTGTGGATTAAAATATGACTCCTTATTGTAAAAAAAACATTTCTGTCAAGGTGGTTTAGATGAACTAAAGATGCCACTGACTTTTAACAGTCAGGTGACTCTTTATACTCTACTTAAAGCACCATCAATGTGCTATGCGTTTTGCATTTGCATTTTTAAAGCTAGAATCTCTGCCTCATTAAAAATGAAGTTTCTCTAGAAAATACTCAGTGTGCATTCAGGCTAATAAGTGTTCATGCATCATCTCACCACCAGGGGGCATTGTGGTTTGGCTGTCCATCTAAACAGCCGCATTCTGTCAGTTTACCCAGGAAAGAGGACTGAGCGTATTTCTGATTCCTTCCAAGAAGGAATCGTATCTGGAAGAGAACAGATGTCGATTCTTTTTCCTCACTAGCAAACGGTAGTGTTGTCAAATTTGCTAAATTTAGCAGTTGAAGATTAACATGCAATATATAATATGCATATGCCTAACTGTACAATAAATAGTAAATCACATTTTTATGCTTTCTCTGAACTTGGAAGCTGCAAGTTATTTTTTTTTTTTTTATTCCTTGGGTGTGATGAAATAAATAACATTGAAATACATTTTAAAGATGTCAGTCAGGGGGAAAAAGAAAGTGCTTGGCAACTGTGTTTGAGAGATTTCTTTTATGATTAATTCTCCTATTAAGTTTTAATGACTTTAAAGATATAAAGCGAGAAACCACAAAACTAGGCATGGTTAATAAATAACTGAAATACCAGGTGTTTAGAAATGCATCTGTGGAAAAATGAACTCATATATTCTCTAGGATGTACTAGGAAACAGCTCTTTGGCAAGTGGAGAGAGTCAAATATCCCCAAAGGGGGGGAGAAAGTTTAAACACAGTGAATTCAAGAGGATTGTCTTTCTTAGAGAAAATCCTATGAGAAAGGTACTCTCTAAGATTCACAAATATAAATTAAATTATTTTCCGAACCAATATTTATCAGCAAGACAGTTGTTCTCTCAGAACGCATTTCTCCACTGTGGGTTTGTTAAACATCTTTGGACAAAATTTCAATATTTCTCAAGAGTTTCTTGTCACGGTTTTCTTCCTGGGCTCCTCCAGCACGGAAAGGGCCCATGTTGCTTTCTTGTTTTATAAATACTCAAAGAATGGGCTGGTCCCAGGACTGGGAATAGTGGCGGCAAACTTTTAGTAATACTGTCTTAGTTTTTTCCTTCCTTCTGCACTCAGAACTGATGGAATATGACTCAGTTCTTCCTCAAAGCATCTCTGTGAATCGGGGAGGAGAGAAAGAATTAATTCTAGATTCCAAACAGCAGAAGGGAGGCTCGTCATGGGCTTGCAGGCTCAGCACAGACTCTGAAACAGCTCGCTTCAGGGCGCCCACAGGCTCACTCCTGGGGCCCTCCGCTGTAGGCAGAGTTGGGTTCTTTACTGTCTAGAACACCTCAGCTGGAGTTCCGAAGCTGAACGGTTTAGAAACCAAACACCCATTAATTGGCATGAGTAATGACTGGGCAGAGATGCAGGGCTTCCAGAAGAAGCATGTACAAACGCGTGTGTGTTTGTGCCTGAAAAGAGACACTTGGTGTGTCTCACACAACCCCTTCTCTTCACGCAGGGTCCTCACGCCTGAGCGTCTCTGAGTCTCTGGAGCTGAGTAGGTACCGTTAGGAGCCATCACATCAGGCAGCCCTCATGCCCTAGAACTTCAGATCTAAAGATCTTTTAAATACAAGGAACTGAGTTTTGAAAGCGTCTGGCCCATTCCAAACGAATACCAACTCCCAGCCTCCAGAATGCCTGGAGTGAGAGAACAGGGAACATTGTTCTTTTCTGTTGATATTATTTCATACTGAGTCAACACCCTTGCCAAGAGTCTGAGGCAGCTCCTGGCCTGACAATGCCTCATTTAACCAGCCTAGTTTCTAGAATAAAGTCGGAGGGTCCCCCGGGTCCCGCTCGGTGGCACTCAGCTCACCCCAGAGCTGGAAGAGGCCAAAGTAAATACAGCGAATCTGTCGCTCCGTGAAAATCATCTTCTTTCTGGGCTGGGACACACATTTGGCCCTGGCAGCCAGGGAGGCTGGGCCAAGACCGGATAGCCCAGTCCTCCAGGGCTTTCAGGGCACTGGAATCTCAGGGACCCTTGTCTCTGGGCCAAGGAGCCACACTAAGAGCCCAGGCTTTCTGCTTCCTCCCCACTGGGGTGGCTGCTGGGCAGCATGGGGAGCCAGTGCCTCATTCCAGGCCTGGCCAGGTCTCGGGCTCTCCCGGTACCCAGAGCACGTCGGCTCGAGGCTGGAAGAAACCCGAAGCATTTGGCTGGGAAGAGGTGACCGGTTCCAGCTGGCCCAAGCGCCGCGCTTTAAAAATTACCCAGATGAACTGATTTTGTATCAGGAGTGGGTGGAGAGGCTGCGGACGAAGACTCGGCCTCTCCCCGCTTAATCATGAGCGATGTGATTTGGAGAGAGAAGCGGGGCTTGGCTCGGCACCCTGCATTTCCTTGGCCGGGCTCCAGAGGGGAGGAAGGCTCTGGAGAGACGGCACAGGCACGCCGAGTCCACTCAGCCCCTCGCGCGCTGCGCTCCCGGGCCACTGCCAGCCTCGGGTCGGTCTGTGCCCTAGAGAAGGTGGCTCGACTTGGGGGCGCAGGGAGCATGCTGCCTCGAGAGGGAGGCCGCGGGCTTCAAGGGTGGGGATGTGGCTCCATGGACGTGAATGAAGGCCGCCGGAGGCACCCCTCCAAACGTAACTTGGCCCCGTGCTCTCCCTGTGGACAGGAAGGCTGCACGCCCCTGGCCCCGCGCCCACGCGCGTTCTTGGCATGCGCGGACTTTCTGTATCGCTCCCGCCCCAGAAACGGCTCTGGCCCGTGACTTGGCCACTCTCCGCAATGAAGAGTAGCACTCGGATGCTCCTAATGTTTTATTTTAACCTAACAAAAGACAAAAGGAAAGGGTCTGAGCCTCTTCCTTCTCGATTCCCTCCACCCCTGGCTGGCTAGAAGGTCCAGCCAGCATCTCTTCAAAAAAAAAAAAATTGCATCCACCCACGTGCTGATGGGCAAGTTAGAGACCTTTCCAGGTCCAGCACCTGCCTGATGTTGCCTGGATCCGGGGCTGCTGCCCTGTGAGGTGGTGAGGACGAGGGCATTAGAGGGCAGACTCTCTGGAGGTTCCGTGATGACTGTTTCTTTCTTACCCAGGGCCTGCTTTAGTGAAGCCCCAGTTCCTTCAGGTCAGGTGCCTCCTCATCTGTGCCATTGCAGTAAATATGCAAGAAGCGAGCTCTCTCTAGCAAGGGCAACGTTATCTCGAAGAACATGATAGACTCCTAGAATGCTCTCATATTAGGCCAACAGAGAGCAGAGAAGGGAAAGAATCAGAAGTGGAGTGGAGAGGGTGTGAATGATCTCTGTGTGTTGACTCCTTTTTTTAAAAAACAACAACAACAACAAGATTAACAGCAATACATACATATAAATATTTCTTTCCGGCCAAGCACCATAGATTAGATTTCACGTTGGAAATGTAAATCGCGCCTGGGAAACACCGATGTTTATTTTAAGCAACTGACCCTCAGGGATAAAAATAAAAAAGGAAAAGGGAAACAAGCTGTGTTACTGACAAGCGATAAGATGTTCTATTTTATATCTCGCAGCTCTTTCACAACTCTGGCGTTTCCAGGGAGCACCTCAAAACACTTCGGGTCCAGCCCGTCCATAAGAAGCTGCCTGTGTTTTCATGTTTTGAAAAGACGGGCGGAGGATGTCACGTGTTAGGTGTCTCACCCTTGAGCTAACAGCGCATAGCATCAGCATCACCCACGTACTGTCCCCGCCCTCGACACCCTTTGAGAAATGTCCTGGGCTGTCTCCGGCCAGGTGAGCTCTGTGCTTCCTGAAACACGCCTCAGACAGTCTGGGAACGCGTCTGAATTGCAGTGTGTATCAGGGCAAACGCTGTCTGGCAGCCCCATCGGGTACCGCGGCTGCTTTCCACGTCTTCCACTCGCTTAATAAGGTGTGGGGAGCCTCCAGATTCTCGCCTGCTTGGACTGAACAAAATGACTTAGCCCTCTGACTGCAGCGCACAGCGAACTGCCCTGCCGAAGAGGGTCGGCTCCCCTTGCCCGGCCCTCAGGATATCAGTGTTTTCCCGACTCAATTTCTCAAATCAGTTTTTGCCTTGGAAGTAATAGGATTCAGGGAATAAGAAGGTGACCTGTCTCTCATGTGTCGTGGAAAGTGGGCCATGATGTCTGGGGCAAATGAACAAAAGAAGACCTGGGGGGTGGTCATGGGGACGGAGGGAGAAAGGAGTGGGGACGCTGACGGGAGCTGCTCTGTGTGGGTGTTGCTGTGTGTGTCACGCGGCGGGGCGCCCTCCACGTGGCCATCTCGGGGCCGTGGTTCTCCTGGCGGAAGGCGGGCATGGGTCCCTCTGCCTCCTGTCTCTTTGTGAAACCTCCCGACTCTTTCCAGAAGCGCATATTTCATTGTCCGCTGTGGTTACATCTCGATCCTGGGATCCCCGGGCTGTGTTCGAAACTACTTCCGTCTCAAAGAAAACAAGGGGATTATGTCAGAAGCATCTCTTTTTGGTGTGTGTGTGCGCGCGCGTGTATGTGTGTGCTTGTGTGTCTTTGCAGGCTCTTTGGCCCCATTTCCAGTGAGTCCTGGAGAAGGAAATGGCAACCCACTCCAGTGTTCTTACCTGGAGAATGCCGGGGACGGGAGAGCCTGGTGGGCTGCCGTCTGTGGGGTCGCACAGAGTCAGACCCGGCCGAGTGACTGAGCAGCAGCAGGAGCAGCAGCCTGTGAGTCCTCCCGGCACATCTGCCTGGAACCAGCAGTGAGCTTAAGCTGGCAGAAATGCTGTAACCCAGGTGTTAAACACAGATACTACCAACACTCAAATTACATGAACTTACCTGTTAATGAATTATATTCGAAACAAAGCTATTAAATGCTCGAGCACCTCGGTTCCTAGTCCTTTTACAACCTCTGCCTATTTTTATCTGTGCTCCTAAGTTTGCCTGGGTCTGGATGGCAGGAATGCCACAGGCCAGTGAGCAGCTGAATGTGGTCCTCAGCCGTGCCGTGGGAGGTAACCTTGCTAGCCTGAAGCAGCCTTGGGAGTATTTACACCACAGGAATAGGCAAAAGCTACAAACCAAGCCTTGGTTGATTGTTTATATTGTCTTGGTGGAAGAAAAGTAAATACAGCGTTCATTGTGCAGATTAAATATATGAGTATCATGACTGTAGTCATTACCTTATGCATATTATAAAAAAAGAGGAAGTATTTCCTTAGTACATTCATTAAAAAAAACCAAAAACTATTATCCAACTCAGCACAGAAGCCACTAGTGCCACTGAAGAATGGGTGACATTTCAAAATAATGACTAAGTTATTTCACTTTCATCTTACTGGTTAACTTAAAAGCATCAACCCATGTTCATTAGCTGCATCTTGACCTTGGATGCAAGAGTTAGGCAAGAGGCAATGCAAGCGTTGGGTGAGAGTAAGCTAGTCCTGTGAAATTTATAATGAAGAGTGTCGCACATTTCATTTTTAAATAGTGTGCCGACATCTTTTATATCAGTATATTTTATAATGAACATTGGTCCTCCTTATCCATGGGTCCCGGTCTCGGGATTCAGCTAACTCACATCATAAATATTTGGGGGGAAAAGAGCTCTGGAAATAGCTGAAAGCCAAGGTTGAGCTGGCCGCATGCTGGCAACTAGTAACAGAGCATTTGTGTAGCATTAACAGCTATTTATATGGCATTTGCATTGTATTAGGCATTACAAGCAGTCTGGAGATTAGAGTAGAGGAGAATTGAAAATGCTCAGGTTGTACACAGATGCTGTGCTATTTTATGTAAAAACCCTGAGCATCCCGTAACGTGTGCACCCACGTGGGTCCTGCAGGCAACGCCAGGAGGCTCCAAGGGCCAGCTGTGTGTACCTTTATAGGCATGCCTTCATTTTTGAAAAGCAGGACTACTGGAGTCTGCCCACTTGGGAAAACCTTGGAGGATTCATTGAGATGGCGTGTGCAGACGGCTCTGCTCCAGTGCCTGTGCAGTGTCGCCGAGACGGCTGTGGTCGTGAGCGCTGTCTCAGTCCCGGTGACCACCGGAGGGAGCAGGCTGACGTGCACCAGCAGTGTGTCCGAGAGCAGACTCGTCCTCCCAATGGGCCGCCCGCCTCGCTTGTTCGAGACTGCATGCCTGGGGTCCCAGGATGTTCATTTCCCCAGCGCAAAAATCACTTGTGCCCGGCAGATTGCAAGTCCTCCCCTTTCTCTTGTTACTAATGGCCCTGCTACACGCTGTCCAGAAGCCAGGAAGAAGCAGGGGGTGGCTGTTGTTCAGGTCAAGGCCGCTAGTCACCTCCCACCTCTCCACCAACTGTCAGGGACCATTTCTGTCTCCTTAAACCAAGCCTTTCAGCATGGTTTACAGGTAGCCCTTCTGCCCAGAGACCCTGACCTTTCAAGAAGGATTGGAAGTCTTTTAAGAGCTCTGAAATGATGTGAGCCTGAAATGTCCGTCTACCTGAAAACAAAAAGGAAGCATGACAACACCTGGCCGCCCTGTGGAGAAGGACTGGGGCCCTTGCAGAACTCTTAGGCATCGCGGGCTCTGTGAACTTGCAGGGCGTTTATATTTCTGAGAGCCCAGTATCCTGTCTCCCAAGCCTGTTGCCTGCAACAAGCCCAGGCCCCTGGAACAAAACCATTTCAGTGTGATCACGGCACCTCCTGGCTCCCACATCCTGCTATATTTCTTGTTATTCTAGTTGAGTACTGCATTCAGACAGAGGTTGCCAATAAAGTTTATTGTGGGAGCCGCGTGTCAATATCTGTTGTACCCCCTGCCTAGGGTGCTTGTAATTAAAATGCCACAGATAGTCCGGGAGAGGCATGAAAATTTGATGGCAAATTGATTTCAGGTTCGTCTTGAAATTTGTCCTCAGCTGGACTCGATATGCCTGGCAGCCGGGGGACGGCTTTTGTCAGAAGGGTCTGCTGGAATGAGACAGAGCTGTCTTGATCTGAATATTAAATACAGTGTGCTGTTTATGACAGATGATTCCTTCAGTGCTAAAACACACAGCTACTTCTCTCTACACATTCTTCTCCATTGAATGTGTAAGATAGGATCACGTGGATCTACTTTACATATGAAAAGAAGTTGTATGAAACTCTCTGGGCATAAGAAATAAAGAGTTCTAGAAAGGCTGGCTTCAAACACAGGATATTCTGTCCAATATTCTAAACTTAGAAATGCTCCTTGGATCTAATTTAATAAGGCTAGAAAAATAATGGTAATCAAGATGGCGTCATCGGCCATCACAGCCTGATAGTGTGTCCTTAGAGCAGTGTGTTGTGGAAAAGAGAAAAAAGCCATATATGTGGGTGAAAAATCCCAGTATTTAATATAACAAATTGCCGGTTCCTGTAAACTTGCATTTAGGCATCACATTATAAAAGCCACTATCCTTATGTATTGTTCATGCAGAAATGCACTGCGATGATAACACGATTTTAAAAGTATATTTGTTTTTAGAGTTTAATTTGAAAAAGGTATAAGGGAAAATAGTGTGGAGATTCGAGTGTTTTTTAATTTTAAGAATGTGTTGTTCAGTTGAATTAACTGTGTGCAGGAAAAGCCATTTTATAATCTGAGACTGTTTATTGGGCAATTAATTGTATTTACTTTAGAATTCAATGTGTGATTAGAAACAGAATTGGAAAGAGCAATATTCAAAGGGGTGCCTGCCTTCATTCCTCTGGCAAATAAGTACTGAGCCCCCGCTTTGTGCAAAGCAAAACTGGATGAGAAGAGATTCCTAGGTGGGGACTTCAATGAGACCCATGTCCCAGCCTACCCTGTCATTTATGCATATCATATATATATATATATTATAATAATTTTATTATATATGTCATACATATAATACAATTATAATATATAATAATGTTTAATAATATCATAAAATAATATGTAATAATATTATATACTCATACTTTCATCAGTTTTTAAAAAGTGCTTGAACTGGTGATGCCCACATTGCCCAACTGGCTTAAAGATAAATGAAGGCTGTGGTTTCATTCCTTCGGCAGTGGAATTTTGAGATGGAAACAGAGGCCGTTCCCTTCGCTTCCTGGGAGAATCGAGGCCGACTTCTTGCTCCGTGTCTTCCCCCAGACCGTCGCAGGTACCGAGGCCCATCTGTGAGAAGAGCTCAGCGTATGTTCATGGCTCGTCAAAGTCACTCCTTTGCACATTCAGGAGATATTTATGGACCTTTTATTAGGACAGTTTTTATGGCCCAAGATTAAAAGTTAAAAGTTAAATAGTAAAAGTAATGAAGACGGGCCTTTGGAGGATCCAGCCGGTTTGTGTTTTCATTCCCTCCGCTTGTCAAGGCCCATTGAATTTTGATGATAGCATTAAAAGAAGAAAAAAAGGGATGCCTCGATTCATCTTTGGAAGGAGACAGTGTATGAATTAGCAAATTAATAAAATAAGCCTAGACTCCAAAGATGCTAATTTATATCTTCTCTGTAAGTAGCAGGGTTTCTTTTCTGATGTGGAATTTTTTGTGGCATCTGTAACGTTCTCAGGAAATACTGTGGGCCGCATTGGATAAAACAGGTAATTGTTTGATCGTAGAAGATAAATATCTAGATAGCGCACCCACAGTCCTGAGAGAAGTGATCAGGAGAGAACGGTGCTTCCTGAAGGTTCATCCCGAGTGTTGTTTTAGATGCTGGAGGGCTGCATTTTGAGGTAGTTCCTGTGGGGCAGGGACCAGGTTCAGAGCGGAGTGTCACTGTGTGATGAGGCAGAGATGTAGTGGAGGTAGTTTGGTCTTGAACTGTGGATTGTCTGTGGAGTCCTCTGATACTTATAGATGCACAGAGTAGGCAAATAAAGGATTCTGTGGTCAGAACTGTTTCAGAAACGCAGTACTTATCAGAGCCTTCCAATGCCTCGTACCTAAGAAAGGGAAACAGTCATCTTTGTTCTCAGACTTTACATCCTGACCACTTACCACCCACCCCACATTTTGTTGTCTGTTGCATAGGACAGACAGTATTATACATTGAGTTAACCAAAAAGTTCATTCGGGTTTTTCTGTAGCAGCTCATGGAAAAACCCAAATGAACTTTTTTGGCCAACCCAGTAGAATACCCAAGGGAGAGATAGTGTTTTCCAAATGTATATTACCACTTAGCTCCTGCTATCCCCTCTCCTTTTATCATTTTGTGGGTCCAGGCTTCTTTGGATCATTCTGGAGACTGACTTACTCAAGGGAGTCTGTTGCAAGTCCTGACTGACGCAACGCTGCGAAGATTAATCATGTGACACATTTTTTCCCCATATGACATATATTTTTAAAACCCTGTTAATGGAGTGACTCAAAATCATCCAGCCCATAATACCATTAAAACATTTAGAAAGACTTTTTCTTTGTTGACAGAGCCCTCAACTATCAGACAGAATTTCAGGGTGACTTTCAGAAATACCAAGATTGTATGTATACTGTATTCTAAAAGGAGCCGATTCTAAGGTCTTTACTAATGCATTTGCTGTAACTCTCTCCTTTAGTAATTAGATAATTATGTATAATTAGCACATTAATTACGTGCAACAGCTGTGGTTGATTGTGTGTGTGTGTGTGTGTGTGTGTGTGTGTGTGTGTGTGTGTACAACTGTTTGGCAACAGCTTGTGAGTCCACTATTAGACCTGTGAAATTTTTCTCCTTGGCATGTTTTCACTGTTTTTTTCCCTCGAGTGTGGAGGTAAAAGGCAGTGAGGTGAACTAAAAAGTTAACAAAGATGAAATGATCCTGCCCTGCTCTGGCTGTAGGTTTGGAGGAGAGTATCAGCGCCTCCCTTAGGGGCGCCCAGCACTGATAACACCACCTTCGCCAGTTACCAGGTTCCCTAGGTGACCATCTGCCCTGGAGGCAGGGAGCTGGGGGTTTCAGACGCATTTAAAATATACACTTACTGTTGGCAAAAGGCTTGTTAAATGTTATTACGTGGACTGAGCAGTTTAAAAAATCATATGTACAGAGTGGTTTCCTTGTTATATAAAAAAGGAAAATGGATTTACGTAAATAATATTACCATAAGTTAGCTGCCTGCCTGCCTTCCTTTCCTTGAGAAATATTGATAAGCTATCGAGAAGTGCCACCCGCTGTCCTGGTGCTACGATTTTTTTTTTAAACCATTTTCCTTAAGTTGAATGGCAGCCCACTGCACTATTCTTGCCTGGAAAATCCCATGGACAGAGGAGGCTGGCAGACTACAAGTTCATGGGGTCACAGAGTCAGACATGATTGAGCAACTGAGCACAAAAAATATTTTCCTAAAATTGATCATCTTCTGGAATGAATTTGTCACTTTTATCATCAGAAAAAAAAAAGCCCTCAAATTACATGGGAAAGATGAAGATACTATAATTTCCTAATAAGCCTAAGGCTGGGCACATAGTAGGGGCTTGGTAAACACTTCTTGAGTTAAATGGAATTATATTTGCATTTGAAAGCAACACTGAGATCAAATACCACCTTTTTAATTTTGTGTGTGTGTGTGTGTGATTTGTGTGCCCTTCTGCAATCATTCATTGCCCTGGAGGTACCCCCCGGGAGGAGTGGGTGACAGGCACGTCCTCCGTGGACTGGTCCTCTGAAGACCACCGATGAGGTTGTGCAGGCTCCTGTCTGCATCTCCGGCCAGACCCGGCGGCGCCCGCGGAGGTGTCAGGGCTCTCTCAGCCGGGCCGCAGCGCGGTCTCTCCAGCCTCCCCACTCCAGCCCCCTGTGCACCTGCCTTCCCACCTGCGGGCTCCAAGCCCAGCGAGACTGCGTGCTCAGCACTATGGCGAGTTTCTTCAGAGAAGGCGGCTTTGCAGAGGGCAGAGAGCTCTCTCCCAAACACATCAGCACATTCACTTTAGAAAAGACCGAAAATAGAAAAGAAGAAAACCCTCTAAGCTTGGCATCCTGGCGAAGCAGAAAGATCTCTGACAGTGACCATCTTTGGCTAGCAGGGATCTGGGCTTTGTTAGTTCTGCCATCAGTCTGTCTCTCTCTCTCCCCACATGGGTCTCTTACTTTTCTCCCTCCCTTTCCTTCCTAACCTGCCGCCTTTATTCACTTAAGAAGAAAATGTTCCCACACATTAAGTGGTAGCATGTGCTCACCACAGTCAGTGAAACCGCACCAACGGATAACACAAAACAACAACCAGGACATCCTCCGTGTCCCTCTGGGTCCCCAGCTGTGCCACCTCCCAGTGACCACAGCTGACAGCCGGCCAGGAGCCCTCGCTCTGCCCGTGAGCTCTTCCGTTCTTACAAGGACGCCGCTGGCAGACACGGAGGGTGTGCTGTTTGCTGTCTCAGGGATGCTGCCCCTGGCCGGCCCATCTCCCCAGCCAGTGATCAGGGACGTCCCTCCAGGTTCAGCAGATGGAAGAGCGCACACTCTTCTTCTAATAGCTGCATAATATTCCATACTATGGATGGTCCATGATTTATTGCAATTAGACTTCCATCCGTTTTAAATTCTAATGTTCAGAGCTTTCCGGGCATGTGGAAGCATTTTAGAAAATTGACATCATGTCTGTAAATGTACTAACTCGAATTCCCCCTCGAGCGTCCTGATATTTAGAATGCCCTGCACACGTGGCCTGTTTGTACACTCTGATTCCCTAAACATTTGTCTCCATTTTGTACATGTGCCGTCTCCTCGTATCCCTCTGAGCCCTTCCTACATGCCTGCAGAATATATCTCTTTTTTTTTCTTTTGGCATGGGCAGAAGTCCAGCTGAAAGAATACTTATTTAGCATAATTTAAACATGAGGGTTTTCTAATGCTACTTCCATTTAAATAATTCAAAAAGCTGTAGCAAGGTGTCTGAATATGAAGGGAAGAGAGCTGTTAATGGAAACATCATTGAGGCTGAAGACAAACTGTGTTATTCCGTCTGCAGCTGAAGAGTCTGAGATAGAGATCAAGATTAACATTGTCATCTCTGGTGGTATGTTATCTGAGTCACCTGCTCCTTTCTGGAGATACCAGTCTGGTTCCTGTGAAATCTTTTTTCCTCCTCTTTAGGAATGGTGAATTTGCAGGAATGGTCTAAATTTGAGCTATGTTATTTGTTTGCCATAACATATTTTTTTTAAGTTTTATGAAAAAGTCGTACATGACGTTTCTTATTCAGGGCAACTGTCCTTCAAATATGAAGCCGCTGTCTTGGAATATTAACATCTTGGCCTGCATTTATAGCAGCATGAATGATTTCTTCTGAAACTGACATATCAAGGAGCTTCTCATCTATTATTAACTTAACTTTTCCTCAAACAAAATATTTATCAGATGTAACTTGATCCCCAAATTCCTTTTCCAGAAGCTGTGACACACACACACACACACACACACACACACACACACACACACACACACGCACACCCCCTCATTCTTGGTTTCAACATTTTAAACATCCACCAAAAAGTAATAGAATGAGCAATAGAAAATCGCCAGAGTTGAAATTATTTCCAGCTATGTTTAAATATGAATGTCTTGTTCGACTCTTAGCATATGTATTTATGGCCGTGTGATATCATTATGGCATCGTAATGAATGTCTGCTGAATTATGGGGGATTCAGCAGGGGATACAAATGGACTTGAATTCTGTAACTGTCACGCTGCGGTCCGAGAAGGGAGGAAACTGACATTCCCACCGCGCCCCCCACCTCCGCCCCGCATTAACACATCTTCAAGCATCCGCTGTCCTCTATAGGAGCCCCCTCTGTTGGGAATGAGAGGTGGGGTGGCCAGAGGAGACTCTGCGTCCACAGGACAGGGTGAAATCAACACCGTCACGTCATGGAGCTGCCTGGCGTGGCTGTGGGTCTGCTTGAATCTGGACTGAGGGTTATGTTGTGCAGACCTTTAAAAATTTTTTCCTTTCTTATTCTGAATGCCAACTTGAACTGACTAGGATGCCTTATTGTTTAGTCTTTATTTTGTGAGTGAGCATGTGGCTGTGCAGAGTGCAGAGGCGGAGTGAGCAGGGGGGCTGGTCCTGAGTTTGGTCTCAGCATCTCCCTTCCCAGCTGTGTGGCCTGCAGCCAGGCGGTCACACACTCGCAGCACGGGTACACGCGGGTACAGATGGTGTGCTGTACCTTCCAGTGTGTGCATAAGATTCACATTCACGGGGAATGGTAAGGGTCTAGCAAGTGCCTCTTAAGTAATGGCTGAAAACGTGGCAGTTGACATGGCTGTTTGCACTGTTTCTATTATTAGTATGAATGTTCTCTCTATATAGAGCACACTCAGTTCCCTTTGGGGTCATTTTCCCCCAAGTTTTACACAACGGGGACTTAACCATTTTAGCATCAGAACCAGTTATTTGCCAAGCACCCTGATTTCATTCACTGAAGAGGTATTTACTGAGCACCAGTTGTGCAGGAGGCCTAGTGCTGGGCTCTGGGAAACAGTGGCCAGCCACCCCTGACCAGTCCGCCTGACACCCAGCGTGGAGGTCACGGACTTCCAGGGGAGTGGACGCATATCCCACCTGCTTAGAGGGGGCGATCCTGGTGACAGAAGGAACATATCCCGGCTGGAGAGAGGTCTGCATCTCCCCAGGATGGTGGCTGCTCCCTGCGAGGGCGAGGCTTCCAGGCAAGGCTGGAGGGATGCGCGGCTCCCCCATCTCTGTGCGCAGAATGACACTGCAGCACCGCCCGGGGGCAGCCGCCTGGGCCGACCCAGCCCGCGGGCCCTGTGCTTCGTAGCTCTCTCCTCCCGTGTGGGGCAGGTTGGCTTCTGCTCTCAGGAGCTGGCAAACCTGCTTTGATCCGTGTTTCCTAAGCTGGATGTCTCAGCACTTACCAAAGTTGGTGAGTCTACTCCTTGCTTAGCGCTTTTCCCAGGGAATCTGCTACGTTGGACCGGATTATAGGCACAGGTAGTCTCTGAAGCACGGCTGTTTGGCTGTTTATTAGCTGTGCCTCAGTGTGTGTCATCTGTGTAAATGGGGCTCGGAATGCCCCAGACCTCACGGAGTTGTAACGCTGAGTGGTCTCATGTATTAGAATGCCCAGGGGAAGCCTTGGACGGGGTGAGGGCTACACCGCTCTTTACTTTTGCTGCTGCTGCTGCTTATGAGGAAATGCATCGCTCTGATCATCTTCATCTTGGGGGCATTTTAAATCACATTTTGGCCTAGTTCCACCCTCTCTCCCTGTACCCCATCTCCCCCATCAAACCCATCCATATAAGATTAAACAGATTAACAATCTGTTTCCTTCTAAATTTTTTCCTATGCTCATGTACATTTATATGAATCCTCCATGTGCACCTGTATATATATACAGGTGCATGTACATACCTAGGTTTTTTTTGAGATTTTTTTTTCCTTTTGATAGTGCTCTGCGATAAAATACGGAGTCATCTGCACACGTGGTCCTGTGCATTGTTTCTCATCCAGCGGAGGTGTGATACCCCACGGTGTGAGAGTACCACAATCTACACAGTCATTCCCTGTCTGAGATGGGTTGCAGGGCATCCGTTTAGCTTCCAAAGGTTTCCCCACACACTCCCGCCCAGCCACAAATAGTGATAGGATAAGCATCTTTGTTCCTATGTCCAGACTGATGCTTTCATTTCGGTGGGATAGATTCCCAGGTGTGGGACCGCTGGGCCAGACTCCAGATTTTTTAAATGGATTTTTATCAATCTAATGGACTGTGCCGACGAGAGCCAAAATCCTGATAGAAACACTCATCCGAGAGTGAATTTTTAGATGTAAAAGTGGATGGTAATTAAGCCCCCACACATTAAAAAAGAGTAATTTGACCAGCGTATCACAGTATTAATTGATTATAATGTCTGGAAGATTTTGGATTCCAGTATCTGACGGCGAGGAAGCAGGTGGAATCTCTGCCAGGTACACCCACAGATTTTGCACACAGGTGTCTGGAAGTAGCTGGCTTATCTTTGCTTGGAGTTTCGTAGGACAGACGTTGCTAGCATGTCGACTTGGATGCCAGGCACAGTGATTGGTGTCTGTCCAGGTTGTCCAGTGGTCTGGGCTGTTGAGGCTGAGTCCAGGCTGGGGTGTCGGGGTGCTGGGGACCGTGGTTGGTGGGTTTGTCATGAAGGACAGGGTGTATGCATGCATGCGTTTGCCTCCCACGAGCAGAGTGGGCATTTCACCTCCCAGATCTCAGAGCTGGTGGTGGAACGTTCTGTGACGTGGGCTGCCTTCCTCCACGTCTCCATGGGGCCAGTCAGCTACTGCTCAGAGGCCCAGCATGTGTCAGCTCAGGGAGGAGCTGGTTGGCAACTGACAGATGAGCCATGAGTTTGCATTTTACCCAAGGTGTTAGCAAGCAGGAAGAACCAGAAGAGCCCAGAATAAATAACAGTGTTGGTGGTGGGGGCTCATCAGAGTGAGCAAAACCGGGTAGAGGACCGACCTTCTAGGCCAAGGACGAGAGCGCCTCCAGACCCTTCCGGAAACACACCTCCTTCCTCTTGGAGGAGAATCGAGTTGTTACATTCAGCCATTCAGCTAAGCTTTTCCTTGATTTAAACTGTTGGACGGCTTCTTTTTGTAACATAATTCTTGATCCCATTGGATCTTGGAGAGTCCTTAAGACATTGTGTGCGTCTCCTCTGCTTTTAGTAACTACTTTTAACTGGGGCCCCGTAAGTGGTGATGGGGGAGATTCTAGGAGCGTATCAGAGTTAGCAGAATGTGGGAGGGCCCAGAGAGAGTTACAAGGTGTATTCCTGCCCCAAGGTCTGCTGAAGCCGGGCCAATCACCTGACCTGCTGGCGAGGCCTCCTCTTTTAACGTCTGGGCAGAGCTCTTCTGAAATTCAGAAGTTGATCTCAGCTTCTTCATTCACTCAAGTGCTGTTCTCTTTACCAAGGCACGAAGTACATTCCTGAAACCTGGAGGTGGTTGAAAAATGAGGGTTAGAATTTGAAAATTAGAAAAAATCTGGTGAAATCAGGATGCAGTTCTGGTTCGTTGAAGGCTTGTTCTATATTAAAGGAAGCACAAAAAGCCTTCTTTTCTGAGTGTTTCTCAGACTGGGCTTTTCCCCACAAGCTACCTCCATGCTCATGGAAGTTTTCCTATGCGGTGAATGGTGAGTTTTCTCCTCGGCTCCGGCTGCAGCCTCCTCCTCGGGCTCCGACGTCACTTCTCTCTGCCTTCCTCAGAAGTGTTACGTGACCTCCAGATCTCTCCCTGACTCCCTGTATTACCATTAGAAGACACCCACACTGGGAAATCGCTCAGTTCCTGGTTTTGATTAATATTTTATCAGCCGCAGGAGGAAATGGTATTCTGTAGCAACACTAATAAGTAATTGAGCAGATGAGATGTTCCTGCTGGCTTTGGTGAAAAGAACAGGCAAGGTTACAGGCGGAGAGCTCGGGATAATAAAGTCAGGTGTGTGAAGCGAGTGTCTAGTGGCCTAAAATCCACCACTGGTGTGAGCAGGAACCCAGCACTGAGTCCTTCTCTGAGAGGTGGCCTGCCCGTTTCATTTTGTTGACAGTAGTTGTTGTAATAGTAATAATTACTGCCTTTGTTGAAAGTAACGTATCTAAAGCAAATACAGTTAAAATGTGAATTCTTACAGTATTGAATATGCACCGTTACGTATGATGTCAGGGTTACACTGGATACACGGCAGAACCCAGCAAAGGCTGAGAATTCCACTCACCCCACTGTACTCAAATCGTCCTGGAAGAGAGGAAGGAAGTACGGTAGCCATCAGGACTAATACCGTCCGGCCATTACCAAATCATCAATGTTTGGGAGGCTGGAGGTCACGGGCTTAGTGGCGAGTCTCATCTGTCCTTATGCATTTTCAATGTCTTCATTCCGTATCCGGGTGATGGTATTTTAATTCCCACTGGACAGTCGGATGAGAGAATTCTTCTTCCGTACTTATTTTCCTTCATCTTGGGTGAGAAGACTTTGTTGTTTGTAATATAGTGGGGCCTGCCCTTCTGGAAGTGGAGGTGCTTCCGGCACATCCCCGAGGCCTCGTTGCCCGGAGAGACGGCGTTTCCCCTCATACCTGGTGTCCGGCACGGGGGTCTGGTTCAGGAGCCCAGTGCTCTCGGGCGTCAGAGAGCTGCTGCCGGGGCTTTTTTGCTCCCCTGGGAAGCCCTGACTCCAGCCAGGAGCAGGGCTGTTAGGCTGACAAACTGCAGGTAAGAACACATACCATTTTCAGAAATACCCGTGGGCGTTTCTCTCCTCTCCATGAGTATCTTAGTAACGTTCGCTGCTGCACTCAAGCCCAGCTCACTTAGGCCCACATTTCCCGCGCATCACACGGGGACTTCCATTAAACTGTGGCAGTTCCAACTTCTGCAGTTATCAAGTCGACATCCAAGAGCGCGGATCGTCTTTCCTCCTGCAAACCTCACCTTGGAAATCTCTGATGTATTTGGGCAGACTCCCTTTTCTGTGCATCCTTCTCTTTATGAAGGTACTGTTTTTTATTGCTCAGGCACTCTTATTGTTGGTTTTTAAGGGAAATTTGTCATGAGACGCCTGCTGTGGAAACCAGGCATGGCCCTCGGGAATGCGGCCACACGTAACGCTCTTATTTGTCGTGGTTTAAAATTGTTTTCCATCACTTTCTTTTCAGTCTCTCTCTCCATTAAAACCCAGCTTAGCAAAATGTCATTGATATGAGAGTTCACATTTGCCTTTTAATGAATTATCCTCATTTTATCAAATAATATTAAACATCTGTCAGTGGACACTGAAATATAAGAACTGTTTCATTTCTTTTGACAAACATATGTTTTCTTATCAAGCCAAATAGAAAGTATTTATCTTTGAGAAGTGGTCCCTGTGGGACTTCCCTCGTGGTCCAGTGCTTAAGATTCTGACCTTCCAGTGCAGGGGGCACAGGCTTGATCCCTGGTCGGGGGACTAAGATCCTGCATGTCGGGATGGCAAAAAAAGACATAGTTGTTGCCTCGCAGTCTGGGACCAGACATGTGAGTAGCAGAATGCTTTGCGGCCTCCACTGCACTCTACCGGGGACAGAGACGATGAAGCTCTGCACGCTATGTTGCCTTTTCTTTTTTTTTAATTTTTAAAATTATTTATTTTGGTTGGAGGCTAATTACTTTACATTACTATGGAGGTTTTTGCCATGCACTGACATGAATCGGCCACGGTATACCTGTGTCCTCCCTCCCCGTCCCACCCCTCAGGGTTGTCCAGAGCCCCGGCTTTGAGCGCCCTGTTTGATGTATCGCCACTCGGACTGGCCATCTGTTTCACATATGGTGATATACATGTTTCAATGCTACTCTCTCAAATCATCCCACCCTCGCCTCTCCCACAGAGTCCAAAAGTCTGTTCTTTACATCTGTGTCTTTTTAGCTGTCTCACATACAGGGTCATCGTTCCCATCTTTCTAAATTCCATATATATATATGTTAATATACTGTATTGGTGTTTTTCTTTCTGACATTTCACTCTGTATAATAGGCTCCAGTTTCATCCACCTCATTAGAACTGATTCAAATGTGTTCTTTTTAATGGCTGAGTAATATTCCATTGTGTATATGTACCACAGCTTTCTTATCCATTTGTCTACCAATGGACATCTAGGTTGCTTCCATGTCCTGGCTATTGTAAACAGTGTGGTAATGAACATTGGGGTACCCGTGTCTCTTTCAGTTCTGGTTTCCTCAGTGTGTATCCCAGCAGTGGGATTTCTGGGTCATATGGCAGTTCTGTTTCGAGTTTTTTAAGGACTCTCCACACTGTTCTCCATAGTGGCTGTACTAGTTTGCATTCCCACCAACAGTGTAAGAGGGTTCCCTTTTCTCCACACCCTCTCAAGTATTTATTGCTTGTAGACTTTTGGATAGCAACCATTTTGACCAGCATGAGATGGTACCTCACTGTGGTTTTGATTTGCATTTCTCTGATAATGAGTGATGTTGAGCATCTTTTCATGTGTTTGCTAGCCATCTGTATGTCTTCTTTGAAGAAATGTCTGGTTAGTTCCTTGGCCTATATTTTGATTGGGTCATTTATTTTTCTGGTATTGAGCTGCATGAAATGCTTGTGTATTTTTGAGATTAATTCTTTGTCAGTTGCTTCATTTGCTGAATTAAATACTTATCCACTCCTAGGGCCCATGGGCCGGGGCCGTCACTGTCTGGAACCCATCACAAGGTGTACAGACACCATGTGTTTCAGCTCCTCTTTCTTGTCCCCAGTTGTGTGGACTCTGACACAGGGCATCCCGGCTTGAGACTCACCAGAAGTTTCAGGAAGATGATCACTGCTTTAAGACAAAGCTCTAAGGGAAGAAAAGTATAACTCTTTCCCTTCTTCCTGGAGATATGAAATCGTCTACCTGTGATGCATCGTTTGGTTGGGGCATTCCATTTTGCCTTCCAGAGCACATGCATCTTCAGATCTACCTCTGGCATGCAGCACGTGGTTCTGCCTTCTGTGATGTTGATGAAGGAGATTCTGTAGTAGGACTTTTGTGCCTGAGCACAAGGCCCTGGCTGGGAACATATGCTCCTGGGTCTGCCCTAGGGCAGAGGGATGGAGCTCAGCGTACCCTTAAGAAGGGCCCCGCTCAACCAAGAGTGGGAGGAGAGGGTAGGGGGATAGAGGAGCAGATGTGGTCAGGTGGGGGACTGCTCATGGCTTCAGACCCCCTTGCTGACCTGAAATGGTTGTTACATCTTGGGGAAGGGGTAGCGGAGGGACAGAAGATGGTACTGGACTGGCATCTAAGGAATTGAGCCCAGGGACACTGCTAGACATTCTCCAGGGCACAGGAAAGCCCCCTTGACAAAATGTCAGTTGCGTTAAGATTGAGAAACTCCACTCTGACCCGTCTTGAAAGATTCCAGGTGATGTTATGGGATGGATGACCCGAAGGGGTGGGAGTTTTTAACTCACCCAGTGGTATTTCAGCCTCGTTTGCTCTGGCCGATTAGGAAAGAATTAACTGCAGAGGGTTGCCGTCACCATCGCCCATCTAGAAAGCACTCCTGTTCAAGGTGCTAATTGCAATGTTCTGTTGCCCAGGAAAGCAAACATCAAGATTTCATGATTAGGTTAAAATTAATGCTGCTCTTATTATACAACGCACTGGTAAGTAGAGGGAAGAGAATTTTTGCTTTGGGATCCTGAGTCAACACTGCAGTAAACACCTAGCAAACCCATTTATCTCCAGCTTAACGCTTTGTTGTTTCTTCTGAGCTCTTCTTAGGTGCCTCTGGGCTTTTTAACATTCTTTGGCAGTGGTAATTTATTAATTGATTTTTAAATTTGGCTTGTGAAAATGAACTTTAGTTAGGAGTTTAAGGAGAAAGGAATGGGCTATTTGTTTTTCAGTAGCTGGTTTTTCATGTTTAGCCTTAGGGAGCAGTGGAAGACAGACCACCTGGGAACTAGGAGGTCTTCAACCCCCACTTCCTCACCAATGAAGAATCAATTGCTCAGTGAAGGACTTTTTGTCATAGACATTTTAATAAAATTGCTGATATTAAGTGACCTCCCCCAATCAAATGCATCCTGACATAGCTTTGTACAGGTGTGCTCAGCCACTGAATTTTTTGGCATTGGTTAGCTATGTTTTGTTTTATTTATTTGTTTATTGTCCCTTGACCGTCTGATGGAGCCTTCTCAGAATGTCTTTAAATGTTAACTCTAAAATGCCTAGGGTAATAAAAGGCACAGATTATACTTCATCAGGGTTCTGTCTGTGGCCCCAAGACTATATGGAAGCAAAACCACCAGGTGATGTGATCATGGCCTTAGAAATCAAACTCTAAGAGAAGATTCGTGGATGTTTCCATGTTACTAACTGAAATCCTTCACCCTATAAATTCCAGTCTGGTTCCACCATTGATAACACTAGTATCTTTAATATCTACAGACCAATTATAACATTTTGGTTGCTGTGCTAAACATTTTATAGCATATTATCTCATTTCTTTTTCACATCTCTATAAGGTAGGTTATGCTCATTCCACAGGGCAGGAAATGTAGGCTCAGAAAAATAACATTACAGTCCAAGTTTGGAAGTTGATTTTCAGACCTTTGCTCAGTCTTAATCTCTTCTGTTGTCTTCGTTTCATTAACAGTGTATGTTTTATTTTGGTGTGATTCTTTGGAATTGTTTGTATCTTAGGAGTTTGGGCATATGTTTATTAGAGAAAATTCCCAGGTTCCCCCAGTGTTGATAGGCAGAAATCAGACAACCCTAAGCAAAGGTCTCCATTCAGCTTCCTAGCCCTCATGCAGACTTAGATGCTTTACCTTGAAGGACAGCAGAATGCAAGACAGAATTTCTGGTTTCCAAGATGGTCACTTTTCTGAATGTCTTCTTCATGTTTCTCCTTAGCATAAGAAGGAAGGGAGTGAAACCCTTTTCCTGACCTCTCTTAGGTTTGGAGGGTTCCTTCTTCTGACTAAATAATGCCGCCTGCTTGGTTAAGGCAGTTGCACATGGAGAATGCGGTTATTAACATTGCTACCCAATCCAATATATTATTATCTTACACCAAAAATTACATTTTATAATTTGCTACCAAGTCTTTCGGTTTTCCCCAAATGTCTGAAGTTGGATGATTAAAGGCAAATTGTTGAAACCCTCCAATTACATTGCTTTTCAGTCCCTGTTGTCCACAACCTCTCTGCCCTTATTAACTCTCCTGACAAAGTCAAATCATGGATTTCAGTTTAGAGTTCCAGGTACAGGTTTGAACAAAATGACCAGCAGAATACACATGAATATTGAGTAGCTGAATTTAGAAAAGCATGCTTTAGGTCTTCGGGGGCCCTTCGTTTTACTGTTATGCATTTCTATGTTTTCAAAACACATTGTTCTTTTTCTCAAGGGAACGAAGAAGGTCTCAAGTAATAGATGGATCTATGAGCCAGTCAGTTTCCACATTAGGAATGTTTTGCAGAAGTTGCCGATGGCTCACAATAGGAATGGCCTCTGTTAGTCAAGGAATGTTGGCGTTTTCTTTGTGGATTCCCTGTCTAGGTTAGGAAATCATTGCGAAGTGTGACGTCCCCAGCACAGTACTATGAATTATGAGTATATGCAGATGGCATCTTAAAGATACACGCTTGCAGATGCAGTCTCGTTAATAATATCTAAACAGAAGGATGCTTGCCAGTGCAGAAAACACCAGTCAAGTTGCTCACTGCCCCACCCTTCAAAGAAAATGACCTTGAATCCTAGCTGTGTCTTTGAAACCTGGATTTCAGTCAGAACCCTGTGAAGGTGCTTGTTAGAACCCTGCTTCGAATCTCTTGAAGCAGAGTCTCTGGACTTGGGGATGAGCTGTCTACTCTTTCAGATCTCACCCAGGTGGCTGTGCTGAGTTAGGGAGGAGCTGCTTCTGAAATAAAACTTGGGGAATTCAGGAGCACTCGGTCCGGACACTTCCCTATGGAAATGCGTGGGTGATCGATAGAAGTGCATATTCTGGCTTAACCTCTTTAATTTTCTTAAGAGGTTATTAATCGTCCCTCCGTTTATTGGGTTGCCAGAGGCTATGGCTTCTGCCCATGTTTGGCAGCAGAGCCTCTCTCTGCATGGGCAGCTCTTGCCAGGGGTCATAACTTAGGGCCCTGCACTCTCGCATTGATCAGACGCTTACTTTACTCGAGGAGAATCCATCCCCCACTCCCCCCACTTTATATTCTAACATTGATCTTCAGGACAGACAAGAGCACCAGGAAGCAGGACACCCGAACTGCATGGTTTGGACCAGCAGCTGGTTGTTACTGTCTCATAGACTGTACATTGGGGTTTCCCAGGTAGCACCTAGTGGTAAAGGACCCCGCTGCCAATGCAGGTTAGTCGTAAGAGACAACTATTCGATCCCTGGGTTCAGAATACCTCCTGGGGGAGGGCACAGCAACCCACTCCAGTATTCTTGCCTGCAGAATCCCCTGGACAGAAGAGCCTGGTGGGCTGCAGTCCAGAGGGTCACACAGAGTTGGACACGGCTGAAGCGACTTAGCACACGCAGACTATACGTAGAAAACCAACAAGGGAGGGGGCTGATGTAAGGGGTGCCTCTTCTCTGGCAGCCTCTGTGCTTTTGGGATCGGTGTGGTCAAGTCCCTGAGCTGTTGGAGGCAGTTATGGGCCAGGTGGCCCTGGGAGTCCGTTGGCAGATGACACGGAGGCAGCCCTGCAGGCAGCGCTCCAGCCTCTCCCCCTTTGGACCAGACACCGGGGTCGCTTCTCATCGTGCACCTCTGGTAAGTGAGATTCCAAATGAGCTAGTGGCACAGCTAATGCACTATTTTAACAGATTTTCCAAGGTGCACTTGAGTGTCTGAAGGACTCCTAGGGTGAGAGGTAGCCAGGCTGTTCTGAAGGGAACACCTATGGTTTTTCTACTCCTTGAATATGATCCTCGGATCTCCATTGTCCATAGGTCTACCTCTGACTCATCTTTTGTGTCTCAGCTGAATTGTCCTTCCTCCAGAAAGACTTTCCTTGTGTTGTAGGACTGAGCTGGACCACTCCTGGGCATTCCTTCAAAACTTTCTAGATCCCCATCACTCATAGCACATTCATTCATCATGTTTATCTACATGTCTGTCTTCTCCATGAGCCTCATTGAAGGCAGACAGGTATCAGTCTCATTAATAGCTGGATCCCTGGTAATGAGTAGAAGGTCAGATGCAAAGTAGTAGCCCTACAGATATTTGCTAAAATTAAAAGATGAATGCCGAAAGAGTTCCTTGAAAAGTGGATTTAAGCCAGTGTTGAAATTCAAATTATACTGGGAAAATGAATGTTAGAATCATGTAATCTCTGAGTTAAAAAGAGATTTAGAACTGTCTGCCTCTTTCTGACCTAAAGTGTGGACATCCCAGCTATACTGGCTGGTCACACTTCGGCAGAAGGTTTCACCTCTCTGAGAGTCTTCCGTTATCACAATTGGAGAAACCCTGTTCTCCTCAGAATATTATGAAGATTATGTCAGCCAGTCAGAGCAAATGATAGCAGTGCCAAATAAATACTAGCTGGGTTTGTTGTTGTTATTGTAAATCCCACTTGCATTTTTAAATCCTCACTAATTGACACCCCGACTACTGGAGACTCAGTTTTGATTTGGATATCCAAAGCATTTAATTTTCGCTACTGAAAGAAAAAAAAAACACCGAAAATGATCATTTGGGTGTGGTTTGACCCAAGAGCAGAAGAAAACATGGCCCTGGGCACACACTCCACTTGGAACAGCAGGGAAAGGACACATTGGTGATGGACGGAGGCCTGGCACGCTGCAGTCCATGGGGTCACAAAGAGTTGGGCGTGACTGAACTGAACTGAGGGGCCCTCAGATAGGCGACTTCATCTGCGTCTGATGCTTCTTGCGTGTGGGTCGTGATGTCTGAGTTTTGAAGAGAAGCCCTGCCTTGGCCGGTATCTCCTGACCATTGGATGTAGGCAGCGACCTGAGTGTGGACATCTCAGCTGTCCTGGGTATTCATGCTTGGGCAGAAGGCGTCACCTCTCTGAGCGTCTTCTTATATCAAAATTGGTAAAGGCCTATTTTCCTCAGACAGTTATGAAGATTAGGTCAACTGGTCAGAACAAACGACCTGTTCCTCCCAGTACTTGTTGAGTCCAGAGTTTCTGTAACAATGCACCTTCAGCAATGCTGAGAGTGCTACGTCCATGGGCAGCCATGGCAAGGAAGGAAAAGAGTCAGACACAGGTCAGACGGAATCCGTCTCAATCACTTCCCCAAGGTGTGACCTTGAGCAAGGAGTGCAGGCTTTGTGGGACTTGACTTCCTCCATGGTAACACGGGGATGAGAGACGGGGCATGGCCGGGGCATCCCAAGGCAGAGTCTTCTTTCTGGCTTGGCATCTCATACACACCAAGCAGTCCGTAAGTGATAACTCTCAATCTACCCGGTGCCCTCAGCAACAGTGGCACCCCTCCCAGGGTGTTTACATGCTCATAGTTTGAGTTTCTTGAGTGCCCACCACTGTGCCTTGCATATACCAGACAGTTATTGAATGCTGGCTGGTATTATTATCCGTAAGTTTACCAGGCACACAGCCTGGCATAAAACATCATCATTAGACATCCCCCCCTCCACCCCACGGAGGACACGGGCATTAGAAAGTGTCACTGGGTATGACTGGGCCCTGTTCCTCTCACTTCCTCTTCCACCAAATTAAGTTTTTAGTGTAAATGTCTTATCCTTCCTGGAATTCAATGTTTTTACCCACAGTTGATTTCAGTGCCTGAGGTTCTGAGCCACATGAGTTTGGGATGACTGAATCCTTCCAGAAGGAGGGTGATTTTTCCTGTGAGACAGACAGCTGCCCCCACTGGCCCCGTGTTGTGGGCTGGCCTGGGAGGTTGTGACCCTTTGTCATTTGAGAAATCGGCTGCCCAGCTCACCTTGGGAGGCAGCTTCATCCTCTGAGCCTAACAATGCCCTCTTCAAGGCATGCTCTGATTCTTCTTCTCTTTCAGCACCTTCCCGAAGCCCTACACACCCTGGGGCAGACAGAAGCCAAGGGCAGGGCTAGTCAAGTCTTCCTCCTCTTCCATGTCTCACCTTGGGATCAGTGCAGCCCCAGGCGGGGGTAGGGCAGGGCCTGCTTAGTCAGCTAAGGCCTCTCTTCTGATGCTGAAGGTCATGGGGGCAGGGGGAGCAGAATGAGGACAGTGAGGAGGGAGAGCAGGTGACTTGCCTCTGGCTTGTGTGGATTATGTTTTCTCTTAATTTCCATGTCTGTGTGATCTGATCAGATTTCTCATCATAAGGACAACAGAATCCCTTAATTGAGCACTCACTGGATGCTAGTTGCCGGCCAAGTCTTTAAAATATTAACCTCAGTCCCTTCCTTCCTTCCTTCCATTCCACCCATTCATCCATCCATCTACCCATCCTTTCTTGTATCCATCATCCTGCTTAGTCTTTCATCCCCAAACATCCCAGTGGTAACCGGTGTGCATTTTCCAGATGGGTAGATGAAGGTTTCAGACACTACCTTTCCTAAGTCACACAGCTCCTAAGCAGTGGAGTCGGTTGAGTTCCTCACTAACTGTAGACGGTGAACCTGTGTCTGCTGGACCCACTCAACCAATTGTTGTCGTTTTGGTCCTCCTCACTGCCCTCACGTGAGTTACTGTTTGTCTTGTGTCTTGGGTCTTGCATTCTGATTGGTTATGGCAACAGGGCTGGGTAGGAGGAGGCTAAACCATGTCCTTTGTAACTGGAAACAAACCCACCAATTAAAACCCTCTTCATACACTGGCAGGGAAAGGGAGTTAATTATGCTTTGTTGTTACAGCCTTTTGTAATGAATAGGGACCCCCATGGCCACAGTTCCTGTGGGGTAGGGATACAAGGATGGACAGGGTGTCCTTCTGACAGGAGGAGAGGCTGAATCAGGGCAGGTGGGTCTGTATGGGTTTGGAGGGCGTGGAGGAGGGAAGGTTGCATTCCTCTGCCCCTGTGGACATCACTCTGGCCTGGAAATCCGCTGGCTGTGGCCTCCTCGGGAAAGTTGTACGAGGTGTGAGTCGGCTGCTTTCCCTTACAGCAGCCTGGGCCTATCTCTCCAGAGCCTGCTGATAATCAGTAAATGAAATTCACCTTTCCCCCAGTTCCTGAGAAGTGAAAGATGAGGGTTGACTCACAGGGCAGCTCTTAGGCGAGCACAGAAATTTCGAGCTGCACAGTCGGGGGAAATTATTTTATTTGGGTGAACACACTCAAGTTTGGCAGTTACCTGGAAGAAAATTAAGTCGCTGATTGCAAGTCCAGTTCTCTGGCCTTCTGAAGAAGACAGATCGTAATCTTTAATTAATCTATCACTCACCCTGAAAAAAAAATTCAGGGTGCCGTTTGAGGGGGAGCATTCATATCACATTTGTGTTGGCTGGCCGGGACTGCGTCCATTGCCCAGACCGCAGTACCTAGGGCCTGCTGCCCGTGCTGTGTATTTACTTCTGCTGCATATTTTAATGTCCCCACAAGACTCAAACCTCTGTGCAGGGTGCACATGGAGGCCTGGCATGCGCACTCCGGCCTGTGGTCCTCCCCGTTGTAATGAAGATGGAATGACCCTCAGGATGACCTTTCCGTGCCTTTGTCTGGAGCCGGCCCTTCTCTTAAACTAAACACCTTCCCAGCACACATGTGCTGAACTCTTGAACTGCCCATTCCCTTCCCGAGCTTATTGCCCAAGCTGTAGTTTATCATCCCTTGCCTCCAAAGACTATACTTTTCCTGTGCTCAACACAGAGATAGAGTTTTTCATAACCCTTTACTAGTTATAAATTTGATTGTTAAGGGACCGGGTTAATCTTCTTTCTCATACCAGCATCTGATTTTGAGACCCTGATTTAGGAGCGCTTTTCTTTCTGCTCCCTTCCTCCAGCGCAGGGTGGAACGTATAAAATATGTCACCTGAGAGTGGAGGATTGTTTATTTCTGTTAATTTTGTGCCAAATAGTCCCTGAGAGATGCATTTGAAAACTTAGCCTGTTTTCTACGTTTTCTTCTGTTGCAGTTTCTTCCATTAGCTGAAATAGACACTCTGGACAGCGAGGAAAGCCATGTCCTTTTGCTGGGGGACTGGGCTGGGGAGAGGTGAATAGGTAAAGGAGTCTTGATGAGGAAGCAGTTTGGAGACCATAGAAGCACCTTGAGACAGGAGTTACCATCTTCTGTGGCACAACGTTTAGAGAAATTGCACCTCTTGCATCTCGTGTCTGCCCGTCTTGTAGCCCCTTAACTATGTTGTTGTGAAATCATTTCATTTCTCCTCTTACTTCTCAGTGTGTGCCACATGGTATGTGCCCACTATATATGTGTTGACCCGAACCACGGCTTTTAGGTTAATAATTCAGTGCAAAGTCATGCAGCTCTCAGACTCGAGGACTCATTTTGAAGCCTCGGTGAGCCTCAAACTCCTAAAGGATTTTTGCAAAGATTAATTGAAATGAGTCACAAAAATACTCAGCCCTCTGTCTCTCTGCTCAGCATGTGGCAGGCACTCTTGTCACAGAACCTATTGTAATTCTAGAAAGAAAACTTAACACATTATTTAGGGGGAGAAATTACAGTAGGATTTTAAGGGGTCTGTTTCTCTTCTGGTAAGCAGTTCTGCATTGATAAGAAGTGGACACAGAATAAGTGCCAAATATTTAGTTAATTCTCGTTGACATAAGTAGGAATTCAAGTCCAAAGACATTATATTTTAGTGGGGCTCACAGATGCATTTTGAAAAATTTCTAAACTCTCTTCCACATCTGGACAGATATTTGCACTCATGATATCTGTACACACTGTACCTACCGGGGCTCTCTGGGAAATCAAACTTCTGCACTTCACCAAAGCATGTTTTCCCTCTAGAGCGAGGCTGCTGGTAATTACGAATGCTAATGTCGGGGCGAGGAGCAGCAGATAATCTAACACAGGCGATGACCCCCAGAGCTTGATGCTTGTTGCTGGGACGTGTTCGTTTTCTTTATCTTGCACCTCTGTTGAGCAGTCTGCTCTCTCATCATAGATAGGATCAGCTCCAGTATAAGTTTATAACAGCACACTTTGATTTAAATTCATGCATTTCCCAGTTCACAGTCTTTCTGATTCCAGAGGAACCAGAGACCAAATTACGAACATGCACTGGATCATCGAAAAAGCAAGAGAGTTCCAGAAAAACATCTACTTCTGCTTTATTGACTATGCCAAAGCCTTTGACTGTGTGGATCACAACAAACTGTGGAAAATTCTGAAAGAGATGGGAATACCAGACCACCTGACCTGTCTCCTGAGAAATCTGTATGCAGGTCAGGCAGCAACAGTTAGAACTGGATACGAAACAACAAACTGGTTTCAATTCAGGAAAGGAGTACATCAAGGCTGTATATTGTCACCCTGCTTATTTAACTTATATGCAGAGTACATCATGCAAAATGCCGGGTTGAATGAAGCACAACTTGGACTCAAGATTTCTGGGAGAAATATCAATAACCTCAGATATGCAGATGACACCACCCTTATGGCAGAAAGCGAAGAAGAACTAAAGAGCCTCTTGATGACAGTGAAAGAGGAGAGTGAAAAAGTTGGCTTAAAACTCAACATTCAGAAAACTAAAATCATGGCATCTGGTCCCATCACTGTATGGCAAATAGATGGGGAAACAATGGAAATAGTGAGAGACTTCATTTTTGGAGGCTCCAAAATCACTGCAGATGGTGACTTATAGCCATGAAATTAAAAGACCCTTGCTCCTTGGAAGAAAAGCTATGACCAATCTAGATAACATATTAAAATGCAGAGACATTACTTTGCCAACAAAAGTCTGTCTAGTCAGAGCTATGGTTTTTCCAGTAGTCATGTATGGATGTGAGAGTTGGACTATAGAGAAAGCTGAGTGCCAAAGACTTGATGCTTTTGATGAACTGTGGTATTGGAGAAGACTCTTGAGAGTCCCTTGGACTGCAAGGAGATCAAGCCAGTCCATCCTAAAGGAAATCAGTCCTGAATATTCATTGGAAGGACTGATGCTGAAGCTGAAACTCCAATACTTTGGCCACCTGATGTGAAGAACTGACTCATTTGAAAGGACCCTGATGCTTGGAAAGATTGAAGGCAGAAGGAGAAGGGGATGACTGAGGATGAGATGGTTGGATGGCATCACTGATTCAATGGACATGAGTTTGAATAACTCTGGGAGTTGATGATGGACAGGGAAGGCTGACGTGCTGCAGTCCTAGGAGTTGCAAAGAGTCGGACCTGACTGAGTGACTGAACTGACCGAACTGAATAAATACACATATAAACACACACATGCTCCAAGCCACATAGCAACTTAGTCAGTAGTGTGAACAGTCTGCTTCTGTTTCCAGCAACACAAGTTCTGTCACTTCTGATCCGTGGTCAATGTCTGTCTGAGAAAGTGACAGACTGACATATGTAGGTATGTTTGAAAGAAAGGAAAAGTGTGGTAACACACAGGGCTACTATCCTTTGGCAGGGAGCCACAGAAAAAGGAATGACAAACCTAAGAGCTTTTTATATGCTGGTTGTGAACGGTGATCATGCATTTGTTTCAGCAAAGCCTTGACTCGGAGCTTTGGTGCTGACTTTATAGTTGTTTTACCTGGGCCATGGTTCCCCCACAGATGTATAATGTGTTATTCAAACACATTTGCTTATTGCAAGTATGTTAGTCCTTGACCATGGACATAAGTGGTATCAGTGGAAGCCACTGATGTGGGATGAAAGAACAAAGAATGACTTTTGTTTTTGGTTTACCAACAAGCTGTCTTTTGCCAGTTGTTCGTTCATGCTGACGTTCACTACCATGGAAAGTACCTTTGTTCACATCTGCATGTAGTGACTCCTCTCCAGAGACTGGTTATTAAATCCTGCAGGAGCAGTGAGTTTCCATGGGTACCTGTGAACTCTCACTTATTTCATCCAATGAAGAGTTTCATAAGAGTGAGGTACCCCACTATTACACAGTTGATCACTGTCAGCTGAGTTGGGTTGGGTGAGTAGATAAAATTAATTTAGGCATTTGTAAGGCCTTTAAAAATACTCAAGAGTACGTAATAGTGTTTGAGAACTTCAATTTAAGTGTAAAAAGCAGTTCACAAAATTGCATGTACTGTCTAAACCTACTTCTGTTACAAGCACACACACACACATTTCCTGGAGAAGGAAATGGCAACGCACTCTCATATTCTTGCCTGAAGAATCCCATGAACAGAGGCGTCTGGCGGGCCACAGTCCTTGGGTTCACACAGAATCAGACATGACTGAAGTCACTAAGCATGCATGCACACACACATGTTGCTTTTATAATGTGAAAAATAGAAAGTAAAGCTTTTTGTTTCATTGTTAAGAATCAGCCAACGACTGGTGGGACTGTTGTTTTCACAGATGAGCCTTTTGCTTGAAGCCACTTACCAAGGAGCCTCTATAAACGGGGGATAGAAGAAGTGTGAATTAGGTGGGTCCCAGCTATACACCTGGGTTTAATCTTTGCAGTTTTTCTAGAAGTAGTGCTTTCTAGAGCAGTCTCCTGATTTCCTTCAGCATTGAATGTTGAGCATTGGAGATGTAGGTGCTTTTTAGGCCCTCAGGAAGTGATACTGGCCAACAGAAAACTGTTAAAAGTAGTTTGAACAGCAACAACCACAACAAGATACATTATCTCACAAAAGAGGAAGTCTGGAGGTCAAGCAGTTTCTGACTTGGTTAACTCAAGGGCTTCATCTTCCAGTCCCTGGGTGAGCTCTGACTTTCTTTTCTGCTCTCAGCACACATTGGTTTGCCCTGTTCGTCAGGTTTGCCTCATGGTGACAAAATGATTGCCCAATCGCAGGAATCACTTGTAGACAGCCCTGACCAGAGGCAGAAAGAGATAGGAATGTGCTCATCTTGTGCACCATCTAAAGGGTAAAGAACGTCTCCCCAGATACGTGGACCAGAATGGTGGTACACATCTGCCCATGTCTCTGCAAGAAAAATGAGAGTCCCACAGCTGTCTCCCACAAGTTAAGACTCTTTCTTTGGGCCTGGGAGGGACCTCAGATTTTGTTAGCAAGGGTGAAGGCAGGAATGATGGCTGTTGAACAGGCAGCCAGTAGCCTCTGCCACAGGGTCCTCTATGGTGTCCATATTGGCACCCAATCCCCTCCATGTGAGAATGATCCTCCTTTTTACCATCAACTCTGAGGGTCACGGCATGGTCATTGGAACTTACATCTAGCACCTTCAACAGAGGTCTAGACCTTGACTTGAAAACTTTGCAGTGTTTGCCTTGTCTTGTCCTGAGTACTATATTGAATGTACCCAATTCTGAACGACCTGGAATAGAAAAATCTGGACCCAGGGGCAATTCCCATTATGAAATCCTCAGTGATAATGGAGGCTTTAAACCTGCGAGGCCAGACCTCTCCTTCTGTGCTCCCTGGGTTGTGGAGGGAACATCCATCCTGCAAACAGGAACCTGTCAGTTGCCCCGGGTATACTGACAATACATTGATGAGAATTGAATGCCCATAAATTGCGTAGCCCCTCGGGCCCAGGAGGTGCCTGTCTCCCTGCTTATGAATCAAAATCCCCTGTTTATTTGTATCAAGGACAGTTGATACTTTCATCATCAATAAACTAGCATTTTAGCAGCCTGCCATAAATTTCTTGTCAAAGAAGAGATTATTATTAGAAGACTGTGATGAAAGATAATCTCCATCTCACCTTATTTAAACCTCCAGTAGTAGAGCTTGGAGGTTACTGCAGTAAGAAAAGGCTTGGGATCAGAAATCCATGTTTTCTGCTTTCAGGGGAAAAAAAAAAAGTGAATTGATTGATTTGCATATTTTGCCTGAGATCTGGCACAAGCTGTTTTCCAATGAATGAAAAATTGAGTTCTAAGAGCAGATGTTTTGGTAAGGAAGTAGTAAACCAGTGCTAGTATTCTCTCTGATTTTAATTGTTTAACAGTAGACATCTTTCAATAAGTGCTAACATTTGTTAATTAATTATTAATAATAAAATTGACCCAACAATAATGCAGCCACCATTTATGATTTATTGACAGCACTGTGGTGAACAAGTTGCCTCTCTTCTGATTTAATCTTCTCCACAGCCTTATTAAGTAGATGTCATCTCCAGCTTATAAATGATTCTTCATTAACAGATGAGGAAACCTTGGCTGAATAGTGACTGCCAGAGTCTCAGAGGTGTTGAGTGGCAGAACTGTAATACGAACACAGAACAGTGTGGTATCAAAGGCATTTTCTAACTCACTACAGTACACACTGGGTTCAAATGAGAGTATTAAAAATGAGATGACTTCTAGAATAAGGTGATAACCTAAACAGGGATCCGGTTTTCATTTTCACTCTAAGGATTTTGTTGCTAAGCAAGCACCAAAGCATCGCCAGTGTGTGCTGACTCCCGAGAAGGCTGAGTCTCAGCTCCCCCAGGCTGGAGACTGTGGTTTGATTAGGTGGTGACTTGCTTTCCACGGGCTGCTTTCAGACCCGAGGTGCCATTTGCAAGAGCCAGGAGGGCTGTTTGGTCTTAGTGACAGTCCCGGTCCCCGCTCAGGGATGCAGGAACGTCATCAGCAGGGCTGAAGGAGCATGCAGCCAACAGAGTCTGCCGTGGGGGCCCTGCATGGTGCCTGTCTTGGCAGCCAGTTCCCCTCCGTGTGAGCATGAACCTCCTTTCCATGTCAGGTTCCAGAGCACAGTCCCACGCTCTGCTTCTGAAGAAACGGTTGGTACCTGTGTGCATGACCATGGCAGCCTCCTGCTTGTCAAATGTCCGCGGATTGTTTCACCCCACCCAGGAGCGGTTTGACCGGCCTGACTACCCCAGGCCTGGTGCAGGTGGAGAGAGTGATCCTGGTTGGCTGTTCAGCAGCTCTCGACTCCCGCCTCTGGAACGAGCCCTGGGTTAGTGTGCAGAATACCACAGACTGGGTGGTTCCAGCACTGGGAATTTGGTTCTTTGTGACTTTGGAGGCTGGAAGTCCAAGCCCAAGGTGTGGGCAGAGTTGGTTTCTCCTGAGATGACTCAGCTTGCAGGTGGCAGCCTTCTCGCTTTGTCTTCCTGTGGTCATCCCTCTGAGTGTTGGGTGCTCCCGCAGCGTATATCCTTCTGGTAAAGCTGCCCAGTCCTACTGGGTTAGAGTCCACCCTATGACCTCATTATGACCTGAATTACCTCTTTAAAGGGCCTGTCTTCACAGACAGTCCCGTTAGGGGTTAGGGCTTCCACATACTAATCAAGGAGGGACACGGCTCAGTCTACAAACCCTCCATGCTGGGTGTCAGGGATCTTGGGGTGGATCAGGAAGAACAGTCCATACCCTCCATCACTGTTCAGGAAAGGCAGTTTTTTGAACCCTATAATTGAATAACTGCAAGATGGTTAAGGCTGTGACAAAGAATGTAAGGCTGTAAACAGTGTGGCTTACAATAAGCCACTCTCACATTGTCTAGGGGTAGAAAAGTCTTCCCCGAGGAGGAGGTGAGATTGGTACTAGTCAGGAAAGAGGGAAGCAGGCTGTCTGGTGGGAGATGAGCCTGGGAACAGGAGGAAAGCAAGCAGTAGGTGTGGTCAGGACTTTAAGGCATGGTCCTGTATCCAGCAGGTTCCCCATGCCTAGAAAGCAGGGATGAGAGATTGTTCGAAAGAACACTGGATCCGTAGCTGTAGCACTTCGTAATCATGTCTGATGCTATGGGACTACAGCCCGTTTGTTCAGGAAAAGTCTGCGATTCTGTTGTTTACATTCTGTGTGTTGAAGCAAAAACTTGTCCAGACTTCTAGATCCCTAAGACTGAATCAAGAACTTATTTTAAAAGCATTGATTCCTGGGTCCCCCACTGCCCAGAGATTCTGACTGGACCCATTCAGGATGGGATCCAGGAATCTGTGTGTTAGGCAAGCCCTTCTGGTACTACTGTTGGTTGCAGGTGGTCCACGGAACACATTTTGAGAAAGTCTGACCTGCTTCAGCAAGCATTGCCCAGAAAGGTTGGACATAATGACTTTTGCCAAGAATCACCAGGTCTGTTGGAGTATCTACCTGATTCAGCCCATGGGCACGGGCCAGTGTAATCCTTTTCAAGCCTTGGTATTGCAGACACTGTAGCTAGTGCTTTGTGTATGTCAGCCCTTTCCATTTAATATGACAGTCTGGCGGGAGAGGATGCCATAAGGTCACCTGCTTTACAGGTAAAGTGAGGGACAGAGCGGCTTGGTGCATTTCTCAGGTCGCACAGCTTCTAAGGGAAGTGGGCACCCAGACCCCGGGGTTAAGCAGCCCTGCGCGATGCGTGTGCCCTGGAGGTGCTGCGGCCAGCCCTTGTGGAGCCCCTGCTGATTGGCGCTCCTGCACCGCCATCCCTCATTCATTAGGTGATCCCGAAATTCTTGTGGAGAGGACCTGACTTGAACTGAGGGCTCACTGTTGATTCCCTTCAGAACCCTGGCAGTTGCCCTTGACCTCATCCCTAACTTCTTGCTGTATAGTTTATGAATCTTCATCACTTAAAAAAAAAATCCAGATGGCATGGAGAAACAAATGTGGATGACTCATGGCAGAATCAGAATTTTCTCAATGATGGGCTTTTTAACGTAGTTTGTATCTCAATCCAGAAGCATTCTACCTCTAAATTTTAAAATAATAATGATAAAAATTGACACTATTTTAAAAATTGCTTTACCAGCTCCTTCAGAGCCTGCCACGGCCTTGTTGGCTGCATCCGCTCTATCGGTTCCCTTCCTGTCAACTTCAGGTAACCTCCCCAGGAACTGATGGGCCTGTTGACTCCTGATGGGTTTGCCTTTCATGCAGTGTTGCCCTGTCCGCCTGCCATGGAAACAATTCCACGTCATTCCCATTTATTTAATTAATTTCAGAAATGAAATTATTTTGCCCAATAACGAGAATGCTAATGTGCATATTGTAATGGTCCAGTTCTGGCTTGTTGGTTTGAAAATAAACGCCTTCATTTCAAAATTTGCCTTTTGGCTGCAGCCCGTTAACCTGTCACACCTCATAACCTCATTAACATCCCGGCTTAATTGTCGGTTAATGTGAGCCCAGGTTTTATAAAACAGATTTTTCTCTCCTCGCGGCGCAGTTTTGTCCCCCGAATATAGCCCTCTGTGGGCGTTTCTAACCAATACATGGATTGGGGTGACATAACTTGTTCTTTTAAACATAATAGCTTTATCAGTGGCTTGATAATACATATTTGAGGCAATTTTTAGAAGTTAAAGAGAGAAGAATGAATCTCAGCTCTTTGGAGCGTAATTGTGACACTGAGACGTGTGGTGGTGTGCTGTGTGTAGGTGAGCCAGGCAGCCGAGAGTAAGA
The DNA here is from genome assembly GCA_007570785.1 of Antilocapra americana. NCBI lineage: Eukaryota > Metazoa > Chordata > Mammalia > Artiodactyla > Antilocapridae > Antilocapra > Antilocapra americana. The sequence continues at coordinate 17,471,016 of ML663568.1, read as the reverse complement.
GATGGGAGAGTGGGCCCAGTTCAGAATCGGAGGCAGAATTAACATCTACATGCTAATAGCTTTCCTGCCAGTCACCAATAGATTCATTCTTCACATCTCCAGTATATAAAGCTTATTTCAAAATAAATTCCGAGGAGCGTTCAACCTGATTGAATCTGCTGTAAGCTCTGTTAATACATTTGTTCGAGTCACTTGCACTCAGAAGCTTTTTTCGGCAGAATATCACTTTTTTATATTATTCATGGTAATGCAATCCCCCCCACCCCACCCTTTCGTTCTTCAGAGTTTCCCATTAAGTCATGATACACGGTTCAGAGAAAGTTGGATCGACCGTTAATCACACGATCTGGACCTTGGTGTGTCTCCTTTGTGTCCATCTCTTAGATCAGTCACTTGGCGGCAGCAGGACATGGGGCCACTCCAGACCATTTGATCGAAGAGCTCTTGTTAGGAGATTAGGCGGCTAATCTGTAAGCCAGCTAATGGAAATCATTCTGGGCAAGGAAATAAAACTGAGCAACATTAGCAAAATCACTACATGTTATAGGAATCAAGTACATCCTAAATGGCCTAATCCTGCAGGTTGAATTCCAAGCCTAGCGGGTAAAACGAACTTCTCAGATGACCTGCGTTACTCAAATACATATAACCTGTGTTGTGCAGGACATCTTTCTGAGATGGGGATTCTTTATTTTTCATTTGATCAGGCAAAGTAAACAAGGGCATAATGGAGTAAAGGAAAAAGAAGGAAGAACTGAAATACTTTTCCCCCCTTAATCAAGGAAAATACCTAAGTTGAAAATACTTGATACATGTTATGGAAGAAATGTTTGTGGCTGAATTGAGATACCTAGTGTAGATCTCATTTTAATTTCAAAAAATAATGGTGTGGGTCTTTAAGAGTTCTTTGGCTTTCTCTTCTATCCTATCCCAAATTAATAATTCATTGATACTGTCATTAAAATATTCTTATTTGGCCATTCCATTTATAGTCAAAGGATGACAAAGGAGATACAAGGATTTCAGGGTCACAGAAACTAAGTTTTGGTCTAGAACAGAGTCTGAAGGCTTTGTTTATAAAGGGCCAGATAGTAAAGAGTTTTGGCTTTTGTGGCCCTCAGGCATCCATCCCAACTACCAAGCTGTGATGTGTCCTGAAAACAACTGTGGATAACATGTAAGCAAATGGTCATGGCTTTGTGCCACTAAAACTTATTTACAAAAACAAGCAGTGGGCTGGATTTGGCCTGTGGGTTGATGGCTTCTGATCTCTGGAGCACATGTTTGGAATATATACTTTCAAAAATCTTTGTTTTTAGTTTTTAAATTTTTATGGTCTAAGAACACACTTTCAACTATGGATTAGTGCTCATCTTTTGAATTTTTGTTTCTTTCTGACATCACTGGAGGCCCTTGCTTTGGAATTTCTTGTTAACCCTGGAACTTCTTGTTAGATGCCCTACCTGTTGAATCTGTGGGGAATGGCAGCAGATCTGGAATGGCTGAATTTGAGGGCAGGGACCAGCTTGGAGATGATATTTTTCATACTTGGGCAACTTGGGAAAAGCTTAGAGTTTGGTATGAGGGTTAGGAACAAAAAGGTTAAGGGCTGACATCATTTTATTTTTTAAGAAATAAGAGAAAAGGGAGTCGGGGGAGATGATTTACTCTCTCACCTAGCTGGAGGCTCAGCGTGAATTGATGAGTCTGTTTTTAGGATGTGTTACAAAGCCTTTTGAGGACAGATATTGCATCGTTAGGATTCCGAATAGCAGGCAGTATGTTCCATGATTCAGATGCTAAGAAACTGTTCTCTTGGTTTTGGAAGAAACCGAAGGAAAACAGAGTGCACGCAGGCTTTTTCCTGGTGTAATTTATGTGGCTTGGCTTCAATATCAGCGCCTGGACTGTCTCAGCAGAAGGGGACTCGTGGTCATTTGAGCTCATATATGTCTGTGTTTTGCTTACAGTGTTAACCCTGAAGTTGACCCAGTGTAGTAAGGACTTGGGTGAGCAGCTCCCCACTCTCTTGGAGGCAGGGCTGTCCATCCGACTGCTGCCGGTGCTGGAGTGGCCCAGGGAGGCAGGGCTCAGGCGGTCGGTTCCTGTACTCTTTCCAAGGAAGGGAATGCCCGAGAGTTAAAGGAGTTTGCTCCCCGCACCTCTGCCCTGAATGGTGAACGCCAAAAGCATGAGCCGGGCACTGGCCTCCACTGTCCCTGGATCTGGCAGGCTGAGAAGCACTCAGCGCCCCAGCCTCCCACGAAGCACCCCTGAAAAAAGCGGGCTCTGTCATGTTCATCAACTTTGCTTTTCCTCCCCGCGAGATGGACGGGTGTGATCCCTCTTCCATTTTACAGTTGAGATTAAAAAGAAACAGAAACCCTTTCACCTTTCCGGTTCCCAGGTTAAGTGCCCAAGCAGGTGTTGTTTCAGTCACGTGGTTTCCAATCAGCGAAACCCCCACTTTTGCACTCCAGCAAGCCCAAGGGGGTTTTGAAAACTGAATAGAGAGCCAGCACTGGGCTATTAATAGAACCAGCTTTTCTTCCTAGGGGGCCGAGCCATCCTTGGCTTCCTACCAGGCTTACTTCCTTAGGCAGCCCCGGGGGGCTCCCTCTGGGAGGGAGGTGATGGAGAGGGTACTGGTGGGGTGGCCCAAAGACCTGGGCACTGCTTACAGGCACGTGAAATGTCACGTGTAAATGTGGCCTCCAGTTCAAGCTGGATTTGCTTAACCCTGTCCCATCTGTCCCCCACCCCCACTATGCCATCCACCCGAAGCAGATCAGGTTGCAGTGCTGTTCCGATGAAGCCACATAGCACCCTGTAAACCGTCATCTGATTTACACAGACCCATCTGCCTGTGTTCCGGGTGTTGTATTTGGGATCCAGGGTGCATCTCTACCCTCCTTGGTGTCTGAATAGTAATGAATTAAAAGCACCAAGAGGGATTTAAAAGGGACTAGCCAGATTCTATTGATAGTCTGATACCATTTCACAATCCAACCCAGCCTTGGGTGTTTACCCTCAGCCACACCCAAGTCAATTTCCTAGGAGGAAATTAACTGCTCTGCTCGCTTCCTAACTAAGGTAGCCGTGGTCAGCAAGGCAGCTGGGAGGGCCTGGGAGCCCACTGGGTACTGGACGCTGGATGGAGGCCAGGGTCCCCTTTAGGGACTCCTGCGCACCCAGCACGCATGTGTGTCTTTAAGGAGCCTATCACCGCCCAGAGGGAAGAAGCTTGCTTTTATAGCTCTGATAGTTGTTTCTCTTCAAAAAGAAAAGTGGGTTTTCACTTTTTAGTCCTTCATTAATCATTTTCCTTTTATGTTTTGCTCCCTCCCTCGGTCCATACACCATCCTGTCCCTCTTTCCCTTTCTTCCTGTTTTTATGGGTTTTATTGTCATCTAGATATAGAGATCAGAAGATGGTTTATTGTTCTCGCAGATCTCAAGCAAGAGGGCACAGGCCATGCCATGGGGGGTTGCCTGGGGAGGCACCCGTGCTGGTCAGAAGGCAGAGGCGGGGCTTGGGGGGGCGGGGGGCAAGTCTTTATTGTGGGCTCTGCAGGAAGGAGCTGGCGAGGCAGGGGAAGCAGTCCAGGGAGTGACTGCTGTACCTGCCTCTGCAGGCTCTGGGCTGTATGGCCTGCCCTTAGGTGGCTGTGGCAGGCCTCAGAGTGGTGGGCAGGGAGTGTGAGAGTCTGGAGATGGGGCTCTGGGGGTGTGGAGTCAGGAGGGGCTGGCTTGCATTTGAAAGGGGAGCTCCCAGAAGGGTTGTTTCCTGCCTCTCTGAACCCACTAACCCTGGAAGGCAAGGCCTTTCTGAAGCCTTTGGGCCAAAGATCCTTGAGACAGTCTTGTTTGATTTTAAAATCATGACCTTGAATGGAATGCAGGACCACGGAGGTGACCTACAGCTGTCCTCCATCCAGCCCCCACAGATTTAATTATTCAGCTGACTTCTCTGCGGAAGACACTCTCAGTTTTGACAGCTCCCAGAAGCCCACTGTCTCCCGCAGCTCATGACCCTGAATGGCGACCCCCAACTTTCCGATCAAGGTGAGACCTGTTGCTGGAGAGGGGCTGCGCCTTTCACAGGAGGGGTGGGCCTCACCCAGGAGCTCCTTCGCTGTGCAGACAGCCTGTTCCCCACGAGGCAGTGGTGAAGAAAGGGGCACCCAAGGGGCCTCGCCAGCGGCTTCAGGCTTCCTCACCACTTAGGGTACAGGAAGGTGGAGGCCAGAGCAGGAGTGAGGGGAGTTTCAGTGGCTTTCATCCTTCCTTCCTTCCTTCTTCCCTCCCTCTCTTTTTCATAATATTTAATTAAAAGGATCGTTAATACTATGAGCTTGCAAAACAGGAAAAGAAAATCCCTCTGGCATCTTACAATCCTCGAGAGACCGGCATAGTTTTCAGTTTAAGCATATACTCTCCTGGTGTGTTCTGGGAAAGGAACATTTTTTTAAGCCAAAGTAGAAGAAAGGAAAGGCGTTTTGTTCTCTTACCCATTACCTCAAAATATATTTCCCTTTAGGATTGTACACTTGGCACAGTTGAATATTGCGAGACAGAGAGAACCGGAGACTTTTCACTCTGGGCGAGTTACTTACTCTCTCTGCACCTCAGCTTGCTCATCTGAATAATGGGGATAATAATGCTGACTGCATCTCTTCCAGGAGTGTTATTTGAAGATAACGGGGAAGAGGGGCTGTGACACTAAAGGGAGGTCAGTGGTTCCTACTCCTGTCAGTGTTGTCACCCAAGTGCTCGTGAAGGACCTTTACTCCTCAACCTGAACAAGGCACAGCGGGGCCTCTTGACTTGCGGCAATAGGAAAAATCCTCCCAGCTCCCAAGGGCTTCATTTTGCAATAGCTTGACCAGAAACCCAAGGCAAGCCTCCTCTTTGGACTCTGCCCACAAATACCAGTGGAAGACTCGTCTAGGCGTCACCTCGGAGAAAAATAAGAGTGCCAGCTCACGTAAATGTTATCCCACTCTCTGCAGAATCTCAGTGGTTCTGATTTTTTCAAGTGTCGACTGCAGGGTATTTATTATTCAGCGATAATAATAAATCGCAGCTTAGGAAATCCGGGAGCTCGGGTGTCAGGAAGGGAGGAAGGAAAGTGCAGGGGAAGAGCTGGGAGAGACAGAGGTCCAGCCAGACCCGGGCTATTAATCATCGCCCTCCATTATTTCCTCAAGATTCATTCATTGTTCCATTGGTACCTAGAGGGTCAATTAGAGACCACAAACAGGCCTTTCCAAAGACACAGGAGGGTCAATTAGGCCCTCCTTATAATTTTCTGCTTTAGCAGCAAATGCCAGCCCTTTGCACATCAGATGCAAGGGAATTTGGAAATAAACACAAGATATACTTCCCTCCTCCTCTTTTAAGAAGAAAGAAATAACAAAACAAGAAACAGAGGTGGCTGACCCTTGCTAGCATACGGCTGGCTGTCAGGCTGTGGTTCACTGGAGGCAGAGGGGAATCTTATCATGAGACTTTATGTGGAGCAGGGTTCTCATGGGGTCAGGGCCCTGGAAACAGCCAGGGAATGTCTGTGATGGAGCAGTCTGTTTCCATCCTCGCAGTGATTCATTTGTCTTGGACCCAATCTGAACCGCACTGGTGTGAGGGCACAATTATAAAGTGTCTACAAGGGAAAGGGTACCTGAAATCAATTGAAGTAGATATCCATCGGGCGCATGGGAGTCACCATTGCCCCCCCATGAGCCTCTGTCCACGTTTAGGAAAGAATTGAGCTAAGTATGTATTTGTGTGATTTTGCACGACACGAGTTTTTGTTTTCCCAGGGAGGGGAGACATAAAATCAAAACAGGCATAAAATCAAAAGAGGAAGGGAATTGTTATGAGGGAGGGGTGGGGATGGAAGGGAGGTTGGGAGAATTCCAGGTACTTTGTCTCATACTTTTTTGGAAGCCGGGCATTTGGTTTTGATTCTGCTTCTTTTTGAACCCCTAGCCTTGTTAGCAGAAAGATGCACAAATTACTATTCCTTCTTTTATTATTGTAGTTGCTATTCAATATTATCTAAGTTATAGGTAGACAATATAGCAACTCAGTTTTTAAAGGCTGGTGCTCAGTCATGTCTGACTTTTTGTGACCCCGTGTACTATAGCCCGCAAGACTCCTCTGTCCATGGAATTTTCCAGGCAACAATACTGGAGCGGGTTACCATTTCCTAATCTAGGGGATCTTCCAGACTCAGGCATCAAACTCACATTTCTCGTGTCCTCTTGCATTGGCAGGCAGATTCTTTACCACCACGCCACCTGGGAAATCCTTTTCAAGGCTATACTCCATTTAAAGTTATAAAATATTGGCTATATTCCCCATGTTGGACCACATATCCTTGTAGCTTATTTTATACCCTGTAGTTTGTTCCTCTTCATTCCCCACCCCTACTGTCCTTTGCCCTTCCTTCCCCGCACTGGTAACCACTTGTTTGTCCTCTACATCTGTAAGCCTGCCTTTCATGTTGGTATATTCACTAGTTTGTTGTATTTTTCTCCAAGGAGTCCACGTATAAGTGGGATCATGCAGTGTACGTCTTTCTCTATCTGACTGACTTTCAGTATTGTTTTTATTTCTTTACCTTGAGATAGTAGCTCCGTATCTACCATCACATAGAGATCTGGAAGCAAAAGAGGGATACTTGTAATGTGCAACGTCCAATTCCAACTTTGGTGATTCTTTTCTTCCCCGCTGGAATTTCAGGAATACTTCTGAACTTCATGCTGTTAGATTTCCCTGGCAGATGCCCGCTGAGCACTGGCTGTGCCTAGGCACTGTTCTGTATGTCAGGGTCCAGCAGGAAACCATGGGAGAGCATGTCTCTTTGCCTTTCAGTCTTGGGGTGCTGGGGCCCTGGGATGCTGGGTCATTGAGCTAGCCAGCGTTGGCTCTCCCAGTCCCAGATCTGAGTAGGCAATCCTGGTATATGTAGCTGCTTCTGCCTAGAGTGTCCTTTTTTTTCTTTCTCCAGACTGTCTTTGACCGTTTCAGAAGCCTAGCCTGAACCATGACTCTCCCCACTCCCCTCCTCACCCCCATACACAAAGACTTTGAGTGTGTGGTGGGTACCTCTCCACTGTTCTCATAATATACCTTCTATGACCACAGTTTCATTGTGGTCATCTGGCCTCTGCGGGTCATCCCAGATGGTCATCGCCGTAATGACCAGGACTTTGTTGTTTATGGTAACATTCTGGGCATCCGGGCAAGACCTGGCTCCTGGGGGAAAGGACACTTGGTTCTGTCTGCCTGGAGCCTCCATGGGAGCGGGCCAGTGGTGACAAAAGATGAGACGGAAAGGGGAAACAAGGCAAAGACCGAGGTGCCTTGGGCATCCCAGCAGTATTCTGGATTTGACCTTCACAACCGTGGAAAGCCCTGGGAGGTCCACGGGGACCTTGGCACCCGGTACATAACCAGGGGACTGAGTGTGCAGTCAGGAGTCCTCCAGCTTCAGTGAGCAGGATGGATTTGCAGGACTGGCAGCAGAGGGGCTCTCGAAGGAGTCGTGGCAAGACCTCGTGGAGGTCAAAAGTCTGGGAGGGATGGAGAAAGAAGATGTGGCTACGGGTTTGAGTGTAGGGGGGCGGGTAAATGACATTCTGCTATGGGGAGTGGGGAGGCAAGACATAACCTAGCCAAGGAGTTTATAAAAATAACTACTCTACTTTTCCCCGCTTCCCCTCCAGCATCACCTATATCACCTTGGTAATACAGCCGCTTATTATAATAAAAGGAATTGCCAGAAGCGATGGCTCCCAGCACAGCCTGGGTTTTTAGTGGATATACATTGTTGTGTATTCCACATGGATTTTCTTTGCCTTTCTTTTTCTTCTTTCCAACCGACCTCCCCAAGGGAAACCGCCTTCCCACTGTAGCTTCTTGGGTCGAGTGTTCTAACTGATGAGGCGCTTGGTGTGAACGTGCAGCCGAAATGGACAGGAGCATCCTCAGCCCATTTATCTTTCAGATCCCCCAGCGGACAAGTGCAAAACCACAACTTCCATCCTTTTTCCCCCTCCCCTAATTTCCTACTTTACCTCAATTTATGACTTGGCTCACAATCTGTAGCAGCACGCCCAGGTCCCCTGCTTCCTCCTGAATCTACATTTTTCTATTTTGTCTGAAATAGCCAAGGTCTCAAGAGTTTGCCGTCATACTGCTTCAGAGAAATTAGTAACATTGAGGGGTTCTCATCTTGCACTGTGTGATTTTGGTTATAAGAAGAAATTTACGAAGCTGTCGTAAATTTGAGTGTCGGACACGTTCCGAATTCTGTTTGGTCTGAAATTTGTTTCACTCGACTCTGTGTAGGACATGGCATAGAAAAATAATTTCAGTCGCTGCTGGTCTAGATTCACAGGCTCCAATATCATATTACTATCATGAGTAATACCACTGAGAAATATTGTTCTGGAATTACTAAAGAATTACCCCCAGATACCTCCATTCATCCCAGTTGTCGGCCGAACCCAGTCCCTTGTGGTTGTAAGTCTGGGGCCTCCATCTCTGTCAGCTGCCCGCCTTTCCTACCTCCCAGGAGCCACCCCCAGTCCTGCCACAGGGCCCCCTCCATCCCCAAAGCCACTCTCAGAGCCTGTCCTCTGCTCTGAATCCTCTTCATGTTTCCAGTCTCTCTGACTGTCCTTGAGCTGACATCTAGACCTGTATTTAAAGGGCTCATCCCGTGAGCACAGTCTCCTTATCTGAAGGTCAGCTGATCTGGAGGCTTAATTAACATCTGCAAAATTCCTTCGCAGCAGTACCTAGACTAGTGATTGACTGTATCACACTGCGAAAGGCCAGGTGTACACCAAGATGGGAATCTTGGGTTGGGAACCCATTTACCACCAAAGCCAATTTATTTATTTTTTTTAATAATAGAAAACAAAGCCTAGGCTTTTTCAGAGACATTTTCAGAGGCAGAAAGTTTAGGAGGGATAGCATGCACAGAGCTAGGTACTTAGGTAGAGCGTTCTGGAAAGACTCAGAGGTTGGGTTGTGGGCAGCCGTGCCCTTCTCTGCCTGTGGTCCCCAGATGGGAGGACGGGGTCAGGGAGAGGGGCTTATATGGCTCAGGGTCATCAGTTCCCCGCAGACAGGGCTGAGTGGAAACAGTTCCGTCTCTCTTCTGACCTGGTTCACCTCATCATGCTCCCTGTGCCTCAGTGTCCCCACCCGGGAGCTGTCAGCATTCAGGATTCCTAGGATGGTGATGCAGCGGTCAGCAGACATTCAGTTGTTAGACCTGCTCAGGCATACAGTTGGCGTTCAGCACACATCCCTTCCTCTGCCCTTCTTACCTCTGGATGGACTTCTCCGGTCAGATCAGATGGTAAAACACAGCTATAATGCAGGCGCTCTGGAAATTGCAAACTTCTCCCATTTTCAGTGGTGGATGTCCAGGAGGCAGAGGAGAGAAATACGGGCCTTGGGAAGCCTGGGGGTGTTGCCCCAAGCTTCCCCCTCCCTGTCCCCCCAGCAGAATTCCTGGAAGTCTCACTTTGTCTCAGCCCCCGCCCCACACATTCTGTATTGTGCTCCTTATCTAGCGATGTTCTGTTAAACTAAGAACTAGACCCATTTACCCCCACCCTCACCCCTGGGATGTGTGTGTCTCCTTCCCATTGTTGCTTCTTGGCATCAGGGCCAGGCCTAGGCTGGCGGGCACCCCGGGTGCCTTGGAGGAGGCGTCCCCTCCTGGTTCCTGCAGGCTCAGCCGCAGCAGCCCCCTCGGTCTGCCCTGGGCTTGGCTCTGCCGCACGGCCACACGCTGCGGGCGGAGAGCAGCTCTTTGGCAGGCCACTGCGCCGAGCCCAAGCCTGTCTGTGGGCCGCTGTGCCCGTGCCCAGTCACTGCTGCCCCTCAAAGGGAGCGGAGGCCTGCTGACCACATGCCGCCTCCCTGACACTGGGGAGGCCCGGCTGCCAGAGCAACGGGCCCTCAGATGTCATCACAGGGAAGCACGTGCCTGCCCGGTGAGGAAGCTTCCGGCCCCTAAGCTTTGAGCCTGGAGAGCTGCCAGATAAGGAGATGATCCCCAGTTGGTTAATTACATGGGCAGCTCCTGCAGACTCCACCCACCAGCCCCGATCCTCACCCCACCCTGGGCCTCACAGAATCCTCTGAAAAGGATTACAGATGTTCTTCCCCCACCCCCTTTTATCCCTCCCCCTATCTTTCTTTGCACCCATGATGCTCTGTACTTCAAGCTAAATATAATGTATCTGATTTCCCATCATACATACTAATCAGGTTTGAAAGTTGTCTTGTGCGGTTTGAAAAAGCTAGCCAAGAGCGGTGTGATCTCTCAGAAAGGATGTCTGCAATCAAGATGATTACATGGGAAAATAAATCGTAATTTATATGGCTGAAAATGTCACTCGAGGAACACTGACAATCCTTCCCTTTCAGTCTGTTTTCCTGAGAATGGGTAAGTGCTGCCCTCCTGAAACTTGCCTTTAAATTTTTTACTTATTTATTTATTTTAAATGCTCTGAATATCATTGAAGCAGTTGCAGTTGTGGGGCCATGGGAGGTGGTTCAAAAAGGCAGCTGACAAGCAGCAGTGCCCCCCAAAATGAACAATACCACCGGAGAAGAGAGAGTCCAAAGAGACTATATGTAGGATGCACACACACATATGCATGAACATATACACACACAGGCACACATGCATGAACATATAGGACACATGCACACACACGTGTGAACATATGGGACACATGCACACACATGCATGGACATATACACACATGCATGAACACAGACACATGCATTCACATGTAGGACACATGCACACATATGTGTGAACATATACACACATGCATACATGCACGAACATATAGGATACATGCACACATGTGTGAACATATAGGACACACGCACACACATGTGTGAACATATAGGACACATGCACACACATGTGTGAACATATAGGACACACACATGTGTGAACATATAGGACACATGCACACACATGCATGAACATATAGGATAGATGCACTCACATGCGTGAACATATAGACACATGCACACACATGCATGAACATATAGACACATGCATACACATGCGTGAACATATATACACACATGCAATCACATGCTTTTTTTCCCCAATTATATGAAGACTTACAGGCTTGGGAACAAAGAAAATTCTAGGGAGCCATCTCTCTTCTGCCCACCTGCCCTTGGGCTAAATGACAGTAAATTATCCAAGAAAATTGACTTGTTACCTGATTTGAATAATACCCCTTGGGATTAGGAGCTGTCTCTGAGTGTGCTTGACAGATATGATGCCCGCAACAGTTCATTCCTGAGGTGGATTGTAAACATGACCAGGATTCCTTCCACTCCTCCCACACACTTAATGCCCCTGCCTGTGAGGCCTTACACCTCCCTTCAAAAGGCAGAGTTAGGACTTTGCTGGTGGCTCAATGGATAAGAATCTGCCTGCCAAGGCGGGAGACATGAGTTTGATCCCTGGTTCAAGGGGAATCACACATGCCGTGGAGCTACTCAGCCCATGCACCACAGCTGTTGAGCTTGCGCTCTGGAGCCCGGAAGCCACACCTGCTGAGCCCACGTGCTGCGGCCGTGGAAGGCTGCACGCCCTGGAGGCCCTGCTCTGCGATGGCCGAAGCCACTGAGTGCCGCGACTCGAGAGTGGCCCCACTCACCACTGCTAGAGAAAAGCCTACACGGCAGTGAAGACCCAGCGCCACTGAAAACAAATAAATAATAAATAAAATTAATTAAAAAAAATAAAAGGTAGAGTGACCATCTTCACCCCTTAAAGCAGCAGGCCTCCCAGAACCTGCTTTGGCCTTGGGGCACTTGTAAACAAGGACACAACCAGGGGCTTGCCAAGTCTTGCCGCATCAGTACTTGCCTGCTCGCTGCTCTGGGGCCTTCCACTTCTGGGCTCATGTAAGCCCAGGCTGGCCGGCTGGGTGGTAATAGACACACAGCCGCACGGAGGCCACCTGGCCCTGACCGAGAGCCAGCCAACCCCTGGGTCAACACTGCCTTGCTGCCAGCCGAGCTCTGCCCAAGTTGCCAACTCATCAAATCAAGAGCTGAAAAGAAGTTGCTGTTGCTTTTTGACCACACCTTTGGAGCATGCTTGTTTGCACAGGAAAAGTCAACAGAGACCATACATATGAATTGGACTCTTCACAGGGTATTGTAAGGCACGATGGATGGGTCACAGTCTGTTCTTTTCCTCAGCTGTGGGCCTCTTATGTGCGAGAAGTCAAGTAGTTGGTGAGTGAACCCCTGCTGATGCCTCGAAACGAGCGTGTGCTATCTCAGGAAGCATGACCGTTCCCTGGAGGAAGTTGGGGGCTCCGCGGGTATTCAAGAAGCGGAGAATCATCGCAGACTTTTTCCACCCCTCACAGGGGTCACGTACTCGGGCCCAAGGGAAGGGGTGGGGAGTGGGTGTTAGCGCTCCACCTCGCTTGACCCCGGGCCCCTCCTTCCTGTGAGCACACGCCTCTTGGGGCATGGTCCCTGAGTAGTGGTGATGGCAGCGGCATTGGTAATGGCCTGCTGCTGCTGCTGCTGAGTCTCTCAGCCGAGTCCGGCTCTGCGCGACCCCATGGACGGCCGCCCACCAGGCCCCTCCGTCCCTGGGATTCCCCAGGCAAGAGCACTGGAGTGGGGTGCCAGTTCCTTCTCCAGTGCATGAAAGTGAAAAGTGGAAGTGAAGTCGCTCAGCCAAGTCCGACTCTGTGCGACCCCATAGACTGCAGCCCACCAGGCTCCTCTGTCCGTGGGACTGTCCAGGCAAGAGCACTGGAGTGGGGCGCCATCGCTTTCTCCTGGTAATGTCATATCGGGCATTAAAATCAGAGCAGCTACCAGGATGCTCATAGGAAAACTCACATTTATCATGGTTCTTCTGTGCACCAGGCGCTCAGCTCCATTTAGACTCTCGTTCTTCACCTCTCCCACCTGGGAGGTAGGTGACCTCATGATCCCCAGTTTCTGACGAAGAAACTGAGGTTCGGAGAGGCCCAGGGATGCTCCCAGCCCCACCTCTGTGATGGACAGCAGCTGAATTGGAGTCCCCATCTCCTGACCCCTGTCCTCTGCCAAGAAGTGGGGTTTGGTCTATGCTCAGAAGTCCCCATTCCCAGCCCTGATATTGTCTTGAAGGGTGGCCTTTGCTGCAAAACTAGGGTGCCCCTCGCTGACCATGGAAGCTTCCACTCCTTCTCCATGGCCAAGTCTAGGGGAAAGAAAAGCAGGAGAGTTCGGCAGGCTTGGCGGGGGTCTTGCCCGGGGCCGTTACGAGGCTGGAGTGACAGAGAGTGACTGCCTGTGGCTCATCTGTGTCTAATGGGACAGAAACGAGTACCCTCTGCCCTTTCTCCCCAGCGGCTTGTCTGGGGCCCTTCGGGGCTTATGAATCTTAGCGTATAATGGAGTCTTAACCTCAGCACCGTTCACCGTGCAGGGGTTGTGGGCGGCAGGAGCCTCTGTCTTATTTACGAGCCGTCCGCGGGAGAGACACTCAGGGTGGATGCTCACCGTCGTATTAATCAGCACAGAATTCCGAAGTGTGCAGTAATGCATGTGACCAGATGGTCCTAAAACAGGCCACTCTAACCCAAGATCGTCCTCTGAAAAGCTCCCTGAAAGAACATCGACTGCATGTAATAACTGCCTTGAGCAGGGCCGTAATTTTAGAAAATGTATGAGGCGCGCGATGAACATGAGGGAGGAAAATGGTTCCCACTTATCATGACATTGTCCCTCCAAATGCCTGCTCGAGAAAAAAACAAAACCAAGCAATCCTCCCCATGCAAGGAAGCGTGGCAGTACTTAGTCCATTTAGAATCCCTGTGAGTTATTACCCCGAAATTGCCAATCACTGCTTTCTAAGTTATATATTAAAATGTAAGCGTAGGCTTCCGACTTCTTAAACTCCAGAAACAACTGGCTATTAGTGACCTGTCACCGTCTTCCCACTGGCGTTCTGCTTTTGCCTCGCAAGTGTTAAGGGCCATCCATGGAAGGGTCTAATCATCTTAACACTGCCGTATTTACACTTGAGGTCTTATTATCCTTCCCTTAGCTGTGTAAACAGATGAATAACCTGTTTGGGACTTACCTGGAGAGACTCTGGGAGGTGGGAGGGGCTCAGTGTGAGCCTCTCTGGCAGGTTTATTGTGGGGGAGGGGAACTCCTTCCAGATGAGCCACCAAATAGGCTGCTTTGTCAGAGGAGCCCTCAGGTTTGCAAACCATTGTTTAAAATTACAGGAGACCTTGGGACTTTTAAAGAAGGAATCCTGTGTGCAGAAATGCGGTTTTCCTCAGCCAAATGTACTGTTCCCAACAAAAGAATCAGACACAGCAAAGCGCTTCATCTCCTCGCTCTGCTGTGATCAAGGGCTTCCCTGCTGGTCCAGTCGGTGAAGAACCCGCCTGCCATTGCAGGAGACCCAGTTTCAATCCCTGGGTTGAGAAGATCCCCTGAAGAAGGAAATGTCAACCCACTCCAGAATTCTTCCCTGGAAAATCCCATGGGCAGAGGAGCCTGGAAGGCCATAGTCCATGGAGTGGAAAAGTTGGACACAACTTAAGGACTGAAACCACCATTATGATTAAGACAAATGGGTGTGTTTCCTGTGTATCAAAGCAGTGTTTTCCTTGATGAAACCTCTGATTTCGTATGGCTGTTCAAGTTTGATGTCCACAGCCAGATTCGTTTGAAACTGTCAACCATTTTATTGGCATTTCTAACTGTGCGCTTTTCAATTGGTCATTATCTTTTCGTTTGCAATTTACCTTTTCATGAGCAGTTGGGGAAAAAAAAAAGATTTAAAAAAATGTTATATGTTAATGATTTCTTTGCTAACTGCAATTTTGTCAGCTCCGTTTTGTACATATATGATTATGAAGCAATTTGCATGAAATTTACACCTTTTCAAATTTCGAAAATTGCCTTGTTGAGAAAGAACCCCTGCACTTCTCAATACCACACTGATTAATCACAGTTATAGAGTAGACATAACATTTTTATTAAACCCTCAGTGAGCAGGAAAATTAGCACTTCCTGCAATAACGATACTAATTTCATTAGGGAACGTTTTCATTTATAAAGTGCTTCTTCCTTATTTTGAACCTTTTATCCATATCTTATTGACCAAAGAGAGGGCATGTCTTTGCACGCTGGTAATAAACCATATTCGTGATATGATATGACCTCACCGACAAGCTCCTGCTTCTGACTGATCATCTTCCTTCACCATAAATATCCATTGGTAACTCTTGTCATGTGCTGTTCCCCGAACTTTCTCTTTGTATTTCCAATGTAATGAGATGGTTTCCATCCATACACACTTACGGGTTTGTTATTGGCAAGACTGAAACTCTAAAGCTATCAGGTGGATATAAAGAAAATAGAGTCTTCTGTTGATTTATTTCCATGTAGTTTCTTTAGTGGGTGCTTATAATAAAGAGGAAATGAGTAGAATCCAGGAAAGACTTGTGGTCCTGTTGGCCTTGGGAGAAATTGATCCCCTTGGCAGGAAACTCAAGGCGGAAACCAGTGAAGTGGAGGTCATGACTGCTGAGTTAGGAATCTGGAATCCTAGTCTCTTATTTACATGTAAACTCATGTATAACTCTCCAGGTCCACTGCAAAGTCTTTCCTGGTACTCAGTGGTAGATAATCTAATACAACAGTTTATTTACCAGCATCGTATTAGACGTGAGGTGCTGTTCAAGGTGCTGAGGATGCAAGTGTGAACCCCCTGGGCAAGCAGGCGCTTCCTCTCACAGGGTTTGCATTCCAGTTGTGGGAGGTTGGGGGCAGGCAAGGAACAAGTCAAGGACTAAATAGAATACCTTTGATGGAGATGCCTGTTCAGAAGGAGGGCCAGAGGGGGAGTGTGGCTGGCTTGTGGAAGGGTGCCCAGTTGATACTGAGGCTGAGGCTTCACAGGTCAGAAGGATTCAAGCATGTGAAGAGCCAGAAGATGGGTATTTCAGGCAGAAGGAACCGAAGGTGCAGAGGTGCCCTGTGAAGGCGAACGGTACACATTGTCGAAGAGGTGGCATTGAGCGGAGAGTTCATTCATCTGCCCTGCGATTTTTAAATTTAGAAGTGAGGTCTGTGCTTGATGTGAAATATTGATCCTTTCTCTATGTCTGAGTGGGCTGGGAAGGCTGTGTTACTCAAAGCAGAAGAGAAATGTGCATTTCTGAATGCCCAGGAGGAGAGCAGGTAGTGATGCTTTGTGAGTGTTGGGAACACAGGGACTCTCCTCATTCCATATCAGCTGTTCTTTTTTTTTTAACTTGTAGGTAGATTTTTGTGTGCCTTTTATGTCTTAGATAAATGACTCACTCAAGGTCATACTGTCAATCCTGGGAACCAGGATCAATCATATGTGATTTTGTGAAATTTTCCATTTTATCTGTCTATCTATCTATCTACAAATGTCACAAAATAACAAAATAAATATAGCGGTAAAGAATCCCCTTTCCAACGCAGGAGATATAAGAGGTGTGAGTTTGATCTCTGGGTCAGGAAGATACCCTGGAGAAGGAAATGGCAATCTACTCTAGTATTCTTGTCTGGAGAAACCCATGGACAGAGGAGCCTGTCAGGCTACAGTCCATAGAATCGCAAAAAGTCAGACATGACTGAAGTGACTTAGCACGTATGTACAGGCATTGCATCATATGGAAAGTTCAAATATATATATTCATGATTTGGTGACATTTTTCATTTTCTATATATAAATGTATATAATGTATATTATCTATTATAAATATGCATATATATATTTCCCATCCTATATGAATATACAGTGAAGTATATATACACATATATGTATATACACAGGATGCATTCTTTTATCTGCTGCATTAAGGACTTTTTCCTTGGCTTATGTCTTATTTTGTCAACTTGATACATAGATGTTAAAGGGCAGCACCTACCTGTCTTGTCATTCTGAACGTCCTGCCAAGAGTATCCTACTATGAAAAACAGTCTCATACTCATCGGTCTTCAGACAGTGCAGTGAAGACGAAAATGAAAAAGGGTGTCATGCTCACTATGCAGTGTGCCGTTCTGCAGTTCTGCTGTCTCATCGTTCCCACCGGTCAGGAGCCTGGGCCTGACTTAGCTGGCTCCTCTACCTGCGGTCTCCAAGGACTGCAGTCAAGGTGTCTGCCAGGCTGTGTTCTCAGGGAGGAGCTCGGCTGGGGAAGTATATGCTTCCAAAGTCACCCCCACCTCCAAGGTCACAGAGTCCACTTACGGGTGGACTTCCTTCTACTGAGCTGTCTCCAGGCCCCTGGCTTCTTGCTGACTCTGGGCTCTTGGCTGGAGGCCTTCCCTCAGCTCCTGGAGGTGGCCATCAGTTCCTCCAGGTCATCTGCAGTTCCTTTACAGCAACTGGCTTTCCCAAGGTGTCAACAAGACCCTAGAGCAAGTCATATATAACAGAATGTAATCTCAGGAGTACTGTTGGGTCACCTTTACTGTATTCTACTGAGAAGAAGCACATCCCAGATCCTTCCCACACTCAGGGAGGCAAGTACCCCCAGGAGTGAACACCAGGCAGGGACCCTGTGGAGCCTGAGCAACTGGGATACCCTGCTCCTCTGCTGCAGTGGTTAATGTCTGCAGCTAAAGCCTGAATCTGGCCCCAGGCTGTCTACACTTGCCGTCTCCCTGGGGCCAGGTCTGCCTTCCAAAGCTGCCACCTAAAGCCTTCAAGTTAAAGCAGGAAGGTTTTGAATTAAAAACTTCACGGGAGTTCAGTGTGGTCCCCAAGCCCCTTTTCAGCAGGGATGAGAAATCACCTGTAGACTAGTTCCACCCCTGGAGGTGAGGACAGACAGTACAGCGGAACCGGTTTGGCTTGGTTTTCCCTGGGGCTTGGCAAGTTTAGGAAAGATTTGTCTAGAGGACAGTAGACTCTGCTAGGCTTATCTCCACAATATGAGAGATGTCCTGAGAGGACAGTGTCAATCACTGTTAGATCCACTGCTCTGTGAAGGATGCCCAGAGAACCAGGAGGGTTTCCCACATGGATGGCAGATCCAGATGCTCTGACTTGACCCTGCCCTAATATCCATGATGTCAGCTTTGCTTTGGCATGGGTCATTGGGTTTTTCTCCACTGCTTCCTTCAAGTCACACATTTGACAAACATTTCAGGAACACCTACCATGTGCTTGGCACTGTTGTAGATCACTATGCTGTTTTGAAAACATAACCTTGATTATGAACAAGCACTCAGCAAACACCGCTGGCTTGCCTTAATTCTTAACACTCTGAAGAAGAATTTCATCAAATCACAATAACTCCATTTACTTTTAACCCCACGTGGTGAAGTTATCAACTTTTGATTTCTTTATACTCTGATGGAAAACGCCTAGATAAATACTGCAAGGGACGTTTTTAAGCATGTAAAAAAAATCAATTTTCATAAGGTTACATCTTTTACCTCTTTATATAAAACATGGTGTATTTAAAGAGAGATTAAATTTTACTCTGTGGAGTAAAATGCAAACACAAAATTATTTTTTCATTTTTCAGAACATGCCACTGGATTATCATTTATTTATGAGGCTTTTTTTAATCTAGAATATATGGAAATCTTTTCTTGAAGCACAATGTAATATTGAATTTGGAATGTTGTCTGACAGCTTCCCTCGTGCAGTTGCAATAGAGTGATTCTCCCGTATGAATTTTTAAAAGAAATTTCAATATACTCTGCATTTGAAAGGGAAGAAGTAATCGCCATGATCTTGGCGAATCTTTTAAATGGAATCCCTTCCAGTTCTTCTATGTTTCACCAACTTTTCTGCACCATACAATGCTCCCAAGATCTTCTGGAACTCACAAGATGTCCAGTTATCTTCTTTTGGTCCAAAATGTGTACCCAACAGTTGAAGTTATCCTCTCAAATGACATTGCTCTCTGTTCAGAATAAAGCTCTGATGTGATTTTTGGTTTTGCCTTTTGCATATTTTTCTTGTTTGGAGGCACTGGGCTTGAAAGATACTAATATTCCTCATTTTCCACAAAGCAAGGTATCTTTCTATGTTAGTTTCTTTAAATGCGTGTGGCGAAGGTGGAAAACTATGGGATCAGGGACCTAAAATGCAGGTTTAAGCGTCTTACTCCTTTCTCAAGAATGTTCCCTTTGTCTGTCCCTCTGCTGCTGTATCCACACGCCTGTCTGCTCACTTCTGCATTGCTGGACCCTTGTCTTTTTCATGCCATCTTTACTCTGTGCCATTGCTGTGTAACAGACCACCCCAAATGGAGTGATGGGTCCATTACAGACTCAGGATGCAAGTGGCGAGTTGGGGCACATCCTTCTCATGGTGTGAATCAGAGCTCCTGATGCCTCAGATGGGTTTGACTGGGGATCAGCATAGCCTGTCACTTTCATGGGCATTTCATTGGCCAAAGCCAGTTGCATGGCCAAGCCCAGCTTCAGGTGGTGACTTTTACATATTCCACAGAGGTGGGTGGATGAGAAGTGAGTATTTGCTGAGTAGACTTTCTGTCTAGTCTTTTGAAATTACTTGGTATACATAAAGTGTACTTTTATGAAATTAATTATAAATGTTTTAATATCTTGTTCATGTGTTAGCCTTCTTCGGACTAGAGGCTCCATCACTTATCCCTAATTCTCTTCCTGCCCCTGTGTGAGCACAGGTGCCCTGAGGCCGCCTCATAGTGGAGCTGGCCCACCTCTTACCCAGGCTCAAATTCACCAAGAGGGAAGCTCAGACATCACTGGGCGTGACTCCTCGCTCTGGAGTCAGACCTGCTGCAGCTTGACTCCACTCTCTTCTACTCCCCAGCTCTGAGACCTTGGACAATTTACTTAACCTTTCTGGGCTTCAGGTACTAAAGCATTCAAGTGGAGACGATTGTGCTCCACGTTCATCCTTTGCACCCCCACTTTGGATAAGTCCTACTTTATGGCTTTAGAACGCCCTGCGCTGGTCCTCTTTTTGCGTTACCCTAGCCTCCTTGGAGAAGCTGCCAGCTGTGAAGAATCTGTCCCAAGGGAATGGTGCCAGTGTGACTTTCACTTTAGCGCCGGCACAGGGCCCTTGTTTGGGCTTGTGCCATTGGTGATTTAGTTTCAGGCTTCCGCTTTGACCGAACGGACTCAAATGCAGCTTTATATCATTTCCACCCTCCTGGCCGCTGTTCTTCCTCAACACCCAAGACTTGGTAATCATTATTTTCACACGAACATTTGTCCCGTGGGTCTAGATTTCAGAGGGAAATAAATATACAGCCTTTGTTCGTATAGACACTTCATTATATAGCTGGGCATACATTATTGACCACCCGCTTCAGAAAGTACTTGGACCGTCTGACCTTTACCTGGGACAAGCAAAGCTTTTGTGGATGTTTTCTTGCTTTTTTGGCAATTAAGAAGAGCCTCATGGCACTGGATTAGTCTCTTACTTGGTGTATGTATGAGTATACCAAATCCATTTATATAGCCACGATGGCTGGATGGGTAGATAGATATGTCGTTGTTATGAACTATGTGAAAGAAATTCATTTCCAGCTATGGGTCATTTGGAAAAAAATCAATATGATACATCAACATTATAAGTAAATGAAAATGAATGCAACCTCATGGTTTTCTGAAAGCCTGGTTTTCTGTGTGGCTTTCAGAATTGCATCTCCGACACCTACAATATGTATTTTCTCTTGCAGAATGCTTGTTTGTAAACCAGTTTAGTGGTGAGGGTACAGCCCCATAAATGGATATCATCTGCAGTACTGTTCCAGCTTTGTTGACTGTTAATACTGCTTGTGATAGATCTTGCTCTTTAGAACCCTGCGCCACAGAAGAAGTCACAGCAGTAAGATGGTCACGCCATCCTCTTCTTCATTTTTTTTTTGCTTTTTCATAGTTTTGGTTACTTTCTGTTTTTGTATTGTCAAGAGTTTTATCATATTTGCTCGCTTACCTCAGCCCTATATTTTTTGGAGCTTTAAAAAAAAAGCCCATTTAATGGTTTGACAATAATTATGAAGTTCTTGCTGTATGCATATTACAGTATTAAGCACTAGGAATAAAGGGGTGGCTTTTGCTTTGTTCTTAAGGAATGTACAGCTCAATCAAAGGGATCAATAGTTAAATAATTGCAGCAGAGCTGAACCTAAGTGTGCTTCAGGTACGGAGGGCACAGAGTAGGGAGTGGGAGGGAGAGGCCAGGCGAGCTCCCAGGAGGAGGCGGTGTCTCTACTAAGCTGAATGGCTAACCAAGATCACCAGTCAGGCAAAGGGAGGGACAGCTACTCAGGCAGAAGGACCAGAGGAGAGGAGAGTATGGGATTTGCAGAGCCACGCAGGTATGTACTGTTAACCAGATATACACCGTGGGGTAGGAAGAAGCAGAAGATGAGGCTGATGAGGAAGAAGGGTCTCAAGAGGAGGGCTGAGATGGCCAGTGGGAGCACGGTGATGGAGTTTCAGTTGGGAGGGAAGCCAGCCTGGCCATCCCTAAGCTGCAGAGTCTGCAATCTGTGAGTTGTTGAGGTCTGGGAGACCTTCTTCCTCTGATCCATTACAGATGGAGAAACGGGCTGAGAAATATTTGAGTTCCCGCCGCTTCAGAAAACAAACACCATGGACCTTACAAGGCAGTTGTGAGACATGAAATAAGATAGTAACAGCTTTAAATCCCTTACCGTGCTCTCTGGACTCTATTAGCGCTTGAAAGATGTCCGGTTCTCCTCCTGTTGAACTAAGACTGCCTGGAAGACTCCCTGAGACCCAAGGAGAGCATCACCATTTCACACCACACCAGATTTCAGTTGTGTGCATTAAAACTCCAGGGCTTGTGAAGGAGTTTTCTAAAGAAAGCACAGTGTTTGAGGCCCAGTAGCTTCCAAGAACTCTATGCTTACTTATGTGTGTGTGTGTGCGTGCGTGTGTGTGTACGTGCACGCACATGTTCTCACCCTCACTTGCTTTCTCCATCAGACTGCAAGCTCTTTAGAAGCTTGCATATTTGCTATTTTTGTTTGTTTGTTTGTTTGTTTTGGCCAACAATGGATTTCAGTTAATGATCACAATGGTTGTTTCTGTGATCCCAAATAAATAACTCCTCCTCAGAACCAGGTTCCGCTCTTCAGGAGCGAGAGCAGTCCTGGCAGTTGTCCAGAGCTGTTAGCCAGTGGTCCCGTGATGGGCAGACTGCCCAGTGGAGGGAGGGGCCAGACCAAGGGGCTCAGACATGATTTCTGTAGCATGAGTGCACTTTTCTACAGCTCTAGCTTTGGAATATGAAAGCTCTGGGATTAGTAGATTATAGAGGCAACTAGTGACACTATCTGATTTGCAGAGTCAATGAAAAATGGAAAGTTAAAATTCAGCTCCATGGTGGCAGTGGGGAGAAAATGGCGAGGAAGGGCAGTCTACTGTGAAGAGTTTTTCTAATTATTATTCATTCAAAATGCCGTTTATTAGGGCCTTCATTAGAATGACTTCTTCTCTTAACCCCACCCCAAACATGCCTAGTAATTTCTTTCATTAACATCTGCAAAACCAGATAGTAATTCCTGGTCACAACTCTAGATTGAGTAGGGTATCTGTGATCTTTACCCTGTGAGTCTAATTTTATGTAAATCAGCCATTGCTTATATTAGAGTTGGTTTGGTGTTTCATTCTCTTTTAATTTAAAAGCTTCCTTGGTCATTTTCTGCTTTTTAATCAGAATTATATATCGTTTCATGCACAGGATATGGCACGTTATAACAAGTATTTTAAAAAATATTTACAGTTGTGATCTTACAAAAGGAAAAAGTTACATATGGTCATTTGAACTAATTGCTGAAATGACACTACATTAATTAGATAATTAAGGGTCTCGAGCATGTGGCCATTGTATTCAATGGGCTGGAAGCCAACATTTTCTATAGCTGAGAAAATGGGTTAGCATAATTCAAAATTCAATTGCTGTACCCTGTTTCATATGAATAGATAATACAGAATGAGTCTTAAATCTGGATTGGAAAAACTAACAGGACCTGGTTTTATTTTAATTGAGTTTTAAAGCACTTCTAGGCCATTTCTTTGTCTTTATAGTTTAACCCTTCACGGTTCTGACTGCCCAGCTGCCAGTCTTGTCCATTGCATGCTCATGGTAATAATCTTTCCAGATTTATTGTGAACCTTAAGAATATCTTCTTTACCAATAAGTGCCTGGAAACATGAAGCCAAAGTCTCTTTACCCCACCCCTCACCTACCTCATCAAGCATAAGTGTTCTCCACGGTTTGAAGTAGTTTATAACAGTGTGTTTGCTAGGTGCCTTAACTCATCAAGGTTATTTGTCAGGAAAATTACATCTTGTAACACCAGGTTCAGTACCTTTAGGTGACAGGGCTTAATACAAAAGTTTTCCCCATACCAACTAGCAGTGTAAGTTGATTTCATATTCTTTTATTTTATAAAGTTTCGCTTATCAGGTTTGTCACCCTCCATTTGAAATTAAAATGTGTGGTCTGCACATGACCTTAGAGCAACTGACCCCCAAATCTAATCACTCCCAGCAGCTGGGAAAATCGACAAATATGTCAGGTATAACTCGGAGCACCTAAACACTGTTTTAAATATTTCATTTGCCAGCAGGACAAGGATCGTTCTCAGGCCAGTCCTCCGAGAAGGAGTGCTGGGTGCACGAACGCCTTTGGTTTTCTGCTCCCTAATCTGCACTCATCAACGGTTTGTATGAGCAGAGAACATACAGTTATATGTTCTGCACGAGTGAGGTATTGATTGAATACACAGCCAGAAGAATGTTCCTAAGTGGTCAATACATGGCCAGAGTATGTCAGGTGAAGGTAAAAATAAAGTAAGATCTATTCTTTTGATAGCAAATGCTGTCGGCGTATGTTACGCTTGTCGTTTGAGGTTACCGTTGAATGCAGATGAAAATGTTAATCCTCTCGACATAGATGAACATGTGGCATTGGGCGAGTTCTCTATAACCAGGAAGTATCAGTGCTTGCTCACATGCAAGATTTATTTAATCAGAAGTCATATTCTTTATGAGTTGACCTTGATCAGTGTGCCAACAGTGTCTTTCAGTATGTAGTGAGAGTTTGGAAATAGGGCCCTATTCCACTTTATCATTGGTTGTTGACTAGTCCAGCCTCAGCCCAGTGCCTTTCTCTCTGCTGGGTCATTTCTGGTAGATGGCAAATGAGCCCTGCTTAGTAGTAAGCTTGTTATTATGCAAAGTGACAGTTCTTAGAAAACCCTTCTAAAGGTTGAGCCAGACTTTGGCTCCCAGCTCCTCTTGTCCACAGATCCTTACCCTACCCCCGACTGCAGAAAGTCCTGATGTCCTGCTGTTAGGTAGGTTAATAATGAGAGCGTGTTTCCCTGACATTGAAGAGAAGCCTCCTCTGTGCTGGGAACCTGCTTGCTCTGAGGACATGGCGAGGATGCACAGAAGGACCTTGTTGTTGGCTTGTCCCAGCCTCAAGCAGAGATTCAGTGCTTGCCATCTGGCAGACATTTCACCTACTCAGATTTAGCTTCAGGTACGATAATCAAGGGTCTGCCTAGTGCTGGTGACTCCTTGATTCTCACAGAGCAGAGCAGCAGGACACAGTGCCCTCGTGTCCTGGGTTGAAGCATCTTGAATGTGAAGAGTTCATGCGAATTGTGTAATAACCTACACAAACCTGTAGTAACCTGGTCTGTCAACCCAGGCAGCTGATTTAACTGGTGGTTCAACCAGCGGAATGGATCTGAGCCTGTGCTGGAGCAAATGCCGGCTCTCTCGGTTAGACAGAGCCAGTGCCAAAGAGCATGTTGGCATTTCAGGAGTAATCCTGACAGAGTCGCGTTTGCTTTGCTCACCAACTGGAGTATCAGGCTCATCAGTGTCAGCTGAGATCCACTCCAGCATTTTCTGACGAGCTTCGAATCACCAGGAATCCAATAAGAGGAGTTTGTTGGTTTTCTGTTTCGTTTCATTTTTCTGAAGCAGAATCCCGGGGAGTACCGGGGTCGTCTTCCCAAGCGTCAATTGACTCGGTGACGACATGATGATCACACAAGCGCCTTTGGTGTCAGGGCATCAGAAGGGGGCGGTCCTGCTCGGAGCAGACGCCCTGATCCAGAGTTGGTAATCCAGAGGTTTTTGAGTTAAGTGCTTTTGACACGCAGAATCAAGAGTCAAGGGCGAAGCTGCCTCTTAAACGCTCTTTCTGAGGAGTCCACTGCCGATGTAATTGAGCCTCTCTGGTGAAGAGCTTTATTAGAGCAAAGCTGGTTAGTGCTGCGTACCTTTGCTGGGGAATATTTTAGGCATCTTCAATAACTGCTGTGTGACATTGCTGAAGGTCCCCAGCCACCTTGTTCTCTGACAATTCAAGACGAAAACCCCCATTGCAGACATGTCGCCTGGCTTCACTGTGGCCCACAGCTACCTGTCTCTTCCCTTTGTCATCACAGTTTATCATTATAAAGGTATTTGCATGTGTACTGATGGTGAAGGACAGGGAAGCCTGGAGTGCTGCAGTCCATGGGGTTGCAGAGTTGGACACGACTGAGCACTGAACAACAACACAATATGTAGCATGTACTTTGTACCAGGGTGTCCGCTCCCTGAGGCCCTGAACCACCTCTGTTTTGTTCCTTTTGGTTCCCCAAACACTAATACAAGGCCTGGCATCATCATCATCTTTATCATCATCGGTAGCTAATATTTGTGGCTACATACCGTATCTCGAACACAGTTAAGAGGCCTTCATATCCATTTTCCCCAACCCTGCCATCAGCAAATTGTATCCTTGATCCCAATATGCTGATTTCCAGCTTTGGGATTTTGCAGCAGGTCACTTAACCTTTCTTGATCAGTGAAACTGGAATAATAATTCCCATTTGCTGAGTTTGCAGTGAGGATTAAACACGAGGATAGCTCTGCGCCCAGCACACAATAGAAGTCCAGGACAGGTGAGCGGATGGGCTATTTTTATAGACACTATAAAATCCAGGAGTCAGGCTGAGAGTTAAGTGGAAGAAGCCAGACGCTTGAGGAGGTACAGAGTAGGATCGCTTTAATTTAAAGGTCCACAGCAGCCAGGCCATCTGCACGAGAGAGGAGGCAGAGCAGTGCTCGCCGCTCTGAGGGGTGGGCACCTCTAGGGAGTAGGGGCACCCTCTGCCATGCTGGAAGTGATCCCTGATTTGATCTGATGACGCCATGCGTGTGTGCGCACATGTAAAAGCCCAGCAAGCTTCACTTCTGTGCTCTTTAGTTCTATGAGCAATGTCTCCAGAGAAACCGTTTGCAAGAACCTGCCAGTTTCGGGGAGAGTTTTCCTCCGGCCTCAGTCTGGGCACAAAGTTGGTTTCCCCAATGATCGGGGTCCCCAAGGGTGGGGTGCTGACCTTGGAGGAAGGCAGAGGTGACTGCTGGTCTGCTTCCAGGTTCTGCTGAGGCTCGTTCGGGGGCAGGTTATGGATCCATTCCTCCAAACCTGAACCTCAACAGAATTTCTTTCAGCTGTGGCCATGTGAACTAAGTATAGCGTCAGATTTATAATGCGGTGATTCTGACTACCCTAGGCTAGTCCTGATCAAAGGGACAGTTTGAGTGGGATGGCTCATGAAAAGTCCTCTGCAAGCTCAGGCCGAATGTGGAGCTATTCAGGTTCAGGAGGAGCCCAGGCTGTGCTGGGGGTAGCATCCTAGGTGAGTGGGGACCGCTGTCACAGCTGCCAGCCAGAAAACTGGTGATTCCTTCACCTCTGTCTTTTTGGGGACCAGCCTTTTAATTACGGGGTCTGCTTAGGTAGCCCTCGGCCAGCTCTCCAAAGCTGGATCCGCTGATTCCCCACCCACCCTCCCCACCCTGTGGCCGTCTGCTGGCTAGGGGGCTTGGTTTGAAGTCAGGCAGGCCCTGGGCTCCTAGAAGGCTCCCCGTCTCCCACCCTCTCCCCTCTCTTCTTCGTTGCCTGTGGGGGTCTCACCATGACCCCTTGACTGAAGTGGCTTCCTCTGTGAGTCATTTCCTACCGTGGTCTCTTCCTCTGCCCGACTTAGCTTCAGCAGCCTCCCCGAGGCTGGCTCCCCTCCCTTCCCTGCCCCCCCAGAGGGCAGATGGCCTGCCTCCTGGGCTCTGCGTGGGCTCCTGGACTCTCTGTGGTCCTGTACCCCTCTCTCCCTTCCCCGCCCCCTCAGAGGGCAGGTGGCCTGCCTCCTGGGCTCTGTGTCACCGTCCAGCTCTGGGCTCTCTATGGTCCAGTCCCCCTTGTGCAAGAGGTGCTCCAGGTAACCTGAGGGTCAGACAAGGGCCCCGTTTCCTTGTTTGTGGAATGGAGCAGTGAGACTGGTTGTGTGTTACCGTGGAATGCTGAGAGCTGTGTGTTTATGCTGGTCTTGGCCCCTGACCCTTCTGATACTTGGTCTTTGGCCCCAGGTCCTGAAACAGGGCTCCCGAGACCTTGTCTTTCCTTTAGTGATGAGCTCCTAATTCCCTTGGAAGGTTCTGGGAGGTAGAAGCATCTTTTGTCCTCACGAAGCAACTGATGGGGGCCCTTTCCATGGGGCCTAGTCACCAGAAAGACCAAGCCATGAGTAGAAATGGTAGGCTCACCTTTCATTTTCTGGAGAGATGGGAGGGGGCAGAAATTAAGTTACTAATCCATCTTGCCCACATGCTGAAGCCACCATAGAAATGCGTACATTGCAGGGCTTGGGGAAGTCCCTGCATTAAAGGTGGGTGAGGGCACTGATGTGCTGAGCGGGTAACACCCCCTGACTCCAAGCGGACAGAAGCTCCTTGCTCCGCTTGCTTCTCGACCTGGCCCATGGACCCCTTCATCCGGCCATTTGTTCTATCCTTTAAAACAGCCTTGGTAATCACTGGGTGACAGTACAGAAGCCGGCGTCCTTGGTTCTATGAGCCACTCTGGCAAGTTCTGGAACCTGAGAGAAGCTGGTGGGAATCTTCTGCTTGTCACCAGGTCAGACAGGAGTCTTGGGATGAGCTGGGGTAGCTGTTTGAGATCGGCATTGAAGTGCGGGCAGCCTCGTGGGACTGGGTCCTCATCCTGCGGGGCCTGCTCTAACGCAGCTTATTAACTGTCCGAAGTGCGTGCAGTTGCAGGACCCCCAGCCGGTCTCAGAGATTTGCTCCCAGTGGGACAGACCCTATTCATCTGCTGTCAGAAGTGTTGTGAGCATGACCGTAAAGGAAAAACAATGGGGTTTTCTTCCCATATCATTATTTGTCGCTCTTAGTATCTCTCGTGTGCTAGTTGTGTAAGGTCAGGTGCATTATCTCATTTAACCCCTCCCCAGCCCCCTCACCGCCTGCCTGTCATTTCCCTCTTATAAACGGGACAGTGGTGGCCAGGAAGAGTGACTCACTCGAGGGCGGCCAGTCGGAACCCCAGTACTGGGGACAGCCGGCTTTACTGAGAGCCCGTTGCATCGCTTGGGATTGCGGTAACTTGCCGTACAGATGGTCTCATTTTATCTTTACCATAGCCCTACAATGGGGGTGCCAGTGTTGTGTTTACAAGATTTTGATTTGGAAAGATGAAATAACAGACCCAAGACCATCCATCTTTGACTTGTAGAGGCTTACGTCTCACTCAGCATTCGTTCGTGTCTACCGTTCATGCCAGCCATTTCCACTGTTAACTACATTGTAATCCTTAATACTCTCAATGAGAAATCCCTCCTCCTGTTTAAAAAAAAAAAAAACTGAATTATATTATCCCAGGATTCCACAGCATCTGAATTTGAAAATCCCTACTAAATAATGAGATGATCTAGTTATTTGATAATGGCAGAGCAGAGTATTCATTTTTTAAATTTATATAATATTTCAGAGAAACCAACAAAATGGAGCCTTGGCCTCTGATAAGAACTGAAAAAAAAAAAATCCAGTGAGTCTCTCTCGGAGTTTTATCATCATCCCATTCATAATTGATTCCAAACTTGCATGAATCTTTCAAGATAAGTGTCTTATTGATTATCCTGAAAACAAGCGATCACTTGGCGTCCTGAAACTAGCTCAGTGCCCTGCCCTGATTACCGTAAACGGAGCCGTTGATCAGAAGGCCTGTCGTTCTCTTTGGCAGTGAACCCACTGGGCATGCAGAGGCCTCGGCACAGGGAGCAGAGGGAGCAGAGTGGGCCAGACCGCAGGGCGCTCGATCGCGACCCTGCCCCTGTCCTTGACGAGCTGGAGCCAGGTGTTCCTGGGGTAGCCGGTGCCATCTTGGACTGTCCCGTGCTCCTCGTACCAGGACTCCTTCCTGGGAAATGTGCTGAGGGTCCCAGTGAATGCCAGTTCATTGCTGTCAGGAAACATTAGGTCTCTTAAGTAGTATCTTTTTTTCTTTGCACGTTTACTGGTGGTTGTGTAAATCAAGCAGGCCTCGCTCTTGGAAATGAGGAGTATTTACAGGGGACTTAACCCCATCTTCTGTAGCTGTGACAATGAGGTAGAATAGCCCCGTGACCCCGCAGTGGCCGTCGGCGTTGGGTCTGTCTCCCGTGTGGCCCCGACTGCATGGCCGCGGGCGGGTCTCACACACTGCAGGGAGTGTCAGTGCTGGTGGGGCATGTGGCCGCGTTTTCCCTGGGGGGCTCTTCTGCTCCAGCTGAAGCCCTTGAAATCCTCCCCAGGTGATGAAAGCCCCAAACGCGAATGGGCTGTAGCATTGGGCAAACAGGAGGAGACCTGACTCATGGTTTTTAGGTACAGATAATGAAGATTCAGGACATTGCCTTAAATTAGCAGCCTGATTTCCTGAGACTGCTACTGGTGAACTGCTTAGTTGCTGTCGTGGCGGGACGCGATGGGGCCTCTCTGTACTTCGACAAGCCCAGGTGTCAGGAAGCGCTGGCTCAGCAACAAAATCCACCCTCTCTTGGACTCGGAAGTGGCTTCGTGACTCGTTTGAAGCAGGTCCTGAAGAGGAGTGAGGCTTCTACTACTAGAATCATGAAACTTCTTAAAGCCACTTGTAGGGTGGTTTGGTTTTTGAGTTTCTTTCCTAGATGACACAGAGGCTCAGAGAAGGTGAGGCCATTCCGTCCCCTGAACCCTAGCAGTGTTCATCCCTGCTAAGGGAGTCTCAGGTACCTCCCATACCTGTAACACCTTACTCATTTAACATCAGTTGATTGAACGCCTGAACAAGGTGCTGGGGATAAAGAGAAGACGTCCAGAATGGTCCCTGTGGAGGTGTGCGGGCTTCCTGTGATGGTGATGGTCGTGGTGGAGGAGGAGCAGAAAGGGGGAGAACCTTGGCCTTCCAGGAAGAAATGACCATTCCCTACTTTGTCTGCTGTTCATACTGTTTAGTAGCCATGTTGCAGTGTCTTTTCTGGGGGATCTCCATACTGACACAGTAATTTCGTCTGACCCCTGCCACCTGTTCTCCAGAGAAGCAGAACTGATAGGCTATAGATGGCTAGATGGCTGGACGCTTACTCACACGGGTAGACAGACAGATGGAGACCTCCCATAGGAATTGGCGCACACGGTTATGGAGACCAACCAAAGAACCCTGGGGAATCTGTGGTATAATTAAGTCTGAGTCCAAAGGTCTTTGCCTTTTTGCTGCATCTGGTTCCTCAGTGGATTAGACTGTTCATTGACTCCCCTAGTGTGCCCCTCGCGGGGTCCCCGGACACCGCAAAGAGGCTACAGGAGAGGGGCTGTTGCTCAAGAGTCACTTTCTGGTAATGGTATAAAGATAATGAATACATGGATGATAAAGTGCCCCAATTCCCTGTAAAAATACAGGCTTACTAAAGTAAGATGGAGCTGAGAGTGGGTGGCTCTTTATTTTCCTTTGGCTTCCCCTCTTTAACTGTGTTGTAGCTTGTCTGTTGGCTTCCCCCGCCCCTTTCTTTTTTTCTGTGGAATAAAAATCCAGGAGGGATTGACCCTGATGTTGCTTCTTAGCTGGAAAGTGAAAGAAGATGGAAAACTCTAGGGTAAAAGGGTCTTCTTATAAGTTGGTATTCATTCAAATTTCCCGAAAGGATCTCACTGTTGATGACACCTCCCACCCTACCTGAAATCTATAATTGTCACTAAATCCTGTGCTTACTCCCACATGTCAGGTACTGTGTTCGGTCCTATGGTTCCATAAATAAATGAAATGCAGTTCCTGTCTTTAAGGAGAGAGACGCATCTAGGAAAAAGCTAGCAGGCACTCAGTGGAGGATTACTCAAGGAATCGAGTGTGTTCAGTACTCCCACAGGAGGTGCAGGATGGTGTTTTATTGGTGTGGAAGGCAGCCATGGTCAGGAAGAGTGGAGGAAAACACCCTTTAATCCTGTCATTTTTGCTGCTCATTGAGGAATTAAAAACAGATGTTCCAGTTGGGGAAGAGAGAGTAGGTTGGGCAAGGAGAACTGAAGCACATGATCTGTTTTCTCAAATGGAAGCCATTTGATAAGTTGTAATACTAGGCATTGAGGAACCTTAATCAGGTTCTCTTGGAGTTGATACATGAAGGCCAGGAGAAATATCTTATGATCCATTAGAACGGTTTTGAAAACCTGGGCCTCTGAAAGGAGTAGGTCTTGGGAGGGTGCCTCTTACACAAGGCTTAGAGTAAGGCGTTGCAAGGTCAGATAGAGGGGATCCTTGTCAGTTCTGGTTGATTTCATTTGCAGGACCCGATTTCCAGCAGGCCTTGGTATACGCCTCAGATGGGAGGTAGCCTGGCATGGCTGCTGAGGAGCCGTTAAGAGCTCAGACTGTAGAGTTAGACTGTTCTAGTCGCTGCAGGTGACACTCCACATTCCTAAGCCTGGGTCTCTCCGCATGTACCAGTTCGGATGGTCTGCGCTGCAGATGACAGGGAGCTCAGCTCACGGTGCCCACAGTATATGACAGTGTGTCGGCCAGCCTAGTCTGGGGTCCAGAGTGGGGTGGCTAACGGGGTGGCGTATTTTGATCTGGCTCCACTTCTCTGAGTGTCCATCAGGTTCTTCCTCAGTTGTCATCTCCCTCACATTTTCAGGATGGCTGCAGCAGTTCCCAGCCCCGGAACCAGGGAGCATAACACTGGAGGGAAAAGGCACCTTGTCCCCACGTGGATCTCTCAGAACAAGGAGACCTTTTCCAAGAGGCCCGTCAAAGACCTATGCTCACATCTCCTTGGCCAGAACTGTGTTAAGCGCCTACATGCCAGCAGTCTCCAGGGCAGCTTCTGTGCCCACTGTGCTTGGGAGCCGAGACCCCTGTGTGGTTGTACAGGGGAGGGGCTGATGGCTGACCGAGGCTGGGCTCAGCCATCGAGGGAGAGACGAGAACGGAAACTGGATGGGTGACCATGGCACCTGCTACCGGACCCCACAGCGTTGTGAGACTGTGTCTAAATCAGGTCTGTAAGGCACTTAACAACACGGGACCTGGCCCATAGTCACAACTCACCAAAGCTCGGCTGTGATCGGCAGCAGTGACGGCAGGTGGTGTCACGAGAATGTCCTGTCCAGTTTTGCAAAGAAGTTACCACCACTTTCTGCCCCAGACAGCTTCTTCCTCACCCCTTCCGGTCTCTGCTGTCACCTTTCTCTGACATCTCTGTCACCCGAGTCCCAGTTTTGTGACAGTCATCAGGAGACAGTGATGTGTTAGCAAGATAAGTTGAGCATCGATCAGTTTTGAATTTAGGGCATCCCCTTTATCAGATGAGTTTCTCAAGTTCTCTGAGCCTCAGTTTATCAGGCTATAAAATGGGGATACCCATATCATATTTCCCCCCCAATAACCAGTGTTTGCCTGCAGACTCAGGCACTTCTGACTCTGTGTGGAGTTCTCCAGGCAAGAATATTGGAGTGGATAGCCATTCCCTTCTCCAGGAGATCTTCCTGACCCAGGGATCGAACCCGGGTCTCCTGCCTTGCAGGCAGCTTCTTCGCCATCTGAGCCACAATGCAGACTCCTAATTCAGTAACCGCCTCCTGAAAATGGAGGCTGAGCTACTTCCTTTGACAGGGTAGGGTGGGGTGACATACTAGTCCCATGCTGGCTGGTGACAAAACGGAAAGACGAGCAAGGGAGAGGCAGACAGTCTGCGGCCTCCGCGAGCTTCCGCCACTGCCTCTCTGCTACAGAACGACCGCTGACCGCTCGCTGTACAAATTTGCTCAAGTGACTATAACCACGGGTGTTTGTAACAATGTGCCTATTGACTTCTTATTTCAATAGATATCCAGATTTATTATCCCTCAAGGTAAGCATCGATTCTACCTTTGTCTCAGTCAATATTTACCTCTGAGGTCGATACATGTGGATATCCACCCCAGCTGCAGTCAATATCCATTTCGTATTACAATATGTGATGTACATATGAGAAAATAAAGCTCGCCATCACACACATACACATCTGCTCGACAAGGAAGCTTCCTGCAAAATAGCTGCGTTATCTTTGTTTTGTGTTGGTTCAACTGTATCAGCGTTCAGAGGTCAGATTCTAATTCAGCCAAGTAGATAATAGGTATATTCTGCCTAGAGCTGGTATTTGGGGAGGAGTGGCAGGGTCTCAGATTAACACCCTCGTGCTGCATGATGCTGGACGTCCCTGAGTTGACTGATAGCCAGGAGGAGGTGGAGGTACGTGCGGATTACACATGGGGTGAGGAGGGAAGCATTTATATCATGAGGAGAGGGGCTTGTTTCTCCGGCCCCTGGATTCTCAGGGTGTCTGGCGGCTGAAGCAGGAGGAAGGCAGGGCAGGCCTGCTGTCACTGGCGGTCCAGGTGGGGACCTCAGGAATTGCACTTGGCCGCTGGTAACAAGGGCACACAAATTCTTTCACATCGAAGAGGAGCGAGCCGCCTGCAGTTGGCGTGGCCAGCCCACAAAATTCTCAGTGACCCTGCCTCTCCTCGCTGCTTGGCAACACTGTCTCCATCTCCAGGGTATCCCCCAGTTGAGAGTGGCCAGGCAGGGTGAAGGAGAGAAATGGTAGAATGGGCCAACCTCCTGCCTTTCAGGGAGCCTTCTAGAAAGCCCCACGCAAGACTCATGCTAAGACCGCTGGCAACACGGCCCCATCCTGCCGTTTGCTGCCTCTCAGCCTGCCTTTCTCCCCTGCACTGTTCTTTCAAGGATCACAGGGCTTTATCCTGATTTTTTTCTATTTGTGTAACTAAGATGTCCAGCATTTTTCCCCATCACCCTTGTACCACTCACAATGCCCTGTCTTCCTTGGGATGCCTCTGTCTCCCTCTTTATGGTGGAGATAGGATTGCTGATCTCAAAGGGACCACTGTGACCCCCGCCACCCGTGGGGATGGGCGCTGGACCCAGGTCTGACCAGCCCTGGTACCGCCTCTTGGCAGAAGTGCTGGGTTGAGGACTGAGCACCCAGAAAACCAGGGCACTCTTTCCTTCCTGGGACTTCTCTGCTGTAGCTGGCGAGGAAGGCTCCTGTATGCCTTCACCCTGCACAGCCACGCCAGGGGCCCTGCCGCTTCGCAGCATCCTCCCATGGGGCACGGAGGAAGGCTGTCCGTTGTAAAAAGAGGAGTGTGCCGGTGTAGAAAGACACGTATACACAGAAAATCAGGGAGGAGAGGTGACACAGAAACAGAACGAACCAGAGGGAAAGCTGGCGGCATCCTGTGTGCTTGGGTCCAGAGGTGCGTCTGGTTCCACACTGAACAACGGACATGAGCCTTGGGCTTCTTCCTCTGGCAGCGGCAGGGCGAGGCCAGTGACCCCAGTTTGCATCTGACTCTCACCGTCACCGTCCGCAGCGTGTGCCATCGGGGACACCTATGTTTGTCTCGGTTTCTTCGCCATCTGAGAATGAGACGTGATGACGCTTACAAAGTCCCTGCCAAGAGCATCATAAAGCCACTTCTCACCTGCTCTTTCCCTTGTTTATTAATGCCCATCCTTTAATCTGTCCTCGGCTTCACCTGGCATCCTTGGGGCCTTTTTAAAGCCCCATAGACCAAGCAGAGCCGCATGCATATGCGTCCACATCCATTCACACCGCCCCGCGCAGCATTGCCGTCAGGCCCCGAGGTTTCCCTGGGCGCTTACTCCAGCCACACTGTGGGAGCAGGTCCTCCCATCGGCTCCTGCTCCTGTGTCTGCGGGATCAAGGTCTGACCTCTCCATGTCGCCTGGCTCCTGGCAATGCGGGCGGAGGAGGGACCCCAAGGCTGCTTTGTTGTCTTTTGGCTTGTTTATGTCAGCTGAAACACGGCTCGCCGGGTCTACCCTGCTCTGGTGCTGAACTCCTATGCCAAATCTCAGTCCTTAGCTGGCCGTGACTCATCATTTCTGGTCCGATCAACCATGGCCTTTCCACCTCCCTCCCTGGTGGGGCCAGTATTTCCGGTGCAGTTCTGTTTTCTATATTTAAAGGAACCCCGGGCAGCCCTTCTCGGGAGCATGGAGACTGATAAGCTGCTGTGGGCCGTGCCTGGCTCCTTCATCCCACTTTAGATTCATAGACTACCCCCAACCTGACACTTAAGTTTGTATTTATTTATTTGGCATTCTGAGAAGTCCACTGCCTCAGTCCCGTGGGATGTAAATTAAAGCAGTTTCATTTTCATAGTTTCTCTGTTTGAAATCCCTCATTGTTTATTTAAATACTGGCTGATGCATATTGCAAGTAAGGAATTATAATTAAAGGGGCAAGATGGGCTGACCTCCCTGGAAAGCCGAGACTCCCTTTCCGCAGGACCCCTTGGTTGCCGTAGAAGGCCCTGGGGAGAGGGAGCCAGCCTGGGGAACCAGCGTGCCTCCAGGAGCGGTCTGTCTGTCGGGAGGCGCAGGCGCTCCTGGCTGGAGGCAGACGCACAGATGGGGCTGCTGCCACAGCGCCAGTTGCAAGAGAAGGTAGTACAGACCTTGTGAGAGCTGCCACCCAGGGCGGGTGGGCACGTGCCGCCTTGCCAACTGTTGCTGTGTTAATACAGGACAGAGTCAGGCAGTGTCCTCCCAACACAAGGGCTGGCAGTCACAGGACGAAGGAGGTCACAGGGACAGGAGCGCCTGGACATGGATCTCTCTTCTTCCTTGAAACCGGAACCACAGCCCAGGCCCCTGGCTCACCTCTGAGAGTCATCTCGTGGCCTCGGTCCGCCGCGCCCCGAGCCCCCTCAGTGGGCAGCTGCGTGATTCCTGTCCCCCTCCAGCACGTGGCGTGCAGTTCTGTTTGGGACCACGCATCCACGGTGACTGTGGTGCGTCTCCGCAACCAGCAGGTCCATCTGTGGCTTCAAAGAGCCGTACCTGAGGCCGCATCTTCTGGCAGTGTGTCCTCAGTCTCCACCTCCTGGCTGCCCTGACCTCTCCCAGGGCAACTGTGCTCACGATGGTCCGCCAGTGAGGATGCCCTGATGTGTGAGCACGCTGAGCACAGCTTTGGGGTGGCTCAGCGGGTACCGCTGTCAGAAATGTGAATTCAGTGGGGTGGAAAAGACCGTCGGGGCTCAAAGGGGTAAAATTTACACTCAAAGTGAGATAACCACTAGGTGCTGCAGATTTGGGTTGTTTTCCATTCGTTGTTATTCCTGCTCATTTTTATAGCAGTCAGATTTTCGGTAATTGTATCTGGCATATATACATGCTAAGTACCTTAGACTTAATTTTTTTTTTCTTTTTCTTTCCCCTAAGGGTAAGTGAAATGCAAAAGAGAGGAGGATGTCCACAGTCTCCCTTTAGGATTATATATTATGGAATCACCACTTCATTGCTCCATTCATTTCAGACAATAAATATATTTTCAGATCCCACCGTGGCAAGCTCGGTGCTTGGCCTGGGGAAGCGGTGGGTCACCTGTCACGTTGTCGGCCCTTAGTGAGAGCGTTGTCAGGGGAGGAGGGGAAGGTGTGTAACCGTTCAGGCGTCACCAGGGTGATGGGGGCACCTACTGAGATGCTCTGTATCCCCCAGGATTAGCTAATCCGGTCGGCCAGGGTGCATGGGCACCCAAGGCGGCCTCCAAGAAGGAGGTCACTGGGGACCTGAAGGATGAGGGGAGCCAGCTAGCTAAAGAGGACCCCTCTTCTGCTGACGTCTGCTGACGTCTGGGGTGGTGGCGGAGGCCCAGGCTGTGTCATCAGAGACCCACAGGGAGGTTCTGGGGGGAGTGACCTGGGACAGATAGGAAAGAAGATCAGCTCCGCTCCCTGAAGTGAGTGAAGCACTCACTGTGCATGCACACCCAGGAAAAGAAAATCCCAGAAATCAGCAGGTCTGGGCCGCTCTGATCTTTCCACTCTGATCTCAGCAGTGTTGAGAACTGGCTTTGAGGGGCGGGGATCACAGACACCCCCCGGCGGCCAACTCTCCGATTTGTGGTACCCACACTCTGTGGTTTAAAGGCCTAGCCTCTGGGGGCCAGCACCCCTTCCCCTTCACACAGCATCACTGCTCCTCACCCCCACCTGCTCCTGCAGAGAGATCTCGGAGCAGCCAGCGGGTCCAGGCTTACTTACTGGCTTTGTGAGAACTGTTCCCGACCAAACGCTTCGTTTATTTTAAACAGCGGCTGCCTCTGTAAAAGGAAAAACAGCTTAGCAAGCACTCAGCAGAGTAGGTCCAGCGGGCTCGTGGCTCTCGTGGCATGCACAGGGCCTGCTTTCCATTGCTTTCTTTCTCCCTCATCCATGAATCCATCCATCAGCCGATCACACGGATGCGTACAAGCCCCTACTGCGTGCCGGGTGCTGCGCAGGTGCTTCCACCCCTACTGATGTACGCAGGTGGGTTCTGTGTTTGCCCTGACACATGGCCATCATTTTTCAGATAATTTGGGGGAGGGCTTTTATCCTGCACCCTGTTCTGAGCAGCGTTTCCACTCTGCCTTCATGTGTTTGTCCTCCATACTCCTTGCCTTCTTTTGGAAACAGTGCCGGTGACCTGTTTTAAGGAAGGTTGAAAAGCCAGCACTAAGGTTTTTCTGAAAACCTTTAAATTAACCTCATTAGACTCGCTTTCTTTATTTTTTTCTTTGACACTTTCCAAACCCCCTAAATGGTGGTGCTGTAGTGATCTTATATCCCATGGCTCAGTAGTCAACGCTGGTCTACTATGAATCACAATATATGAGTTTATAATATATATTTTTTCACAAATATACTGAATGTTTGCCAAGCGCACCCCCCCCACACACACACTTTCTCCTTTTTAAATTCAGAAATTTCTAGTTGTGTTTATTCCCCTCGTCAGCATACTTTATCATATCAAAGCCTTTTCAGACACTGTAAAACTACTGAGTTATGTTTGGGTCATGTTTTGCGGTGTGCCCTTTAATACTGTAGCTTTAGAAATGCAATTTTCAGCCTCTGCTTATTAGAATATGATAAAGTATTCCTGGTCTGTGTCCAGCTCCACTAATCTCCAGACTGCGCTTCATGAATTAAGCATGAAGATTTTAGTCAATGTGCTTTCAAAGACCAATGTTTAGGGAATCATGGATTTTCTACAAGCTGAGGGAGAAATCTATAATAGGAGGAACTGATTTTCAAACATCATATTCTCAAGAAGAAATGACCAGTTCTGGCCCAGAAACAGGAAATATTTCACTATCAGAATATTCTAGAACCAGTTAAAACCACGTTGTGCGGCACGGTCTATTAAAGGGACGGTGTTTTAAAACGTCTAAGACTGTCACGTGGGAGGATTTCAAATGACTGCCTGTTTTGGAAAGCTCATGTACATTGGGTTAAAATCAAGGAGGGGGATGCAAATTGAATTCATAAGGTGTTATTAACTTCACATCCTGGTCCACCCCTCACCCCCCTCAACTTCTTTATCCACTGTGGTTCATTTGGCTCTGATAGAATTTAGCAAATAGCCAGAGATCTCTCTAGGGTGAGAGACTCACTGAAGGAGAGACTTAGGGGGCCCATGGGTCCCTTAACCGGACTTCCTCGCAGGCAGACAACACCAGGGTGGGGTTTTCTATGGTCATTGGCAGGGAAATGTTTCGAAAGGATGTATCCTTTCAAAATTACAGTGGTAAAGTGAGGCACATTACTCCACTAAAATGCAAAAGGTATTAATATCCACTTGACTATGGAATGCCCAGAAAGGACATGAGGGTCCTTTCATCTGAGATAGAGCAGCCCCTGGGTTTTAGCTTCCACATTTGGGAACTTACATCTGGCGTCTTCACGGTTCCCTGCACAGTAACAGCTAGCTTTTGGCGAGCATCTCTTCTGAGACTGCCAGGCACCTGATGGCCTTGGCTCACGGGAATCCCCGTTTCTCACCAGGGAAACTGAGGCACAGGGCATTTTATTGGCCTGCTTATTAGGTAGAATTGGTAATAAAGGTCAGAACTTATTTGACTCCCGTGGTCTAAACAAGCCAATCACATTCTGAGGCCACCACAGCTGGTCCGCGTCTTGAAGGTGCTGGGCAAGGATGGGACCCCGCAGCCGTTCAGGACCAGACTCCCGTGGTTGCCGATGGGGGCTTTTGTCCGCTCCTCCAGTTCTGAGATCAGGACAGAAATGTAAATCATCTCCAATTAGGGGCTGCTTCTTGAAGGTTTTCCTTTTGAGGAAGACAGGGAAATTCTCAGCTCATCCAGCTTTATCTGTGAGCCCGCGGGATCTCTCAGGGGCTTTAAATTAATCAATCAATCCACAGACACTGACCTGAGTCTCTACCCTATGCTCGAGACTCTGCAAAGTGCTTTAAATGGAAGGGGGGGAAAAAAAAACCAAAGGGCCAGCTGCCCTGCCCCCAGCCATAGCCCAAGGCTCCCTTCCCTGGCTGGGGAATCAGCCTGTCAGTTCAATCACCAGACCCCTCTGACTGGTGTTTTTCACTCAGCCGGCCTCCTGTGAACGGCTCTGGTCATGTGTAGACACGGCCTCAGGAGGGGTCCATCCATCTCTTTTCCAGCCCTTGCCATTTAATCGTTCCTGACACAGTTTTATGAGAAATACAGCAAAGCCCAGGCCTGTCAATCACCATTGGCTTCTGCATCTCAGCGCTTTCTCCTTGGCAGGAAAGCTATGACAAACCTAGACAGTGTATTAAAAAGCAGAGACATCACTTTGCTGACAAAGGTCTGTCTAGTCAAAGCCATGGTTTTTCCAGTAGTCTTGTACAGATGTGAAAGGAAGGCTGAGCAATTGATGCTTTTGAACTGTGGTGCTCTAGAAGACTCTTGAGAGACCCTTGGGCTTCACGGAGATCAAACCAGTCAACCCTAAAATAAATCAACCCTGAATATTCATTGGAAGGACTGGCCACCTGATGCAAAGAGCCATCTCATTGGAAAACAGCCTGATGCCAGGAAAGATTGAAGGCAGGAGGAGAAGAGGGTAACAGAGAATGAGCTGGTTGGATGGCATCACTGACTCATCTGACATGAATTTGAGCAAAGCTCAGGACACAGTGGAGGACAGGGAGATCTAGCATGCAGTCCGTGGGGTTGCAAAGAGTCAGACCCAACTTCGTGACTGAAAACAGCGGCAACCTGTGTCTCAGAGCAGCCTCTGAAGGGCTGGGCAGGCAGGAGTGCATCTCCCGGATAACTCAGGGTTAGGCGAGAGGGTTAACTAGGGAGAGTTAATGAGGATAAAACTTTCCCAGAGCGGCCTGGGAGATGTGAGGGGGCTCTTTAGGAGGCATCTGGCAGACATGTCCTGGGAATGGGTCCATATCAGAAAAGGACAGACGACTCTCTCTAAGCGACAGTGCATTTTTAGGACACAGAGATGCTGTGGGATCCCCTGCAAGTTCCCGCAAATGAAGAAGTGGACCAAGTGGAGACTCTCATGTCAGAGTAACAGCTGCCCAGCTCTGGATTTTTGTTCCTGAGAGTGTTTTTAAAGAGAAACAGGGACTCAGGATATTTGGAGGAATCATCTCTACTTTTAAATATTGACAACCAGTTCACATCTTTTTTTTTTAATGCTTCATGGACCATGCCTCTATGGAAGCAAGGGGTTGAAGTATGTCATTTGTGACTTCCCCTTGGAACCCACCTCCTCATTTTATGGTGGGACAGTCCTGAGACCGCACAGCAGGGGACTGAGACCAGAGTCTGCCGGTTCCACGGGTAAATCCGTGTGATCACCGAAACCACAACAGGGCGGTAAAAGCAGGAGCCCTGAGCTCAAGCCATTAAAGGATTTCCAGACGTCGACGCCTCTGCACAGACCCTTTGAGTGTGTCCATTCTCGGAGCCAGCGGCGTGGAGCAGCCTGGAAGGTCCCCATGGGGGTGACTCGGCCCGGGAGTCTCTGCGGAGGTGCCTGGGGGCAGCCTGCGTGCCGACCCCAAGACCGTCTCAGTCCTGCAGGGCCTCTGTAGCTCTGGACGTACCTGGGGGGTGGGCTCAGGACACCTCCTGGCCTCCCCGAGCCTCCTCCCCTGTCTGCCTCCCTGAGAAGCACGGTGCACACGGCCCTCAGTGCTGGACGAGGATGTGTGGTCTTCCAGGCAAGGTGTCTAGGGCTCAGGGCGTGTAAGCAACATCCGGCTCGCTCCCTGCAGAGTGGGCTGAGCCTCTCCCCAGGCTGGTGTCTCTTCCTTCATCTCCACCGTCCCCTTCTTCTTCGCTACCACCTGCCTCCCTTTAGTCACCTGGAAGGGGGCTCGGCTTCCCTCTGCTTGTTCTGGTGTTTTGTGCGAGGCGAACTGCAGACTCTGCATTCTGCAGACAGTTGGCGGCAGACCCACCGAGAAACACCAGCTCAGCTCCAAATGTCTCTTCCCAGATGGAAGGTCGAAGGACAGAGGTGGTTCGGGGGAAACCTGTCCTGCCCCCCCTTGACTAGGGGACAGGAATTCCCCAGCAGAGAGGAGGGAAAAAAATAGAAGGAGAATAGAATATATTCTTTCCCAACAATTATCCATACCCTCCCACCTCCATTCTCCAAATTGTAAGTTCTTTTTATATAAGCACTTTCT
The DNA here is from genome assembly GCA_007570785.1 of Antilocapra americana. Lineage (NCBI taxonomy): Eukaryota > Metazoa > Chordata > Mammalia > Artiodactyla > Antilocapridae > Antilocapra > Antilocapra americana. Next base: position 17,429,054 of record ML663568.1, on the reverse strand, counting down.
GTTAAAGCTGTTAGAAAAGAGCTTCATCCATGGTGTAAAATATGTACTCTCTAATGTAAATCAAGAAGCTATTAATACCATACTAAGAACACGGTAGTATATTAATTGATGGAAATTGTAGCATGGAATATTCATAATCAGCAGCAGTCTTTTCTTTGGGAGGAACAAAGGATTAAGTTAAGGAGACAGTAACGGTATTGTTACCAGACTATTTCAATGATTTTTCTCTGCGAAAGAGTAGAGAAAGGTGAAATTCCAACTGGGAATATTAGACTATGTAGATCTCTACTCAGGGGTATTCTGCTCTGTTTAAACAGCCGAGCTGTGCTTTGCCTTGTGAACCAATTGTTTTATTAGTGGAATCATCCCGTGTTTCATTTTGCCACAGTTAATAGCGCCGTGTCTCTCTAACAGTAAATTATAGAGTCAGGCAAACAATAGTTTTGTATGTGGGGTACAATGAAATATCCTATTAAAATGCAGCCTTCCTCGGGTTTCTAAAATTAGAGTCTTACTTTAAAAACGATTCCTCTGGGCTTAATACACTGTTTTGAACTAATCACACGAACAGAATCCCTCTTTTGTCGGAACGTGGAGGACTGTGGGAGTCACTTGTTCCTTTAGCATGTTTCCGTTCACATTTTATCGTCATGTTCTCTTCTGGATAGATTTTATTGGTTGGACAATGAGAGGCAGCGTGCTAATAGCATCACCTCTTTGCACTCAAAAGACAGAATGAGTTCTGAAGCAGCCGTATCCTTTCCCAAGCAACCGCTGTTCCATTCTCACATGGTGATAGTCACAGTGATAATAATCACCGTCTTTCTTGAATGATGGTTTCACACTGAGCGCCACAGAAAGTGGTTTACTCGGCTTAGACTATAGGATTCTCACTCAGGCCGCCTGGGAGGAGAAACTGTCTTTATCCATTTCACAGATGAGAAGGTTGAGGCTTGATCAGGGACATGCATCTCTGCTGTCTGGCTGGTCATACTTGTTTTTGATGATTTTTTTAAAGTTAATTTTTATTAGTGTGTAGTTGCTGTAAAATGCTGTGTTGATTTCTACTGTACAGCAAAATGAATCAGCTGTATGTTTACCTATTCCCTCTCTTTTTTTTTGGATTTCCTTTCCATTTGGATCATCCCAGAGCAACTAAGGAGGGTCCTCTGAGCTATGCAGTAGGTCCTCATTAGTAGTCTATATTATACATAGCATCAACACTGCATATATGTCAGTCCCAGCAGTTTATGCCTTGAGACGGAGTTGATGTGTCCCACGACAGAGTCTCTCCTTGAGCAGTCTTTCGTCAGCCTGCTCTGAACCCTCTTCCCAGGCAGTCCTCAGCTTTTAGACGTCCATGTCCTCTCCTGCACGGCCTGCTGCAGGCGTCCTGTCAAGTTGGTCTGGTGAGAATCCCCCACCCTGAGCATCACAGTACCTTCCTCATCGCCTCCTGTGCCCTGGGTAGTATCTGAGCACCCTGATCTGCCTTCAGCAAGAATCCCTTTAGGTCATTTAGCCAGGAAGACTCTACTGTCTTGCTAATCCCACCCCCCTGCCCCCACTCTCTAATTCTGAGGCTGAACCACATCTCTGTCCTGCTACAAATCCCCATTTGCAGAGGCCCCTAGGCCAGTGACCCTAGTCACCCTGGACCGTAGTAACTGCTTTATTCTATAACAAAGGTCCTGAGTCATGGCCCTCTTTCCTCTAATACGACTTTGTTGCTTATCTGGTTGGATCCAGTGGGCTTGGGATGAGGATAAGCAACTGCTCTCCACCCACCTGGATCTCAGCGGGTTAACTGGCACCCCCTTTGGGGAGCACTAAAGAGCTTGTAGGTGTGTCTGCCTTTGGGTGGTCCTCAAAGGTTTCCAGTACGCGCGCTGTAACTCCTGGGGTGCACATCCTCATTTCCTCTCCAGACCAACGCCTTCTTGGTCTGTCATTCCATCCTCTCCTCCCCGAGGCCCTCCTTGGCAGATGTTCATTTGTAAATGTGTGTGTGTGTGTGTTTACTCGTGGCCGACTCTTTGTGACCCCCACACCCCGGACTGCAACCTGCCGGGCTCTTCTGTCCATGGGATTCTCCAGGCAAGAATACTGGAGTGGGTAGCCGTCCCCTGCTCCGAGGGATCTGTCCCACCCAGGGATCGAACCCATGTCAGGCAGAGTCTTTACCACCTGGTCCCCTCTTTTATTCAGCTAGTGTTCAGGGAGCTCCTGAGTGCCAGGATGTTGCTGAGACCTGGAACCTGAATGAGAGGGGGAGAGTTGTCATCTGTCAGAAACCAGAGGCCTATCTGTGACCACATTTTCGCCAGACTATTTACAGATGGAGAAAATAGACACAAGGTAGTAAGCTTCTCGTTAAACACATTGCTTCTATCTTTTTTAAACCTGTTGTCAACCTTAGAACATAAATGTTTTTTAATAAAGATGACCAAATAGTGAAAGTGAAAGGCGCTCAGTCATGTCCGAGGAATTCTCCAGGCCAGAATACTGCAGTGGGTGGCCTTTCCCTTCTCCAGGGGATCGTCCCAACCCAGGGATCAAACCCAGGTCTCCCACATTGCAGGCGGATTCTTTACCAGCTGAGCCACAAGGGAAACCCAAGAATACTGGAGTGGGTAGCCTATCCCTTCTCCAGGAGAACTTCCTGATCCAGGAATCGAACTGACGTCTCCTGTATTGCAGGCGGATTCTTTACCAGCTGAACTCTGAGGGAAGCCGCATGACAGAATATGAGAGCTCCCATTGCTTGCCTGCTTTTTTCGTTTTCTTTCTTGTTCTCTGATTTTGCTTTTTTTTTTTTTAGAGTCCCCAGTGTGGCAAAATAAAAAGTTGACGAGTCCACATCAGCCTGCCTGTTTCCCTTTGTTCGTTTCCGATTTCACTAGACCTTAACTCTGACAGTCTGGGAGTGTCCGGTGTCCCTGTCCCCTAGGCTTGCCCCCTGATGCTGCTCTGTACGTCGTTATTTTTTTTAACCTTAGTCATGTCTCTCGGCCTCCTGCCTCCCCCAGCCCCTTCAAGGTGTGTCACGCTCAGGCATGTGACTCCTTAGCTCTAAAAAAGAAGCTTCGGGTGCACAACACAAAGGCAGGACTCCTGTCAGGGGAGCCCTTTCTTCTGCATTCTCAGCCAAGGGGAGACAAGGCTGCTCTGGACAGCCCCCTGCATTTTCTTCCTTTCCTTTAGCCCTGTATAAAGGATAGCCAGTTTTCTTTCCCCACTGTGCTCACGGGGGAGTCAGAAGTGTGCCTGGAGCCCCAGAATCACAAGTGTGTGGTCCTTGCCCGAGCAACCTCCTTGAGGACCAAACACAGTAAATTTCATTACTTAGATCCTCGGCACTCCCAGGAGTCCCCTCTCTGGAGACTTTGCACTGGGAGGCAGGGCTCTGCTCTGAAGCTCTGTCCTGGGCTTTCAAGGCTCATGCAGATGCCCAGCTATCTCGGCTCTGCATCAGAGCAGCAGGAAGAAGCCTTGATGAAACAGGATTGAGGCTCTCCCTGGCTAAATTGAACCCTCCTTCTGCTGGAGTGTGTGGTGTGTGTATTTCCTTCCCCCGCCCCCCAGCAGCCATAGTTGACCCCCTAACTAACATGCAAGTTCAGATGCTTCTGCGTAAGGAAAGAAGCTAAAAGGAGCTCGTTTCTAATAGACTTAGCATCTAAAATGGATAGGCAACTTTATTTCTTTGTACAGCAGTGAAGCGAATGCCTCCTGCCTAAATATATCCCAGTTAGGAGACAGAGTCTGTTAAGAAGGGGCATTTATCGCTCCCCTTTCCCAGTTAGGGCTTCCCCATGGCTCAGAGCATAAAGAATCTGCCTGCTATACAGGAGAAACAGGCGACGCAGGTTTGATCCCTAGGTCAGGAAGATCCTCTACAGAAGGAAACAGCAAACCTCCTTGCCTGGAGAATACCACGGATGGAGGGTCCTGGAGGACTACAGTCCAAAAGGTCACAAAGAGTCAGACACGACTAAGCATGCAGACATTTCCCCAATTAAAGACTTTGTTCACCTTACACCTAGAATTTATGGCTGTCCCCAGAATAGTCCACAGCCAATCATGGTTTCTTTAAGGAAGTCAAGATTTACCACTGGACTGTCATTGAAAAGTAATATAATTAACATAAAACAAATCATTTCTTTTCAACACAAATTGACTCTGTTTATAATCTCCTTTTTTAAAGTATTTAGTACTTTCATTTAAAGAGATTGGTATATTTAAAATGTTGTGTTATGTTTTTCATTGATTATTTTTTTAATCTTTGCTTCTATGTAAAGGATGGTGTTTGCCATAAATACAAAAGTATAAACCAGATGGTTGATTAGACTTGCTCTTTTTGCCTTTGGGAAAACTTGAATGTGAGGCCACTTGGTTTTCACAAGTTGATTACCAAAAAGAGAGAGAGAGGAAGAAAATAGAGTACCTGATGCCTTGTTCCTGGTATGCCAGGGAAGTTTTGTTCAGATAAACCCCTACTGAATGAAAGCAAACCCCTTTGACCTCTCAGCTTTAAAAGGCGAGGAATATGCCAGCGTCTGATGGAACAGAGCGCAAAAAGAATTGTGGAAATTAGCAGCTCCAAGTTGAATATAGGAACAGGTCCAGACAAACGTGAGGCAAACCTGATTATGAGGAGTGAAAGGGCATTTCCCCTGGAATCGCGGGATTTTTTTTTTTCTTTTAAATAGGGGACGCTATTGTCGTTCAGAAAGCCTCAGGCTGTTCTGAAAGCAGGCAAAAATCAATAGCCCACTTGTTGAGGATAAGTGAATTAGTCTGTGTTGAATGTAACTGAGTACCTGAACACACTTGAGTGAACAGGGCTTGTTGGGGAGAAAAGACAGTTGGAAGGATTGTCTCTAAATGTCCACAGCAGTGCACATCGCTGGTTAATTACGCCCAATGATCATTTCTGTGCAAGACTCCTGTGAAGACTCTGTTTTTGTTTTTGTCTATCTGTCCGTGACCTGACAGAATGAATAGAGTCCCCTGCTTCTCAAAACAGTCCGAGCCGCGGCCAGTGGGCTGCAGGAGAGCCAGGAGAAAGTGCATGGGGTAGCGCAGTTCAGATGGAGAGTCCCTTTTATTAAA
>ML663568.1:17226439-17418939 GCA_007570785.1 Antilocapra americana | reverse complement strand
ACAACGTGCTTCTTAAAGTTTCTGTCTCAGAAGGGGCGTAGCGTGGTTCCTCTCACTCCACTGGCCAACACACTCACATCTCTAACACAGAGGTCAGCGGGCTTGAACCTGAAGGGCAGCAGCTAACTGCGAGCGGTGATGCGGGAAATACAGATGGGGTCAAGAAGAACCAGCGTGCGTTTACTGCCGCAAGCCATCCTGGGAACTGGACTCATGCTAGGTGCGTTCCAGCAGTTCAATACCCGTGAATTCCAGATTAAAGTTGAAATCATCAGTATTGTTGCTGTGTGAGCATGACAGCAGGAAACTAAGAAAAAAAGACCAGCCAAGTGGTGACTGGAGGAAAGTACCAGATCCTTGAAAAATTTTTTACAGGCAGATGTTTTCCAGAATTGGAACTACCAGCTTCCAAACCTCCTGTAGGAAACCCTTGGGGCCAGGTGTGTCTGCAAATTGTTCAAAATTCAGAAAGGTGATACACTGCATATTTTGTGTACTACTCAGGGTGGCAGACTTGGAGCCAAGGTCCAAATTTGGTCTGAGGATTGGTTTTGTAAATAAAGTTTTATTGGTACACAGCTATGCCCGTTTGTTCAGCTGTTGCCCATGGCTGCTTTCAGCTACAGTGGCACAGCTGAGTGGTCAGAGACCACGTGCCCACAAGGTGCAAAATAGTTTCTCTCTGGCTCTGTAGCCCTGGGGGCAGCAACCTGTAATTAAACACGTACCTTTCTCTGCATCAAAGTGAAAAGATGTTCACAGTAAGCAAAATGACTTGAGTCTGCTCCAACAGCTTTCACTACCAAATGGTTATTGAGCGTTCTGTGTTCAGAACCCTTTGGGTTTCGCAGAGTCTTCTTCCAGCTTTGTCACTGTGGGTGGACATGCAGAGCAGCGGGAATGGAGCAGAAGAGGTGGTTTCTTGATGTGTGCTTGTTTTCCTGTGAGTAAAATCATGGTTGTCATCTTTAACACACTTTGGTTTTAGGGTGTAGATTGCCGCCTTCCAGCCTGGGGCCTTCACCCTGTACCCTGGCTGGGGTGCAGGTGGCAGGCCCTTGGGACCAGCGTGGAGCCACCCTGTGATGTCTGTGTGTCCTGCTGGGCTTCCTTCCACACTGTCCCTAAAGCTGTGCCCTGGGAGCTGTCAGTGCAAACATCCTGACCTCAGGGAAGCAACTGGGTCTTGGGGCCAGAGAGGGCGGGGTGCGTGACAGATGAAGGGTCCGTCCGCCCCCACCTTAGTCCAGGCAGGGTCGGGGTCCCAACAGCAGGCTCTGCCTTGAAGCACGCTACATACACCTCAGAAAGACTGCCATAATTGTCTCCTAAATGCATTCTTGGGCTTCCCTGGTGGCTCAGCGGGAAAGAATCTGCCTGCCAATGCAGGAGATTTGAGTTTGCTCCCTGGGTTAGGAAGATCTCCTGGAGAAGGAAATGACAATCCGCTCCAGTACTGTTGCCTGGAGAATCCCATGGAAGCGGAGCCTGGTGGGCTACAATCCGTGGGGTCACAGAAGAGTCGGACACGACTTAGTGACTGAACAACAACAAACACCTTCTTAGCTTTTTCTATTCCATAGCTCTTGTAATGCTTAGCCTAATCAGGCTAAACATGTTTAATAATCCCTGCCTCTGGGCTGAGTGTTGTAAATAGTTCCACCCTAATTTTGTTGAAATGCGATACACGGACAAAATTCAGAAATAGGGATCATATTCTCAGTTTGGGGACTCTCTCATGTGATGCTAGTTATAAAGTCATTTTCATAAATTTTAGGTTCGTACTTTTATTTGAATATCGGCATTTCCACCATTTCTAGAAGAGTGTGGACTAAGTAAGGAGGTTACAGAAACACGGTGCAGATGCTACCGTGCTTGTATGCTATGCCAGGGTACCATGCAGAGATCCCTTGGCCAAACATCCTATCCAGACTTGACACCAGCTGCTGGATAGTGGGGAGTAGCCTCGTCCCCTGCCACCTGTACCCGGGGTTGTTGTCTTTTGTCAAGTTTGCACTTGGCCCAACATTTTAATATTTATCAGTGTTCTCCCTGCTTCTTGAGGCACTTCAACTGCACGAGAATTGATTTCAAGAAATATACTTATTTTTTTTTTTTGCACACACTTGGGTTGGCAAAATGCATATTTGCATAGAAATAATCTTTAGTGAGCTTTCCTTGCAAGCGTGTCAAATTTATAAACATCATGACTGTAAGGACGTATTTTTGGATTTGGATTTCCTCCTTAGTTTATTTCTTCTTTCATTTACCACGTCTGGGTCACTCTGCACTGGATTTATTGGGTTGGAATTTTGTTTTTTGAGCAATTTCTTGGCCCAGGTTGTGTTTCTGTGTTTATGTTAAAGTATCTGACCAGATTTTTTTTTTTTTTTCATCTCAGTTTGAAAATAAAATAATCCCATTTACAGGTTGTTCACAGGCTCCTTCTGGTGAAGATAAAGCATGTGGTCCCTAGGCCTCTTCCCTCCTGCCTCTCCTCCCATCCCCCATCTTGGCCCACAATCCATCTTCGAAGATGGTGGGTTTTAATAGTCAGGGGAGAGCACAGAAACCAGATGGTTTTACCTCACACCTGTAAAAGTGCCAGGGCTCCGAAAGAACATCAAAGTTAATGGCCAGAATAGGGCTGCCAAGCTCAGTGGGATTTTGCTCTAACTGGTGCAGCGTTCTGTTTAACCGAACTTCCCAGTTAACTGACGCTGCGCTGGCCCACCGCCCAGCCCTCCGCGTGTGAAGGGTGCTTCCCTGTCTCCCTCTGCTCCGCCCACCCCTCCTCGTCCCCTTGACACCTCTCCTTGACCGGTTTCTCCCTCCCGGTTAGCATTCCTGTGCTTTTCTTCTGTCAGCTGTGTTTCTTCTGCTATCACACACGTTTCCTGTTTTTCTCTTGTCCAGTGGCCTCAGACTGGACTTTTTCTTGGCTGGCAAGTGGCATCCGATGTGTCATCGTCTTCCCCAAACCTTGTGCTGTTTTGGTCTCGTAGACAATTTGACGTGGGTCTGCCCTTGGGTCTGCCTTGGCTTTTTCTGGATGCTTTATGCTCCTGGAGGTCCAAGTTGCTCCAATTGAAGGAGGGTTTCCACTGCCCAGTTATCTGCTGCTGATGGTTAACTGTACCTTTTAAGGGCACCTGTATTTTCATTTCATAACACCTGAGCAGCAGGTAGTTCTTGGAAGAACAAGATTCCTTTGAAGAAATACAGTGTTCTTTCTCTCTCTCCCCCTCTCTGCTCGCCCTGCACCAAGATTCTAAGCTCAGGCTCATAAATGAAGTAGTTCTTCCTTTTTCTTCAGAAGTGAACGTCTCTTTACTTGCTGTCATTGGCAGGTGAATTCAAAGGTGGGCCCAGTGAGTCCCCATCTCCTATGTCCATGCCACGGTGTGACTGAGAACCTGTGATTTGCTTTTAACCAGTGGGACGTAGAAATGATTAAGGAATGTCACTTCCTTGATTAGTCTTCACTACATGGCAAAGTGAAGAGACTTTGATGATATAATTAAGGTCCCAGATGAGCTGATTTTAAGTCAACATATCAGGGAGATGTGGGCCTGAGTTAGGTTAAAGCTGCTAACACATTATTGACTGGAGATGTATCAATACATTTTTAGAGAATGATACAGTTAACATCACCATGCAAAGTTGTTACAGCTTAAAATTGATCAAGGGTTCATTATACAACCTAAGCTTGTCATTATTCATATTTTGCTCTGTTAGGTTTTTGTTCCAACCTTGTGTATATTATAAATGTAAAAATTTCAAAAATGGCGCATCACAAAATTTTGAGTGAAGAAGAATTTTTTGGGAATTTTATGCAAACACTTGCTCTGGTTGTCCTAACAACATGTATATTGGTGTGTCAGTAGATGATAGTTCTTAAGAATGTAGTTCTGATTCAGACACTGTGAATATTAGACCATCAAAAAGACAGAAAAACTGCAGTGATTGGTTCTGATACAGAAAGTGAAAATGAAACTCACAGTGCTGGAGGATGCTCCTTTGCTTCTACAGAAGAGTGGATGGAAGACAACATTTCACAGAAACTGGAAGGCTTTACAGTTGTGTCAGGTGTATCTATTGGATATAATAACTTGCAAAGTGTTTGTGAAATAGCAGAATTAATTTTTGGCCACCCAAAATGAAAATCGCTGGCCACAAGTGGTAGTGTATTCAAAAATCCCCAGGTCGGTAATGAGTTAAAAGACTCAAGTCAGAGAGACTCTCTACTGATGGTTTTAAAGATGTAAGCTGCCATGTGGTGAGAGGGGGGTGACTTCTAGGATCTGCGCATGGCCCAAAGTAACTGGCAGGAAAATTCAGACATCAGTTCTACAACCTCAAGGTTGTATGAATTCTGCCAACAGGCTGAGATGGTCGAACTTCCCCAGTAAAGTCTCTGATGAGATTCACAGGCCAACTGATCCCTAAATTTCAGCCTAGTGAGACCCCGAAGTTGTGAACCCAGCTCAACAAGCGACGCCCACGCTGCTGACCTATTGGAACTGTATGGTACAGCATGCATGTTGTTTTCAGCCTATGAATTTGTGGAAATTTGTTACACAGCAGTGGAAAAGGAATGTATTCAGGGTAGTGGAAACGTCACCTGTCTTTGGCATTCTGCTGCACAGCAAGTTCCAAGTTCTTACCAGGCCACAGAAGGCAGCCAAGACGATGACAGCTCCGGAGCAAATACATATTGTGTAAGGAAGCCCTGCTTCTTCACGATTTTCAACTCCGAGCTAAGAGGAAAATTACCGTGCCGAATTCCGTGTGAGAATCATAGACACACTTGCACTTAGGGCCACGTGTTGTCCATCCCAAAACACGGTCAGGAGCAGCTCATATGACCAGCATGTGGCTGGGAGGAGTCACCTCCTGGCTCGCTGAGCAGAAATGAGGTGACTTCAAGGTATAGGTCACAGCGTTCACTTTATAGATGAGGAAAGGAGGAATCTGCAGCCCCTCTCAGACAGAACTCAATATAAAGCCTCCGTCTTGAATCGCATTGACCCAAGAGGTCATATGATTTCCATTCATTTACAGACCAACTCAAGGGCAGAAGTGAAATTGGAATTTCACTTGTGAATATCTGAATCCTTGTTTTATTTATGTATTTATTGAATCCCCCCCCCCCCCCCCCCCACAACCCGCCCCCCACCCGTCTTGTCCCAGAATCGTCTTTCCCTTTAAAAACTCCCTGGATGCCCCAGCAATGTTTCCCCCTGAAAGCAGTGTGTTTCTCTCTGTCAGACCCGATCGGGCCATGCAGAGTCCTTGCTTCCTCCCGTGCTCACCCAGCCCGGAATAATTGTCTGTATGTTCCTTTTATTGTCACCTCTGAAACAAGATGAAGAAACCAATGGTTTGCTTTAGAAGGCATTAACTTCTTTATCACATTAATACTGACTCGTATCTTATTTCCCACTTGCAGTAAGAAAAACCATTCAAATCTTTCCCTCACAGGACAATATCTTTAATAGCTTCTGTGTGTTTCCTATTTTGGGCTGTTTCTGTATAAACAGACTTAATCTAATAGCATGCTGAACCATCTAACTTGGCAGAAATTCAGAAAATCACTCATTTCTATGGCAAGCCGGGATGCCAAGAAGGGGGAGGGGGGAGCCCTCACTTTTATTGCAGAAAGATTTCTCTTGAAGTTGTCTTTCATGAACATAATATGTCTGTCATTTGAAATTCTCCAGCACCCTGACTGGAAATTATTTATTGCAGAAAGACACAATGGCGAACGAGAAACTATTACCCCATGTGCAGTTTCTGTCTTCAGCTCCTTTGCCCAAAGGAGCAGGAGCGCATGGACTCCGTTGTGAATGCTGGTGAGGTTATGGAGGATGGCGCCCACCTCTGGGCTTATGCGCTGAGCCACTTCCACCCCTGAATCTAAAAGTTGAGAACGTCACAGCCCCGTGCAAAGCCCACGTGGTGGCCTGGCCTGGCCCAGAGTCCTGCCCCCGTCGCTGGAACAAGAGCCTGTTCTGGGAGAAGGCATTCTTGCTGACATTCCCGGAGAGCTCTCGCCACACACACAGCACCGATTCTGGTTTGTCGCCAGCTACACGTCGCAGATCCTGAGTGTCTAAGAAGTCCTGGCTCCCACTGCCGAGCCCTGCTGGAGAGCCTCACATGTCCTGCTGATGGAGCCTCTGACGGCTCAGTGTTACGGGTTCTGCTGCCATCCCACCCTTAGACCGGGGTCCCCAGGATTGCAGCTCTGGGCTCCGTGCTCCGTGCCCCTCCACGGCGCCCTTCCTCACCACGGGAGAGGGATTCTGAGGGCCCTGTGGGCTCCCTTTATGGGTGACTGGGACAGGACACAGCAGGATGAAGTTCACACAAGAACCAGTGCCATCTGTCAGAGAAGTCAAGGCGAGGGGCGGGGTGCTCAGTGGCCACCTGAGGGGTCTCTCTGGGCAGAAGGTGAGGCAGGGCGATCACCAGGGTCTCCTCCCCTGGTCAGATTCCCCGGTGCTAATGTTTCCTCTTCAGTCCCTGATCCTGAAGCCCTTCTGTCTAAATGGAGATTCCCAGGTCTGCTGTGGACACTTAGTCCAGGAGTTGGGTACCAGGGTGGGAGCCAGCAGTCTGTACGTCTGTCCAGCTCCCGTGGTGATTCTGACACACCTGGCCTAGAAGCACCCTTCTAACAGAGCTGGCGCCTCCTTAAGGATGAGATCCGTATTCTCTTGCTCTTCTGTATGCTTCCCCATGCAAGGATAATTACACAGAAGCAGCACAGCGATGCTTGTTGGTGGATTTATTCCAGGCTTTCTTTCTTTCTTTTTTTTTTAAGCTGTCTTTGTCTGCAACTTTGCAAAATAAACCCCGCGGTCACCCCATGCTTTGTGGGTAGCTTGCTAGAATGGAATTTCACTGTCTTAAATTGGGGGTTAATTTCTTGGTTTCAGCTGAATTGTGAAAGGGAGTGGAGAGACCCTTGGAAAAAACACGAATATCTGCTGAGTGCCAGCCAGGCCCTTCCCTTCCAGCAACTTCCATGAGGGATTAAGAGACTGGCTGTTTTCAACCCCCTGTTAATGATGCTTCCAGACCCCCTCCTCGCTGAGCATTTATCTTACAAGGGGCGTATTTAGGGATGTTCCCATTCTATTTCATCTGCAGAATTACTTTCCATTCTGAGGTTCTTTTGTACAAGTATTCCTTGAACCCATTCCAAAAAGCGGATTTTTAACCCAATAGACCATAACTGCAGTGTTTTATCGTGCATACATATTTCAGAATGTGAACGTAAGTAGATTTAGCAAAGTTAAAACAATATTAAAACTTTTCAAAGGGCACCAGTGCTTGCTTTCCCGTGTTGGACTTTTCCCTTTGGAGTTCTTACGGCATTTAAAAGATTCTCTAAAAGCAGGAAGACTTTTTCACTTGGGTTTTTTTTTTTTTTTTTTATGTACAAGGGAAGGGGTTCAGAAAACACCAATGGGGTTTGGCCTCCCTGCAGTAAGTAGCCTTGGTAACTGGGTAGGCTCAATTCTGAATCTGAGAGTTAGTGCCATTAAGATCAGCATTGTGCCATCAGCCAGGTTCCTTGCTGGCAAGTTCGCTTGCCCTCTGATTTCTCATGAAATCCTTTTCTCAGGCAGAAGCTAATGTCAGTGCTCTGGAACAGAAATCCAGTCTCCCCACCACCCTCTTCACCACTCTCTTGCTTAATTCCCTCACTGGCCGCCTGTTTCGGATGGAATCCAAAATCCTCAACTGACCCTGCCAGGACCCTGCCAGTCTCTGCAGCCCACTCTCATCCCGCTCTGCCCTGCCCGCACACGCCCCAGCACACACCCCGCCTGCTGCAGGGCCTCTGCACGGGCTGTTGATGGCCTGGAGTAGGCCTCCCCACCTGCTTCAGCTAATAAAGCTTTGCTGATTCTTTCAGAGCTCAGCTCAGTCTTTACTTTCAGCAACTCGCACAGTTACTTTGTCTTTCCAAGCTGTATTTACTTCTCTGTATCTTCTTACTAGGGTTAATAGCTATGTCTTCTGTTTGGAAGGAATAGGACTTTTTGGAGAGAAGAGAGGAATAAACAGTATCATTCCGTAAAGCCCTTGGTGGAGTCCTTGGCACACGGTAGGTGAGCATGCTCTGAGTGTTAGCGGTCATCCCTGAGCTGGTTGGCTGCCTCTGGCCTTGAGGCCTTCCCTTTGGATTCTTCCACAGTTGATGCTGCAGATGGGATTTGTGTTGTGGTTGTCTGTCTTCTAGTTTTTGGTGGGAGTATACCAGAGGAGGTCAAGAAAGGGAGGAACAAGTCAGGGAGGTGTTGATATAAGCTCTATCATGCGCCCAGCATACCCCTGAAAGACCCTCTCTTTCCCCGCTGCTGTGGTCAGAATGAATGTTACCCCTCCGGTTCATGATTTGAAATCCTCATCTCCAAAGATGATGATACTAGGAGATGGGGCGTTTGAAAGGTGCTTGCTTCATGGGTTGGTGCTCTCTCAAATGGGGTTTGTGGCCTTTTAATAAAGGTTCCAGAGAACTCCCAGCCCCTTCCGCTGTGAGAGGGGACAGTGAGAAGGTGCCTGCTGTCAACCTCGTTAGTATCTGGCCATCTTTGCACCTTCACTCAGACTTCAGCCTCCTGAACGGTGGTAAATAAAGGCATTCCCATTGTTTGTAAACCACCCAGCCTGTGCTCTTTTGTTACAGCAGCTCAGATGAACTGAGATCCCCCCTGACTCACTGGGCTGTATTTGGGGCCTAATCACCCCCCACCCCTCCCCAACCCCTGCAGAGTGTAAGGGGAAGAAAGGGCCATGTGGAGGCGAGACCCAGCATTTGTCATCCTCGTTTTATAGTGAAGACACTGAGCTGTGGAGAGCTTCCGTGCCTCCCGTGGGCCAGTCCCCGCCCTCGCTAACTGCCAGCCAGCGACTATGCGTGTTGCCCGTCTTCAAAACAGAACCACGAGCCCAGGACTTTGGTTAGGGCCTTCTTGTGTTCTCTGGAACACAGGCTGTGACACCAGCTCCCCACCTTTCACCGTGCAGCGTTCCGACAGGCACGCAGACAGGCCTCTGGCTTGAGCGATGCCACTACAAAGGTCCCCTGCTTTCCATAAGCGGATCCCTGCGAGGCTGCTTCTCAAGAAGGCAACTCCTGCTGCCTCCCGTGCGCTATTACGCTCTGCTCTGCAGTGCCGAGTGGGGCTGGCCGGCCTCCTCTTCTCTGCTCTATGTATGATTCAGAAAGGAGCTTGGAAGGGTGTGGGTGCATGCCGCCGCCTGGACCTCGCTCCCAGGAGCATCAAGAGGGGCTTGGGCCCTGCGTCACTTTCCACTTGCCCGTGGGTCGGCTCGGAGAGCAGGGACTGTCCCGTGGAGTTTTGTTTGCTTGTTAAGCCTTTTCAGGTTTCTCATTGCGGAGATCAGTTCCAACATCGCTGACCAAAGGGCCGTTTGTGCTTTTAGTAGTAGTCTGACCCTCTGCAGGGGGGTGGGGAGGCCCCAAGTGGCATACACACCCCCTGAGACCGATGGACAGCTCCCCTGGGGACTGTCGCTGTGTCCCATCTTCCTACAGTGCTCCCCTCCCAGACATGGGTTGGGGATCCAGCCATATTCTTCTAGACCTCAGAGCTTTCTTTTTAAATTTTGAAGACCATCTCTACAATTAGAGATTGACTATTTTGAGTCCTCGGGAGCTTTACTATACAATACTAGTGCGCAGGGGATGGGCGCCATAAATTGCTGCGAGCTGAGAGCTGGTTCACCGTAGACCAAGTGTTTTGTTACAGATAGATGCGGAAATACCCAGGTTTTGGAATGGTGTGCCCCTGCTTCTTATATATTTCACTGCTGTCACACCGCTGTCTCACTTACTCATTCCCGCACCAGAGATCTTTGCATGGAAGAGCCGGTGGAAGCATTAAAGCTTTAGGGCCTTAGAACTGGTGAGAAGGCGTCCTGTCTGTGAACATCATCCACCAGGAGCATAGCCCAGGCCACTGGGGTAGAGTTCAGTTCTGGGCTGGAATGTGTGTGTGGAGGGTGGGGGGAGGAAATTGGGGTCAGTGGTGCATTTGTGAACGAGGAGGAGGAGAAGGGGCTCAGAGCAGAGCTGTACAGCTAGTATTTGTGAAGTTCCTACTGCGTGCAAGGCTCAGTGCCCTGACTGCTCTGGGGCATCTTCACAGGACCCTGAAGGCAGGCCTGCAGAACCTGGTTCCCTGCTGCTCACACAAGAAGCTTGCCTGAGGGCATCAGACTCAAGTCTAAGTGTTTCTAGTGCCAAAACCATGCTCTTTCCCCTGAGTGTCTGCCATCAAGTGTTGCCTGACTCAGGGTTTGCTGGGGCCTGGCTCTGGGCCGGAGATGGTGGCGTGAAACCCTCTCATTCTGAGCCTTGAGTATTAGTCTGGTGCGTGGATCCCTCAGCCCATCACCCAGGAGGCGTGAGCGAGGGCGGCAGGTATGATCTTTGCCACTCTGACTTAGATACCGGTGGAGGGACCTCTGAGACATCTCCTCTGGGAGGGAGGGGAGGGTTTCCAATGTGTAGCTCCTGACCAAGTGAGAAGGGAGACAGTGGCTTGAAATGGGTTGGTAGGGACTGAATGTGTCCTCCTAGATTCCTGGGATCAAGCCCCAGTCCCTAACATGGTGGCCTTTGGAGGGAGGGGGTTAGGTTTCGATGAGGTCATGCTGGGCTCAATGCCCTGATAATTTGAGGAAGGCAGAGATCTGTCTCCTGCTGTGTGCGCCGAGGAGGGGCCCTCTGCGGACACAGCCTGGGGCGGCGCCTACAAGCCTAGAAGAGAGCTTTCACCGCAGGTGAGATCCCATCTTGATCAAGGTTGAGGTCCCGGACCTCGATCTGGGACTTCCCAGCCCCAGGACTGTCAGAAGTCAACATCTGTCCCTTAAATCTCCCAGTCTCTGGTGCTCTCGTACAACAACCCAGCAGACAAAGGCCCAGACCTAGCATGGTATGGCCCACAGGATTAGAAGCCACATACTGGGTCCGCGTCACGGACTGGCCAGGTATTTTCTCTGGGCCTTGAGCAAGTCACTCATCTTCTCTAAGCCCAGTTTCTTCATCTATAAAATGGGCAACCTTCCTCAAGGCTCGAGCATGTGTGCTAAGTCACTTCAGTTCAGTTCAGTCGCTCAGTTGTGTCCGACTCTTTGCGACCCCATGAACCACAGCACGCCAGGCCTCCCTGTCCATCACCAACTCCCGGAGTCCACCCAAACCCATGTTCACCGAGTCGGTGATGCTCTCCAGCCATCTTATCCTCTGTCTTCCCCTTCTCCTCCTGTCCCCAATCCTTCCCAGCATCAGGGTCTTTTCCAATGAGTCAGCTCTTCACATGAGGTGGCCAAAGTACTGGAGTTTCAGCTTCAACATCAGTCCTTCCAATGCACACCCAGGACTGATCTCCTTTAGGATGGACTGGTTGATCTCCTTGCAGTCCAAGGGACTCTCAAGAGTCTTCTCCAAAACCACAGTTCAAGAGCAGTCGTGTCCAACTCTTCGCAACCTCATGGACTGTAGGCCACCAGGCTCCTCTGTCCATGGGGTTCTCCAGGCAAGAATACTGGAGTGGGCTGCCACGGCCTTCTCCGGGGATCTTGCTGACCCAGGGGTCAAAAACCTGTGTCTCCTGTAGCTCCTGCACTGCAGGCAGATTCTTTACCGCTGAGCCACCAGGGAAGCCTCAAGGCTCCGTACCCATTATGTGCTCAGTACTTAGCACTATCGACATCATTCACAGCATCGCCGTCGTTATTAAAGTTCACCACCATTCACACTGTCATCAACGTCATCAACATCATCGTCACCCCGAAAAGCACTAGTATATGGTTTCCATTTACCCTTTACCAGGGGTCCGTGTACGTATTGGGAAAATCTGTGAATGACAGATACACATAGAACCCAGAGGTCAGCCTTTCCATGCAAGCATCAGTGGTGGCCTCCTTAGGGGAAAGCATGCTTTGGAAACCAGGTCACAGAGGAAAGTACCTTTTATTGTACAGAGCCGAGAGGTCTGTCGTGGACGTGCAGAGGGAGCCCGGCCTAATTGCATTGATAATACAATCCCGTAACTCATTCTGCCAGCGCAGAGGTAGATGGACCGTCCCCGTCGTTGCAACTGAGCTTTGCCCCCGTTCTCCTAGGAGAGACATCAGCGTTCCAGTAGTGATTAAAGTGCCTTGGACTGGCCCTTGCTATTAAGTTTGTGACTTCAGTTTAATAAAAGGTAGTATATTAAAATGGAAACACGTTATTATTGATAAGGACTGAACATGTTATAAATCAGACTAAAGCTTCGATAATACAGAACGCAAGGAAAGAAAGCTAAGGGACATTGACTACCTACTATGCACTGTTTGCTCCTCCCTACACTTAGGAGACGTCACGGCAGGACACCCGGCGCCTTCGAATAAATCAAGTCTAGCTTCTCTGATACATTCATGTATTTCATTATCAGACATTCAGCATTCAGGACATTACAAGAGAGGCATCAGTTGATTGGGGAATAGTTGCTCCAGATGATAAGCTCTTTGGACTAGACCAGCACTGACTTAATCAAGTTTTGCTGTGTGTTATTATTTTTTTCCTGATAGAAAAATCAAGTGACTCTTGTTTTCTTTCACTGTTCTCAGCCCCTTTGCTTACTCCTTATGACCCCCTTTTTTCTGATTCCATAGAAACTTTAAAAAATCTAAATTGATGGATGACTTTTTAGCTTCAGGTTTCTAGAATTCTCCCAGGGACCTGAAAGATGAAGGCTCAATTGCCAGGGTGTGCAAACAAAAGTAGGCAGCTTAGCTGGGAAAGTGCAGAGAGAAGGAAGAGCTCCTCACCTTCCTTGGAGTCATGCTTTAGATCTGAGCGAGGGTCTAAAGCATATTCAGCCTCCACTCAATTCAGCTGCTTCCACAGGTAACTTCTTCATGGTGCCAGCATGTGCTCCATCATTTAAAGGATTCATAAGGCCAGAGTGAGGGTCTGCGCATTGGGGAGAACTCCCTCTCTGGCTGGAGAGGCTGGTGGGGTATGGGCTTGTTCCTGTCCACTGCCCAACTCCAGGTAAGGCCATGTGCCCGTCGGAGACATGTGAGTGTTCCTGCTGTCTAGCGCCTGTTCATCTAGGGCACACCAGGGACCCTGGGATGAGGAAAAAACAATGCTACCATGCACTGAACTGCCCTCACCCCTCTTTCATGATAATCCTGTAATGATGGGTATTCCCACCCCCATGTTACAGATGAGGCTTTGAACAGGCCAAGCAGCTGGGCTGTGGTCATGGGACTCATCCGTGGGCCGCCTGGCTTTTGCAGACCAGTCTCGCTGGAACTTTCTACCACATTTGTTGTTACTCAGTTGCCAAGTCGTGTCCAACTCTTTGCGACCACACGGCCTGCAGCACACCAGGCTTCCCTGTCCCTCACCATCCCCCAGAGTTTGCCCAAGTTCATGTCCATTGACTCGGTGATGCCATCCAGCCATCTCATCCTCTGTCACCCTCTGTCTACCACATTATACTTCCTTATAGTCCCCGACATCATTCTCAGAACAAAAAAACAAAGAGGGGCCTAGAGAGGTTATTTTCTGGGTGTCCCACAGTGAATGTGCAGAGCTAAGAAGTACATGGTAGGTGCCCAGGCCCCCTCTGAAAAGAAAGGTGAGCACCTCGTGGGGTGGGGGTGTCACAGGGAGTGGCGGTGAGGGTGGACGGGGAGGCGCTCTCAGCACGGTGCAGCGCCTAGCCCCCACCCTGGGGCGCTCGCTGAAAAAGCCTGCGTCTCTGCTGGCTGGCCAGGCCTCCTCTCCCAGTCCGAGCCAGGCTCTTCTCTTAGGATGACGATCCGGTGCCACATACCACCCTCAGCACTTTGCCAGGAGTCAGCCTTTCTGTGTGTAAACCTCTCTGCTCAGAGGCTGCCTCTTCTCCCTCCCTGCCCTTCCCTTTCATCCTGGTCCAGCTTACCTCTCCCTACCCTGTTCTCCCTCTATCACCTTTTTTTTTTTTTTCCATCCCTTGCAGAGAGCGTCTGAAAGGCCCAGCCTGCTGGCCTTGGGTTGTGATAAGATCTGGCTGTTGCTCCCTTTGTCTGGTCCGTACCTGCCTTTTCTGAATGGCCCCGTTAATTGCAATTGACTCTCCTAGAATGTGGATGGCAGTGCTATCTGACACCAGACTAATGCCTCTGACTTCTCCTTGGTGTCTCCAGTAGCAGGCTGGAGGGGCCGGGGGGAGGGTCAGAGGGAAGACAGAGCACGTGTGATTCCAGTAAAATGCATTAGCGCGTTAGAGCTTTTCTGTTTGTCAAGTCCACCTCTTTCTCTCTCAGATGTTGTCATTTCTAGGAATTCACAGTAAAATGAGAAATTATGGGGAGATATCATAGTTGTAGCTCCTGGAAGATTCAGGTGTTTTGTTTGTTTGTTTTGGATTTTTGTTGTTGTTGTTGTCATTTTCAAGGTTTAGTCCTAAGCATGAATAAAAAACCTTGAAGGGTAAATCCTTAGTGATACGAATCCAGAGCAAGAGAATTAATAGGCCTGGGAGCTGGTGGTGGAGCTTGCTTTTCTGCAGGCCTGTTAAGTGTCAGACCTGCTTTGAGGACATAATCTTCCAGCAGTCCTATGAGGGAGGTATATAAAGACCATCTGAGAGCTAGGAAATGGAGGCTGCAAGACTGGCTTGCTGTCCAGCGCATGGTCATCGCTGTTCTGTTAAGACCAGGGAAGGAGACTCAGGTCACAAGCCTATGTATGTATCATTAGTTTGACTGCCTGGGACCTCAAGTTGGGCAAAGCTGCTAGTGCAGGCGGTCAGGCCTGGTGGGCCTGCTCACAAGGAGACAGGCACAGTGTTCAGACATTCTCATGTTTTTTTTTTTTTTTCTCGTAGGAACCTCACAAGACACCTGTGAGGTCAGGATTAGTCTCCCATTTTGCAGATGAGAAAACTGATGCACAGGAGAGGAAAAAAATATAAAGATCTGAGGTCACATAGTCTGTTCATTACTGACCTGGGAGTAAAGGAGGGTGGTTCAGGATGAGTGAGCAGGAGCGGTGGGCTTGGGGGAGCACGCGTCTGACCTGGGTAGATGAAAAGTAGAGAGGGTTTCTGCTGTCAGCCGAAGGGGGCCCAGCAGGAAGGCCTTTGGGGCCCAGAGTCTGTTTCCGTTTTTGTGAAATGTATTTAATTTATTTTTTAATTGGAAGAAAGTTGCTTTACAGTATCATGTTGGTTTCTGCCATAAACAGTGAGAATCAGCCATAACTATAGTGTATCATCTCCCTCTTGAGCCTGCATCCCTTCCCTCTGGGGCTCTGAGTGGGATCTAGAGAGGTGGATGAACCTAGACCCTGTTACTCCAAGTAGAGTCAGTCAGAAAGGGAAAAACGAATGCTGTATGTTAACACATACATATGAAATCTAGAAAAATGGTACTGATGAACCTAGTTGCCGTTTCTTCTTTAAATTCAGCTCTGTGCTGGGGCCATTTCTGGTGTATGACCGTGTAGGCAAGAGAGTGACACAGTAGAGCTGGGTTCAGAATTAAAAAAATATGTATGTATTGAGGAAACAGAAATGGATCTCAAGAATTCTAAGGAAGCAGGTAGAGTATCTGAAATTGCATATCTTACAAGGAGCTTCAGTGATGAGTTAACAGCGTTCAGCACCTAAAACTCCAGATGTTTGAGACCTCTTATAATGTCGGCTGCCACCAGAGGCCGCCTCCTTGCCCTGGCCTGATCTGTAGAGCCGGCCGGAGCCAGCGTGTGCCGGGCTGCCCCTGCAGATGGAGTGGGGCTCCCAGGTCATCTGTGCCACCGTCCACGCCACCTGCCTGGCCCCTGGGTCTTGGGGGTGCTCAGTGCCTGGAGGGGAGTGAAGAAGGAGTTTGGATCAGGAAGAACCACCAGCCACTGACCGTCTCTGATCTAGGCATTAATTTTCTCCTCCATTAAATGGAATCCCCGAAACCCATACCACAGAATTGCTAGAAGGGTGAACAATGTAGCAGATACGAGGTGCTTCAGTAGCTCAGAAAATTATCACAGCTACTGTTTCATTTGTTTGCATCCCATACCCCCACCTACCCACCCACTCCTTCAGGGTTCAAAGCATGAAAAACCAGAAACCCAGAGAAGGGTCTGGGAGAGGATTGGAGGGAGGCAGGCTGCCTTTGTCAAGAGGTACCTTCTCCGAGTACCATTCTTTTCCGTGAATTTCACAGTGACCCTCATTAGGAACAAAGCTTTCTGTGCTTGTGTTTATTCTGCCCCCTCCCCCTCAGAGATTTCCCCAAAAAAGGCATAGTAATCCCCAACGCAAGCCAGAATTGAGTGCATACATGACAATAGGAACCATCCTGGGCAGGAAAAGGCTCCTTTTTAATTAGAATCCTGGAAGGACATGCCCTCTAATTGCTGTACTTGTAGGGTCAGGGCTGTCAATATTGGTGCCTCTTTCATTAATAAACTGGCAAGTCAGAAGCTGCAAGAGGGGGTGGGGTCCCTTCCCCCACTCCCCTTCCCACCCCAAGCTCCACTTAATCAATGGCAGACACCGGATCAAACAGGAAAAGAACATGTAAATCAGCTGCATTAATTCTGCAGGCTCCAAATAGGTAGACGGAAGGGTAGACACGAAAGGGAACCTTCATCCATGTGCCTGCAGTGCCCCGGCTCTGGCGAACCCAACCAAGAGGTAGTTAAATGGCCTCACAGATTGCGAGTGACTCAGGGAATGCCTGGGTTTATGTATGGATTAGCACCCTGATAGACCCTGAGTAGCAGAAGACGAAGACTAATTACCTGACAGCGCTCCCCTCCACTCGCCTGGGTCATTGAAATTAATTTCTGCTTTCAGGCTTGGCAGAAAGCAGCTGCAGAATTTCAGTTCAATACTCAAATTAACGGGGAGCCGAAATTATTTCTCTGCACGGGTGGTGTTAGAGGAGTGGGCTACCAAATAGATCTTGATTGCAGACACCAAAGAAAGGATTATTCCTCCCTTTTCATCAAGAGCCTTGGGTCCTTAGAAGGTGCTGAGGAGGAAAGAAGAAATACCATCAATTTTGTTGGAGGGTGAACACTTAAGTGCTGTATTAAATTGGGTGTGACATCCCCAGGTAGGAGTCCTCTTGCCCCACCTCCCTCCCCCCAATAATTTACAATTTCTTTCCATTTAACAGCAACAGCAAAACATTTAGATGCATGGCTCTTTTGTATATACCGAATTGGAATTCATCATTAAGGGATATTTGTGAATATTTCCTCTCCCGCATTGGTTGTCATCAGGATATGCATTCACTCTTATTTCAAGGGTGAGGGCGTGATATGGAGAGGGCAGTAAGGAGGAGGTGCAGGGGAGAAGTCAGAGGTGGGGTTTGAACCCAGCCTTCAGTCTCCAACTTCCTCTTTCTGTCCCTTCATGCTGACGTTTTGTCTTTTGCCCAAGATCCTTCCTCTCTGGGCTCCCTGCTTCCATCCCAGCCTCGTTGGGAACCTGTGAAGTCTGCGGGGCACCGCCTGTGTGTACCAGGTCAAGTTCACCCCCATCCAGGCCCTCCCTTCTCACCTTGTTTGTTTCTGTGATTGCCCCACCCCCAGGACCTGCCAGAGGAATGAGATTCACAGGCACACCACCTTCTTGCCACCGGCTCCTGCCCCCTCAGATAACTGCAGGCCCGAGGCCACTTCCCACCTAAAACCACTGTGCCTTTTGCTTGGTTATACTCCAGGACTCATCAGCGGGGACTTATGGGCACCAGGCACATCGGTCACAGGTGCGGGAAAAACATCGCTGTTCTAACCCCGCCCAGCCATTTAGGGTCGGGACACAGGTAACAGATTCTGGAATCCCACTGTCAGGGTTCAAGCTACATCCCTCATCTTGGTGTTGTGTTCAGTTGCTAGGTCATGTCCAACTCTTTGCAACCCTGTGGACTGTAGCAGGCCTGGCTCCTCTGTCCTTCGTTATCTCCCAGAGTTTGATCACATTCACATCCATCGAGTCGGTGATGCCATCCAACCATCTCATCCTCTGCTACCACCTTCTCTTTTGCCTTCAGTGTTTCCCAGCATCAAGGTTTTTCCAGTGAGTCGGCTCTTCACATCAGATGGTGGAAGGATTGATGCTTCAGCATCAGTCCTTCCAGTGACTATTCAGAGTTGATTTCCTTTAGGATTGACTGGTTTGACTGGTTTGATCTCTTTGCTGTCCAAGAGACTCGCAAGGCTCTTAACAGATGTGAAACCCTGGGGTTATTGCTTCTAATATTAACCCCATTACTAGTATCTACCATTGCTGTTACTGGTATTATTACTGGTACCAACCGCATGGAAATTCTGCAAGGATTAAGTGCAGTTCACGGAAGTGAAATACTTAAAACTGTGTCTGGCCCAGAATAAGCTCTCAATAAATGACGGCTCTGCAGTGACCCCTACCTTCGGTAACCCAGCTCCATAACCCAAGATACCAGCCTCTTCTGTTTGCCTGAAATGACAAAGCTGTCTCTGGACAGCCGACCAAACCCGAGATCCAACTGTACTGAGCCTCTCCCTGCTCTTTTCATGCCTAAGAACTAAAATGGAAACATGTAGTCTTAGAAAATAGTTACCACTTGTCAAGTACTTGCTGTGTGCCAAGCTTCGTCATACTTATCCAACGGCAAAACCAGACCACAGAGGTAAACCGTAGCTGCCATAGGGTTTGTGAGCAGTGCGGATATCATGCAGCCAGCTCAGGGGACCTGAGCCCGGTCCTCGCATCTTCAAGCCCACGAGGCAGCCATGTGCCCCCGTGTGCCCTGAAGAAGCAGTTAGGCCCCTCGGACGTGGCGGCGGGATGACTTCCTGGTGTCGTCACCACTGCTCGGAGCCAGCTGGACCCCCTTGGTAGAGGAGGTTAATCAGCCACGCGCCGAATCTGCTTAGGAGGCTGTTTCACATGCAGTTTTTATACCCTGGCTCCTAAGAAAGGTCCCATTATAAATGATCATCTCACTATGATATACTGGTTCCTCACCTTGTAGGAACTGATTTAAAAGGAAGCCCCAGACTTCTTGTGGCCACAGAGTTTATTCATATTCCTCTTTGCTCACTCAGCAGCTGAGCTGGTGTTGGGGGACAACCCACCCCCCCCCACCAAAAAAAAATATTTTCTTTCCAGCATGAGGCATTTGCCATAATGAGTAACCTCCAGCTCAGTTGATATCCTGATACTTCATGAAAAAAAATCACTCCTCCCCTGTCTCCCATCTCCCATTCTGATTTACTTGGTTTGTATATGCTTCACTGGCTATAAAGGAGGAAAAAAGTAATTATTACCTTATGTAAGTGAGAATTCCAGGACTGTCGTGGGTTCAGCCTCTGCTGGACCTGGGTATTCAGATGGCATGAAGAGTTTTTTTCTTCCCCTTTGGGGCTTAGCTTTTCCCTGTAGAGATATAGAAGCATCTTTCCTTAATGGTAAAGCCAGATACACTGTTTGTCAAAACCTGGAGTTGACCAGTTGACTGGCATTCATCTTGTTGGCTGGGGGAAGGGAGTTGGGATTCTTGGTTCAGCCTGCAGGAACATTTGCATGGTGTAGATCATCTGCCAACAAGAAATGCCGAAACACATGGATTGTGACGTAGGATATGGCTGTTCACCTCGGGAATTAGGGTACTTTATGGGAAGGGCAAATGAATGCCGGGCAGGCACACACAGACCATGTGGAAGAGCTCGCTTCACAGCCTGGCTCACTCTTCACACCTTGGAGACAGGCTGGTTACTCTGATTTCTCCTGTCTTTCTCCACATTTATGGGCTTCCCAGGTAGCTCAGTGGTGCAGAGCCCGCCAGCCAGCGCCATAGACAAAAGAGACTTGGATTCAATCCCTGGGTCGCAGGATTATAGAATGATGGTCCCTTTTCAACATGTAATAGATACTTTGCAGAGCACCTTTGGATCTGTTAGGGAAGGAGATGGATCTCAGCCTGCTTTTCTGGCCTAATTTCCATTGCGTTAAACCTTCCCTGCTTCCATTCTCCTAGAGCAGGCCTATTCCTCCCCATTAAAAAAAAAAAATCATAGCTGCATTTCCTCTGTGCTCATTAAGCTCTAGTCCCCACATCAGCCCTTGGAATATCACTTGCCTTCTGCCTCAAAATAATCCCAAGTGAACCTCAGGATCACCTGTCTGCTAAGTGGCAGATCCTGGCTTTGAACCCTAAATCCAAAACAGAAAGTTCTAGAACACAAACCAAACATGTATTGGCTAAGGCTGGTGACATGAAACAAAGTTTTTCCTGCTTTGGGGAAATCCCAACCGTTTTCCTCTCCAACTCTATAAAGACCTAGAGGTTGTTTTTTTTTTTTTTTTTTTTTTTACCTGCTATTTTTCTAAAGTGTAACATTAGTAATCACTTTGGCAGAAATTTCATATGAACAGCAAGCTTTTCTTTTTCATTTGCTTTTGCATAGTCTTTTCCATTTTTCATTCGGCTTCTTGAACCCTCCTATCCGTACATTGTAGTTATTCTTATTCACCCAGGACAGGTGTGTGGCACCTTGGAGAAGATGAAGGCAGAGAGCAAATCAGTCAGACAGGAATTATGTTGAAAGATGACTGAATAAATTACCACCTCCCAGGAGTGGTATGAAAAACGGCTATTTCCGTAGGACGCCAGAGCACTTTTTCCTCTCAAGTTCACGTGTACCCCTATGCAAAGGCCCAGGGCGACGGGGGGTCTGTTCTTAGGCTATGGGGAACTTTCTGACAATTCAGTGCCCTCCTTGTGGCCGGGAGGCACTGTGGGTGGTCCAGCCAGCCAGTGCCCCTTCACAGTCTGCTTGGGGGATGAGTTTTCATCACGGACATTTTCATGGACAACTTTGGGGTAAAACAGTTACGGGTCACTAAATGGTCTTGCTAATGAGAGACTGAATATGGCCAGGCCGTATCTGATCATGGACCTCTGACCCGCAGCCGCTGCAGCCATCAACCAGAAATGGTCGGGACTTGTCAGTAACACCCAGCGTCACTAACCTGTGTCGTTACTTCCAACTCAGGACCAGCTAGAGAAAGCCAGCTATGCTCCCAAACCGAGCCCCTAGGATGGCCCGCTCCAGCCTCCCCAGGCTGACAGCCTCCAATCAGAACACGCTGAAGCCTTCCCTTTTCCTTTTGGAAAATGTGCCCTCTTCCTTGTCTGCCTTTGAGCCTCTGTCCAATGCCCCCAATAGTAGCTGACCCCCCTGCTAGAACAAACTTTGTATAGAAGGCCCCAGTTTATCCTCATTTGCGTGGCCTTGGCTTATTTGCTAGGCTGAGTTTGCACTGGGTTCATTTTTTTCCACACAGCTCTTCCACTGTCTATCGACACATGACCTTGATCTGTCCCACCCTTCCCACTTTCTTTTCCTCTCCTCTCCCAGTGGTCCTTTTTTTAACGTGTGTGTGGCCACTTCTGTCCTCAGAGAAAATAATTTTGTTGTTGCCATTAACATGATCATTTTATATGGTGAAGGTCCAAAGTGTACAAGGTGGGTGCACTCATTGTCTTATTTAACCCAGGGGGAAACCTGGCAGATACACTCTGTCCTCATTTCAGGGGTCCGGTTAATGGACAGGCAGGGGAACTGAGTGATCCTGGCTGTCTGAGGAACTAGGAAAGAGGGATGAGAAAGAAAAGAAACAGGAAGAATGAATGAAAATGAAAAAAAAAAGAAGAAGAAAAATTATTTGGCTGAGTTGTATAAAAATTATCTTTTTTTCCCTCCGTTTTAATGAATACAGTGACAATAGTGTTTCTTTAGTTTATTCAAGGCATAGTTTGGAGGCGCAAAGGTATGTGTATCTTTTTAGTACTCTTTATTTTTTAAGTTTTATTGACTTATAGTTGATCTACACTGTCACATTAGCTTCAAGTGTACAGAAAGTGATTCAGTTGTACTGACACATTTGCTTATTGTTTTTCAGGTACTTTTCTCTTATGGTTTTCACAGAATATTGAGTAGAGTTCCCTGGGCTGTATAGTAGGTCCTTGCTGGTTGCTTCCAGGTGGCTCAGTGGTGCAGAATCCGCCTGCCAATGCAGGAGACCCGGGTTTGATCCCTGGGATGGGACGATCCCCTGGAGAAGGGAACAGCAACCGACTCCAGGATTCCTGCCTGGAGAATCCCACGGACAGAGGACCCTGGTGAGCCACAGTCCACGGGGTCACAAAGAGTTGGACACGACCTAGCGACTGAGCACACAGATAGTAGCCTGTGTGTGTTCATCTCCAGCTCCGAGTTCATCCCGTCCCCCCGACCCTCACATTTCCCCTTCGGTAACCATAAGTTTATTTTTCAACAGCTGCACCTCTTGTTTCTGTTCTGTAAGTAACTTCATTTGTATAATTAAAAACAATTAGATCCCACATACCGGTGATATCCTATGGTATTTGTCTGACTTGGTATGGTCCTCTCCAGGTCCATTCACGTTGCTGCAAATGGCATTATTCCATCTTTCTTATGGCTGAGTAGTATTTTGTCTTTCACACAAACATACTCGTTTCCGTACATTACAGATAATTTCCTCCTTAAACTCTATAAGCTGGAGACACCACCCACGTTCCAGGTGAACACAGGTGTCCGTGTGTGTCACCTGTGTGAAATTAGGGTCCCGTGTTCTGTCCTCACTGTCGCCCGCCATGGCGGGAGCCCGCCGCCATGGCAGCCCGCCGGTGAGATGTTTAGCATCCTCCCAGTGACTCAGCCCGAGCCTGAAGCCTCAGTGGTGTGGATCCAAGGTCAGCCGCCTTTGTGTTCCTCATGGTTCGGTTCTCCGCTAGTCTCTGAGATCCTGCAGTTAGCATATATTCTCACAGTGATGTATTTATTATAATGGAGGTGTTCTCAGGGAACCAGATTTAGTAGTTTTAAATCAGAGGCCAGCATGGACTTTTTAGGAGTTCCATTCACAGTAAATTTCAGGCCTGGTGAAAGGTTAGGGAATGGGTTTCCGTGCCGCGTCTCACCCGTCCCACAAACCTCTCCTGGCCTGCAGAGGTGCATTTCTGCGAGCCAGCCATCTGAGGCACACAGGAAATTTCAGAGCATATAGCATCACCTACATGAGGAGCCTTCCAGTGAAAAAGAGGCGGGGGAAAAAAGTGGGCTGGCTGTTGGGTTTATATCCTCAACTCTTGTAACAACACGAGTCTCCTTAACGGAGCACCTCCTAAGCCTGGCGCTGACGGGAATTTGGCTTTTCTGAGCTCAGTTGATAGCCCCTTGGCTGCTGGAAACATTGCCCATCTGTTCAGCTGCCATATTCACCAGCAAGTTGGACCCCCACCCAAGCCCCAGAGGCCAGCATCTCTTGGCTGGTATCAGGATCCACCAAGGTTTCCTACACCGTCAGGCACTGAAGCAGCACCATTATACGGTGTCTTTAGTTAAACGGCCCTGTTTTGTGTGTATCCATCCCCAGCATGCTTAAACGGGGACAGCGCATGTGAGAGGGAGCCCCGAGGTGCCGGAAGCCTGCGGTTCCTTTGTGTCTACGGCAAAGATGGAATCATCGAATTAGACTCTTAAATATCTGTGGATGTCAGGTTGAATACAGGCAGCTATTCCGTGTCTTACTCTGGCAGGAGAACAAGTGCCCTGGAGGTGGGAAGCCATGCGGGTCCCTGGAAGTGTGAGCAGATTGTTGAAAGGGTGTCAGAGATGGGCTGGAGGGCCGCCAGCTGGTACCCTTGGTGCTCGTCCAAGGCCCAGGGCTCGACTCTTGTCTTTACCTGTTACCTGCTGGGTGATTCCTTCTTTTCCCCACCCAAGACCCTCTGTTCATCCGCCTCCAGAGACCCAGCTCACCTCCCCAGGCCAAATCTGGTCTTCCCCTCTGCTGCTGGTTCAGGTAGGAAACGAGCTCTGGAATCAGGCCCACTTGAGTACGAATCTGGGTTATTCCAAACTGGTGGGAGTCATAACCAACCTTACTCTTTCTGAGCCTTAGTTTTATCATCTTTAAAATGGGAAGCCTTATCTACTGTACCTGATGGAGTTAGATGTTATGCAGGTGAGATGGCTGGCAGAATGCCAGGCGCAGAGATGGTCAGCATCATCACTTTCTTCCCTTTTTATTTTATTTTTTCAATTTATTTATTTTTGGTTGCGCTGGGTCTTCGTTGCTTTGCACAGGCTTTCTCTGGCTGTGGCGAGCAGGGGCACCTCCTCACTGCTGTGTGGGCGTCTCATTTTGGTGGCGTCTCTCGCTGCTGAGCGCAGACTCTGGGGTGCGGGGACCTCAGTAGCTGCAGCTCCTGGGCTCTGCTGCGGGGGTGCGGCAGGCGTGGGGATCCTCCTGGGCCGGGGATGGGACCCACGCCCCCTGCATTGGCAGGGGTATTCTGATCCACTGCCCTGCCAGGGAAGTCCCTTGCCCTTCGCTTTCTTGTGATGATTATTTCCTGCGGAGATCAGGTATCTGATGAATGGATGGCTGGCTGTCCTAGGACTGTTTTAAAGGAAACACCTCCGAGGCCCTCACGATAATCCAGGTCCAGAAGGCGACTTGAGAACAAGGCTCTGAGTTACTTAGAACCTGTTTGGAAGCTGAGTCCCATGATGGCCTAATGCGATCGCGGATGCTACAAAGGGGCTGTACGGGAAGCGTGATGAATCACGCAGGCCATCAGCGGCTCACCCTCCTCTCTGGCTCCCAAGGCACAGCCGTTTCTCAACCTGGTCGAGGTCTCCCTGCGAGTCCTTGCCACAGCTGTTCCCGGGGTCAGCTCCCAGCCACGAGCGCCAGGACTCCCGGCACCCCGCTCCCTCCAGGACTCGGGGTTCATCAGACTCAAGGAACGGGTGCTGGGGACAAGATGCCACATCCCTTTTCTTTTTAGATTCTTACTCTTCTGGAATGAAAACAGAGTTGGTAGCTAGGCACACATTTCTTTTATATATGTATGTATTAGGTCATGAATTTCTTAATCTTTGTTAACTTATGAGCTAAGTAAATTCTTTGACTGGACCCAGGTGTAAGGCCTGATTGAACTTTTTTTCTTTTTCCCTCTCTCCTATCAAGAGTCATATGTTACTTTGAAAAAACTTTTTTTTTAAAATATGTAGTCAATAGTACACATGGTAGAAGGAGAAAAACAATTAGGCACTTAGGCAGAAGAAAATTAAAATGTTCTGTTAACTCCATTGCCCTAAGATGATTACTCTTAATATTTTGATATTTTTTTCTCCCCTCCGAGTGATGACTTTTTTAAAAACAAATTTGGGTTTAAGCTTTTAAAAAGTTTAAAAATTTAAACTTTTTTAAAAACAATCTGTGTGTGTGTGTGTGTGTGTGTGTGTGTGTGTGTGTGTATGTATATATATATACACACTAAACATTGCTTAGAAAAACTCTTGCTTTAGTAAGAGTGTACCATATGAGTGAATTTTATTTTGTTTAACCATTTCTCTTTTGTTGGATAGTTAGCCTTTTTATAGTTTGAACACTGTTATTTTTTAAAAATTTTTATTAGAGGATAGTTAATTTGCAATATTGTGTTAGTTCCTACTGTACAGCAAAGTGAATCAGCTACACATGTATACATATTCCATATACATACACATATATCCATACATATACATATCCCATATATATACACATAGACATATATCCATACATAAATGGATTTTCTTCCCGTTTAGGTCACCACAGAACACTGAGTAGAGTAGTTCCCTGTGCTGAGCAGTAGGTTCTCATTGTGAACACTGTGTTTTTGTTTCTTCACACTTTTTTTTTAATTTATATATATTTCTTTAAACATTTTTTCTCCCAGTTTTATTGAGATATAATTGACAGTGCCTTGTAAGTTTTCGGTTGTCCAGCATACTGATTTGACTTACATCAAACATGAAATGGGCAGTGTACTTTTAAAGATAAGAGCTCCAGTTTGTTATTTACTTGTGCCTTGTGTATTTTGTCGTGTAAGCACAGCAGTTATGATGGCTGACTTCCTCAGTATCCTTTCACTTCCACTATGAGCCTAAGCCCTAGGTCACACCCTCTTTGGGAGCCCAAACTGTTGCGGAAACTGCCTTGTAAGTCAGCTCTTTGCTTCTTCAGCAAGGTGCTGTCCCTCATCCCTAGTGGAGGGACGCTCTCCAAAGGCCAGAGTGATGGCAGGGAATGAGCCTGGGGTGCAGAGTCAGCCAGTAAGATTTCAGAGCAGCTCTGACCCTGCGCCTGGGTGTGTGGTTCTGGCGGGGCTTCTCAGCAGCCCCTTACTGGTAGTAGTAAACCAAGTTAATATACTGACACGAGAACCTGAGATGGGAACTCCTTCAGAGGACGCAGAATGATCATACAATCGCTGTCACCGCCGCGGTCCACTCCAGTGATATCTATCAGGCACCTACTATGCGCCAGGCTCTATTTTACGTTCTAGAATATGGCAGTGAACACGCAGGTAACTCTACCATCATGGTCTTTATAGTCAAATGAAAGTGGCAGAAATTAACAGGTAAAACAATAAACTCAGGTGCTTTGGGAAGAGGGACTCAACTTCTATCTAGATTCTGGCTTTTCCAGGATTTAAATAGTAATTTTAGGTGAGCAGTTATTATTTTTGTCTATCTGTCAGTCCATCCAACCATCCTGCCCCCTTGCTCCTCCCCCTCTGTTATTTGTATACATATATGTAATCACATATTTCTAGAGTGTTTCTCCAGGATGTAAATAATAAATTTAGGTGAGCAGTTATTTTATTTTTGTCTAATCAAACAATCTGTCTATTTGCCCATTCCTCCTCCCCATTTGTTTGTTTATTGTCTTTGAACGTCCTAATCTCTCTCAACCTACGTCCTGAGTAAATTGACTGGACATTGGGATGGAACCTATTTTTGCCGCCATCTGCATTTGTGGAAATAGACCAGTATTTCTCAGATTGTGTTCCAAGGACCCCTGGATGTTGCAATTGTGTTCTGATGTGTCCCCATGCGTGTGTGTGTGAGCACACGGGCACACATGTCTGTCTTGGAGACGACTAAGAAGGACTAACTGAGCGTCTACGCTTCACCTGGGCGACCACCTTGAAAGCAGTCGCGAGCACGCCAGGGCGCCTGTGCTTGCGTTTTGAGTTGGCGGTGACTTTGGCCTCACTCAGCTGTCTCCCCAGCTATCTGGTAATTCTCTATCCAGCGTGTACTCTCGGTGCTCATCAACCGTGTGTCACCAAGGCGAAACTGAGGCTCGGGGAAGCCTCAAGGCCTGCGGCGACACAGGCCTCTGGCAGGTGCGAGAGTTGACCTGAGACCCAGTCCCCTCACCCCGAGCTTCTGCCTCTCCCCCCTGTCAGCAGCACCCAGCGCGCAGGGTCTCAGACTCCAAATCTGATGTGATTATTGAGGAGAAACCAGCTTATTAGATGCTCCAGAGCTTGCCTTTCCTTTCTAAGAACTTGATATAATAAAGTTGGCTTGATCTCCCCAGCCCGTATCTTGAGGGAACAAGTAAATTAAACAAGTAATTATATCCATAATGTTTTCAGAAGTTAGAAGATTTAAATACGTGAATCTCATCTGCGTGTACCGCCTTTTGTCTGCGATGTTTCCTGCCAGAAGATCTCTTGACAGGAAATAAACATTAAAATAATCTTTAATCCCTTGTCTGGTCTATTACCATTAGCAGTTGAGGCACTTTAATTTTGTGGGATTTTAACTACAAAATGGAACAGCTAAGTAGTGATAATTGGGTTTGGAATTATACGGTCATTTATATCAACAGAGATGCAGGAGGCTGGGAGGGAGGGTGATTAATTATTTACTATTTCCTGGCTGTGGTTCCTTTTATAGAATTTTCTGATATGTTCAGAAATGTTATCACCAAATGAAAGTAAACAAAGTAAACAAATCTGTGATCCAAAGCCTGATTTAGAGGTTAGACTGGATTTAGGAGATCTGGGCTTGATTTTTCATGGACTCCTGTGGGCCATCCGTGCTCCCCCACTCAGGATCCCACCTGCTCTGATTTGGAATATGGTTGTCTTTGTGCATCTTAAAAACTTCACGGTGCGCAGCCCTGGGGAGATGCCTTGGTTGGCCGGGGGAAAACAAAACCAACATCGAGTCAGAGGTCTGTTCAACGCCAACGGCAGGTTTGGGAGGGGGTCCTGGCTCATTCTTCCCTCATCTTGACGGGCCTCGTCACAGCGTGGGGAGACAGAGGAGCAGAAGTACCAGCTCGAAAGGGAGAGTGATGTTTTGCTGTTAGTTCTCCCGTGAGCACACGAGTGCGCATGCCTGTACACCCGTGTGCTCAACCCAGGGCCCCCTCTTCGTGCCCCCCCCCCATCGTCCAGCGGCCCCTGGACGTCACGGGGTCAGGCCTTTGCGGTGGGTGGCCATGGGCCAGACACGCGTTTCTCCTTTGTGGCCTCTTGGGGATGAGCATCTTTTTCGCCCTCCTCCACGCAACTCCTTCAGAAGCCAGGGGCCGGGCGCCTGCAGCAGATTCCTCTGTCTCGTTAAGACTGATGGGCCTTTGGTCTGATGTGATCCACGGGCAGCAGGAGGACACGCACAGAGAGGATGTGGACGCTGCCCACTGCGGCGGCCGGCGTGGCAGTCACGCATCCCCCGCGGCCCTGGGATGTCAGGGCCTGCGAGCCTGTCTGGGGAGCACGGGTGTTTCCTCTGGGCTCATGCGTGCGTTTAAGCCGGCAGATCTTCAGGCCCCCGTGGTGCTCTCTGAGTATATCAGTGGCACCTCCCTTCCTCCACCGCAGGGTCCAGACACCAGACGGACATACTGGTGCCCCCTTCACCCCCCATGACCTGCCGTCACTGGGCCGCCTCACCAGTGCCTTGGATCTCCCCGTTGGTCATCCCCGTCATCACCGCCCCAGCTCCGCTCACCGTTGTCCTTGGCCGGGGCCCTTACCTCCGCTCCTCCCCGATCGCCCCCCGGCAGCTGCCCTGGGCCCACGTGCACTTGCCTCGGCCTGCCGCACGGAGGCCTGCGGACGGCTCGTGGGCCCCTCCTGCTTTTCCCGGCCCTTGATTCCTGGAGGATGCGGGGGCCGCTTGGCCTTCTGTAGCCTGGGCGGCGGAACAGAGCAGGGCTCGAGCCTTGGTTTGTTGCTGGTGCTCTTGTTTATTGGTGCTACTTGCTCCATTTTGCTCTTGTGGGGAGGGTGGACGTTGGTGGTCATTCTCACGAGGAGGAATCGCATAGGGCTGGACACTCCTGGGGGCAGGACTCAGGCCCAGGTGACCTTGGCATTCACCTGGTACCACAGTGTCTCAGTCTCACACTATTGACTTTTGGTTCCATAGCTGTTTGTCACGGGGGCCTTCTCATGCTCTGTGGGATCTTTACCAGCAATCCAGATCTCTTCTCACTAGACGACAGCGGCCCCCACCGCCCTCCCAAGTCTTGCAAAGCCAAAAACTTCTGTGCAGAGTCTCAAATATCCCTTGGCCAGGGGGCAGAATCACCCCTCGTTGAGAACCTATGCTTCATACACTTCTCTAGAGTATTGACGGTTTTTGTGTTTTTTTAATCCAAGGGAAAGTTTTTATACTCTTATAGAACAAAGGAAAATGTTGATAAAACCAAAAAATGATATGAGCTTCAACTTTGGTAATGTTCGCTGCGTGCCGAGCCCTACTCTAAACACTTGGTGTGTGATCGGTAATTTAATCCTCACAAGAAATGATGTTCCTGGAGTTATGAGTTATGTGAGTTTGTGTGTCTTCTCCTCTCAAGAGGACACCAGTCATTGGATTTAGCCCCACCAGAATCCAGTACCACCTCATTTTAACTTAATTATATCTGCAGAGACCCTTCTCCCAGATATAGTCTGAGGTTCCAGGTGGACTTAAATTCTGTGGAAATGCTATTTAACCAAGCACAAGCGCATTCAGCCTCTGCATAGTGCAGAGAGGTGACCGGATCACTTAAAGTGCAGATGAGCAAGTGGCAGAGCTAAGGATTCAAGCCACAGCCCAAACTTGTGACCTCTGCACTGGTGACTCTCGAGGGCTGGTCCTCGGCCCTGCGGCAGGGGCCCCACCTCCGGGGGCTTGTTGGGTGGGCAGGTGCTCGTGGCCCGCCCCGCCCCCACCCCAGGCCTCCTGACTCAGGAGCTCTGGGATGGGATCCAGACAGTGCGCATCAGCCAGCCCTCCAGGGGCTTCTCACGCACCCTAAGGTTTGAATAGTCTGGCGAAAAATGCAATGTAAGAAAAATATCTTTCAAAGCCTCGTTTTAATCAATTATCAAATGGTTCTTGAGTACAATTACTCATCTCTTACTCCAAAAGGTTGGGAAGGAGAATTCTGTTTATTTGTCTAAAGGGATCTTTTCTCCTAGTTCACCAGCACCCAAAAACATCTGAAAAAAAAAAATCACACTGGTCCGATATTTGCCTATATAAAGATGGGAAGCGCCGAGTGTCAAAGATAAATTGGGAAAAGCATTTTTGTTTGTCTAAGTCTCTATGCTTGTTTAGACGTAAATAAGCCTGCCTCTTCTCAGATGTTTATTTCAAGAGAGCAAGCCACCAGGCTTCCAGCTCCCTTTCGTCAGCTGCCTTCTCCTCCCCAGGGCCTTCCCCACCAGGAACTCAACTCACCGTTTGTGCGTACAATGCAGTCGCCTCATTTTAGGCTCATCGGTACATTGTTAATTGACCTTCATCTCCTGTTTCAACTCAAAGCAAGCACATCATTCTCCATGGTGACATGGGAGTTGTACCCGCGTTTACTCTTTTTAGCAAGCTTTATTATCCTCTGTTTCGAAGGCCCTTTCCCCCATCTGTTGACTTTTGTATACTCTGCTTCTTCTTTTTTGTTGTTATTTTATTGCAGGTTATATAAAATAATGCCATCAGCAGGAGGGAGGTTATTACCTTACAGAGAAAGTATTGAAAGTAGATTGGCCACCGCCAGCCACCCTCTAAACATGCACTTCTGCGCATGGAGGTCCCACATCTGTGGCAGAAACCCCTTCCGTTTATTTGAGGAGGTTTGGGGGAAACAGAAGGAAAGCAGAGGCACTGATACTCTCCCTGGAGGTGGAGGAGGCCCCTCAGTGCAGGAGGCGCCTCCAGATGGACTTCTTGATTTCTGACGGGAGAGGTCCCGGGCTGGAGATTTAGTGATGAACATCCAGAACGCCCCGCCTCTTCTGTCAGATAATTCCTGAAACCAACCAGGGTTTCCAGATCTTGGGAAAGCATTTCCCATCTCTTTGCTCTTGTTGCTGCTTGCCACTTCACTCAGGGGAAATAAACAGTAAAAGCAACTGGAAGCTCATGGTGAAATTTCAAATCCTTTGATAACATTTTAAAAATGAAGTTTTCCTTTGTCCCTCATCTCCTAAGCTCTCTTCAAAAGAAACCACCTATCAAAGGTGTGCTGTGGATTCTTCCAGAAACTTGCTATACGTTTACCATCAGATATAGATAGATGTACTGTGTGTGTGTGTGTGTGTGTGTGTGTGTGTGTGTGTGTGTGTGTATGATATTGATGTGTGTACAGTTACAGATACGTGTACAGAATACGAGAGTGGGTAGCCATTCCCTTCTCCAGGGGGTCTTCCCAACCCAGGGATCGAACGTAGGTCTCCTGCATTGCAGGCAGATTCTTTCCTGTCTGAACCACCAGGGAAACCCATAGATACGCATAGCCTTCTAAAAAGTGCATGCAGCCAAGACCCTCAAACACGGTTTGTTTATTACCTTGCTGTTTGTCTGCGGTGACTCTTAGAGACCCTCTGGTCACCTGCACAGGTCGCGAGGCCGCCCGGTGTGCCATGACTGCACAGTAGTCCCCCGTGTGGTGCCCTGTCATTCCCTCACCCACTCCTCTCGCAACACGTGTAGGGTGAGTCCGTCTCGCTTTTCAACACGATCTGGTAATGAGCACGTCTGTGTATGCGTTTCACGTCACAGGGTGACTTTCCAGAAGCAGATGTGCAGGAGCACCGGTTGTGAGCATCCTTGACCCGATGGGTTTCATAGGAATTGCCACATTGTCCTTTCCAACAGTGGCACCAGTTTCCTCTCTACCGTCTCCCCTGAGAATATGTGTGTCACCCCAGGAATTGTCTCCAGCAGCAGCAGGAGAAGCAGAAGAGAGGGCTGGATCATGAATGACAGGTCAGCAAGTCAGTAATCAGCACCCCATTTTAAAAAATTTATGGGGTCATCATTTTATGAGCAATCTTTTATGAAGCAACCACTTCATAACACCGTGTAGCCCAATCCCCAAGCCTGGCATTTTTTTCCCCTCCCTTTTCAATACATCACATTGATTTTCTGTATGACTTTATCTGCTTAATACAAAGTGGGATTGAACAGTTATTTGTCTGGGTTTGACCATTCCTTATCAAACATTTATGATTTAGCTTTCTCCACAGTGTCTTCTTGTAAGGTGTTTCTTATTTTTATCTTTTTCCGTAAAGGTAGGATTGTGTTGACAGCGCTATAATAAATCTCTCTTGAAAGAGACGGGTGGCAGAGGGTGGGGAGCGGGTGGGAGCCCTGTGTCTGGGCTGTTTGAGGGAAAGCATGGATTGTGTCTGGACCAGAGTCCTCTTCTAATCCTTAGGAACTGACATCTCAGCTTCGGGATTTGTGACATACAGGAATTGGGTGCTTCTCCCAGATGGTAAAGCATCTGCCTGCAATGCAGGACTTGGGTTCAATCCCTGGGTTGGAAGATCCCCTGGAGAAGGGAATAACTACCCACTCCAGTATTCTTGCCTGGAGAATTCCATGAACAGAGGAGCCTGGCCAGCTATAGTCCATGGGCTCCCAGAGTCAGACACGACTGAGCGGCTGACACACACACACACAGACACACAGACACAGACACACACGCACACACACACACACACACAGAGGAAGCGTGGAAAGATGCTGCTCTGACGATGGATTGCCTGGCATGTAAGTGAGGCTGGTACAGCCAAGGCCAGATCTTAGAACCACCTGCTGTCTGCACATAGATGAATGTCCCTGTCAAGGTCAAGGCAGGGTCACCAGCAGTCACTGAAAATCTTGGTCAGAATTTAATCTGCAGACAAGAGATTGGAAAATTGCAGACCAGATGTGATTTCCCGTTGTGAGGACTCGATGAGTTAGTCCAGGTAAAGAGCTCACAGAATGAGGGGCATGTAAACATGGGTCGTTGCCCTCAGAGTAGCACCTCCTCTTATCTTATTATCCATGTTTCACTTTTGCTGCTGCTAAACTAGGCATCAGGCATCATTGCAGAATCTGGAGATGCTAGGTGAAATTAGAGAAAATCTCATCGCTCCTGGAGCTTACATGTACGTTCCAGGGGGAGACCAAGGCGTTAGATTGTTTCACACGGAGATGAAGAAAGAGAAGGAGGTCTGCAGTGACTGTGTATGCGGTCAGAGATGGCTTTGGAGGAGGAGGGTATTTCAACCCAACCCTGAGTGTTGACAGCCATGCAGACGACTTAGGATGGAGAATCCCAACCAGGAGCTCGGCGAGTGCAAAGGCCCTGGGGTACAAATATGCTTGACCTGCTCAGGGGACAGGGTGCGCCTGCTGTGGTTGGAGCCAAGTGACAGACGAGGAGATGGAGAGAAACGCTAGACTGGAAGCCACCATGAAGAGTCGGGCCTTTATCCTAATCATGATGAGAGTCGTTAGAGGTTTAAAAGCAAGAGGGCAGCATGGTTTGAGTCAAACTTTTTATTTTTTTTTTATTGGTTTTGCCATACAATGACATGATACCGCCATGGGTGTACACATGCTCCCCCTCCAGAACCCCCCTCCCTCCTCCCTCCCCCCGGGAAATCTCGATGCACCAGCCCCGAGCATCAATCCTGGGCTGGCGATTGATTACACATATGATAATTAACATGTTTCAATGCCATTCTCCCATATCATCCCACCCTTGCCCTCATCCACAGAGTCCACGAGTCTGTTCTATACATCTGCGTTCCTTTTGCTGTCTCGCATGCAGGGTTCTCGTTACCATCTTTCTAAATTCCATATATATGCATTAGTATACTGTATTGTTGTTTTTCCTTCTGGCTTACTTCACTCTGGATAATGGGCTCCAGTTCTGTCCACCTGAGTGGAACTGATTCAAATGAATTTTTTTTTAATGCTGAATAATATTCCATTGTGTATATGTACCACAGCTGAGTCACACTTTTAAAAAGAGGTGGTTTCAGTCTATAGGAGGCAAAAGGAAGGACCAGTCGGGAGGTAGCCCAGGGGCCTGAGAGAGCAGTAATGGTGACTTAGACCAGGTGAAAATGAATAGATGGAGGAAGGAGGTTACACTCAGGATCCATAATCCCACGGAGCTCATTTGAGCGTAATCGTCTGTTGGCCTCTCTCCCGCTGGACCGCAGACCCGAACCCTCCTTGTCCACATCCTGATACCCAGCATGGGCCGGCCACCCAGTGGACACCCACTGCGTGTTTGCCGCCTGCGTGTTGTTGATGGACCACCCATGGAGGAAGGGGCTGGCTGGAGCCAAAGCCGCCTCGGCTCCTGGCCACAGATCCTAAGAACTTCTGCCTCCATCAGGCAGGCTCGTGCATGGCCTGACTCCTGGAATGATGCCTTCAGCCCTGTCCCTTTACTCTAACAGAAGCTCTGAGCTTGTAAATAATGTTTTCCTCTTAAAATGCGAGCAGCCAGAAGAGCCTGTGGTGTCACAACTCCACACACAAATATTTTATGTTTTTCTTTCCTTTCACACATGAACACGGTGTGTCAACACTGGTGCATCTGTGAAGAGCAGGCGTGTCAGGTGGCCAGCGGAATAGAATCTCAGCCCAAGGATCCATTATGTTCTCCCTGAATTAGACTTGTTGAGGCTCTCTTTAAATAAAGTGGGATGTTTCTTAATAAATTAACAGTTAAAAATAGGAAAATAGACTCCGAGGGGGGAAAAAAAAAACAAGGTCCCAGGCAACAAGAGCCCAATTCTCAATGTGTGCGTGCGTGTAAAACGGAATTTGCCAGACATGAATAGGCACTTACAATGTGACTAGAATTGTCTCTGTCATGTGTCAGCCTAATAGCCCAAACCCCGGTTCAATACAATGAACTCGGGAAGGTTTGCTTAATGAAAGAACTGACGTTTTCTGTGCAGTGGCCGCATTCATCAGCCTGCATCCTGTTCATTACACGACAAAGGGCTGCCAATGGGAATTGGTAGGGTCATCTGTTAGGTAAACGGGTCGGGGACAAAAGATAGCTGAGGCCAGGGCCCGTGGAATGGAGGAGCGAGCCCGGTCAGGGGCAGCCTGTTTCCCAGTTGATGCAAGGGCCTTCGGGATCCTGGGCTGGATTCTGGTTATGCCCCATCCTGACGGCACATCCTGGACACCCTGGCAGGGTGTTCTCACTTATCCTCAGCATCTCCCTCCCCATCGCGGCATCAGTAGGGCTGCTCACAGTGACTGGGTATCACCCTGCGTCTGGGCACGTGGGACAACTCTTACCTTCCCACCCCCTGACTTGCCTTGGCCGGTGGAATCTGGGTGGAATTGATGTGTCAGCGAGACACACTCTTGGAGGCAGAGCATGGTGTGTCCTGCACCACACCCTCTGCCACACTGGCCAGCAAGATTTCCGACACCAGCCGCCCTGTTAGAGAAAGGACAAAGGCAAGAGCCTCAACCGACCCACGATGGACATGGAGACGTGAATCGTGCTTCTGCACTGTGACCTGAGACGCCGAGATGCGGGGGCTTGCTTGTTACAACACTGTCACCTAGTTCACCCTGACTGCTTACACCCGCCGTTCAGGCACAGAGGGCGCCAGGGTGACAGACCAGGGCGACCGGAGCCCGGAACAGTGGGTCACTTCTTAGCATACCCAGAGTCTGTTGTGCAAAGTTGGAATATTGTAATTTACCTTTAAAAAAAAATCATTTTTAAGATCTCTGTATGTCAGTAAATTTCAGTTAGCCTCTAGAGTCTTTGTTGGGGAGCCTGTCAGATGCCTTAGGCAGATCCCTTCTTCCGTGAGTGTGGCCGGAGTCACTGGAAATCGCAGAGAACACGAGATCTGCTGATTAGCACAGTCATCTGGGGAAGGGCCACTGCAGAGGAGGGCGCAGGCCCGTTACTTCCAGGCAGCGGTGGTGGTGGACTGGGGGCTGGTTTACATCAGTCCTGCCTACCTCTTACTTAATGGGACTGTTTGGTTGTGTTCTTTCCTGGAGAGATTAGTGATTGAAAGGAGGAGATTTAGAAGGGAGAGATAAAAGTTTGCATTTAATTCTCCTGACAGGCAACCTCCTAAGAATGCTTCCTAAGGGGGCTCTATGATAAATTCAGACTTAAACCAGAGGACAGCGTCTCCAAAAGACAGTACTGATGTCCAGGTGGTGACGTTTCCATAAAATAAAGAGACTTTCAAGGGGCTTGAGGGGAGTCACACTGTCGTTACGTGATCTCTGACCCTAAGAACCCCAGCCCGTTGGCTGAGTTAAAATCTCCCTACGTAATTGTCGTTTTTTTAATACACGCAAGGAGGTTTTAGAGGGTAGAATCTGCGTGTGTTTCTTGAATGTATTCATGTGTGAGATCATGGTTTCTTCTCCTGTTCCTTCTCCCCAGCGTGTCGCACGGTCTTCCTTTCCACCAGCAGGAATGTGGGCTTTCACAGACCGGCAGCATCTTCTGTCTCTGTAGGGTCCTGGTGGGTGTTCCTGTGGCTTTTATTAACGGACTCGGGACAGTGAGCAGCAGGCAGTGTGTAAACATTCGCTCTGCCAGCGTTGAGAAGCCGTAACTCCAGCGTGCCCGGCGGGTCAGGGTCTGACACTGCCTCTGCCATTCACTGGCTGAGCGGCCCCCATCGTATCACACAACCGTCCTCAGTGTTTCCTTCTCCGTGAATGGAGGACCGAAGCAGCCCCTTCGCACCTTCGCCAGCCAGTAGACTGGGAGAAGCAGGTGAGCTCGTGCCAGCTGCAGGGTTAAGGTCCAGCCCCGGCCCATAGGTCAGTGTGTGTTCTGTCCCATTCCTGTTCCTATAGGTGGCCGCAGTGATGGGGGCATGGCCTTTGCCCTGAAACCCCCAGCAGCGGGAGGAAGTCCAGCACTTGGCACATTGTCAACTGCCAGTCCCAGAGAATCCTGGCTCAGTGAACCTGAAACGAGGAGGCACCCAGAGTCCTGATTGGGGCAGCTCCAGGTGGGGTGGCTTCGGGGCTCA
Organism: Antilocapra americana; assembly: GCA_007570785.1. Classification (NCBI taxonomy): domain Eukaryota; kingdom Metazoa; phylum Chordata; class Mammalia; order Artiodactyla; family Antilocapridae; genus Antilocapra; species Antilocapra americana. The sequence goes on along the minus strand of ML663568.1, from coordinate 17,381,712 downwards.
GTATGCTTCTGTGTGACCCACTGTCCACACAAGGGATGCCCCAAGCTGAGTCTGTGATGGGCTCGGAAGTGGAGCCGCGCGTGAGCTACAGAGGCAGAGGGGAGTTGACCTTGATCCTAGTTGTCCAAGTTTGAAAGCTCTGTATCTCCGTTTTCCCCTCTGTAAGATGGACATCGCAGCATTGTCTCATCACACAGGGTCGTGGTCCAGGAGCTTTGCATTAACGGCACAGCCCCGCACCCAGCACGGTGCGCTCTGGACATGTGGTCTTCAGGGATCACAAGAGGAAAGAGACGCGCACAGTGTCACTCGCGTGGCGGCCGATGGCCTGGGTGCCCAGGCTTCAGCTGATGGTGGACGAACACTGCAGCACACTTCCTGTGCTGGAATCCGTAGCCTCTGCCTTGGAAAATCGTGCAAAAGGGTTTGCTCTCTTCCTTAATTAAAAGTAGGTTCACCACAGCCGTGGCTTTTTAAAAACCTACATCATTGCTTACTACAGACATAATCCGCCGTGGAAAGAATTCAGTTTTTCCCACTCTTAGGAAGCCCCTTGCACATACATGTCTTCATTCTGTTTGGTGGCAAGAGAACACCACACTGCTCGGTGGATTTGCTAGTGTGTTCCCTAAGAATCCACGGGTGACCTTGTCTGTAAACCTTTGGCATTAAAACTTCAGGTTTCTGCTCCCACCAGCAGACCGTCTTTCTCAAAGCAGGGCCATATGTCTGTTTTAACAGCATCATTAGACTTGGGCAGGTTGACATGACTATTTAATGAATTATCTTGATATAAATATGCTTTTCTGGGTCTTATTATTTTTTTGTTCCGTAGAAAGTGATAATGATGAAAATTAACAGGATACTGATCAGAATACCGATTACTGTGCTCTGCTGTTCTAATGACCTCATTGGCGAGCCTCCCCTCTGTTTCTCCCGTGCCAGTCTCTCCCCGTCACCCTGATCCTCCCCTGCCTATCCTGAGAGCATCAGTGGTGCGGCTCTGAAGCAAAGGCGGCTCTGTGGTTTCTCCTGCGCCGTATAGCTGTGTAAGGTGAACGGTGGCGCCATTCTGATGCACCTGCCGCGTCTAAAGCACATGATCATCTGGTCAGTGGCTGGTGCCCTCAGAGCCCCGGTTTCCTCATCTGTCAGCAGAGATGGGAGATGCCCCCATCTCACTGAGACGCAGCGTCCAGACTCAGATGAGACAACGTACGTAAAGCACTTGGCACACAGCCTGGTCCACCCCAAGTGTGCAGTAAATAATGACCGTTATTATGGTTGCTATCACGTAGAATGGAAATTTACTTAAGGATGCATAGGCAGTATTCAGTTACCCTCCCTGATAAAAAGTAATAAAGGTATGGATTGCAAAATAGAAACTGCACAGAAAGATCGCTGGGCATTTTAAAGTGGTGAGAGGAACGCACATAGGCGCCCAGTTTTCAGGTATCTAGGTTCCCTCCTACTCAGCCCACCCCAGCAGGGGTTGGCCTGCCAAGGGGCAGTGGAAGAAATATGATTCCTGATATCCTACCGGGAAAATAATTCAAGTTTGGATAGTTAAGAGTTAAATGTCACTTTGAGCCCCAGGATCCTGATTGAAAACCATCCCATCACCCTTTTCCACACTCACCTCTAGGAAAAGTTTAGAATACTGGCAGGGCAGCAGATACGTTTAAATGACATTCTTCAAATGGCAGATTTCATGAAATCAATCACCAGCAGACAAGCCAAAAAGAAATTTTCAGGGAGCTTGGAAATGTCTCTTTCTGTCTCCCCACCTCCATCCCCACCCCACGGTTGAAGGTGATAACTGTGGACTGAAACCTTCCCAAACAGATGAAAATGCAAATCGGAGCATTTATCATAAAAATGCAGCGCACTAATGTGCCCGTTAACACGGTCTTCTACAGCCAGGCCGGTGACCAGAATATTTTCACACTCAAGAGGTCAGAGAACAGAGTAGCTGTAGTTCGGCTGTTTCCGGGAAGTGTGTGCACTTGTCACAGTCCGGCTTCTGTGGCCGCCCACGTGTGTGTCTGTTCTGATGGTGGCAGGACTGTTAGTGCCCCCAGTAAGCAGGACCGCACGAGAAACCAGCCACCTCCGTACTTCCCTCCACCGCCGGTCACCCAGAGGAGCCCGTTCTACCTCGTGCCACCAGATGTTACCGCCTGCCAACAGAGCGGCCGAAGAGGTGCTTCAGCTAAAACGGTCCGATGAAATTGCGGAAACCAGAAAGACCACAAAGATCCCCCAGAAGACCATCACTGGCCCGGAGCCCCCCCATTTCCTGGTCCCACATTTGTACCGATTAGGGCCTGACAGCTCTTGAGTTTCCAATGATAACAGCCATCTGACTTGATCGGAGTTCAATGGATTTTCACTAAAATAGAATCATCGCCTCGGTGATGGATAGAAAAAGTAAAGCAATACATCCTGATGAACTGTGCCTGCCTCCTTCCTCTCCCCAGCGGTGACCTTGTGCAATCCATAAGAGAGCCAGGCGGAGCCCTAGCCACCGCCGCCGCACGTCAGGACTTGGAAATATAAGTAGCTTTGAAACCCATCAGTGGGGTGGATGAGGGAACGGCCGGAGATAGCAATGGATCATGCTTAGAGGGCTCGGAGGGAAGCAGGGGACGCTGAAGGTCAAGGCAGGCATGTCCTCGCGGAAAAGATCCAGCCCTCATTCTCATTCACAGGAGGCGGTGGGTCCGCCAGGCGAGATCAGGAGAAGAGTACAAGAAAAGAGGGATTTCCGGAGCATGTAATTTCTTCTCAGAGGTGCAAGGCTCTAGAGGATGGTGCAGAATGTTCGCTGCCCAAAGAGCAAAAGGGAGCCGCACCCCACCCCAGGCTCTCCCTCAGAATAGCGAGAGGCAGGCTGCACAATGACCCGCTCAGCCCCTCGAGACACTGCCTTTGTTTTCCAAGTTCTCCAACCCAGTGAGCTCAGCCGACTATGAATATCATGAAAACCCCTGATCATCCTTAAGGACGCCAGCCCCGGAACAGAAGAAAGAAACCTGCCTTGAACAGGGCATCCAGGAAGCTCCCAGGCCGGGTGCATCCTCCCACACCCAAGCCCCACGCACTTGGCGGGGTGGGGAAGAAGCTTCTGGGTGGTTCTTCTGGAAGAAGTTAGACGTTGGCAGGCGCCCGTTAGTGTTGGGTACAACTCGCTAAAAGAAAATATTAAAATAAAAATGAGATCATAAATTTGGAGCCACAGTCACCAAGCCTAAAGTGCAAATTGCCAAACAAGTCAAGAGACTCATTAGCATTTTATGTAAATCAGTTATTACTGTTCTCCACTTCCTTAATTATCCATGTTATTTCAATACAACCCCTTCTTTGATGTCCCAATTCTATATTTAAATAGTGCGAGATTTCTATCGTTTCCTCCCGCAGAGGTTTGTGCCATGCAAAAAACATGCCAAGAGCAGCTATTTTAGAGACTACAGGGAAATGTTTAATTGGTTCATCCCATCTGAGTTATGAGGGTGTATTACCGAGCACATAAAATCAGAAACACGGAAAGCACTAGCTTGGAGAAGTTGACTAAAACCTTCGAGAGACAGAGAGATCACTTGAAATTTCGCCCCCAAGACTCTTTGGGTTCTCCATGGGAGCTGGTTCAAGGGGAAATTTTGCAAACTCCATTGAATTTTGCTAAACGATTGATTTATAATTGAAATATTTGGAAACAAAACCCCAAAGCCCTCTTCCCTTTGGCACAGAGTCTTCCTTTTGGTCAGTTAGAGGGAACACAAGAGGACAGAGAGGAGGAGAAGCATGAGCGGATGTGTGAGCAGGGCACGCGGTCCCCACCTCACTTCTTTTTAGTTGGTTTGTCCTCAGTGGGAAAGGAACCAGGGACTTCTCTGGCAGCCCAGTGGTCAGGACTCTGGACTTCTGCTGCAGGGGACACAGATTTGGCCCCTGGTCCAGGGAGTAAGATCCCGCATGCCTCGAGATGCGGCTAAAAGAATTTGTTTTTAATTAAAAAGAAAGAGGAACCATCGCAAACTTGAAGATCACAAACTTGAAGGCCGAGTTTGCTGATGTCTTATTCTCAAAGTTGTCTAGAATTAAGGGTTGGGGGGGAGGTGAATCTCAGAAATCCCAGCAAACAGTGTCTTTTCATTAACACATGAGCTTCTGCAGTAACAGTGCAGCCCCGGGGACTTTAATAGTCACTCTTAGCATCTCCTAAGCAGCAGACTTCATCCTCTTTGCCAGTTGCCGGTATCTTTCTACCTCCCAGCCTGTCACATATCTTGTTTTTAAATACTTTATTTAAAAAGAAATAGAGGCTCTTTGAATGTGAATTGTAACTGAACACAGAGGTAAATGGGAATTCCCTGGTGGTCCAGTGGTTAGGACTCAGTGCTTTTGCTACAGGGGTACAGGTTTGATCCCTGGTTGGGGAGCTAAGATCCTACAAGCTGCATGGCACAGCAAAAAAAGAAAAAAAGCAAACAACAAACCCTAGAGGTAAACGGATGGAACTTGACTCTAACCTTGTACTTTCTGGATGATCATTGTATCTGATTCCCCCACCGCCACCCCGAGGAAATAGCAGGTCTGAGAGAAAGCCAGTGTGGTAATGTAGGATTTGATGACTGGTAGACGCCAGTACTCTTGTCTGGAGAATTCCCTGGACAAAAGAGCCTGGTGGGCTCTGCAGTCCATGGGGTCTCAAAGAGCTGGATGTGACTGAGCTACTAACAAATAAAGACTCCAGTTCAAGACCACGCTGCGTAGCTTTGTTCAAATCTGTCTCATAGTCTCCCCACAGTGAAACATGACTGACAGTGTTTGCCTTGAGTTGTCATACAGATTAGCGTTAATATGTATGTTGACTGAAAAAGACGCACAAAGTGAGAGTTGTGAGTTAAGTTTTATTTGGTGCAAAAGGAAGACCGCAGCCCAGGAGACAGCCCCTCAGATAGCTCTGAGACAGGGCGCCAAAGCGGTAGTGGCCAAATCTCAGTAAACAGGACTTCGGTGAAGGGGGAGTTCAATGCAATCAAGCACTTATCTTACAAAAGGTTTTCTGCTAATCAGGAGGAGCTGATGTCACCATGAAGGGATTTAGTGTTTCTCGAGAGATGAGGAAGGATTGGAATCATGAAATCAGTTCCTGAAAATATCTAAGTGTGTCTAAAGACACCGGTTTCCCTGGGGCACAAAGTGCCTCCTCTCTGCGGTCTACCCGGAACTCCTCCGGGGGTAGTGAAGGTCAGCAGACGCACATGACCTAATCCTTGGAGAGGTAGCTGGCATCACCCATGGCAGGGACCACTTTGTAGCTGACATGTATGAAGGGGTTGGTATACAGTAGGAGATTGAGTGGTAAGCATGAGCCTCTATCCACTGTGCCGAATGTTTACACAGATGATTGGATTGAAACAAACACTCAAAACACTCATCAAAATAAGGACGATTACTCCTGTGTGTCTTTCCCAGAGGAGGTAGTTTCTGGTGGTTTGACCACGGTCGCAGGGACAAGCACAGAAGTGGTGATCTTAATCCAAAAGTTCTGTAAGCTGGAGCAGTTGCTCTAACTATACACTGTAGTAAGCTTAAAAGAAGGGAAAAAGAACCGCAGCATTTCTATATCCCCTGTCTACTTAAATAAAGAATATTTACAGAAAACTCATCTCTGTAGACTGAAATGCTTTCAGTCTTTAATCTGACTTATTAGTTATTTATTTAACAAGGACTTTTATGGGGCTTGCCATGTTTCAGTGCTCTGTCCTGAGCACTTTCAACGAGTAACTCATTTAGCTATTTAATAAATATTTATTTTGAGAGCAGACACGAGGTTTTATGGGAGAATTCCACAAAGCCGGGAGCAAGGACCCTTCCTTAGGGCTGGTGATCTTGTAAGTCCCTGGGCCCTGGCCTGTGTATATGCTTTTTTTTTTTTAAGATAAATTGCATTTTTAAAAACATTTTTCTGTTCAAACATATGGCGTACTCATTATAGAAAGTTTGGAAAATATAAGAAGTTGTAAGAAAGAAAAAAAAATTTAAGGATTTATAATCCTTTACACATTGTTAACATCCATCCAAGATTTTAGTGGAAAGAGAAAACACACGGTCCAGGGCCAGGGCTGTTTTCCAGCCTCTTCTTCCTTTTGCTTGTTTAAAGAGTCTTCGAGTCATTCAGAAGTAACTACTCCTCGTAAAAGCTCAGTGACTGGAGGCAGAGCCTGCCAGGGGTTCTAACTCCTGAGCCCTGCTTCTTCTTTTTACAGCTCGCTGTCTTCTTCCACATGGATATGAAACTAGCTTCCACCATAGCCTCAGGTAGGACATTTCTTTGCAGTCCAAAGCATAAAAAACTGGCATGCCACTGCCCCCCCCCCAAAAGTAGCCCCTTGCCCCTTCTGTCACCGCCCCCCCATTGAAATCCGGTCCTTTGGACCTTGGTGGCATGGACTATTCTCTGCCTTTTATCTTTACTGTTTTCTTTACCCCGGGACTTCCTGTTGTAGAAATCTGATCGCTTACCTGAAAAGCTCCTGTGTGCTGCACACCTCAACCCCCCCACAACGCCCGCCAGTGACTGGTGGGGTTTCATCACCAGAAAAGCACATTGTTCCAACTCTAAAAGTCTGCAGTCTAAAATCATCATCATGTATTTTCATCAGGATGAAATATCGGGCGCTCTGCTCTGTGCAAGGTTTTATTAATGATGTGCTGTCAGGGGCTGGATGTTCTGCATATTTGCATATTAAACAGCTGAGTGAAGAAACATTCTTTTTATTGCTGCAGGGAATAAATCAGTTTAAAGCAAGTTCTCATCATTTATACTCCTTTCAGCTAAGTCTTCTTTTATTGAAATAAATTGTTGAAGTGCTTTTGCTCATTCTTTGAATACTGATGAAATTTACCTTGATAGGACCTCGGGAAAAATAATATTTTCTTAAAGGTGCAGTATTGTTCCATTTCTGAGTATTACTTTAATACATTATTGATAAGATAATTTAGAAATAGCAAGTGAAAGAGGATGAAAAACAGTTTTGAATAAAGAAGGTGTTTCCTCAGGATGATTTTGCAGAAAGCATTTTTATTGGTGGAACGTAAGGGGGAAAAAAACAAACCAGAAAGCCACAAAAAGTGCTTGTTTTCTTAAGTGAACGACCAGCTATTTTTGCACTCAAATCCCAGAGGGCATATTCCAACCATACACAAGGACACAGTGTTTGCCAGATACCAAAACTCACTGACCGCTGGGTAGGCACACAAGAGGTCCCAGGAAATGTGGATTTTTCCAGTAACCTCGTCTCGGGATCCGGGTACCATGGCTGTGTGACAAGATCCTCACACCTGGTTTGGGTTCCCGTCTACTCTTCACCTCCTATCTCTTCCAGAGGTTGAATGCCTCTGTTCAGACCAACTGTGTCCTGAAAACATTAAAAAAAAAAATTATATATATGTATATACCCTCATGATGTTTTGAAAACTTTTAATCCCTTGCCAACATTTCGAAATTTCAAATTGGGAAATTTCTCATAAAAGTCCAGATTTCTGGCCTCTGTCATGAAGACAGAAGATCAAACCGTCTGTTGCCAGGTGGCACTGCGCTGGGTGGGACAGGTCCTCCGGGGCATCTCCACCCCCACCACTCCCTCTTGTGTTCCGCTAGCTTTAGCCTTTGTGATCCCTTCCTAGCATCATTTAATTCTTCCATCCCTGGTCCACAGCTTTTCTCTTGGTGGTGAACTCAGTTGTATAAAGTTATTGGGCATTGCCTGATGTGGACTAAGCACCCAGAAAGCATTAGCTGGCCTTAAAATAGATGTGGACTTGAGAACTGAGTTTTGTCTGTGAAATAAGTGTATTCTTTGTTGTATGATATAGCTTTCTGAATATAAAACCAAGCATTTCTTGAGCTTTCAATTTTTATTTTCCAAAATTAAGTTTATTTCTAGGATATAGCCCTCTCAGCTTCTTTAAAACTGTTCAGATATCACTTTTGGGACAGTCCATGGAGTCGCAAAGAGTCAGACATGACTGAGTGGCTTCACTTTCACTTTCTGGTGGTCCGATAGTTAAGACTTTGCCTTCCCTCGCAGGGGTTGCAGGTTTGATCCTTGGTCAGGGAGCTAAATCCCACATGCTGTGGGGCAGAAAAATTAAACAGGAGCAGGGTTGAAACAAATTCATTCAAGACTAAAAAATCTTAAAAAAAAAAAATCCACTTTTCACAGTTTCCTTCCCCGACTGTTGTTCTTGTTCAGTCACTCATTTGCATCTCCATGAACCGCAGCACGCCAGGCCTCCCTGTCCATCACCAACTCCAGAGCTTACTCAAACTCATGTCCATTGAGTCAGTGATACCATCCAATCATCTCATCCTCTGTTGTCCCCTTCTCCTCCTGCCTTCAATCTTTCCCAGCATCAGGGTCTTTTCCAATGAGTTGGCTCTTCTCATCAGATGGCCAAGACTACCTGGTTTAAAATGGCAAACATCTTTCTGAATTTTTCCCTTCTCAAATCTTCCCTACTTCCATTTTCTCTATAGCATGCATTGCTGGCATGTGTCACCCTCTGAGGAACAGTGTTTCTCTGTTTTATCTTTTCATTTGGTAATCGTCTCGTCCCTTCCCTCGCTAGCAGGTGACCGTCATCAAGGCCCAGGGTGTTGTCTCTTTTGGTTTCTGTCATGTCCTGAGTCCCAGGACCCCTGCCAGCCACTTAGTAGATGCAGGGACCATGCAGTGAATGTTAATTGAGTAAATGACTGAGTGAACAAAGGCCTACCTGGCTGGATCTGCTTATCATAGATCGGCCTCAGTCTCTGTAGACATTCAGTTCAACAGGTATTTGAGCACCTGTTGTGAGCAGGCCACGTGCTGGCCATAGCATCGAAGAACAAGTCAGGTGCGGCAGAGATCTGAAACTTGGGAAGCACGTCCAGGCCAAGGGTCTGTGCCAAAACATGTTGGTTGTCTGTAGAACTAGACTGCACATCTGTGACCTGGTGTAGGCATAGATTAGGATCTCTGAAATACTCAAAACAGGAAAAGACATGTAGACTTAGTCCTTTGACTAAGATGAGATCCAGGGCAAGCCTAAAGCAGGATCAGGATTTGAATGAGGGCTAAAATAGGTGGGGAAACAGTGACAGTCTTTATTTTGGGGGCGGCTCCACAATCACTGCAGATGGTGACTGCAGCCATGAAATTAAAAGAAGCTTGCTCCTTGGAAGGAAAGCTACGACCAACTTAGCATATTAAAAAGCGGAGATGTTACTTTGCCAACAAAGGCCCCTGTAGTCAAAGCTATGGTTTTTCCAGTAGTCATGTATGGATGTGAGAGTTGGACTATAAAGAAAGCTGAGCACTGAAAAATTGATGCTTTTGAACTGTGGTGTTGGAGAAGACTCTTGAGAGTCCCTTGGACTGCAAGCAGATCCAATCAGTCAATCCTAAAGGAAATCAGTCCTGAATATTCATTGGAAGGACTGATGTTGAAGCTGAAACTCCAATACTTTGGCCAGCTGATGCGAAGAGCTGACTGATTTGAAAAGACCCTGATGCTGGGAAAGACTGAAGGTGGGGGGAGAAGGGGATGACAGAGGATGAGATGGTTGGAAGGCATCACCAACTCAATGGACATGAGTTTGAGTAAACTCCAGGAGTTGGTGATGGACAGGGAGGCCTGGCGTGCTGCAATCCATGGGGTCTCAAAGAGTCAGACACGACTGAGCGACTGAACTGAAATAAAAAAGGGGGGGTGACTGGAAACTGGTGGTTTCCCCAGACCCTCTTGTGGCCAAGGCACAGGGTCAAGTGCTCAGAATCGTTCTGAGAAGAGTGCCTGCTCTTCCCCTTCTACCCTGGAGGTCAGTGAGGCTCAGAGGGGGTCATCCAGCTCCCCGGGGTGGCTTGGCACATTTGGGCACAGTGGGCCCAGCTTGCAAAGTCTAGACCTTTCCCCCCTGAACCACACTGCTTCCCACAGACGGAAGATGGAAGATCAGGGATGGAGGCCAGGTCTGGAGTGTGTTCCTGGAATCTCCTTGATGTGACTGGGTGAAGTTACTGGCCAGAGGAACCAGCATCTGGAATGCAGAGAAAGATTAGGAAGGATCGTGTCTCCTGCTGGCCTGTCGCTGTGTGTACAGAGGTGGGAGTTTCTTATCAGTGCCTGAGATCCTAGGATCCCTTTCTCAGCATGGTGGTGGTGAGGTTGGGGTGCGACCTTCAGAGAACACCCTCAGGGAGCCTGGAGGACACCAAGAGTGAATACAATATTGGTATGGGCTGTGTTTTTTTCCTTTTTGCTCAGTCTTGAAAGGAACAGTAAAAAGCTCCTTTTCCTGTTTCTCTGCCAGGAGTAGTGTCATTTCCATCTAAATTTGTGACAGGAGCTTCTTATTTTTAAGTGGAAAATGCACATTTAATAGAAGGAGAATAATGTCCGAACATCCGCTCATTGGCAGCTGCCAGGAGAGTGCCAGTGCTGGTTGTTGCCTGGAGAATGGGACGCTCAAACGCAGCTTTATTCAGGGGTCACGTGCTCGGTGCCCTTGCCTTTGTTGGGGCAGAGCTCTGAGCGGTGGTCCTCAGACCCACCAAACCTATGACAGCCGGGTGCTTTTGGGCCTTGGAAATCTGGAGTCAGAGCAGACCTGCATTAGGATGCCAGCCCCACTGCTGACTGGCTATGAGTCTTTGGGCTCATTATTTTGCCTTCCTAAGCCTCAGTTTTGCCATCTGCAAATGGGCATAATGTTAGCGTCTGCCCTCAGAAGCTTTGGGTGAGGTTTAGGTAAGACAAGGCATCTAGCCCTGGGCTAACCATCTCATTTTATATTAATTAAAATTTAAAATTCAGTTTCTCAGGCATACATGTCTGAGAAATGTATGAAGTGCTCACAAGCTACACATGTTATAAAGGACAGATGGAAACCGTTTCCATCACCACAGAAAGTTCTCTTGGCCAGCCCTGGGCTAGTCCTCTTAGCTCAGCATCTGGTAGAGAGGACACTGTGTTGGTCCTTAATTTTATTTCTCACTCATCTGTAAGGAAATAAAGAAGATGTTTTACATACTTGAATCAGAGTCCTTGTAATCATGACTTCAATAATTCAAGGTTAGCAGCATCCAAGAATCCCTGCATAGATGTGGAAGGAAGGAAGGAGTACAGACAGGAGTCTCTGAGATCAGAAGAGGGTTTGACGGTTCCGAATCTGGCTCCCAGGGGAGTCCCACGTTATAGGTGTTAACCTGATTAGCCAGAGCCTGGCTCCTCGTTAATTACAGAAAGTGGACGGGACAGTTTCCAACACTCAGCACAAACCTTTTCATGTTGACTCTGCCATTTCCGGTTTGGCTTGGAAAGTTGCTAAGTCAGTGCTTCTTCTCTTAAGCTTCGGTTGGCATGAGAGTCCCCTGGAGGGCTTGTTAAAACTCAGTTCTTGGGTCTCACCCCCCAGTGCCCCTAACCCTCTAGATCTAGGCTGGGACCCAGGCGTGGGTGTCTCTCGATGCTCCCAGCCCTGGACCATGCTTGAAACAGCTATTTTTCAGGCCTCTCTTTCTTTCTGTTTTGGTTTTCTTTTTTTTTTTTTTTTTAAGAAACATTCTTGGAGCTCTTATTGTGAGAACTGAAAAAATGAATATATGTAAAGTCCACAGCCAATGAAATTACAGAAACGTAGCCAAGAGGATCTGATGTTCCTATCATTTTATTTTGCAAGTTATTATTTTTACATCCGCAAATCAGGATCTGCTAGAATCATTTTACATTTGGAAATTTGTCCTGTGCATGATGCCCTGTCCTCTCATGAAACAATACTCTTGGATTTAAACCTATTGACCCAGCGCCCAGTCATTCTGGACCCTTGAGGATAAACATATCTCAGTGCATGAAGTTGGTGTCACTCTGTAACCAAGCACTCCCCCCTTTCAGGGTAGTTTGCAACCGGTAGAGCTCACCACTCCTTCTTCCACAGCGCATAATAATGAGAGCAGGGATGTTGCCTAACGTACTTGCCCACTGCTAAGAGTGTGCTGCGTACCTCGCAAAGTGAATGTTTTAGAAACACACATTGATGACTCAGGGTCAGCTCCAGGGGGAAGACGGGTCTTTCCCAAGTGAAGGAGGCTATGAGGACAACCTTTCTTTTTCGGATCAGAAATCTTCATTATCAAATCTCCAGATTCTGTTTCCACTTTCCAAAATGGCAGCTCAGGAGAAACGTCAGGCATTCCCGACTCTGGTTTTTTCAGCCTCTGTGATCAGCCACAGTCCTTGAGGACTTGAGAGAGTTTTGATATTAGATATCAAATGGTAGTGGTTTGAGTTTGAAGAGCTCATCACAACGTATTATTCGGGTTTTCTGAGTGTCTTAATTAGGCTTCTTTAGTCATGAGGGACAACGCGTCCTGCTCACATCACCTCTTTGAAAGAAAGGTCCACCGTGAGAGATGCTGGCATGCCAGGAGACGAGGCAGCTTTGGGTCCCTGTCTCTGATGATTCCCTCTAGCACGTCTGCTCTGTTCTTTCTCTCTGGCTGCCTTCTCGTGCCAGACACTGCTAGATTTATCTCTTCTCCTCCCTCACTGTTTTGGGTCACCTACTGTTGGTTTTTGCTCACAGCGAGGCAGCCCAACTCCACCTCGTGGCATCAGCTGTCTCTGGTACAGCTTAGAATCTGTTTGCTAGACCCCAGTCCAAGAAGCCACTGGCCTGACTCACCTTTTCCATCAGTAACTTGCAAACCAAACTTCTGGATCGACTGCCTTTGGCCCAGGTGTAACTGGACCTGCGATGTCTTCAGCTGTCATCGAGTAAGGAAGGAGTGGTGTCCAATGATGTAAGACCTGCCCACCTCAGTGGGGGAGCCCACAGGCCATGGGAGTTCTCCTGGGAAGGGTAGATGGGCAGGCACGACTGGTCCGGTCCGTTGTGTTGAGGTGTCACAGTTCAGGGCCAATTGAGCGGGAAGGGGCCGCTGTAGCATGTCGGGTCAGGTCAAGTTCAGAGTGCCTCTCCGCCCCACCCATCTGCAGTTGTCAGTGACAGTTGTCCCTGTCCTGCAAGCCTGCCTGCTGCCTCCATCAGGCTGGGGAAGCCGCATGGAGGCTCTCAGGAGCCCCCGCCCTCCCTGCTAATGGTTCAGAAGGACCCCGTCTAGGTCGTTGACTTTGGGGTGAGGGGCACCAGTGATCTTTCTCCAGCATAGTCTCAGTTCCGACTGGTTTGAACTCTGAGTACCATGGACCAGCTTGTACTGAGCCCCGAGAGGCTGCTGCCAACACTGTGCTTCTGTTTGTTCCTGCTTGTGTTTAGGGAGGCAGGCACATCTTCCAGAAAGAGGGAGCCTGAAAATAAACCGGTTATAAGCTGGCATGGACAAGCTCACTAGCAGATTCTAGAACCTGAGGACACACCACGTGTGTGTCTGCACAGGGCACATCACGGGCTTCCTTTGGGAGGGTCCCCGCTTTGATTGTTACTCTGGGCTCCTCTTTGCCCACGGCCCTTGCAGGGGACTTTCTCCTCTTCAGGATACGTCATCACCTGGCCCACCCCCTGAGATACTGCCCTTCAGCCTGGCAGCAAGATGGCTTGTCAGAGTTTCCATCCTGATCTTATGACCCCGCAAGGGATGCAAGGGGTCTGTGAGGCCATTGTGTTTGTCCTCAGCCCAGGTAGGATTGTTCCCTACTGGCACAGCCCAGTATTTGGTCCAGGTCTCATTTCAAATGACTCAAGTGATGAGGTCCCAGGACCCCACCTTGGGAAGCTAATCTGCAGCCTGATAACTCTCTGTAAGATTCTTTGTCTTTTTTGGTGTGTGTCTAATATTCAGAGTCTGACACAATAAGGCTATCAAGAGCTAAGTCTGTTTAAAGTAACTCTTCACCTAGGAATACCCTCTTAATAGTCAGTTTTGTTATAAATCTTCGTCCAGCACAGGAGGTAAGTGCAAGTTACAAGGAGACCTAGGGACCGTTGATCCTAAAATGTAAGAATAGCCCCCAAAATGAGAATTAATGCTGCAAAGCACCTCCATTTACCAATGATAACTGTCCTATGCATGCTATAATACTTCACATAGTGATTTTTTTTTTTTTTGGCTTATATGATGTTAAGTACAAAAACAGAAAAGCTTCTGCTATTGCATGCTTAGCACAAAATTCATAGCTTCCCGCTTTGAAACCACTCTGACGATTGCTCTCATTCTGCTTGCCAGGGAATGAGCTCTTGGCCTGTGTCTTTCTCTTGCATGCGGGGTCTGTCTGTAATCTCAGTCACTGCTGAGAGCCTGGTGGGAGGTAAATTTTTGCTGGGAGGAAAGATTTCAGGGTAGAGTTGGGGAAGAGAAGAAAGCCTGAAAGAGAGATAGAGGGACAGACACAAAAGGAGGGAGAGGAGCAAAACAAGAAATGGCAGTGGGGTTAAAGGAAATAAAGGAAGGGAGGAGGTGGGGGAGAGAAACAAAGGGAACGGGACGAAGCAGGAAAGGAAAAGAAGGTGAAGACAGACTTGGGGAGTAGACTGGGAGTAGACATCAGTACTGTCAGGACCGCGTGTTCCCTTCAGGTGGCGCCTTGTAGATCCCCTTTGATGTAAGAAGTGAGTTCTCAGAGGGTTGTTTCCAGAGCAGCAGCTGCATCGCCTGGGGGTTTGTGAGAGCCGCACACCCTCTGGCCACTCCTCAGACATCCGGAACCGGGGAGGCTGGGGAGGGTCCAGCCAGGGCCTCCCCAAGCCCTCCGACCTTAAGGACCACGCTGTCAGGCGTTCTTCTAGGACTCAGGCTGTCTGTAAGGATGGCGGTTAGAAGGCCTTTGCATTTATGGGGAACTATACCCATCCTCCATGTGCCGTCTCAGCCTGTGACAGAAGCAGAGGTTGGGACTCCCCCTGGCGGTCCAGTGGTCAAGACTCCAGGCTTCCAACGCAGGAGGCATGGGTTCGATCCCTGGTCGGGGGACTAAGATTCCATGTGGCATGTGTCATGGCCCCCAAAAAGAAGAAGAAACAGAAGTTGGTGAGCAGAAACCATTATTTCTTCATTTCTGAATTTCACCCAGGAAGGCAGAATTCCCTTTCCCTGGACCACTCATGATACCCTGAGAATGTGGGATAGATCCCACATTCCCAGCAGTCAAGGTCTGAGCCACGCAAATTTGGCAGAACATCAGGATATGTATGGGAGAAGGCGATGTCACCCCACTCCAGTACTCTTGCCTGGAAAATCCCACGGACAGAGGAGCCTGGTGGGCTGCAGTCCATGGGGTCGCACAGAGTCAGACACGACTGAGTGACTTCACTTTCACGTTTCACTTTCATGCATTGGAGAAGGAAATGGCAACCCACTCCGGTGTTCTTGCCTGGAGAATCCCAGGGACGGGGGAGCCTGGGGGCCTGCCGTCTATGGGGTCACACAGAGTCGGACACGACTGAAGCGACTTAGCAGCAGCAGCAGGATATGTATCAGCTCTCTTTATGTTTCCCCCGTTGAATCATCATGGCCAACAAGAGCGTAGGGATCATTAAAGAGTTTATTTTCATCTTTATTTTATCATTTAAAACACATTTTTCCAGCAAGAGTACCGAGGACATAAAAGGTTGTGTGTTGAATAAGCACCCAGATCTGCACACTTTCATTACCATCCACTCACACGGTTTTCTCGTCTGCTTTTCCCACGCCCTAGTAAATCAGAGTCACTTTAAGTAGATGTTGGAAATATGAACCTAATACGTTCTTGATGTTCCCATGGCCTACTCAGAATTTAAAATCAAAGTCCTCATATCAAATCATCCGTCTTAGGTGAAGGGATTGTATTTTTCTAAAGGGGAAAATTGAAAATGTTAAAAATCCTCCCTCATTTTCAGCATGGGCCAGGTTGTCTCAGAATCATTCTCCCGCTCACCAATAAATATTTATCGTGGTTAAGTGAACAATCATGGGGAGTCAGACCCCACTTTATTGATGTAGCTTCTCAGGGCATGCTAATTGTGACTCTGCCTCCTCGTTTTATGTTTTATCAGAACACACAGGCATATACTTTATGAGGTTGGGTAATGAAAAGAGAGAGACCCAAATGTATTTGCGAAGAATAATTGTTGCCTATAGCTCCTCTGCCCTCCGTGGGCACAGCCTCTGCTGCACAATCCAGGGCAAGCAGTCCACAGCTCAATTAGACCTAACTCGCTTCATTTTGGGGCATTAAGTTATTCTAAATTAATACTATATTTCACATCCACAGGTCTGACTATTAACTGGACTGGGGACCCTTCGGGGTTTGTTATTTAGTGTCCCTGAAGCTCTCAAGTAGGCGTTTTCAAACCCCTGCATTAGGACAGATTAAAAATTAGTTAGAAAGGTATATTGCATAGTCCAGTCCCTTCCGTCTGCCCCTTGTGCCTCCAGAAGCAGAAGAGAGAAGCTACAAGAGAGGTTAAGTGTGGCCTCGTGCACGTGCTAGCTCGCTGCTGCTTGCTGCTAAAATGGGCCTTCTTTACCCTAGAAAATGATTTCTGAAATCTCTGTGGCCTGTCCCAGACTCAAAATCTAAGCCTCACTTACCAGGAATCATTATATATATATTTTTTCTTTCTGCAAAAGAGTGCATTTTGACTATAAACCAGAAAAGACAAAAAAAAAAAAAAAAGGGCGATGCTGCACTACAGGAAAAAGTGACAAGACATGAAAATGTCTTGAAAATCGTGACTAGTTAGAAAACATTTGTCGGGTTCTTGCTTCATTATCTCCATCTTTAGTTATTCATCAGAAATCAGAGATTTACCTGAAAACCTGGCTGCTCAAAGGTTATTCGTGATGAGTCAGTCGTGTGTGTGCTTTTAGGGAAGATTCTGACAGATTCGTCTTTTCCAGCTCCCCACGCACTAACCCGTTTTACCTCCCTTGCTCCCCTGTGTTTAGCGCGTAGAAGGTTCTGCGCTTATTAGAGAAACTTTGAGCCTTGCCACCTGGGTCATCCTTGGCAAGGCCGGCTGCCCCTGCGCCCTGCCCACGCCAGCCACAGGGTTTCCTTCTAGACCACCACTTGTCGCCCAGGGACTGTTCCCTCCCCACAGCCCTCCACGGCCCTGAGAGCACCGGCCATGTCGCGAGCTCAGGACCAGGGGACTGGGAGGTGGGTGGGGAGAGACCGCGGATGCTGCCGGGCATCCTGTGATGCGAGGGGCCACACCCCCCACCCAAGAAAGACTTATCCAGCCCCTAGATCTCAATAATGTCGCTGTTGAGAAACCCTCTTCTAGCCACTGCTAGACCATCGGCAGGTCATCATCAGCCTACACCTGGCATGCGATCTGCCGTCCCACTTACCTTGAGTTTGCCTTTGCTCATTCCTGCTCAGGCTTCCGAAGACCTCCTCACCCACCCCACCCAAGTCTCATGTGTCTTAAAAAGTCTTTGCTCAGTCGTGCAGTGTCTTGGGCCACACTCTGCCCTCCCCTTTCCCCCCATGGACAAAGGCTCTTCTTGACTGAACTTGAGCCCTGGTCCTCTGAGCCCTCTTCTCACCTAGAGCACAGTGTTGGCGGCGGCCCCAGCCTGGCCAGTTCTGCGTAGCTCAGGCTGAGCAAGAATCCCGAGTCAGGTTAGAGAGGATCCCTCCACCCTCGGTAGCTGATTCCCTAGGCCTGTCTTCAACGAGAACTCCTCTACCCTTGATGTCTCTTCTTAGTAAGTTTCTTTATCTACCAACTTCACCCTGCCTTTCCCAACCTACTCCTTGGTGATAAATTCCAAGCTGTCTTTACTGTATTTGGAGTTGAGTCTGATCGCTCCCCCTCTTGCTATGGTCTTGACCCCTATAGCCCCAAAGAAACCCTTCCTTAACATTTTAACAACTGTCAGAGCACTGCTTTCTGTCTGACACCCCTCCCTACACAGCCAGCTCTTCGAGGTCAGGGCCTTGTTGTGGCCTAGGGCCAGATGTGGACATGGTGGTTACCTAAGAGACGTTTGCTGAAAGCATTTGATGGAAAGAGGACCCAGATCTCAGTGTACCCATAGCCTCAGAGTCCAGAGGACACCCCTGGCCTGGTTCTTTGTCTTCTTTCCTCCCTCCAGGCATTTTCCGGCTACCCGCTGGATGTGTGTATGAATAAACTCTACCATTAACTCCCTGAATTATTTAAGCACTACCAGCAATTCTGTGTAAACTGTACAGTGGGATGTATTGCATATGCGTGCACTTCAGGAGCGCCCGTCAGCCTGTCCAGGATGGTTTGATGTTTGCTCTTAGCATCGCATCGATACTCAGGTATTCTCAGATATTGCAGGTGGCCGGAGCCTTTGTGCTCAAGCTTCTGCAGGCGTTCCACCAGGCCCCAATCTATATGTCCGATGCCATCTCTAGACCCCCTTTGATAATTCTTCCTGAACAGAAGCATTCGATAACAGCTTCACTAATGGGTTCTGACTTCATCAGATGTATTAATGACTTCTTTTTCAAAGTAAGAGTGCTTTGAATACAAGTCTTCATTGCTTTAGAAGTTCATAAAAGCGAAAGCACAGTATTTCCCCTGGTGTTTGTACAACAGAGGAATAGCCTGACCCCCAGGGCCTGGAATTCCAGCTGTTTGCCTCTTGTTTGCAATTCCGGAGTCCAGGCTGCTGGGCAGAGCATCTCCCCACCCTGATTCCCATTTGTCTGTCAGATTTTGGTGAATTCCTTTCTTGCAAAAGGCTTACAGTTACTTCATCTGCAAATTAGTTTTATCTCATGACAAAGATGGAAAGGAAGACCCAGAATTGGCCTGCTGGGTGTCCTGAAGCGCATCTTCTCCCATTACATGAGTCCCGCATGGAGAGAGAGCCCAGTTTGCCTAGGGGGAAACTGATGTGCCAGGCAGAGGGTGTGGTTCAACTTGGACGCTGGACTGAAACTCCAAAGGCTTTACACAGTCCATTTCTCCACGCTGCTCTCAGTCGTAGTGGTGAAAAAATGAGTAGCAGCAACCTCAGCCTTCCAAGGTGTTCTGAGTGCTTGAACGACTTCCTTCAAGAGGCAGAGGAAACCATGGTTTCCTTACCGTTTCCTAACGCTGCAATCCTCCCCCAAGTGCACATGGTCTTTACGGAGATCGTTGTTGTCCGTCACTCACTGGCTCAGTCATGTCTGACTCTTTTTGACCCCACGGATTACAGCACGCCAGGCTTCACTGTCTTTCACAATTGCCCAGAGTTTGTTCAAACTCATGTCCATTGAGTCTGTGATGCCATCCAGCCATCTCATTGTCTGTTGTCCCCTTCTCCTTCCTTCAGTCTTTCCCAGCATCGGGCTCTTTTCCAGGGAGTCAGCCCTTCACATTGAATGGCCAAAGTATTGGAGCTTCAGCTTCAGCCTCAGTCCTTCCAGTGAATATTCAGGGTTGATTTCTTTTAGGACTGACTGGTCTGATCTCCTTGCTGTCCGAGGGACCCTCCAGAGTCTTCTTCAACACCACAGTTGTCATCATTCTTTAGTTCACAGTGAAGCATCATAGAGCCAAGTCCATTTGCTGCAGAGTTACCAACACCTGGCTAACATCTGGTCTTGAAGAATGCGGGGACTTTGGGCTCCAACACACAGAATGAGCCCTTACAGGTAACACCTGTAGATTTATAGCTGTTCCTCTCCAACTACAAGGGCCATATGCCCGAATCCTTCACTTTCGTGTTTATTGCGCTACAAGTGAGGACATGTTGGATTCAGGGGCTGAGGTTGCTAGTGGAGCCCCGTAAATAAGTTATTTATGATCCCTGCTCACCATGATGACCATTTTCATTTCATGTTCCTTAAATCGGGGTGTGAATATCCCCAGTTTCCCCTGGTGGAGTGCCTGTGCCAGATTTTATTAGAAGTCACAGGAAACCAAATCTCATTTTCTTAAAAAGTCAAGCTTTTTAGTGACTCAGTTCAGTCACTCAGTCGTGTCCAACTCTTTGCAACCCCATGGGCTGCAGCATGCCAGGCTTCCCTGTCATTTTAGTGATAAGCCTTATTATTTAGAGCAAAACACACAGATTATCAGTTCATAGAATGCCTCTTTTTGTTTTTCAAAGATAGAACATGGGTTTTCAAACACACATCTCCTCCTTACTCTTGTGGATCTTCTTTGCTCTGAAGGTTTGTGCACAGAAGATCCTGAAAGCCCACGTGGACATCATCGCGTTACTCATTTTTAACTGTCATCTGGACCTCACCTTTCGGATCTCTGTTTCCTTAAAGTGAAGCAAGAGGCTTGCAAATGCGTGTTGCTTTGTTGTAGATAGCCGGCCTGTTGGAAAGCAATTATCTGCACTCCCCCACCTCCACCCCGACCTGGGTCCTCAGCTCAGATGTCGTTCCTGGTTTTGTTGGCCTGGTGTTGTTGATAGCCACCTCCTGAGTTTTATTGCCATGGTAGAAGTCCAGTCCCCTTCCACCATGCCCCTCCCCAACCCATACATATGTTTCCCTCTCTATGTCACAGGGGAGTTCTTCTGTATTTCAGTTAATTTTACTTGTATTTATCACTTCCAGGTTCTGTCGCCAAACTACGCAGCTTGTTCTGTCAGCCGCCATGTATCCCTGTTTTAATCCCACTTTTCCTTGTTTAAAAAAATTTTTTTTAACATTTTCCCCATCTGGGTGGCACTTGTACGCAGCGTGGACATGCAGCTTTGTCTCACGTGTACACAGGACAGAGAGTCACGAAGGAGTGTCTCAGGAGGCAGGCAGCACCCTGCGTCCTCGGGGACAGTGCAGATGGCAGTGTTGCCCCCCTGGGGACAAGTGGCCGTGTCTGCAGACCTTCCGGCTGTCACAGCTGGTCAGGACTGTGGGGACGTGGCTGCCGGCATCTGGCAGGTAGGGCAGGAAGGCTGCAGAGCGTCCCATGATGCACAGAACAGCACCCCCCCACCAGCCCCCGCCCAGAAAATTAGACCGCCCGATGTGACAGGAAGGCCAGGGCAAGCGGTGCTGGTCTAGGAGATTTCATTCTTCTCTAGCCAAGGCAGCGATACTGTCTTTCTTTGCCATCTAAAGTTGTGGTATGAAATAATGCAGAGTGAAGTCCTGTGATCTTAGAGCCAGTGAGTGGAGCTGGTCGATCTGTAAGAGAGCTGCGCTGTTTGCAGTGGTCAGGAAGGCCACCCCACATAAAAAAGAGGGTTTAAGGCTGATTTAGGTTTGCTTCACTTACCTGGTACTCTCCAGATGCGTCCACGTTGGTGCAACGGCAGCAGTTCATCCTTTGCTGCGGCTGTATCATACCCGTTGTGTCCACGTACCATATCGTCTTTGCCCGTTCATCTGTTGATGGACTTTTAAATGTTTCCACGTTTTGGCTGCAGTGAACATGGGGGTCAGACAGAAGAAGACAAATAGGAGATATTGCTTGTATGTGGTATCCAGTGGTCCGAATGAACTGATTCGCAAAACAGAAATGGCCTCACAGACATAGAAAATAAACTTATAGCTTCTAAAGGAGGAAAGGGAGGGATTCATTAGAATTTGGGGATTAAAGTATACCCACTACTGTATCCAGAATAGATCACCCACAAGGACCTACTGTATAGCACAGGAAACTACTCGATACTTGTAGTAACATCTAATGGGAAAGAATCTAAAACAGAATATATATATATATATGTGTGTATGTATGTTTATCTCAGTTATACATATAACTGAATCGCTTTGCTTCTGTACACCTAACCCAACATTGTAAGTCAACTCTATTTCAATAAAAATGTAAAGGAAAATAAAGACAGCTTAGAAGCAGGAAGGTCGTGGGCTAGGGCTAGGGTCAAAGGAACCCCCAGGAGGCCTGTGGGGCACGTGCGCTGTGATCAGGCCACGGCCACGTCCTTGAGCGCATCGGCAGCCCCTCCAACAGAGAGAGCCGTGTTTTCAGGGGACCTCTCTTCCCTCTCCCCCAGCAGCACCCCGGGCTTTGTCAAGAGAGCAGCAACCTTCACCGAGAAACCTGGACCGCACATCAGCCTGCCTTGCCATTGCTTAGCTCCAGCGTCTGTTTGAAATTCAGTGCAAAGCCATAAATCCCACTTTGCTTCTGGTAGCAACCTACATGGTGTGTCGATTGAGCATTAGAAAAACAGTAAATCCAGCCCATTTATTCACATTAACCAGCCAAGGCATCCCGCGTGCCCGTGTAACTGCTGGAAATTACTGACGTGGCCTTGTAAACCATGAAAAGATGGAAGCATATGGCAGAATTCGTATGTGAACAGATTGCTTTTTCTCCTAAGAACACTTTATTAGAATATCAGCTCTTCCTGCTTACAGAGGGTACTCTCCCTACCTTTGATTTAAGCTCCACCTCACCCCACCACACTTTTTTGTCACCTCGTGCTGCTGTGCATCTCACATCTCCTGCCTGTTTCTGAATGGCCTACTTAAACCTTGAGGTGGGCCCTTCGGTTTCCCATAAATTAATAACACGTCTATGAATATTTCCCGGCCAATCTTAGAAGCCTCCGTCTGTTTCAATACTGGGACCGTGAAAATGGGGGACAGATAAAGCAAGCTTCTTCTTTCAAATGCCCTTCCCGTGAGAGGCAAAATATTATTAATCTGGACTGTCTGCTACTTTCATTTACCGTGTTGCTGCTCATGGGATTACAGGCACAAAGGTTTCATAAATTTCAAATGAAATACGAACATTTGTTGTCAAAATACTCTTCAGCTATGAAAGCTTTACGAGTGCTAGCTCCATTTATTATTATTATTATTGTTACTGTTGTTATTGTTATGGAATTTTTATCCACATGCATTTACATGTTCTGAGTTCTGGGGAGCAAAGCTTCCCCTCCCCTCTCCTCCCCTCATTCCCTTTTAATTGTCTCCTGTGTCTTTTGAGTCTCTTCCCTCTTGCAAGCAGCAAACAGGAAATCCGTCTGTGAATGAGGTGTTTTTTTGGTCCCTCCTGTGGTACCTGGCTGTGTGTAGTTGCTTTGACTACAGGGCACATTCTTGCCCTCGAATGTGAGCAGAGTCCCTTGTCTGTCACCACAGAGGTAGTTCGTGGGGGTGTTTAGACTGCTCCATCCCTGAGCGACACCCAGGTCCCACCTGGGAGGCGGTGGCCGGCCCAGGAGGGCTGGGGGGCTGGGTGGGAGGCAGCAGAGCCAAGCTGGACAGGCAGTCTTTGTGGAGAGCAGCCAGGTCACCAGCTGCCAAGAAAACAGCCTGTTCCGAATCCAAGGGGCATTGCTCACCTGCATCAGAGAAATGGGGGTGAAGCTGTTAGCTGAGAGACCCAAGAGGCCGACAGAATGGATGGGTCCAGGGCGAAGATGAAATAATCAAAGCCATTTAGTGAGCTCTGGCCAGGCACCAAACCTTTCAGTGGCCCAGGAGTATGCCCCAGAGTGACTGTGGAGGGGAGGCCAGGGGTGCTGAGTCAGACCAGTGGTTCTCACAGTGCGGCCCCCTGACCCAACGGCCTTGCCATCACTCAGAAACTTGTTAAAGACACAGATTCTTGAGCCCTCCCCCGCAACAGATCTACTGAATCAGAACCCCCAGGGGTGGGGCCCGCCGAAGCCCTCCAGGTGATTTGATGGTGGTCTTTTGAGATGCAGAAGGACACGCAGGGAACCCAGCAGATGCTCTTGACACCTGGTCTGGGAGTCCGGTATGGTATGGCTGCCTGGGTTATAGGCCTCCAGACAAGCCTCTGAAACTCTCAGCGCGCGGCATCTTCCTCCCCGAGGGGGACAATCGTGCCTGTGGTTCTGACCTAGCAGGGTTTTTCTAGAATGATGCTGGTCCCAGTGACAGCAGCTAAGAACCTCTGTGTTCCCACAGCTGCGTACCAGGCTGGGTGCCAAGCACGCATTCCACACACTCCCTGTTCTGATTCTGACCGTTGCCCTTGAGGTGGGTGTTATTAATTACCCCCGGCTTAGTTCTGGGAAACCGAGTGGCTAGCCGGGCTGCTCAAGGCCATGCTGCTAATCGGCGGGTATCTCAGCGGAGCCTCCTCCTCCCGAGGCTCACGTGGGCACTGAGTTTTTCGCAGTATTTCACTGATTAAGGGAGTGTGTGTGAAAGGGCCTGATGAGTTACAAATGCTCTACAAAGTGCCGTAAAGCATTGTTGGCCTTGTCCTTTTGTGAGTCTGGGTATACACGCACACAGGCACACACACAGATGTGTATGTGTTGTCGCTGTTTCGTTGCTAAGTCACGTCCAGCTCTTCTGTGACCCCATGGACTGCAGCCCCTCAGGCTCTTCTGTCCCTGGGATCTCCCAGGCAAAAATGCTGTAGTGGGTTGCCATTTCCTTCTCCAGGGGATCTTCCCCACCTGGGAATCGAACCTGTGTCTCCTGCATTGGCGGACAGATTCTCTACCACTGAGCCAGCAAGTACATGTGTGTGTTTCTTAAAATTAATTCTCACATAGGCATCTTTCCTTGGGGTCTCTCCTCTGTGGGACCCTTGGGCCTGGCTCAGCCCCCGTTATCCAGTGGATTCACAGTCTGAACTGGGCCACGCAACCCAGACTGGGTCTGGATTCAGGAATCAGTTCCAGTTGAGAGTCAGGTTTGCTGTGGAGTACAAGTTCTTATCTTTCCCACCAACCAGCAGAGGGGAGAAGAGGCGAGACTTGGATAATCCCTGGGGGTTTCTGCAGGCTTCTAGGGCAGCCTTTGTGAGCGGAAGACAACGTTGAAAGGGTTGCCTCAGTCTTTCCATTAAAAATTCCTTCACTCATGTGACATGTTCCAAATCCTAGCTTTTTTTCTGGGCTTGTAAGTTCCATTTACCATTCTTACTATGCTGCTTGCAAGCCTGAAAAATTTTAGTAGTCGTTTTGGAGGAGCTATAGAATAATATCTCAGCTCACTTATGCATTTAAGTGAAGACCTTGGAAACGTGACAGTGCATTCACAAATATAATATTTTGATTTCCTTTTCAAGTATTTTTACTGACAGACTCCCCAAGAATGGAAGTGATTTGCATATATATAGTAAGCTACACTTCAATTATGAACCTTAAGTTTACTTAATCTTCTGATATTTTTATCAATTTTGTGATATTTTTGCCGATAGTCACACTGCTGTAGTGATCCCCACTTACACATTTAAAATTGAAACTGTTACGCTAGTGTATAATTCTAGAGTAGGAGGGAGCAGACTCTTTTCTATAAAGGGCTCCATGGTAAATATTTCTGGCTTTACAGTTCCAATACTGTTTGCCACAACAATTTAACTCTTTAATATGAAATCAGTCCCAGACAGTCCATAAATGAGTGGACCTGGCTGTGTTCCAGTAAAACTTTTTTTTTGTTTGTTTTGTTTTAAAGAAAAAAGAAAATTATTGCTGAATGAGATAGATAGTTCTTTGGGAAAAGTAAATCAAGTTAACCAGACCCTGATGCTGGGAAAGACTGAAGGTGGGAGCAGAAGGGGATGGTAGAGGATGAGATGGTTGGATGGCTTCACTGACTCAATGGACATCAGTTTGAGTAAGCTCTGGGAGTTGGTGATGGACAGGGAGGCCTGGTGTGCTGTAGTTCATGGGGTCACAAAGAGTCGGACATGACTGAACAACTGAACTGAACTGAACTGTACCTCAATTATATTGTCTGAAAAACAGACAGTATTTCGTTTGATAGCTTTTTGGAAAATAAAGGACTTTAGAAAATTTATTTGCAGAGTATATTTCTTTCAGCCCTTCAGATTCATTCTCCATCCTTCTTAACCATAACAATACAATCTTATTGATAAAAACAAGCAATGGGCCAGATTTGGCCCAGGGGCCATAGCTGGCCAACCCCTGTTCCCAAAGGCCAAATTCAGACATTACAAGTTCTTAAGATACCACATGTATGAAGCTATGCCAACACCATAGCATTATTGTTCTCATTTTAGTTATCTCAATATTTTTATGTTTAATTCTGTCATAAAGATGTGACATTTTTATGCTTGATTCCAACACTGGTTGCTTGAGTTTAGAGTTAGTCTCTGCCATCTTTAGCTGTGTGACTTTGGACAAGTAGCTTAACCTCTCTGTGCCTATTCTGCTCATCTTTAAAAGGAGATTGTGATAGTCCTTATAGAGTGGTTGTAAAGAGAGCTTTCTTCCTTTTACGTAAGTCTTCCTGTGGTCAAATGATTTCTCTGCATTAAGGAAGCAGTGACGTCTTATCAGACAGTGTCGGAGTTACCTTCCGTGGAATGCTACGTCTGCCTGTGAGCATCCTGAGATTTCTCATGAGCCTGGGAGCCCCCTGGCCGATGTGTGGATTCATTTCTCCTGGTCACCAGTGCTTCTCGGACGATCGCCTTTTTATAGACGGAACGATTATCCTTGATTCGTATTTCTTAAAGAGGATGACTCATTTGTTCTCCCTGATTACTGAGACCTGCACCCTCCACCGGTGGCACCTCACTTAAGTGAGTTTTGTATTTCTTTCCTGAAGTGATCTTCTGGCCAGCTCTAAGTCACCTTTGAACTGGATGGAATTCTGTACCCTGTTCCCCTGTGTCCTGTCTCTCTAGACCAGAAAATGATATCGGGGCATCTCTCAGGGATCATCTGACAGCAGTTCTTGCTGAGGGCGGCACTGTCCCTTCCCCGCGCTGTGGGCATTTTTGGTCACAGGGTAAACAGGGCACTGTCTGCTTTGGGGAGGGTAGGCGACTGGGGAGCCAGGATGCTGAGCATTCTGCCGTGGGTGTCTGGTCCCGTAGGACACAGAAATGCCTTCCTCAAGATGCTGGTGACACCCCCACCTTGAAACCCTCTCCTTGGGTCCTTTTTGTGACGGACACCAGTAGGTAGACCAAGGACACTTACAGAGGTGTGGCCAGGTTCACAGTCGGTGCTGCCTGCACGGAGAAATCTCCTAGGTCCGAGGACCACGGGCATGTGAGCCTGGAGGAGGGCTGGGCCAGCATCCAGGGGTCCCTCCTCTGACCTACATGACCACTTCTTCCTTTGCTGCCCGTTGTGCTGCTGTGTAGGGTTTCTGGTGGCATTTATGGACCTGCAGTGACCCTGCCGCAGTCACCCTGAGCTCTCGCCGGCTGTGTCCTCCAGAGCCAGGAATGGAGAAGTGGCCATCGCTAGCATGGGACTGGGCACAGAACGGCTGCTTAATGAATATTTATTGAACAGTTTCCAGCTAATGCAAGAAAGCTAAACAGTACAACACCCGGAGGATTGAAGTTTATTGAAAATCGACCCAAAGGACTGTGGTGAAAAGAATCTGAAAAGGCGGGCAGTTGTGGGGGAGGGGGGGTGGCAGAGGAAGGAATCTGTATTTATTAAGCGCCTTCCGTGAGTGCTGGAGTAGAAGGTGAAGTGTCATGGGACAGACAGCCTGGGGTCAGGCTGCCCTGGGTTGAATCCGGACTCTGCCAGGCAGAGCTGTGTGGCCTTGGGCAAGTTAATCAACCTCTCTGTACTTAATCTCATTATTTTTGAAAGAGTGATAATCTCACCTGGAGATTATAGAAAGAAACAGGTTCCGGAAGCGCTTCAATAGGCCCAGCAGTGAGCGCTGCATAGGCGTTTGTTCTGGGTTATTTCCTTAGCTCACTTCTTCCTGTTGTTCCCAGGCCATCCGCATATGAAGGGTGGGGAGACTGAAAGTCTGGTGGTGGTGGCAGCCGGGATTTGGAACCCAGCCAGCCACCCACTCCATCGGGACTGCCCGTCTCTCCACCTCCTCTCTCCCTGTTTCCTTCTTCTCCACATGGGGCATTTGGGGGGCAAGAGGAGGAGAAGGGCTTGAGGAGAACACACAAAGGTGAGGGGTCTAGTGAACCAGAGTTCGGGTTCGGGCTCCTGGGGACCTGGCTGGGCTGAGCTCGGGTCCTGGCCCTGAGACAGACTCTCCTGGGAGCCGTCCTCTGGGGCCGCAGCGCCAGTTGCCCTTGGTGGTGGCCCCTCTCTCCGCATGGGCAGGGGGAGCGGACGGCCCAGTGGTGGGCACAAAGCAGGAAGCGTAGGGCTTCCTGACACCAGGACCTGGCAGACACAGGAGCAGGACCTGCATGTCCAGGTGGAGAAAGAGAGCTTGACTCGCGTGCGTGGCAAGGCAAACGGAAGAGACGGGGCCAGTGTGTCCCAGACACGTTTCAGAACGTGCATGCTGTTGTTTGGCCTCTCAGGCGTGTCCAGCTCTTTCCGACTCTGTGGACTGTAGCCCTCCAGGCTCCTCTGTCCATGGGGCTCTTCAGGCAAGAGCACCACAGTGGGTTGCCGTTTCCTTCTCCAGGGGATCTTCCTGACCCAGGGATCGAACCCATGTCTCCCGCGTTGGCAGGCAGATTCTTTACCGCTGAGCCACCCGGGGAGCAGAACATGCGCAGAGGGGAGCGGAGTGCTCTGGGGCCTTGGGAAACCATTCCCTGGAGCAGCTGCCTCCTGCCCCCTTCTAATCCCGTCGTGTGCACCACGGGAGAGGAGCCACGATGTGCATTCTTGGGGCCTGATGCCGCCCTTTCCCGTCACCCACCCCGCCACCGCAGTCCTGGGCTTGAGCCGCAAACAGCCGACCCAGAGCTTCTGTCCTTGGTCAGCACAGGAGAGCTCTGCTCTTTGCGAAGGGAAGCGTCTGGCCTTTCAGGACCCCGCGATGACTAGTGGGGTCAGGGCAGGCTCCCCCAGGGGGAGGGGTCGGTCAGGGCCGGGGGGCCTTGACTTCAGCCAGGAGGAAGATGAAGGGCCAGGAGGGCAGAGGGGAGGACCTGAACTCTGGCTTCCTCCCTGCTCCTCCTCTCTGTGCCTCCGCACCGCCCCAGGCAGCCCTTCGCCTTGTTTTCCTCTGAGGCTAGTTTCCACTTCTCCCCTGCCTCCTGCAAAAAGCGCTAATAGTAGAGACATTAAAATCTCTGTAAAGGAGATTAGGAACCCCCAGAAAGTCCACATGTTTGAATTCGGGGAACAGGAAAATAAAATTTTTTTAAAAGCCTAGATATGTTTCTACTATCCCACAGATCTTGACCTCCTAAATGGGAAGATTTTTTTTTCCCTTAATTTTTTTTTTGTTTTTTAATTCTCTGAATTCCTAGCACAGCGGGTAAAACGGTGTTCTTCAGGCGAAAGACTGTGACTGTCTTCCTCTTCTCAGTCTCAGTGGAAAGGGGGTTTTGAACTTAATTCCTTTTTTTTTTTCACTTGTCAGATTTACATACCATAAAATTTCCCACCCTAACCAGGTGTAAGCATCTGAATCGGTGGCATGAAGTGTGCTCACAATACTGTGTGATCGTCACAGCCACCCGTCTCCAAGGCGGCTTGCTTCTTAAGTCTCCCAGCTGCGTGCGGCACGCTGCGATGTTGTTCAACTCAGTCTGGTGGAGAGGGGTAGTTTGGGACCTTTTTTTTTAGCCGCTAGCAGTCTTGTTACCCTCCTCCACTGATCTGACCTCTCTGAGCTTCAGTTTCAGTCTGTAAAATGGGAGCACGCCTCCCCACCTTAACGCCCTGTGATCAGAAGCTAGTGGGATCACAGGCGGGACGACCTCTAGAGTCTGCTCGTGACCCCAAGTCTCTGGTGAGGCTTGAGAGGGTAACACACCACCCGCCTTTCCTTCTCATTGGTCAGCATCGTCCTGAGACTCACTTCTCCTTTTTCACACGTGGAGCGAATGATAGATGAGGTCCCAAGAAGCAGTTCCTGTAAGGACCGTGTGATGGCCCACCGTTGCTCAGGGCCTCATGAAGGCATGGACCGGTCGATGTGAAGAGCATCCCAGCATGGTGTCTGCTGGGCTCTCTCCGTACAGTTGACGAAACTCCAATCCATAAAAGCTGTTTGAAATTTCCATTAGGAGATTTGCGCAAGTGGTTAAAATTAGTCATGCATTCTTGGTCTAAACTGCAGGAAGGGTGTCTTTACTGTGAAAATGATTATGACATGTTAAAGCTGCGTAATGGTAAGCAGACAGTTTTCCGAGCTGCCGGGCGAGTTCTGGAAATGCTCTATTTATTTTCTCCCTACTGACTCCTTTCTTTCAGGCACGACTGCCGGTGCGGTGACTTGGAAAACAACTGAGACCCAGCAGTTTCCAAGCATTGGTATCACATGGCTTCATCTGTAAGCCAGGCCAGCTCTTTTATTTTTGTAAGAGGGGGCCTTAAAAAATAGCAGCCTTCCCAGTTTGCTCACCTTAGCCCCCACCTCACTTAACATTTCTAGGACAACATGACTGGTTCAGTTGATCACTTACTCCGTGCAGCGGTGTTTTCAGTGTTAGAGAAAAGGCTGTGATTTTCTTTGATATTAAAAAGCCAGCCTCTTATATTTTCCAGCGCCATTTGCATCCAGTCTGACGGCCACTAAACGCGTATGTGGATTTTTTTTTTCATCTGAGAGGGTTTTCTGTCTGCATATTGTTTACATTTCTCAAGCGTTGTCCTGCCCAGTACTTTATATCCACTGTAGCCTCTGGACCTAGCTGACAGCATGGCCTGTGTGAAATGCAAAACAAAACACAGCGGAAAGAGTCAAAGGGTCTTCTTTAGAGAGAAGAGGAGAACAAGGAAGGCGAAGGGGGCTGTAACAATGGGCCGTGTGCTGAGGGGAGCCCCTGCCTTGGTTCTGCCACCGTGCGTCACTTGTCAGTCAAGCACCCCCTCCCCCGACACACTCGCTAAGCTAATCCGGGAGCCCAGCTTTGGCTCAGCTCTTAGCCTGCGATTGCGCAGCCTAAAAAAAACAGGAAGGAGAATTTTATGAAACAAATATGTAAAATAACAGGAAATAGCTGGGAATATCGGATGTTGTTTGGGATTATCTAAACCAAAGAGTCTAATATCTGTTTGCTTTTTTATTTGCTCTGGTTCTTTGTATTTGGTGACTCTGTGGAATGCCACGTACACCATCAGAGTAGGCTCCTTTTGTGCCCACTACCTAAATATACGAAAAAAATATAAAAACCAAACCCTTACGCCTGCAATTCTGGTACTTGGCCACTAGGTGGTGGGAGTGTATCTTGATTAAAGAATCTGACGTGCTAGCTATAGGCATTCATCCTTGTATTCACTAAGCAGCCTTTATTTAATGAAGTTATTTCGTGGTCTAGTGCTCTGGGTATAGAACTGAGTTAGAGTTGTCTCCTCGAGAAGCTCACTTCCTACTTTGCCGTCACAGCTGGCAGGGCTTTTCTTAAACTGGGTTCGCTTGTTTTTCTCCTCTCACTCCCATTCTGCTCTCCACTCCCATTCAGAGTAGGAGACGTCAAGGGCAAAAACTGTTCTCAGATATCTTAAAAACTTACCCTAGTCAGACTCACCTGCCTGCCTGCAGAAATCTCTTATTTTTCCCCAGCATTTGTGCAGAACTGCCAAATGTCTGAAAAGAGAGAAGCACACGCTGTATAAAAGACCAGCAATGCGCACACACCCGCACCTCGTCACCTGCAGCATCACAGAAGCACCGGGAGCACCGGACACCTTCACAGGCCCCTTGTTGCAACTTCTTTCTCTGATCATTCTGGAACTTTTGCAGAGTCTGGAAGAGTCTGAATCAGAGCTCTCTCTGCCACGTCAGGAGTGGACAGGGAACTGAGGGCCAGGAGTGCTCGAAATCAGTGGTGGTCCAACTTTTCAAGTATAAAAGAGGCCCCCTCTGTTCTTTAGTTGGTGCTTTTTTATTTCTGTTGGCTGAGAAATATGTACTAAAACAATGCCATTTGAAGTTAAATAATCACCTAGAGTAATTTAAGATTTCATTGGTTAGTGTGTTTGCCTACACTTAAAAAAGAAAGTTAATATTCTTTTCATACTAAGCATGTGCTAAGAAAGAGGGTGGTGAGATAATTCTGTATTATGTAATAATTCCCAGGGACTTATGGGAATGAGTTGCTCAAAAATCTTAGGTAATCTTGCCAATGACTCTGTTTGCTAGGTCTTCCTAGTACTCTTAGATAAAATGAAGTTCAGGGCATTAAGCTAGTGACCTGTATCTAGGGAGGGGACAAGCCAGGATTTACACCAAAATGGTCCAAGTGCAATGTTCAGAACAGGCAGAAATTTTGCAATCCGAAGTACCTAGCCTCTCTAGGTTACAGTCGCCGACTCAAGGAGAATGAAGAGTGCGTGTGTTAGTTGGCCAGTCGTGTCTGACTCTCTGCGACCCCACGGACTGCAGTCCATGGACACCAGGCTCCTCTGTCCATGGAATTCTCCAGGCAAGAATACTGGAGTGCGTTGCTATTTTCTTCTCCAGGGGATCTTCCTGACCCAGGGATCAAACCTGTGTCTCTTGCATCTGCAGGCAGATTCTTTACTGTCTGAGCCACCAGGGAATAGGAAAGACTAATCAGGGATAGACACAGTTCCTTCTCTGCAGCTCTTGTGGGAGAATCTGGAGCACCTCCTGTTGCAAAGCCTCACTGCAGACTCTGAGGGTCAGAGACCACCCTTGGCAAGGATGCTCTCCTCTGACACGTGCTGTTGAGAGCAGATAGGGCACTCCCAGAGGCACAGTGCTGCTGGGTGCTGCAAAGATGTTTCTGGGCCGGGGGAGGAAGTGCTTCTGGTAACAGGGGCAGTCCCCTCACCCCATAGAGCCTTAGACCTAGACCAGGGCTTCCCCTCCCCCAAGCAGTTCCCTCCGAAAGATGGAAGATGAAAGGTTTCCCTGAGCGTTAAGATGAGTTTCCATTCTAAAGCAATGCGTAGACAAGCCAGACAGCAAACATTAGAGAAGGGTTGGATGGGGCGGCACCATCTGCAGAACACGCGTACTTGGGCTCTCCCCACAGCCATGTGAACGGGGCAGGGGTTACTTTTACAGTTAACCTCATCCCATAGCTGAGGAAACTGCACCTCAAGAAGTACGATATCCATCCCCGAGTTTTGTAGCTGTTAAGACGCGAAGCCTGTATCTAGCATCCTAGCATGACCTCGTAAAATACAAGACACCCGATTCTATCTGAGTTGTGTCTCTGCATGTCTGTGAGGGGCTTCCCTGGTAACTCAGTGGTAGAGAGCCTACCCGCATTGCAGAAGACCTGGGTTCGACCCCTGGGTTGGAAAGATCCTCTGGAGGAGGAAATGGCATCCCCCTCCGGTATCCCTGCCTGGAGAGTCCCCATGGACGGAGGAGCCTGGTGGGCTGTGGTCCCCGCGGTTGCAAAAGAGACACGACTGAGCGACTCAACAACAGTTTCTTTTTATAAATGTAGCCCGTGCGATGTTTGAGATATATTTATACTTGAAGAAAACTGTGTGGGATATACATAGACTAAGAAATAATTTGTTGTTTACCTGAAATTAGAATTTAATCACAATCTACAGTTCTGTTTGCTTGGTTGGACACCTGCCCTGCTCTGCCACATGGTCTGAATGTCATTCTGTGACTCAGTAACTGCCCTGTAAAGTCACAGTTATTTTCAGAGTAGCTCCTTATGAAGCACGTGTCACCTGCTAAAACCTTCACTTCTTGTGTTGCATCCCCTCACACCTTGAAAGTTGAGTGTCCCTTTTCAGATGAAAAAACTGGGGCTCACAGAGGGTAAACAGCTTGCTCAATGCCTCTTAACTATCGAAGGTGAAAACTAGGATTAGAACCAGCATCTGTGCCTCTAAGGGCATTTTTTACAGGCATCCACACTCCACATCCCACTCCAGTATTCTTGCCTGGGAAATCCCAAGAATAGAGGAGCCTGGTCGGCTACATTCCATGGGGTCTTAAAAGGAGTAGAACACGACTTAGCAAATAAACAACACTCCAAAAAAAATTTTTTTTTTTAAATTTAAAAAGAAAAATAATGTTCACAGTCACCCAGAGGTATAAAGCCCCTTGTAGGGAGAACCCAGGGGTTGGCTTTATCTCTTCACTGCACCCAGCGAAATGCTCCCCATATAACAGGTCCTCTGCACATACCTGTTTGCTGACTGATGTTTCAGGAACAGTTCAGAAAATAAGTAGAAGGGGAGTGGAGAGAATTGGAAACTCAATGCCATTTACATGTCTGTTTCGCCCTAGATGTATTTGAAATTTTGTCAGGACCATAAACTGTGTTTCCAAACACGAAGATAGATTGGACCTCTGACTTCTTCCAAGGTGACCTAATTCATCCAAAAGGTTTATCGCCCTGCGTGCCATCTCACAGTCCCCTACGATTCCTCGCGTTCTTCTCCCTCCATTAAAAATAGGAAGGGGTGGGTGGGGACGGAGGTGAGCGTGAGAGCTGGCCAGTTCTGTGTGTGCGCAGAATGTGGTCCCCGTGAGCCCCAGCCCTCCTGTTAACACCACAGTCTTATCCCGTAATCACAGCCTGCGGGAGACAAAAATCACAATTCATCTGGAAAACGAGATTAACTCATTTAAGCTCAGCACTGATCACAGAGAAGAGTGTTGGCTGGTGCCTGGCTGAAGGGCAGCCAGCAGATTCCTGGCCCCTGTGGCGCAGGGGGCGGGAGGAGCAGGCCCACTGCCTGGGCTGAGGGTCCTGCACGGAGTCCCGTGCATTTCTGACGCCCCCGTCCTCTGACGAGGGTCGCGTTCCTCCCTTCCTCATCAGAGCATCTTCTGAACCACGCAGCTGTCCGCGCAGCTCTGCCAAGAACTTCTCAGGTCGGTATGCTGCAGTGTCCCTCACGCTCTGGGCCCCTTAACACGTCGTTGAAATGAATGGCCGTGTGGCTTGGCGCTGGTTGGGTCACGTGGAGATGGAATCTGCGGTTGCCTCAGGTGCCTGCTTCCAGAATGCGGGTGTGCTGGCTGGGAGCGAGGTTGCTTTCCTTCCACGCCCCATGTTCCCTTTCTCAGGAGGTGACTTCCTGCAGGGGTGTCCCCGAGGCTGAACTGCTCTGTCTCTCCTGCCTGGAGCCCTGAGTACAGGTTCTGTGCCCACATCTAACTGTCCCCAGATTGCCCATGACCTGTGCGTTGGAGGGACTTGGGACCCATTCCCACATGGCGCGGAGAGGCGCCACGCTGAACATACAGTTAGCTGCCCGGAGACGCGCGTACAGAGGCGGCACATTCAGGAACCCAGGCCGGCTGCTCCTGCCCTCTGCACTGCCCATGCCCACCCGCCTTGCCCAGCGTGCGCCCACCCTGCCAAGCCTTGCCAGCACTGCTCTGCTGCACTGCACACCTGGGGTGTGCCCGAGCTCCCCTGTTCTCTTGACGCAGTTCGAGTGAAGGGACTTGAGTGGGCATGTGTTTCTCTTCTCACTGCAGAGTCGTGTGTTCTGCTTGTTCATGTCCTGACATCTGAACCACCAGTAACTTACCTGTTTGTCAAGGCCGGGTGTTAGGACCTAATGACCACTCGCCAGGGATTTTAGAAAGGGAAGGGGGCAAGTCACGATAGGAGAATATTTCAAATGAATTTTTTGAAAGCCAGCTGGCTCCATGAGACAAAGATGCTGTGTGTCTGGCTCTGCTCTTGCCAGGCTGGCCTCTCTGTGATGGAGAAACAGACAGACCATGAGTCCTCCAGCATTTCCTGTAGATTGTTTTATAATGTTCAAAGTAATAGAGAGTAATACACATTTTAAAATATATCACTCTTCCTTTTGAAGAAACATACCGTTTCTGGGGCTTATTCAGTAACAATGACTGAATAATTCCTTCAATACACAGGAGCAAGATGCTCTTATCAGGCTATTGTGGATGATTTGGAGGGAAGTTTAAGGACTAGGTGGCTGCAGTCATTCAGAGCTTTGCTGAATATTTAACAAATTTTTTGTGTGGATCCATCAGCTAAGAAGACTATCAATTTTAGAGCATACAGCTGTTCAGGAGTAATAGTTTGAAAGGCCGGCCCCAAAGATCTTGGTGATTAAAGTGTGAACAGATGACGGAATGATAAACCTTAACGCTGAAAATGTGTTTTTATAGTTCCCTCCCTATGTAATAACATCGTCAGATGAATGTGTGTGCAGCGAACAGACTGAGTGAAAGAACCTTCCATAAGGGGACCCGACACAGTTTGAATATAAATGTTTGCCCCCAGTTCCCCTGTTAGTGATTGACTGTGTGTATTGATCAGTGTTAACAAGGGGGTACCCGAAGCCCCCTCAGAGCTGCATACACACTCCCACTTATAAACACATGCCTTGCACGGACAGCCATCACAAGTATTCCATAAACACACCTCACAAAGTCCCTCTGTGGCCATGCCCTTTAAATTAGTCCACATTCAGAGCAAAGCTCCCTTCCGGCAGGGAGGGAAATAGCATCCCTTCCGGCAGCTCCCCCTGCCCCAGCCCTGGCATGTAATCACGCGTAATCTGTGCCAGGTTGGTGCAGACAACACCCTCCCAGCCCTGCGGGGGTCGAGCCCTCAGGCACCTGTATCCTAGTTGGTGGGGGTCCCCCTGTGTCATCTCAGGGGAGGAGGTGCTCTGAAGGCACAGCCAGTGTGTGCTTGACTTCAAAATGTTACATGAATTAAAAGCACTGGAGAGACTTGGTCACCAGGTATAACGCATGGGGCTTGTTTTCATTTGGATTTAAATGAACCTACTAGCCAAGACTGGAGGAGGAAATGGTAACCCACTCCAGGATTCTTGTCTGGGAAATCCCATGGAGAGAGGAACCTGGGGTCACAGAGGAGTCGGACAGGACTTAGCAACTGAGCAGGCACGGAGTCTCAAAGACCTTTTTCTGAGACAATCAGGGAAACCTGAATATGGAGTAGCTACTAGGTGGTATGCAGCGACTGTTATTAATAGTAGGTTACTATCTTAAATACAACGTGTTTTGCATTGCAGACCGTAGACTGGTACACTTATAATTGAGCTGATGTGATGTCTTGGATTTGCTGGAAAATGACCTAGAAAAAGTACTTGGAAGACAGAGTGAGCAAATCAAGATGGATAAATGTTGATAACTGTGGTCGACCATGGATTCATTTAGCTAATTTCTCTATTTTGGGGTATGCTTGGAAGCTTCCATAGTGAAGTACTGTCTAGAGGTCTCAAGTGACAAACTGCCAGGAAATGGCTGTTAGAAATAGCCAGTATCCGATTCCAGGGCCTCTGGACAGGGCATCATGTGAGCTGAAATGGACAGCTAATTTCTGGTAACCAGACTGGCAGAGTTCTGCCCTTGTACGGTTATTATTATTTGGGACCTATTATGAGCTGAATTGCATTCCCCTAAATTCATACGTGGAAGTCCCCTGCCCCAGGACTTCAGATTATGACTGTGTTTGAAGATAGGGCCTTTAAAAACATGATTAGTTTAAAGGAGATGACAGAGGATGAGACGGTTGAATGGCATCACCGATTCAATGGAGATAAGTTGAGCAAACTCTCAGAGATGGTGAAGAACAGGGAAACCTGGCGTGCTACAGTCCATGAGGTCACAAAGAGTCGGACTCGACTTAGCGACTGAACTAAAGTTAAAATGAGGCTGTCAGGGTGGACCCTGATCTAATCTGACTGGTGTCCTTATAAGAAGAAGAAATCCGGGTGCACATGGAGGACCCAGGACTGCATGCTTAGAGGGGAGACCATGTGGGGATGCGGAGAGAAGGTGGCTGCTCGCTTGCCTGGGAGAGAGGCCATAGAAGAATCCAGCTTGGCCTCGGGATTGGCACCTCCAGCACTGTGAGAAAATAAGTACCAGTGGGGTATTTTGTTACGGGAGCCCTGGCAGACAATGCTGGGGTACTGGTCTGCCTATGAGGCGGTGAGAGACACAGACAGACCTGGGACTCCGGGGACCAGGAGCCTGACTGCCCTGCCCTGCCTCCAGCTAGAACGCCAGCATGCCCACATGTGTGCCCACGTCCCTGTGTTATTTCTGTGAGGCTCTGTCTGGTGGGATGGGAAAAGAAGTAGGGAACAGGAGGCCAAAGGATGACTTTCGGGGACTGGGTGAGCCTGAAGCTGTTCGTCCATGGGGTCCCCTTCCAGCACGTGGCCATCTCCCTGGGCTGAGCTCAAGTGACGTCCAGCTCCCTGTCCCCACTGGGCCCCGCATCCTGACGGCCTGCCCCGTGCACCGCCCTGCTCTAGCATCCATCTCTCGTGAAGGGTGCCAAGGGCCCGGCTGCGCAGAGATGCTCCGGCAGAGCGCTTCGGGCAGGGCGGTGGTCGTCAAGACCTCTGGAGATCGGTAAGGAGGAGCCTGGCATGGTGTCAGCGCTCCGGTGGGGCTAGGACAGAGTCAGTGAAGGGGGAAAGTCAGGGTGAAGGCTGAGAGGCAGGTGGGGGCCACATCACACAGAGCCTCGCAAACCACGGTGAGGGCTCGAGATGGTCCTGTCATAACACAGAGCCACTGGCTGCTGTTGAGCTAGAGGGGAGACCGTGTGAGGACACAGAGAGAAGGCATATGGCCTGCAACATGTGATATGCAGCATGTCTGGTAACATGCGTAAGAGGTGGCAGCGTATGAGTCTGTGTTAACAAGCTATGTCATGTGTTTGATACAAGGTGTAACGTATGAAACAGCGTGGTAGTACTGATGCCAGCGCCACAGCCGCTGGGTAGAGAGTGGGTGAGGATCGGGGACACAGAGACCAGTTTAAAACAGCAGGCCCCAACCTTTTTGGTCCCAGCGGTCGGTTTCATGGGAGACAGTTTCTCCATGGACTAGGGTCGAGGGACATGGTTTTGCGATGATTCAAGCACATTCCTTCAAGCCTCCCTGGTGGCTCGGCTGGTAAAGAGTCCACCTACAGTGCGGGAGTCCTGGGTTCGATGCCTGGGTTGGGGAGGTCCCCTGGAGAAGGGAAAGGCTTCCCACTGCAGTATTCCTGCCTGGAGACTCCCGTGGACAGAGGCGTCTAGGGGGCTGCGGTCCATAGAGTCACGAAGAATCAGGCACGATTGAAGCTGCTTAGCACGCACATACTGTTCCTCCCCCTCCTCCTCACCATCTCTTCGTATTTAGGTCTGCCTCTCTGCGCGTCCCACCTCTTCCCTGATGGGAAGCTGTGTGCTGGTTTGAAGCCCACTCAGAACACAGTGGGCTCGACACCAAGTGGCTTCTCGTAAATGAATCCACTCTGACTGCCATTACTTTAACGGCATCTAAATGATAAATGTTAATAAAAAAGCATTTTCGCTTGGGAAAGCACAATGGTATTTGTTGCCAGACTGCCAACGCCGTTTGCTTTATGGGAAGGGATTTGAAATAAGGGGTTTTGGTGGTTGTATTTTTGCTTCAACAGTTATTTATGGAGAAAGTATGGGCCATTGCGCATTTATAGTATCTCTTCTTTATGGATGCCCAAGTTATTATTTTTTATTGGTTTGGGTAGTTATTTTGCACATTTGTAAACAATTATGTAGTTACACAGCTGTTGTACCACAGAGGCCACATGCGTTCCCTGTTAAGTTAAAATTCCATGAGGGATTCTCACTGGATACCACCATAAAAGAATTACTGCAGTTCCAAAAAGCGTGAGAGAGGTAGAGAGAGAGACAGGCTCAGGAGCTGTCATTGGGTTTTTACAGTATTTGGAGTTAAATAAATGTAATGCTTTTTTGCTAGCTTTAGAGTTGGCATCAAACTTGATAACTTTATGAAGCTTCCTTTTTTTATAGTTCTTCACTGGAAAAGTCCCTGATGCTGGGGAGGATTGAGGGCAGAAGGAGAAGAGGGCGTCAGAGGATGTGAGGGCTAGACAGCATCCCCGATGTAATGAACATGAACTTGGGCAAACTCGGGGAGAGAGTGACAGACAGGGAGGCTGGTTTGTTGCGGTCCATGTGGTCGCAAAGAGTCAGACACGACTGGATGACTGCACAGCATGGAGTTTCTACCTTTATCCACACTTGAATAGAAAATTTCATATTTGACTGTTTGCCACAGTGTTAATGAGTGAATGACTATCTTGATAAATTCTATAGCCTTCTCCATAATCTTGATGGAGAAAATGCATAGCTTAGGAGACTCTCAGTTTATCTCAGAAAAGTTTTTGACCAGAAAGTATTTATTTAAGGTGACAGATATTTATGGAGCCCCTGATACGTGCCAGGAATTGTTCTGCTGACTCAGAGGAGAAAAGAATAGAGGGGTGGAACTGAGGGGAAGAGGATAGGATGGGGTAACTGGTCCAGGATCTCGGAAAAACATACGGCATCTGACGCTCTTTGCAAATCGATGGAACTGAAACGGCATTCATCTAAGAGAACTCTTAAGGTCCCAGGCACTGTAGAGAGCTGTAGAATTGAGGGTGTGAATGAAATGAGCAGAATCCCCGCCCAACAGGACTCAGGGGGTTGGTGAAGACTGTGGTCCTCCCCATCTCACTCCTGCTTTCAAACCCAAGCCCCAGCACACCCCCTCCGTCCTCTGCCCTCTCCCAGCCCATTGTCCAGCGGATGACGTCAGCACAGAAGCAGTCAGCGCACCTCGCCGTTGACTCAGAGCCAGTGGTCATGGCCAGTGGGTCACTCTGGGGAGACTCCCCACACTCGTCTCCTTAACCACCTCTGCTGCTCATTCATTCTCATGAGACCACCGCTTGCTGAATCTTCTGTTGTGGTGTCAGCCCGAAGAAGGAAGAAAAAATATACATAGCAAGTTTGCCTTAAAAGAGTACGCAGCCTCATTGGGGAGATGGTCACATGTGACGTGAAGAGGTCTACAGATGTTAAAACAGGCATCCAAGGAAGAGTGTCAGGATGAAATGCTGACGAATGGGAGACGCCTGTGGTGTTCGTTAAGAAAATGGGGCGGGGGTGCGGGTGTCAAATATGATTTTTTAGAAATGAAAGAGACCCTGGGGCACATTGAAAACACGTTTTAAAATAAGCATCTTGATTGAGAAAAGTTAGTTTTTCCTATCTTAGGCTGGCTCATAGTATTTCTGTGTATACTTACCACATCCGAAATGTATTAGTAATGTTTGTGATTTACCAAATGGAAAATATCAGTTAACTTTAAGCCGTAGTTACACATGAATCCGTAGGTGAGAGTTTTGTCTGTTTCTCTCAGCTTAAGAGTCATCAATCAAAAAACAAACAAAGAACAAAAAAAGGAAAGAAAAAACCTAGTGTTTACTTTGCAGTCTTCTTCTGCAAAATATTGTTTCACTTGGCCGTTTTATTCATTTGAAGCACGTTTTCACCAAAGTATTCTACTCTAAGCCAGTCTCAGTTCAATTTACAGTGAAAGGTTTTGTTTTTTTTCAAGTTTAGATAATTTACATATAAAAGCATTACTGTACGTTTTATAGAACGACTGTGTTCAGAAAACAACGATTTCAATTTAATCGTATTGTTATTTTGCAAGTTGAAAATGCTTCCCTCTTGCTTCTTGGTCTTCCTAACAACATTCCTTCTTGTCCTAATTTAAAATTGTTAGTGTTTGAAAATTGATGTGTTCCTGTTAGACCCCACCAGTAAGACTTCAGGCCCACTGTGATTTGTCTGATCGACTTGAAGATCACATGGCACGTGTGAGACACAGAATCTTCATAATAATCTGAGCATGACAGGTATATAGCTCTTTCTAAATTATTTTCCTTCTCCCAAGAAATTTTGTTTGCCAGTGGCCATATCTGTTTTAAAAACAAACAAAAATACAAAAAAGTACTTACACCTCCCTTTATGTTTTAAATCTGCCATGTTCTTTTCCCCCTTTTCTTCCCCACCCCCTCTCCTGCTTTTTTCTTAAAATGACACTGTTGTTCTAGAAGAATCCTCAGGAGTCAGTTGCTCTACCTCAGAATCTTTTATCACAATGAGCCTTTGAGAAGCAGAGCCAGATGTTCAGACCACCGTATTTGTCCTCGGAAGCCTGCCAGTGTTTCACATTCTTGACCCTGAAATTGAACTTGAGGCTCTGACTCTATAAAAGACAACCCTCGACTTTTATGATTCCGCAAGCTTGGTTTACACTATAAATTTCCACCGGTCCGCGCTTGCCTGTCTCTTGCAGGATTTCAGGTTATTCCCCAAGTCTATTAGGCAGGCCACATCCACATCGGAGTGCCTGCCTCTAAGGCACATTAGATAATTGCTGGGTGAGAGCCTAATCAGCAGTTTAATCAGGAGCCGCAAAGCTGCGTTTAAAATTTGGTTCCAACCAAAAGCTAAGTGCATCTCCCGACCCCACCCAGGAACGAAGCCCAGAATATGTGTCCAGCTACAGAGAAGCCGTCAAGACCACTGAGGAGTGTGTACCAGGGTCTCCCTTTCAGGTTTTGGGTTTGCTGCTGCCAGCTTCTGCTTCTTACTAGCCCATGTGATGGAGGTGATTCATCAGTGATGACTTCTAGATGTGTATCTCTGTAACTCTCTTAGCCTCGTGTATCCCTACCCTGTGGTTCTTGATTTGGGTACCACACGGTTTGTGTCTTGCAGTAGACAAGGGTCATAAGTTTCCTGCAGCCTGTTATCCTTTCTACAGTATCCTTAACTTACGTGTCCCATGGAAAAAGTATTTTCCATAATGAAAAGAATGAGTTTTTTTTCTTCCAGTATCTACCCTTCACCTTTTCCCCTTCAGTTTTTGACTACCGCATTATAATACTGTTCACATTTACTTGCAAATTTCCAAACCCCTTTGAAAAAAAGGCTTGTGGTAATAACAGGTTTTCTTGTTATTAGTCTTTGAAGATACTTAAGGCCAGAGTTCAGTATTTTCTCTGCCTTAGAAGTCATAAGTGTTAAGTTCAGGGCAATCTGAACTGTTTGTTTCAGAAAAATTTACTTTATCGAGGCTTCCCAGGTGGCTCAGTGGTAAAGAATCTGCCTACCAATGCAGGAGGTACAGGAGATGTGGATTTGATCCCTGGACCGGGAAGATCTCTTGGAGAAGAAAATGGCAACCCACTGTAGTATCTTGACTACAGAACTCCATGGACAGAAGAGCGTGGTGGGCTACAGTCCGTGAGGTTGCAAAGAGTCAGACACGACTGAGCATACACGCACAAAGAAAGGGTGTGTGCTTGGAGACCGGGGGGCCTGGGTTCAAAACCTGATCCCACCAGGAAGACGTCAACCCTCCTCAAGCCTTGTCTGAAATACTGAGTGACTGAGAGCATCCTCAGAGGGGTGCCCTGGGGGTTGACCAGAGAAGGTGTGTGCAGTGCTGAGCATGTAGCCGACGCTCTCTAGATTCTTCTCCTTTCCTGCAAATGAAGAGACCCTGCTTTCTGTTCCAGTGGATAGGCCCATAGAGCAAGAACAAATATCTGTATAGTGGCTGGAATGTTGGTTACCACAACGAAGCCAGGAAATCCATCTGAGTACGTGTGACTGTCTTTCAGTGCTTCCTGCCCATTAAGGAGCTATTTATATAAACTATTAAAATAAGTTAGAATCCAGCCTTTTTTTTTTTTTCTTTGAAAGTAGTATTTTGAATGTTAGGGCTTTTTAAAAATGTATTTATTCAATTTATTTGGCTGCACCCGGTCTTCACTGTGGCCTGTGGGATCTAGTTCTCCGACCAGGGATCGAGCTGCAGCTGCCCCCGCCTTGGGGAACACGGAGTCTTCACCATGGACCACCAGGGAAGTCCTCTTCTCTAAGTTTTAAGGTCCCTCTCCAGCGGTGGTACCCAGCTCTGGTAGCATATGGGAATCACCTGGGAAGCTTCTGAACCCCCCCAGCAGCAGAAGGCATGGAGTCTTGCCTTTGATGTCGG
This sequence comes from Antilocapra americana, assembly GCA_007570785.1. Lineage (NCBI taxonomy): Eukaryota > Metazoa > Chordata > Mammalia > Artiodactyla > Antilocapridae > Antilocapra > Antilocapra americana. The sequence goes on along the minus strand of ML663568.1, from coordinate 17,338,167 downwards.
GGTCCCTCGCGGTGGCCTTTGCTGTTAGATGTCCCCGCCGTGAGGACCAAGGCAGCAAAAGTCAGGGTGACTGCAGGATGCCCGGCTGCACGAACGCGAGCCGCCAAGCCCACCTTGCACCTTGTCTGTGCCTGCACACGCGTCTCCTCCCGGCCCCTCCCGTTCTCCCGTACTCCTCCCCAGCTGCTCTTCCCTGCCCCCACAGGTCCCGAGAGCTGCCTCCCAGTGTCCACAGCCGCCCTGCCTCTCTGGCCATTGAACCCCCTCCGGGGTCACTCCTGGGAGTTTGCTCACTACTTTCCCATCTCTGCCAAGGTCAGAAATAGACCTTCACTCCTTGGCCTCAGACTGAGCTCGTTCATTTAACAGATAGCCTTAAAATTGCCATGACTGAACTTTTAATTCTTAATAAGGATATATTTATCACTCTGGTCATGGTCTGCTGTGAGTCCTTCAGGGACCTAGGCTTCATCCATCCAGGGGCCTCACCATCCATTCTCGGAGGGCTCCCATGGTGCCCTCTCCTCCAAGCCCAGCAGCAGAGCAGGGAGACGAAGCATCAACCACAAGGACGTTTCTGGGCTAGGCCTGGGAGCAGCATTCCTCACATCCACTCTCATCCCTTGGCAAGAATTAAGGGCATCCCAGAAGAAGGAAGAAGTGGGTTTAGTGAAGATCTAAGCAGCCTTTGCCTCATCCCCCTGTTCTGGATCTCAGCCCTTCACTCATAATCTATAATTAAATCTTTTGGGAGTGCCCGTCACAGCTGGGGCACTAGGGGCTCTGGGTACGAGAAGTGAACAAAGTCCCCAGTGATAAAATAAAGTAGTTGGATTGTATTATCTTGACAATAACTTGCAACTTAGATTTTTTCACTGTATTCTATCAACATGAGAGTGTCCATCAACATAACTTTTAGCAGCAACTCATGAGAATAACCATCCTTTCTGCCATTTATTTGTACCTCTCCTTTTTCTAGAAGAAATTGCAGTACATAGTTTTTTTTTTTTGTTTGTTTGTTTTTAGAACATTGTACCCACTACGAGGATCATCCTTATAACAAACTATTAGAGTTACTGGCATGTCCTACTTTATTTGTTCGGGCACTTCAAAGCCCCTTCGTTTGGGGAATTTGGAGGAGCAGACCCACACAGGTGAAGTCCCCTGGTGAAATGACAAGGAGCTAGGAAAACATTTCCATGTCCTTCCCTCTCGGCTTACATCAAAATCATCTCTTTGCCCTTGAGTTTGAAAGCCACATTCCATAAGCTCTGCGTAAATATCGCACGACCACTTTTTCTGCCCTCCAGGAGACATTTTCTGGGGAGCAGTGAACATGACTTGATGAGGTTTTATGTGTGTGTGGAGTTTCCAGGCATATCTCATCCCCATTTCTTTCCCTTAAGAGTTTCTCAAGGGTCTCAGTGAGTTTTATTTGTTTCTCTTTGCATTTCCTGAGGCCGAGTACCTTGTAAAGAACCCCCGATGCCTAGTGGGTGTTTTAGGGGTGCTGGTTGTGTTCACATGCTAGCTTGGTTTCTCTGGGCTGTTGTAACAAAGGACCCACAAACGGGGCAGCTTACAGTAACGGAGGTGCATTCTCTCGAAGGCCTGGAGACTAGAAATCCCAGACCAGGGTGTCACCGGGGCCCTGACTCCTCAGAAGACTCTCGGGGAGTGTCTGTTCCATGCCTTTCCTTTAGGAAGGCACTGCTTCTGGTATCACTGTCAGCCCTTGGTGCGCCTTGATGTGTAGATGCATCACGCCAGCCTCTGCCTCCGTCATCACATGCCCTTCTCTTGTGTGACCGTCTCTTCCCTTCTTATAAGGACACTCACCAGTTGCTGAGGTAGAGCTCTTTGTACTCTTGATCATCTCCAAAGACCTTACTTCCAAAGAAGGTCACATTCACAGGCACTCAGGTCCAGGATGTCATCACGTATTTTGGAGTGACGCGGTCCACCCTGTACTGCGCACCATCCCCTTCCACAGAGCACCGCCATGCACAAATCCAAGTCCTGATATTTCACATGGTACTTGAATTCATCCCGGTCTGATGGATGAAAACACGAAGGACCAGGCAACCTGATGAGTTAATGAGGTGGCTGGGTGTTTAGGGCAGGCTCCTTCAAAGAGATGGCCAGGTGGCACAAAGGTTGGGTTGCGATCCTGTTGTATCTGGGCTCGAGTCCCTGCGTGGCGTCTTTGGTGGTGGTTTTTAGCAAGGTTTTCATTGCTGCCAAGGAAGATCCTCCCTTAGAAGCTTTAGAGGGAGCTTGGCCTTGCCAACACTTTGACTTTGAACTTCTGGCTTCCAGAACTGTGAAAGAATACATTTCTGTTGTTTTAAACCACCTGGTTTGTGGTCATTTGTTGCAGCAACCACGGGAAACCCACACCGAGGGTAGAGACATCGCTTAGTCACTCAGCGGCTTAGCTTCTCGAACCTGCCATGCAAACGCCTCTTCCAGGTAGTAGAACCATTGCCAGCCCAAACTCCTGAGACTCTGGTTACATTCAAATCAAACTGTGACTGTGAACAGGCGCACAGCAGCGCCTGACACAGCCAATCACAGTGTTGCTGTTGTTTGGTTTTTGTTTTGTTTTGTTTTTACTCCCTACCACAAGTTGTTGAAGAATTCTTAGCATTGTTGGGGATGGAACGACTTGGCTCAAGAATATAAAGTTGTTTTGCTTTTAAGGCTCTGGTTACATCTTGTCAAATTGCTTACTGAACAGTGTATACATACACACACATGTATTTACATCAGGATAATTTCACTAATGAGCCTAAGACCTCAGATCCAATCTTCTGTCTCTCCTTCCTGCCCTCTCATCTCCCACCCTCCCTCATCTGCTGCCTCCCTTCCTCCTTCCTTCTCTTCTTTCCAACATTTCCTTGTAGTCTGTGAACTGGGCTGTCTTAGGCACACCAACTCCTTAACTAAGAAATGGCTTAGGACTCACTCACACAAGTCCAGGACAAATAAATCTTTGAGGGGAAAAATAAGCCCATGAATAACCTCTCCTGGCTTATCATAAGGGGTGTGGGGAGTCTGTTCCATCAGGGAACCACAAGGAATCCAAGAACCCTGAGAACTCAGTAGCCATGGGAGGCGATAGACATGGGGCAATGATTTTGGAATCTGTGCATGAGGTCGCCCTTACTGATTCCCTTCTAACTAATTGGAATGTGGTACCAAGGGGCACTGTAGGACTTCTGAGTTTAGGTCATCGAAGGTGATAATAGCTTTGACCTGGTTTTGTCTCAGTCATGGGGTACTTGCCACTGGAGCTTGGCCACCGTGCTGTGTGGAAGCTTGGTCGAACTCACATGTGGAGACCCCAGGGAGAGGCCCACACGGCCAGGCACTGAGGCTGCATCAGCCATCGGACCTGAAGTGAATGTCTGATCCTGCGGGGGAGTCCATCCTCCCAGCATAGACACAGGGAGGCCCACCTCTGCAGACTCCTGACTCACGCGATCCGTGAACAGGAGTGGTGGTGGTTTTACACCCCTAAGTTTTGGGATGACTTGATGTGCAAGTAGAAGAACTGGATGTGTTCTAATCCGTATTTTAGCGCATGTTTATCAGAAATTAAGCCTTGGTACTTCATTAACCGCATGCGGGCATATCTGAGAGTAAGGAAGTTTGACTCAGATTCTGAAGTTAAATCAAATGCAAGGAGGTCCATGGAAGTTTGTTGAAATATTCCTGACCTGGCCTGTGTTCCAGTGGCTTTTAGGTCTGAGGCAGGTGGGAGCAATTGTCTCTGTGGTTCTTAGGAAGGGCTTGGGAATTATCTCCGAGAGCTCTGACTTCCTCTTTTTCCTGAGGATGAGCATGGTGTGTTCGCAAGAATAAAGAAGCTTCGTTCATTCTGTGTCATTGCTGACACCGCGTGGATGGCTGTTCATTGTCTTCTCATCTTTTCTCGCTAGACTTTTTCAAAACCCATTCCTTTACCACCACCCCCTTTTTTTGTGGTTTTTCACATTTTAATAATGCGAAGCAGTGTTTCCCAAACTTCGTCTTTATACCCCATTTGCACCATTTGTCCTATTTGTTCCTTTCATATATGGTTTAATCTACCTTGGTGTATACTTAGATTACCCGTTACAGCTATTTATATGGAAAGTTTTATATGCCTAATATAAACGGAAGACCAGTATCATTTATTGTAACTATAAGATATTCATTAGAAGTTACTGAGCCCCAAACAGTGATTTTAAATTCATAGTTAGATAACCTGTGGCTGCTGGTGACTTTGAAATTGAAGTGTTTGGTGTTTAGGAAAAACAAACGTTGACGCAAGACTTGTGATTTTTTTCTAATAAGTACAGGATTGTAAGAGAATTGAAAAGAGATTTTTTTTTCCCCCTTCATGTATGTCTCAGGAGTATAGCCTCAGAAGTCTTGACTTTACCTGTAATATTTACATGTCACATTTGCCCAGAGCACCTCCCCATAACTGTCCTAATCAGAACTTCATAAATGTTTGTTGTGTTCATGAGCCTGCTTGTCTGTTGGATTCGTAAAGAGCTGATGGCTGCCATTTCCAGTGACTGGAGCCGTCTCCTTACATACTTGGGAAATATGTCCATCCCTTAATACAGCCAAGCTGGTGGACAGAGCTGGTTTATAGATGATCGGGCTGTGAGGATTAATTTTACGTATCAGCTCAGCTGAGCTCCGGGTGCGTGCAGACACTTGGTCAAGCAGTGTGCTGGGTAGTGTTTGCAAAAGGGCTTGGATGCGACTGACATTCGAGTCTGTAGACTGAATGAATTAGATCATCTCTAATGTGGGCGTGCCTCATGAGATCCACTGAAGGTCTGAACAGCACAAAGGACTGACCATCTCATGGGCGAAGGGGAGCGCTCCTGCCTTCATGGTCTGGTCGTTTTCCTGCCTCTCGACTCACACCAAAACATCAGCCCTTCCTGATCAAACCCAGCCGCTTTCCGACTGGAACCTGCAACAGCAGGCTCCCCGAGCCTCCATCTTGCCCATGGAAGATCCTGGGACTTCTCAGCTCCCATAGCCACTGAAGCCAGCTCCTCATCAGTCGTTAATACCTGAGTGAGTCATTATTTATGCATCTCCTATTGGTTCTGTCCCTCTGGAGAAGCCTGAGGAACATGGAGGCAAGGTTCTGCTGGGAGGTGCTTCGCCTCAAGGCACCGTTCAGACGTGACGCGTGCACAGTCCTGCTGGACGCTCGGGCCTGCGGGCGTTGGCGTCCTCTTCACCCGCCACCTGCAGACACAGGCCCGCTCTTCCCTGAGCAGTGAGCAGCGATGGTGCCTGCAGGCTGCGGCTCGCATCCTGGACGGTCTCTCTCTAAGTCGCCCTTTCCCCTCTCCTGGCCTCCCAGACCACGAGCTCCCTGTCAGTCATGTCCCGTTGTCCGTGTTTCTCATTCTTAACCCATGTCTTCCATCCCCCGGACGAGGTGCTCAGGGGATTCTGTGGGTCCCGGGGTACCAGGAACCTTGGCGTCAGAGCCCGGCTGGGCTGGGGGGCCTTCAGCAGCCCCCGTGGGCTCCTCAGTGGCAGCTGCGGTCTGCCAGAAAGTTCGAGGTTCTGACGGCATCTTCCTGAAAAACAGTTCCATTGGGTAGAAGGGACATCCGAAACCCCTCACGTGTGTCCAGCACATGAAAGGTCAGCAGGCTGCCACAGAGCGGAGGCTGTGGTCGTTTGAAGGTTTCAGGAGCTGGTGGGGCTGAGTAGACTGGCTTTCCGCCTTCCTCAGAGTGTGGACCCAGTGTGTTCTTGCCATTGGGTGATGCTTTTTTTTGTTGTTACAATAGTTAGACATAAAATCGGTGTTTACGTGTGATTTGTCATCTGAAGATTCTCTCTGTAAGACTCTGGGGTTGACAAGTGAAAATCTGGCTTTGTGTAGCCAATGAGAGGCCCTGAAGAAAATGGGCTTTTTAAATAATCGGACTTGCACTGCTCTGGGACTCTTGGTATATTAAAATATGAATCTGTGTTTCTATCAATTTTATTGGACGCGTGCATGTCTGCACAAAACAGCGGCTCATTTGCCTAGTCCCTTAACACTCCCTGGTTCTAGAAGCCACCTCCTGCGTCGTGTCGCTTGCTTCTGCCCCTGAAATGGTCAGGTGGGGAGCAGGTGGGGCTCTGCCTGATGACAGATGTGAGCGTGGACAGAAGCCACAGCTGGGCTCTGACCAGAGCTCTGTCCTGGTACCCAGGCCTCTAACCACGGAGCCACACTGCCCTCGCCCCAAGGATCAGGAGGCAGAGGTGGACAGAAATGTTCCCCTAAACAGCATCCCATCTTCATGCTTTTATGCCCATGGGGCAGTGGTGTTTCTTCACCCTCATCATGGAGACCCCCAAAAGGCCACACCCTATGTTGCTAGATTTGTCCTAGCCCTAGGAAGGTGTAGTGGGATGGGCCAAGTTCAATGGCCAGAAGCTCTGGCTTCCTGGTGGACTCTGCTTTCTCCATTGCTGGAGTAAAGCACAGGGTCCAACGTCCATGGCCGAGAAGTCACAGAAGCTTGAGGCTCGTCACCAGGAACCTCCGTAATCTCGAGTATGGCCCAGCTGTGCTGTGATCTCCCCAAAGCTGAGGCCATGAGTTTTCTTCCAGATGCTCTAGTACCTGACTCCAGAGGTGTTTGCTGAATGAATGCACGATCCCGAGGACACAGGCCCCCCACACACTTAGACCATCAGGACCTTGCTCACGCAGTGATTACTGAGGAACCTACTGGGTGCTGGGTGCTTTCAGAACGCAGACTACCAGTCTCCAGAAGTTCTAGCTTTCCCCCCAGCTCTGGGAGAGTGACAGTAGGCCGGGCCAACAGAGGACTGAGCTGGGATGGGTGTGCAGAGACCCCTTATTACACTCAAAGGAACGGGATATGTTATTGAATAACTGGGGCTTCCCAGGCAGCTCGGTGGTAAAGAATCCACCTGCCAGTGCAGGAGACGCAGCTTCAATCCCTGGATCAGGAAGGTCCCCTGGAGGAGGACATGGAAACTCACTCCGGTATCCTTGCCTGGAGAAACCCATGGACAAAGGAGCCTGGCTGGCTACAGGTCATGGGTCGCAAAGAGTCAGACATGGCTTAGCAAGTAAACAACAACAAACAGCATATTGACTGTTTGGGGTCAGACAGAAAAAGAAACCTGTGCATTTCTTATTAGACACACATACACACACACACCCCTCCATAAAGGTAGACAACTCCCTCCCTCCAAATTGTCTCCCCAAAGGAAACACTGCTTCAGAAGCCCTGCGCTGCGGTCCACCCCCCTTGTCACCAGCTCCTGCTACCTAAGTGACTCCGCCTGGGGCCCCTGGGCCCCCAGCCTCTGTCCTGCCGCCCCCAGGCACAGCCAGCGTCCGCCTCAGCCCTCTGTTCCACCCGGTGTTTCTGAGCCGGAAAACAGTTTTGTCTTCTGAGAACCCCGTTTCTTAGAAAGAAGCCCCAGCGCCCCCAGCCTAAAGTTGAAAGAAGGGCTGGCTCTCAGGGTGCGTCTCCAGTGCTGATCTGACTCAGCGCGTCGAGCATGCCTCTTGTGTTCCTGTGTGAAATCGCCCTTCCAGGGGCTCCGGGAGGCGAAGCCCCACAGCCGCATGGGCACAGAGCAGACGCTGATGTCACTTGTGAAGGTGGTCCTACGAGGGCTGGTTGGCAGTAGCTGTGAGCTTGGACCTCTGTCCCCGCCGCCGCAGGCTATAGAGCTGGGGGGAACAGCCTTAGGATGTCAGTTTCTGGGCTCGCCAGCGGTCAGAAGGTCACTGTGGAGGAGTGCATTCAGAACCTGGGTGCAGAGGATGCCAGGTGTAACAGAGGGTGCCCCCTCCTCCCGGGCATGGGGTGCCGCTTACTGCCTCTTAGTGCTGGACGGGACTTGGAATTGATTTGGCAGAAAGGTTAATGCGTTTTTAGGGCTGCCAGTGGGCCCACTGAATCACTAGTAATTGGGGCAGGGAAAGCATTTAATTTGATGCAGGGAATGCAGGCCCACCAGCGGGGGTATCGCGGTTGTAGCAGTTTCTCCGTGCGTGCGTGTGTGCGTGTGTACACGCACGTGTATGTGGTACAGAAATGCTCCTGCTTTTCTGCCGTTACTTCCCCTCTGTACACAGTGCCGTCAGTCCCATCCTCTGCCGGCTCCCCGGCCCCCACCCCCAGCCCCCAGAGTAAACAGGGCGAGGGCTGTGCTGCCTTCTAAGTCGTGTCGTTGGAGAGCTGGGTAAAACAGGTTCTTCTCTCTCCAAAGGGCATGCACCCCTGATGATATGCGAGGGCGGAGGTCGGCCAACTGCAGCCCACGGCCAAGTCTGGCTCTTATAAATAAAGTTTTATTGAAACACAGTCACACACTTTGTTTGGGAATTGCCCAGGACGGGGTTCACGTCACGGTGGACAGCGGAGTAGTCGTCCCACAAAGCCTCGAGTATTTACTGAGGCCTTCTCATAGAATGGGCTTCCCTGGTGGCTCGGCTGGTGAAGACTCCGCCTGCAGTGTGGGAAGCCTGGGTTCCATGCCTGGTTTTGGAAGATCCCCTGGAGAAGGGAACGGCTACCCACTCCAGTATTCCGGCCTGGAGAATTCCATGGACTGTATAGTCCATGGGGTCACAAAGAGCTGGACACCACTGAGTGACTTTTACTAACATAGAATGCAATTGCTGACCTCTTAGAGCTGCCAGATTTAGCAAATAAGAATACAGGATGCTCATCTAAACCTGAGTCTCAGAGAAACAATGAATACTTTTTTTTAATTGAAACTGTCTCATATTTTACTGGACAACCTGTTATTTGTTTTTCTTTCTTTTCTTTTTGATCATGTGGCATGCAGGGATCTTAGTTCCCCAACCAGGAATCAAACTTGCACCCCATGAAGTAGATTAAGCACAGAGTCTTAACCACTGGACTACCAGGGAAGTCGCCAACCTGCATTTTTCAGTCTGGATGCCCTATGACCCCTGCAGTAGGCTATGGGAAGAAAACATTGCAGCTTCTGTTTACGTTTTTTTTTTTTTTTTATCTTATCCCATTTCAATTCCCCTTTCTTTGAATGTTTTCTCATATTACATCTAGAGGTGTATACATCATTGGTGTATATATAAATGTACAGTTCTGGGGGAGGTATGCTCATAATTTAATTTTACTGCTAGTGGTGCATGATCAAAGCAGTCTGGAGACCACTCAAAGGAAAAACTCCCACCCGTATGACCGATCCCGGTTTCCAGTGTGACCTCAGGTGAAACCCGGTCAAAGGCAAGGATGCGGATTCCAGCTCTGGCTGCTCCAGTTGTTTGAACACCCTGGGTTCTGTGCCCTCGTGTGGATTCGGGGCTAATCGTTTGTCTCTAGACGACGGGATGCTTGTAAAAATCCCGTCCATGTTTGTGTCCCCAGTGCTGGCCAGAGCCTGCGGAGTGGGGGGGGTGCTCCACGAATGTCCTCTTCCCTGGCGCTCCTGTGGAGACACGCCTGCAGGGCATGGGAGACAAGAGGGCCCCCAGCACACCGGGCATACCTCCCTCGCGCCGGGCCTCCTCCCGCTCACGTCCTTCTGGCCGCAGCAGTAACTCACGCGGGGCGCAGGCTGTTTGTGTCTGGAGAGGCACGGCGCTCTGCCCTGTGGTTTTGGTTCACATGGGGTTAGGGGACGCAGTTTTGTTTTCACTTTGGTTGATTGGGTGAGTTTCCACCCTTCACCTCTTTGGTAGCTGGCGTTCTTGCCAAACTGCGGAGATTCATTGGAAATTATCCAGTCAGTACCCACCGACGTGACTGTCGTGGTTCCTGGTAAGAGCTGGGCAGCAGCAGCCACCTGGGCCCTGGCCACTTCCTGGGTGTCCAGAGAGAGATGGGAGAGGGCCTTGGCCTCTGGGAGGACCGGAGGGACCTTGCTAGTGTCTCGCAAGCACAATCACCGCCCCCCAAACCGACACCTGCCTGCAGCTGTGCTTGAGCAGGAAGTGCACTGGTCCGGCCCCCGAAGGGAGCATCCACCTTCCTCCCTGGAGCAGGCCCTTGAGTGTGTGGTACTCTCGGTGCCACAGTGTTCTCAGCAACTTCTTTGCTAAGCTACATGGCAAGTCAGCCCCCAGTTCTTGTCTGTTCCCAGAGCAAGGTGCAGGCTGGCAGAGGAGAGCCATGCTCCCTGCCCAGGATGGCACAGGTGCCTCCTCTCTCTGAGGGCGAGGTGACGAGATGAGAAGGAGGCCTGAAGTCGCATCTCCTGTTGGCACAGAAAGGAAGTGGGGTTTTCCACCATCCGTGTCTCCACTCACCAGCAAATTCTTCCTGAGGAATCTACTCCACATCACACCTGGCCCTCCGTGCCAAGGGTGCCAAGGTGTTTATGTCTCCACCCTCTTCAAGAGGCATTGTTTAGAAGAGAAATCTGAAAAGCAGCCAGTGTTTCTGAGGCAACGTGATGGGTGTCGGGGCATGGGAAAGCTTTCAGAGCACTGTACCAGGGACATTTGACCGTGATGAGAAGGTGGTGCTTCGGCTGGGCTTTGAGGTCTGAGTAGGAGTTTGCCAAAAGGAGAAGCAGGGTGGGGAAGGGCATAACAAGTACAAGGAAATAGGAATTCTAAAGCTCACAGCTTTAAATTGTTAGCATCACTAACTCCGTGGACATGAATTGGAGCAAATGCCGAGAGATAGTGGAGCACAGAGGATCCTGGCGTGCTGCAGTCCCTGGGGCCAAGAAGAGTTGGACACGACTGAGAGACCCAACAGCAACAACAGAACTCACAGTCTCAGAACCAGGGTGTGTCCAAGAGGTTGCGCAGGATTGGGGGGTTTTATTTATGTGTCGAGCAGCTGCACGGGGCGTTGCAGAGGAGGCAAGAAGGGGCTAGCTTGGAGAACGGCCGTGGGCTCCACCGTGCGCCTAGTACCCGAAGACAAACTGGGAAATAGGAATTACTAAGGAGCTAAAAAGGGAAGCGGGCTTCTTGACCTTAAAAGCCCATTTGACCAAAATCGTCAGCTAAGCAAAGAACAAAACTCACATTTTTCTCAAAGCCTTAACAGCCCGCAGTTTCCCGCCATGTCCAGACTTAATTCTTACCCACCCGCCCCGCCCGCAGTGCTCACAGCCTGCCGCTGTCCAATTCCCTTCCCACACCAGCGTCCCCAACAACCTGCCTGCTTGCAGCGTAGACCACTCAACCCCCAGCACCCGTGATGCTTGTTGCCACTCTGTTGATCCAGAAACCAGGGTCCCAAGGGGCTGAAGAGCTCAGCTAAAGAGACCGAGCCGGTTCAGAGCAGTGTTTGGACTTGAACCTGTGTCTCTCCATCAAAGCCAGGGTCCTCTCAGCAAGGCTCTTTCCTGGAAGAACCCACCCTAATGGCACTCGCTCAAGTCCTGTCGGTGGACTGATGGATGACAGTCAGATTTCTTAGCCAGCTTTGGCTGAACTGGGCATCTCCCTCCGCCCCCGCCCCCCCATTTCCTCCACCACCCGCTTCCAGAGGCTGAGTCTCCAAGGCTTCTCTCCACAGCTACTTGACTTTGAGAAAAACGAGCGTGCTTTTCATGCCTGAGTGTCCTGGCCTTTCCTCCCTGCTCAGTTGCAACCGAGCCGGGTGTAAGAAGGCATGATATGGGGGCGCTTTCTTTTCGTGTTCCCTTTGGAGAGGGGGACCCTCCCCAGAGAAGGTTTGGTGAAAATCTTCTCCCTTTGCCTCTTTTTCTTGGATCTGCTTAGAAATGAAACATTTTAAGGGCCTTCTTGGCTAGAGGATTTTTTTCTTTTTTTATTATAAACATAAAACGTTCATTGAAACATTAAACGTTTCACAGCTGTTTTTCAGCACATAAATTTTCATCGACACCCACCCCTGACTGTGACACCCTCCTCATGTACTTCTCCTCCTCCTCCTTTTTTTTTTTTTTTTACCTCCTCACATAGTTCCAAGACCAGAGCTGAGGGTGGGTGGTGGGGGCTGGATAACAGACGAAACCCAACAGGTGACTTCGGTTCCAGTCATCCAGTTCAAGACAGTGCGTCGTGTTTGACCGCGACAAGGAGCATGCAGGTTCCCAAGCCCTGCCAAGGAAAGCAAGGGCTCGCTGCTCCTCCCAGCCCTGACCTGAGCCCCTGCTGAGGTTGAACCTTGTGCCCAGGCTGCAGAGGAGACCACCAGGCAGACCCCAAATGTGCCTCCCCTCCCAGGCAGTGGGAGGCAGGCTGCCTCTGAGAAAGCCAAGAGATCCCAGAAGAACAGCCCTGCGTGTGCAGGCCAGCCCACGGCGTGTCCCCTCCTCTACTGTCCGTCTCTTCTGCCCTGGAGAGTCTGCCCGTGAGCTTGCACAGCGTATGGGGAAGTGCTGTGGGTCCAGTGGGGATAGGGCTGGATGGTCAGCATCCCAGAGCTCAGCCCTAGTTCTTTTGTAAAAAAAATTACTGACATTTAGTAGAGTTACAGTGTTGTGTTAGTTTCATCTGTATGTCCAAGTGGCTCATTTATACATACTTTTTCATATTCTTTTCCGTTACAGTTTATCACAGAGCATTGCATAGAATTCCCTATGCTCTGCGGTAGTTATTTCCCTCTTCTTGCTAGCCCAAGACTCACAGTTCTTCTTCCCCAACCGCTGGCAACCACAAATCTCTTTCCTGCATCTGCAAGTCAGTTTCTCTTTCATAGCTATGCTTGTGTTGGCTTTTGGATTCTGCATGTAAGTGGCATCGTATGGTATTTGTCCTTCTCCGTCTGACTTACTTTACTTAGTATGATTATCCCTAGGTACATCCATATTGCTGCAAATGGCGTTATTTCGTTCTCTTTAATGACTTAATAGTATTCCATTTTGTGTGTGTATATACATAGATACATATACGAATACACTTATACGTATATACGTCGTCTTTATCTGTTCCTCTGTCGGTGGACATTTAGGTTGTTTCCATGTCTTGGCTATTGTGAACAGTGCTCAATGAACATGAAAGTATCTGTATCCTTTAGAATCATGGTTTCTGTGGGTATATGCCCCAGAGTGGGATGGCTGGATCCCATGGCAGCTCTGTCTTTAAGTTTTTAAGGACCCTCCATTTGGTCCTAGTTCTGCACCTGCTCCATGACCAGGGATAAATTGCTGCCTTTCTCTTGGCCTCCGTTTCCCCACTTGCCAAAGGAGGGGCTGGTCCTTGACCTATTGCACCCATCAGAGGCTGAACATCCTGCGGTTCTCAAGCACCTTGCAGCTGAAGTGACGCTCCTGCAGGGGAGCCTGGTGCACAGTGGCCCAGGATGCTGTTGTCCCTCTGTACCAGAGGGTGCTGGACTTAGACCACGGCACGTGGGCTCTGATGACCCTAGAGGGTGACAGAAGAGTTCCCTGCCCATCTCACAGTATGCTTCAGCTGCCCGATACGTCTATTCCTGTACCTGACATTTCTCTAGTGTGCTCTGTGTCCTGACCTCTGTGCCGAACTCCCGACATATAAAACTTGCCAGCCCTTGAGCAGAGTAGTTGTTCGGTGCATTTTTGATGAATGAATGAATGAATGAATGAATCAGTCAGTCTAGTCTGCGCCCTAATAAAAGCTCACCACAAGTATTCATAAAATAGCTCTGAAGACTATATGCAAATGTTGATGGCTCTCCAGTGGTGAACACGCTGAACGTGTCGGGAGCAGCCATCCAACCCTGTCCACCTCCAGCATTTCCTGGGTGTTCCTCCGTGTCAAGCCACGGGGATGCAGAGCTAAATAAGACAGAAGCTTAACCCACCACGCGGGCTGCAGTCTTCACTGCTTGGCATGCACCCTCCCGCCAGTTTCCCTAGGGTCTTGCCCCATCTCAGCACCAGGCCCTCGTTCACCATCGATCCTCATGCCCTAACCTGTGAACACATACAGCTGAATGAAATCCCTGGGCACAGATAGGCATCAACAGGGAGATCAGGTAAGGTGTTTATCTGAGGCACTGTCAGGGCCCATGACAGAAGGGTTCCCTCGGACTCGCAGTGTGCCCTCCACAGTTGTTTTTCTTGCAAGCTCGGATTCCACTGCTCAGTGATATTACATCTGCATGCACCTTACCCTCTGTCACGGTAGCCATGGATGCCGCCAAATTCCTTGTAAAGCCCTATATCTTCAGCCGGAAGAAGCATCTCCGGGGGGAGGCGAATTGGTTTGCAAAGCAGCCTGACACATCGGCCTCCTATTTCTCCTTGCAATCAGATAATTCATCTTTCTACCCCGAGGGCCATGTGGAGTTTGAACCTGGAGGAAAACCTGCAACTATTTGTAGTAGTGGGATCAGAGGGAAGTAAGCCAAGTGTTTTCTAAAATGATTAATTGCTGATCACATAGCTTGGGTGTGCTGACGGTTTTGTGGGATGGATGGGCCAAAGCTGGGGTGGGCTGGCCCACCATGACAGAGGGCTAAACATGACCTGGTTAGCTAAACAGGTGCCAAAAACCGTGCTTTGTGCATCTGCCTCTTTGTGTGCCAGGCATCAAATACAGATTACCTTTAAGTCCTTAAAATCACCTACAACACAGGTAATGACCCCATTTTACAGATGAGGAAACAGAATTCCAGAGAAAGGAAAAGAAAAAAGAAGGACTTTTTAAGATAGTTAAAATTGTAACAGATTGAAATGTTTAAAAAAAATGCCACACAGGCAGCTATTCATTAAAATTCCTATTTAAAGTTTTTGTTTTTTTTTTTTTGAAGTTAAGACTGGAAAATACTCAGACTTGGGTTTTGGATTCTAGTGGTAGAATATTAAATCATAAAAAAATATTTAATGTTTGGGATTTTTTTGTAAAAAAAAATACATTAGCAGTATGTATAACAGTCAAGAATGTATTTTAGTACAGAAAAAATAAAGGTGAGGAACACACAGATGGATCATCGTGGAACATGAGTTAGGCTAGCAGAAATATTTTCTGGTCAAGTTGAGAAATAGCTAAGGAGGAAAAACTCCAGATCTTAAAATAGGTGCAGTATATTATATATCTGTGAAAATGGGCCAAGTAGATTGCCGCCATTAAATCCATATTGGGTATTCAGATCTCGGGTTACCTGGAAGGCAACTGTACTTCCTATATTTAACCAGGCTTTTTATAAACCATTCCTCATAACACCTCAAACTCCATCCTTGGTGGTTATTTCATACCAAGTTCGACATTTTTTCACTTTGAGGGTCCTCAAAAAAGACCAGAAAGGAGCCTTTTAAAAGTCTGGCGCGGTAAGTCGGCTGCTTTTCTGCCGAGTGACTGTGAGCAGTCCCAGATACAAGAGAAAATAAGGCAGCGTATGGAAAGCATTTCCACAAGTCCATTCCACATCTTAAAATCAAGGAATAAAGAAACCAAGAGAAAAGAGAAAAAAGAAAAATTAGCCATTCTTCTTTGAAAGGGCACATCTCTGGGTAGTTGGTGGGTGTTCGTTACTCAGTCGTGCCCGACTCTTTGTGGCCCCGTTGACTGTAGCCCACCAGGCGCCTCTGTCCATGGGATTCTCCAGGCAAGAACACTGGAGTGGGTTTCCATTTCCTTCTCCATCTTGATAGTTGAGCCGCCGCCCTGTCCAGAAAGAGGAAGGGTAGACGTGGTCCAGGCTGGCTGGTAGGTGACAGCCAGTTAATCCCAATTCCAAACTGGCTCATGGGAAGGATGAAAGTGCCCAGGACAGCATGTCGTGGCTGTCCTGATGCTCCTGGGGGCTGAGCAGAAGGGGTGCGGCCAGGGCTCCTGCCTGTGCCACTGGAGGAGAACATGCCCACCAGGACTGGGAGGTGCCAGCTGGCTCAGAAAAAGCCACAAACAGTGCTGTTTCAAACAGCCGACACCACCCTTTCTTCCAAAGTAGACTTGAAGTAGACAAGGGAATTGTGACTCTACATGGAAAAGGAAAGTAGACATATTTATTTTATGTTTCAAAGAACGTGCCTGAAACTAATTATAATGAAAAAATGAGTTGAATATAGCCAGAACGTAAATAAATTATTTCTGTCTAGCAGCATTAAGTTTAACTGAGTTTGGGACCCCGCTGGCGGTCCATTTTTAGGATGCTGAGCTTCCACTGCAGGGGTGAGGGGATCTAACATCCCTGCGTGCTGCTTGGTAGGGCCAACAAATAACGAAATTAAAAACTTGAAAATTTAACTGAGCTTCATGGGAAGGAGTCTAAAACAAGAAAATTCTCTTCAACCAATAAAAAGAAGCACAAATGCATACTCACAAACCCTTATCCTGGAATAATCCTAAGAATTTATCAGGTAGATCCCTATTTGTTAAAAAAAAAAAAAGACTCAGATAATGGTACCATCTCTTAGAATAGAGTTTTCTAAAGATAGAACATTCTTCTATCAGTCATGCATGCCTTACTTTTTTACCTAGAGCAAAAATAGTGTGTAATATTAAACTGTGAGTGAAGGGAGCTATTTCTGCAAACAGTGAAACAATACAGAGGCCCCTTTACTTCCCAACATCCTGTGATTGAAAATGAAAGGGAAGGAGTGAAGGAGGGTGGAAGGAAGAAAGAAAGAAATTAATTCGTGTGTTTTTAGGAAAAGACTAGAAGCGTGGTAGTCACTCAAGTGGAAATGAATACCCTTGTTGGCGCTCACTGCTGCCCCCTACAGGGCAGTAGGCTGCACCCCTTCCTGTGGCCCAAACCAGCATTTTCCTTCAAAACCAAAGGAGTAGGAAGTAAAATGGGAGAGGGAGGGGCAAGGGAGAGATGGCACGGAATCCACTCAAAGTCAACAAATACTGACTAATGATTGAAAACAAAATGAAGACCAACCTCGCTTTTAATTTTAGTTTTGTATTGGAGGGTAGTTGCTTTACAGGGTTGAGCTAGTTTCTGCCACACATCAGCATGAATCAGCCACAGGTGTACATGGGTCCCCTCCCTCGTGCACCTCCCTCCCAGCGCCCTCCCCATCCCGCCCCTCTGGGTTGGCACAGAGCACTAGGTTGAGGTCCCAGTATCACACAGCGAATCCCCACTGGCTCTCTCTTTCACACGTGGTAATGTACGTGTTTCCAGGCGACTCTCTGAATTCATCCCACTGTGTCCACAAGACCAAGCTCTCAATCCATAGAAGAAACACCACCACCACCACCCCCTGTCCACACACACACATATATTTCTGAAAATGAACAGGAGGAATATGGAGTCAGGGGGACCTTCCATCTCTGCTTCTCAAAGTTCTTCACAATTGTATCACTGCAAGTATTATTGTAGAACGTTACTCCCTGACAGCCTTTGATATCCTTTCTATACCCATGGTATCCTTTATTCCATGATATCCTCCTCCAAACAGATGATAAAAGTGTAAAAGAAAAAACAGAATTGAAGGGACTTTTCCAAGGTCACATGGCTTATGAGGAGCAGTAGTAGAAGTCTGTCTAATGCAATCCAGCTTATCCATCTCAAGAAGAAAGATACACCGAGGAGGATGATTATTAAATTATCACTAATGTGGATGCTTGTAATTACTCCTGTAATTTTCTTTAGGCCCACCCCATAGGGTGCTGTTGAGTATTATTAGATTGTGGTTGTAAATGGGTTTGGCCAGGCAGTTCTCTTTTGCTCTGTGACAGCTTCTTCTCTAGAGGGCTTGGTCCTTGGAGAAGCCATCTTTCCTAACTCCATTTGTTGGAGGTGAAACTCTGAGACAATCACTTCCCTTCCCAACAGCTGGACTTCCTTGGTTTGTAAAGTCAGCTGACGAGGCTCAATGAACTTTCAGGGGAGAAGGCATGCCTGCTGATCGAAGAAAACCTAAGATCAGTGTGCAAATTACTGGGTTACCATTGTCATACGGTTGACATATGATGTGCGAGTTGACATATGAAGTGACATGTGATGTGAGAGCTGGAAAATTAAAAAGGCTGAGCACCCAAGAATCGATGCCTTTCAACTGTGGGGCTGAAGAAGACTCTTGAGTTCCTTGGACAGCAAGGAGATCAAACCAGTCCATCCTAAAGGAAATCAGTCCCGAATATTCATTGGAAGGACTGATGCCGAAGCGGAAGCTCCAATACTTCAGCCATCTTATGCAAAGAACCAACTCCTTGGAAAAGACCCTGATGCTGGGAAAGATTGAAGGCAGGAGAAGAAGGGGAAGACAGAGGATGAGATGGTTGGATGGCATCACCAACTCAATGGCCATGAGTTGAGCAAGCTTCGGGAGATGGTGAAAGACAGGGAAGCCTGGCGTGCCGCAGTCCATGGGGTCGCAAAGAGTCAGACACAACTGAGCGACTGAGCAACAACAATTGTCATATTTACTGAATGAATGAATACAGGAGTGGATGGATGAATGACTAGGTCATTAAGACTTCGTAGATAAGTATTTTGAAGAAGCTGGTCCAGAATGTGTAAGCCAGCACTGTCATGACACACACCACTTTCTTTCTTCTCTCTTCTTGAATACCATGTTCTCAAGGTCTTTTTCTCTCCAAATAAATGGTGTTCATTAAAAATCAAATTCATTTCATGTATTAACCAGTGCAACAAGCTTTGAACTTATTTTTTGAAAGTGACTTTCCTTGCATTCCCTTTCTTTTGCCCCAGTTTTTTTGAGGTATAATTGACCAGTCAAACTGTATATATTTAAAGCATGCCACGTGATGATTCGATACATGTATGCATTGTGAAATGATCACCGCAATCAAGTTAATTCACACATCCATCACCTTACATAGTTACGTGTGTGTGTGTGTGAGAAAGCTTAAGATGTACTCTTTTTGCATTTTAAGTACATAGTAGCATACTGTTCACTGTAGTCACCATGCTGTCCTTTAAATCTTCAGAACTTCATCTTATAACCGAAAGGTTGACCGACGTCTCCCCATCTCTGCCACTCCTCAGTCCCTGGCAACCAACATTCTGCATTCTATTCCTATGAGTTGAATATATATGTATATTTTTTTTAGTTTCACATATAAGCAGTACGGTCCAGTATTTTTCTGGTCTGGTTTACTTCACTCATGACTCTTTTCATGATAATCAGCAGCCTGGAAACCGGGCCTATTGATGAGTGACCCCAGTCTTGACACAAGTACAGGCCTCGTCTCGTTCATGTCTTTGGAATGGGGGGAGAAGAGATCCTGTGCCTCCTGAGCAGGGCCCGTGAGTTGGGCAGCGCGTGTGAGATCTCTGAGGCCCCTTCTTGGCAGATCGTGGCCCCGAGCTGTCCTGGCTCCACTGACGGGCTCTTGCTGCCGTGTCCTGTGGTGCCTCTTGTCTGCTGGGGCGAGACCGCTGTGCCCAGGGGCAGGGGCGTCCAGAAAGAGCTCAGTGTCTCTGCTGCCCAGGGATGCTCAAGCGAAAAGGAGGCTTCTTTTTGGAGGACTTAACGCCAGGAGTTTAAGGAGGAGAGAGTCTTAGACACGTTTTAAGGTGATAAAGAATGTGGTAGGCGGCCTGGAATCCTAGGTTTGGGTAAAACAGGACTTTTCACTGTACATTTGAACCCTGTCCTTCTATACAGGATGAAGGACCCTGTGGTACCCTTGGTGTTAAGGCTGCATGATGATGTAGAAAGAGTAGGGCTGTTTTTCGGCTAGTATCCAGCAGGGCAGACTTACTGGTCTTAGAATTGCAAATGCCTCATAACTGATGAGTAGTCTGCTTCAGGCCACTCAGGTGCCCACACACCCCTGGTTCTCTGGTGTGATCTATTACCTGAAGTTCACAGAAGGGAAACTTGGGGACCTTCCTCCAAGGACAGGACTAGCACCCACTCCTGCTGATCCGTGCTGTCTGTCCACTGTGTCCAGTGTCCTGTCTGATCAAGGGTGTGGGAAGGATTGTCAAAACA
Organism: Antilocapra americana; assembly: GCA_007570785.1. NCBI lineage: Eukaryota > Metazoa > Chordata > Mammalia > Artiodactyla > Antilocapridae > Antilocapra > Antilocapra americana. The sequence continues at coordinate 17,318,343 of ML663568.1, read as the reverse complement.
CGCCTGGCTCCAGCCTCACTCACCTCTGCCATTTAGTAGCCTCGGGATCTCAACTTACCTCCCCAAGTCTTTCCTCCCCTACATTCTATTCATATGAATAATTATTTCAACATCATGGGATGGTTCTTAAGAGAAAATGATGAGGCAAACGTATGCCAGGAATAGCAGTTTTCCAGCGTATCATGGGTCCATCGGAAATGGTCTCCTCTAGATTGTATGATAAATTCCTCCGAGAAGAGAAGGCTTCATTCATAAATGCTTTTGTATTAGAAGTCCCAGAAGTCTCCCCATCTTCAGCCTTCTGTTTGAAGAAGTGGAGGACAGTGTGTGGTGAGATGGTCAGGGTAGAAAATAAACAAAATAAGGATGAGGATCTCGGGAACCCTGAACCTTGACAGATAAGGATGCAGAACATGTGTGCTTTTTCCCCAGACCCTTTCCAGTCAGCCCCGTTGCTTCAAGCGGCAAAGCAGATGTCATGTTTGTGGACAGTTCTGCTCACTTCTTAAGACTCAAGTTTATTTCGTGTGGATTTGGAACAAAGAAAAATCAATAAGACGAACAGCTCTGGGAGGCAGAGTGGAGGCAGTTGAGAAAGGACAGAACTACACAGACTCTCAGACATTATTCAGGAGGCTCCAAAGTTTACTCAGCCTGGAATTCTGGAAAAGAAGGTCAGTTAGGCAGTAGTTTACCTTAGACCATTACAAGATGGACTGTAGCCAAAACAGCCTGTCAAACCCAGGGGAAAAGTTGAGAGAAGGGGTTATTTCTAGTGTTCTGAGAAAGCTGTAATGTTCCCGTGAGGGTTTGTTAGTTATTGGCACTCTGTACCGGTTATTGGTGAATTTTAGAATTTTTAACACCCTTCAGTTCCACCCTGGTTTATAATTCATTTTTCCATTAAGTCACAGTTCAGCAACTACTATACCTAGATTTAAGGTAGGCAGACCAGCAATAAAATGTACGCAGAGAAGTGTAGACCTAGTGATGATCAGTTCTCGGTATTCCTCACCCACAGTGAGTAGTGCTGACCTGTAACCAAGAAGACCTTGCAGAAGTCAGAACACGTGAACTCTAAGGCTGGACCATGAAGGATGTTGATGTTTCGGCCTTATTCTCTGAGATGATTCAGTCTGGAAGAAGCCAGCCGTCATGTTGTAAGGATGCTTGAGCAGTCATGTGAGGGGGAACTGAGGCCTCCTGCCAATTGCCATATGATGAGACCACTGAGAAGCTGGTTCTCCAGCCCTGGCCAGTCACCCTTCAGATGACTGCAGACCCAGCTGTCATCTTTTTCTAGTTTAACTTTTTTTGGGGGGGTATGGTTGCCTTACAATGATGTGTTAGCTCTGCTGTACAGCATGATGAATGAGTTATACATATATATATATATATCCATTCTGATTTGGATCTCCTTCCCATTTAGGTCCCTAAAGATCATTGAGAAGAGTTCCCAGCCCTAAACAGTATGTTCACATTGCTTATCTACTTTATATATAGTAGTGTATATATGTTGGGTGGAAGCGAGGCTCAGTAAGGAGGAAATAGATGCATGCATATAGCTGATTCACGTTGTACAGCAGAAACCAGCTGTCATTTTGACTTGAACTGTATGTGGTACCTTGCGCCAGAACCAACAAGGTAAACTGCTTCTAAATTTCTGACCTCCACAAAATGTGTGAGGTAATAAACAGTTAAAGTTGTTTCAGCCCAGTTAGTTCTGGGGTAACTTGTTACGCAGCAGTAGATAACTAATACAATTGGGAAAATAATCTTTAGCTGCCCAGTCAGAGTGAAGACTATTGACTATTTATTCAGTACCATTAATAGTTGAAAAGTGAAAGTCACTCAGTTGCATCCGACTCTTTGTGACCCCATGGACTGTACAGTCCATGGAGTTCTACAGATCAGAATCCTGGAGTGGGTAGCCTTTCCGTTCTCCAGGAGATCTTCCCAGCCCAGAGATCAAACCCAGGTCTTCCGCATTGCAGGCAGATTAATAGTTCCCAGTGAATGAAAAGTAAGTTAAATGTTAAGTCTTTCCCCTCCCTGATTCAGAGTCAGGTTTGCTGTGGCACACATAACCCTAATTAAACACGGCCCATTGCTTCTGGACCTCCCCCCTAATCAGTTTGTGGTGTCAAGTAAAGACCATTCAGAATCCTGGCTGTCTTAGCTTGCTGAGATCACAGAGTTCTACAGATAGTCGAGGTTTACCTGTCTAACAGTTGAGTTAATCTTTTAAAAGCACCCTATTATATATGTTTGATTCTGTTTATATTTAAATTTATCAGTGTACATCTTTCTTAATTTGGCAGCCCTGATGACCCTCGAGGTCTGCGGGGTGACCCTGCAGCCAAAGGTGTGAGCAGCCCGGGGCATAGACACACCCTGTGGATAGACAGGGTGGGTACCGGCCCTGCAGCAACCCTGGGAACCGCCTCCATGCTCTCTCCTGCCCTGCTGCCTGCCCTTCATTCATTTCTTGAAGGAAAGGAAGACTGACCCCGTGCGCCTTAGAGCCCCATGTGGTAGCTGACCCTTTGCTGGAGGGTCTGGCTGCTCCTCTCCAAGCTTCTGTGGTCTTCGTCCACCTTCCCCATGTTTCCCTCTACCTGTTTAATTAAGATTTAAAGCGCTTTATGATGTAATTCATGCTAAAATTTATCTTTAAATCATTTCACAGTTTCATTAACTTTTTTTAAAAAGGAAGTTTCCTATCACCATCATAAAGGGGAAATCAATATGATTTGCCAAGGGGAAAAAAAGATAAGAATAAAACTACATACCATGAAAATAGATCTATATTATTAATTCCATGTAGCTATTATCTTGAGAGAATATCCTAAGCCCAAGGCCTATCTCCCCTTCGTGCAAAGGAGGTGAGCAACTTGCAGGGAGGCATTGAAGGTAAACCAAACTAAGATGCTTTTCAGTCCAAAGCCTTGATCAAGACAGAAGGAATAACTGTCTCATCAGAATGATTTAATGTGGGGTCCGTGAGCCAGCTGTGCTCGTCTTTAGTTTGGTGGGCTTGGTTACGGCCTCAGATCTAAAGCGGGCTTCCACCAGATGTGCCTCGTTTGTGACGTCAGTGTCTTTAGACTTGTCATCACCATTTCAGGCATCGATCGTCTTTGCAGGTCTGCATGGTACATCCACCTTGGGTACTGTTCTCTTTGCTTGGCGATTAAGAACTCTGTCTTTGGCTCAAATCCTGTGTCTCCTCCCTGCTGTGTGACTCTGAGTTATTTGAGAGACCACTCTGAGCCCACTAGTAAGTGGAGATGATCATATTATTCATCAGGTTATTGTAAGGATCGAGGGTGATGATGTACAGAAGACACTGGCGTTTGGTATAAAGAGCATACGTCTTAAGTTGCCATAAAAGCATTACTAATGATTTTAAAGATTGGGTGTTCAAGTTTTGGGGAAAAAATTGTCTTCCCAGAGCTCTATTTTCTCTTTCAAGAAAGAAAGAAGAAGTTCCTTGTGCAAACAAAACCCAGGGTCACACTATAGGCATATTGAGCCCCCAGTTCTTGTGGCCTCTAGAAGTTAGGCAAGCTTTCCTAGGGGTTTCTTGTCTGTACCTCCCCTCCCAGAACTGACACTTATCCTTGTCTTTGGCCATGAGCCAGGATCCTCAACTCGGGGGTCCGATAACTTGTTCCAAACTCCCAGACCCAGGGAGTGTACTTGGCCCGTGTTGGACCTGACACTTGTTGAGATGCGGTAGCTCACATGCCTGGAAAGCATTGATGGACAAATGATAGCACGAGACTATTTCTTGTTCTGTTCTGATCACGATTATTATACTTTCTTTTCTGTCCCCAAAAGGTTTTCTACTGTATTTTTAACATCACTACCCCAGCGGTTAGCAGGCTCATCTTTTCTGGACTTGGCTTGTATTCAGCCATTAGCAGAACAGGTCAGAAAGAAGTGCCTTCAAGAAGTTTGATCTGTTTGTCCTTATGAATTTATGTGGATTTTCTTGGCTCATTCCTCCACCAGTTTAAAAGATGCAGCGAGCTTTCAGGGAGAATTCTTGAGCATTTAGGTTTTTTGGTTTGGCTTTGTCTATTCGTCTGATGCCATCTTGGCTCCCAGGCCGACATCAGGGAGAAATTTGCGTTGACTCAGTCTGTGGCTGGTCTGTTTCCTTTTCTTCATTCAGCTACCCCCAGAGTGTCTCTGTGGTTTGTGGTGGGCTCTCAGTTTTTGCCCTCAGGACTGTCACTGGTCTAGACAAGACTGGTTTATTTGGAACAGCTTGACACACGTAGGTTCCTTGTGACATCTGGGGCACCCCTGTGTAGTCTAACAAAAGATACTGACCACCTCCTTGGATTTTTGAACTCATTTGCTCGCATCTCAGGGTCCTCTTCAAAATCCCACATTCCTCATCTGATATACATATTAACCCCCTTGGTGTGAGGAGAAAGACAATTATCAACAAAACAGGGAGGGAAATAATAAAGGCAGTCCAAGATAGGCTTGGGGGCTTCCCTGGTGGCTCAGCAGTAAAGAATCTGCCTGTGATGAAGGAGCTACAGGAGACACAGGTTCAATCCCTGGGTCAGGAAGATCCTCTGGAGAAGAGCATGGCAACCCACTACGGTATCCTTGTCCGGAGACTCCCATGAACAGAGGAGCCTGATGGGCTGCAGTCCATGGGGTCGCTAAGAATCGAGCATGACTGAAGGGACTTAGCACGCAAGGTAGGCTACCTTCAAACTGAGGTCGTTACTGTTCTCTTTCCCGTGTGTGTATGTTTATGAGAGAGAGGAGGCAATAGACAATCTAAGAAAATTAGAAAGATTTGAGAAATTCTACAAGGAAGATAAATCAACAAATAAATGTCAAAGGAGTTTCTCAGACTGAAGAAATATGATTCCTGTTTAGTGTCAAATCTGCATTCACCTTTTCACTCAAGTCATCAAATTCAATCCCCACAGTAGCTATATGTGTTAGCCACTCAGTTGTGTCCAACTCTTTGTGACCCCTGGAATATAGCCTGTCAGGATCCTCTGTCCATGGAATTCTCCAGGCAAGAATACTGGAGTGGGTTGCCATGCTCCCCTCCAGGCATAACTATAAGGTATAAGGTCGATCAGGTAGGTTCAGTTGTTCCCATTTGATAGATCAGGAAACTGAGGCCAAAAGCAGTGAACCGATTCTCCTGGGATCCCAGAGTCAGGAGCTTCTTCTGCCAAGAGCCAAAGGCAGCTGTGTCACTGGGCTCTACCTTTTCGTCTCCCCACCCACCCACCCACGCCCCCACATCCTCCTACTCCAAGCCTGGTCTGTGGACCACCAGCATCAGCCACCCATGGGAATTGGCAGACTCTCAGGCCAAGCCCAGACCTGCTGAGTCAGAATCTGCATTTTTACAAGATCTCCCGGTGACGTGCTTGCACATTGCTGTTTAAGAAGAGCCGTTCCCCTCCACCCCCAGCCCCAGCTGAGCCGAGTTCACAGCCGCCTCACTGAGCACCGCTCATGCACGGAGCCTCTGGTGGGGCCGGGAAGACTGAGTCCCGGCCCCCATCAGGAGAAGCTCAGAGCCTAGGGCAGCAGACCCCCAGCCCTGGGAGGGTGGCAGTACAGTAATAACAGGACTCGCAGGGTGTTCGCGGAACACAGAGGAGGGGCGCGTTACCAGGAGGACCCTCTGCTGATGCTTATCCCTGGGCTGAGTGGGAGGCCACCTCTGACTGTGGTTGAGAACAGCGGCTCTGGATTCGCGTCGTCTGGTTTCAAGTCCCGGTTCTGCTACTTCCCAGCTGTGTGATGTGGGACAAGTGACTTAACCTCTCTGGGCCTTGGTTTCTCTATCAGTTTCCATATCAGTACAATAAGCAAGTACTATTATGGTTTTATGGGGAATCGTGATAGCACCCGCCCGTGCAGATCGAATGAGGTGATCCTTGGAAGGGACCCAACACCCTGGCTGACACTCGGCTTAATCAGTGTTATTTTTTATTGAAGGCTGAGTAGACAGAAAGCAGCAGCAGCAGCAGCAGCAGCCGGGAAGGGTTTATTTATGGAGGTGGGACCAGATGAACAGTACCTCTCTAAAGGCAGAAGCACTACTGAGTATGGCATCCAGGGAACAAACGGCAAGATGTTCATTCCATTAAAGGACTGTTTTTCACGCACCTGCTCTGTGCCAAGCACTGTTCTAGACTCTGAGGACATGAAGTTTAATTGACAAAAAACAGTTCCTACACCTGGAAGCCTCACAGTCAAGGGCCAGAAAACCACGGGTCACCTGGCATCACCCATATATTTACTCCCAAGCTACACGTTTCCCTCTAAGCACTGCTTTAGCCGCACCCCACCAGTTTCAGTGTATTTTCATTTCAAGACATTTCCCATGTGATTTCTTCTCTGACCGTCACACATTTATTGTAGCATTGACTTACTTGTTCTCAGCTCTGCCAGCACTCACTGAATATCTGCTGTGCCCCAGACCGTAGCCTGGGGACAGCTTCTGACCTCAGTTCATTACCCAAAGAGCCATCCACCATCCACCTGGGGGAGACAGACAGGAACTCAGCTCTTTGCACGGAATACAAGAAGTCCTTTGTTCCAGATCTCTCAACCCAGCTTCTCTGACCCCCGGGGTATTTTTCACTGCTCGATGGCAGCCTTTAAAGCACAGCCTGTCCTGGGATCACTGCGTTCTGAGCACCCAGCACAGCGCCCTGCCCATAGTCGGTACTTACTGCAGCATCTGCTCAACACAGGTGTTGTTTGGTATGCATGCATTCTGTCTCGGTCCTTTTGGCCGCTCTGTAAACCCACCTGGTTGTGGCTGATTGCTCTAATAGTTTACTTGTTAGGACAGAAGCGCTGTCTCCTCGCCTTGTGTTCTGCGGAGTGGGGAGCTTGTCTGGGCTTGTGCAGACCCTGCGGCCCTAGACTCACGGGCCTTTACCTTTCCTTCGCCCCTCATTGCACCAGGGGAGCCCCCTCCCGCTCTGCCTTCTCTCCCCTGGGGGCTGGGTGTGCGTTTGGGGCTGCGCCCAGACCGTGCTTGGAGAGCCCCAGCTGCCCAGGGCACGGAGACATTTGCTCCGAGGTGCCCCAAAGTGGTGGCCTGAGTTGGATCAGCTGGTGCTCCAGGATAAAAACCAGTTCACCATCTCTGCTCCAGAGTGCCCACCTTTCTCCTGCTCTCGGCAGTTTACGGGGTGCCATGTTGTCTTCAGCCTTCCCCACCCTTGCCTCTTTCAAAATGCAACCAGCCATCATTAAATAGCTCGACGTTCCTGCCAGAAAGGGTTGTTTCAGTGGGAGGCGGGCTGCCTTCTAGCCTGGCCAGCAGTCCCTTTCAGTCGGCATTTCCGAACTTGGCAAGCTCTGATTCCTCAGGGAGCCTAACCCAGGATGCCTGCTCTTCCAGCCCCACGTGGCAGACACCCATGTCCTCTTGTGGGTGGAGAAGTCATCGTTCCGGGGAGATGTCTCTTGTGGGCATGGGTTTGGAGGGTCACAGCTGCTTCCATCCAAACCGTTTACCTGCTTCTCCAGAAACCGTGTCCTCTCCTTTCTGCCTCTCAAACTGATGTACCGTCTGTTCATTTCTGTACCTTCCATTCGTTGTTCATCTGTTGACTTAACCATGCTTGCAGTGTAGACTGGCGTCTAACAGGGTGGGTTCCAAAAAGCCACACTGCCTGTTTTGATTCCTGGCTCCTCCATGTTACCTGTGATGACCTTGGGCAAGTTGCTTGCATCTGTTGAAGCCTCACTTTGCCCATCTGCAAAATGGGTGCAAGACTAGTGCCTGCCTCCTGAGCTCATGAGGGTTTGGTGAGGTGATGTCCCCAGGGTGCTCAGCAGAGTGTCAGGGATATGATAAATATTGCAACGGTGTCTGAGCTCTCATCCTGGTTGTTCACAGCAAAGATGTATCAGGCTGACTCTGGGCAGAGTTCCTAAAAACTTACTTTCACCGACACCCATGTCTTAGTGTCTAAGTTGTGCCTTCAGGACATGAACACCTGCTTACTGAGATCTAGAGACACTGAAGGTTCTTAGTAAGACTTGGATCACAGTTAGTCTTCACTCTGGCAGTTACACTGAGGAGTGACTGACATGGGGAAAAACCAGAGGCGAAAATAATCAGTTCTGTAGGAGAAACCATCCCACTGTGCTAAACAAAAAGACCTGGGATTGTGGAGCCAAAGGGAATGGGCGGGGGAGATGGAATTCATGGAGGTAGAAATTCTCCTGACATGGATGCTAGTGGGTTACAGGCAGTGAGGGGTGTCTGGGGGTCTTGATGATGTGAAAGCATGGCAGAAGTCTGACTCGGATCAAGAACCTGTCTCTGGGGGCAGTCCAGCCAGAGGCATGCAAGTGTGCAAAGGCAAGCTTAGGGGAGCGTAGGTCCAAGGTGTCCCGGGCAGTTACAAAGAGCTGGGCTGGGAGGCAAGGCCTCTCTGGTCGGAGATCCAGGACTCTTGTTGTATGGACTAGGCTGGGAGGACGAGTTCAGATGGAGCATCTCAGAGGCAGTTAGGAAACCCTTAGGATGCGGGCTCAGGTTTAATCAAGAGTGCAACCCTGAGGACACCTTGGCAGCCTCGAAAACCCCTGGAACGTCATTCAAACACTGTCCCCAGAGATTCTGATTCCGAAGAGGCCCATGAACTTGCCTTTCTAACAGGCTTCTGGGTGGTGCTGAGCTGCGGGTCCCCAAGAATCCCATCAGGGAAACTCGGGTCACCTTGATTTTCTTCATTCCACTCAGGTATCTGCCATCCTAACTAAAATATGAAGAGGTCTCATGAGTGAGTTGTCACCAAGCTGTAAGAAGTGGAATCCAGTTAATCAACTTTATTAGCATTGTTTGCAAAGTAAGAGTTAAGAGGTCCAGAACAAGGGCCTGGCACGATCTCCTAGGAGATAATACACAGCGCTGTCTCAGTGCTCATGTGGCTGGCACCCATTTTTTTTTTTTTTTGTGGTAGAATGTACATAATACAATACTTATCACTGTAACCATTTGTAAGTGGATGAATCATTGGCATTAATTACATTTAGAGTTTTGTATAACCCCTAACTATGCCTCAGGCTTTTTCATCATCCTAAACATAAACACTGTACCTATTAAGCAGTTAACTCCCCTCTCTTCATTCCCTGCAGCCCCTGGCAACATCCATTCTACCTTCTGCATCTATGAGTTTGCCTACCGTAAACATCTCCTATAAGTGGGATCACTCAGTGTCCATCCTTCAGTGTTTTATTCTACTAAACATGGTGTTTTCAAGGTCTGTCTGTATAGTAGCACATATCAAAGTTTCATTCTTTTTGTCGCTGAGTAATATTCCATATATATATATATATATACACATATATATGCCACATTTGGTTTATCCATCGCCTATTGCTGAATACTTGGATTGCTTCTACCTTTTGGCTTTACCTGAATAATGCTGCTGTTAATTTTAGCATGCAAATACCTGTATGAGTCTCTGATTTCAGTTCTTCTGAATATATATCTAGGGGTGATATCGCTGGGTCACATGGAAGCCGTAGGCTTCACCTTTTGAGAAACTGCCAAACAGTTTTCCACAGCATTTGTACCATTTTACGTTCCCACCAGCAGTATAACTCCTCCATCCTAACCAGCCCTTCTTATTTTCTGTTGTGTTGTAATAGCCATCCCAGAAGATGTGAAGTGATGTCTCATTGTGATTTTGATTTCCATTGTCTAATGATGTGGAGCATCTTTTCGTGTGCTTTTGTGTGTGTGTCCTCTGGAGAAAGTGACACCTGTTTTGACCTCAGATACCTTGTTGTTTTTGCTGCATTCCAGTGCCATGAGTTTCTACTCTGCTAATTTCTTCTAGTCCTATTTAGAATCCGAGGTAAAAAGAAAATAGTAATTGAAACGGACAGTTGTTATTTGCATGGGGGTTTGGTATTAAATACCCTTGTGTTCTTTCATTAGTTTTATTATATTCCTATTATGTGTTTTACTAGGTAGTTGTAAGTCTTGGCCTTGGAATTTTGTTTGCTTTCTTCTTGATTTATTTTGTAAGCGGACAGGTATGGCCAGTGTGATTCTGAAGCCATTGGGCCACAGTGGAGGAAACAGTGGAGGAGAATGAAATTGCAAGCGAACCAAAAATTGATCGATGACTCAAAGGAAAAAAAAAAAAAAACCTTTAGAGCTTTCTAATCTCCAAATAGTTTTCCTGTATAATTTTCTGAGGTTATGAAATGAACACAGTAGATTGGAGTGTAGTTCATCACTGTAATCGCCAGGCATTTTAATTATCAGGAGCTCTTTGTGCTTTCGTGAAATGCTCATTTCACAGCCTGCTGGTGGGTCTTTTTGTCGATGGGAAATGAATATTCACCCCAGAAATGAGGTGGTGAACCCAGCCAGGCTTTCCAATCAAAGAGAAGGGAGACCAAGACGAGCCACCACTGTCCAGGCGCAGGAGATGGATGCAGCGCCAGTGGGGTGGGGGCAGCACGCATTTTGCCCCCTGCTTCTGATTGATCATCAGCCTGAAAACAAGCCCCAGAAGTTCCAGATCTGGTCCACAGACGCTTCCTCTCCTCTCTCTGCTTCTGTCTGTGTTGTTGTTACTGTCTTTCTTCTAGAGTCGCAGGGCAGGCCAGACGTTAGGCTCTGGCATTTAATTGTGCGTGTTTTCAGTATTCCAGACAGTTGGTGGAGGGGTGGAGGTGTTAAATGGGAGTCAGGGAAGGGCTCGGAGATGAACTTGGAACGCTTCTTCCATGAGGCCTTCCCGCGTCCCTGGCCCTATTCAGGACCGTGGTGTCACGTGGAGTCAGGGGTCACCATCCTGTCATTCCAGCCTGCCTCCTTTTTTCTCCTCTCTTCCTCACCTACCTACCAGGGCTTATCAACCCATCAAACACATAGAAGCAAAGATAAAACAAAGCCTTCAAAAAAGGAGTGACACCTGAAGACGTGAAGACTTGGGTTCTCCGGCAGTCTGATGGCTGTAAGTCAGGATTGAGTCAGCAGGCAAAAGACACAGTGATCTTAACAGGAGGTTTCAGTGGAAAGATGTAGCAGGGGATTGCTGACCACTGAGGGGTGTAGACGGGGGCCGCGGCAGGCAGCACAGCCCAGGGAGGAGCAGAGCCGGAAGCTGGACCGCTCTCCCCAGGTCTGGGGTCAGCAGGCTGCAGCCCAGTGGGCGGAACCGGAGTTTCCCCGCAGGGCTGCATGCGGCTGCGCTGGTGGGGCCCGGGAGGGCTGTCCGTGGGAGGTGCCCCACCGTGGGCGTCGCTGGCAGTAGGCCAGAGGGGTTGGTATGCTGGGAAGGGGCCCTGGGGTGGGGACCTGGGGCGGCAGGGGAAAGCTGCCCGCAGGGAGATGCCCTCTCGGGACACAGGCCTGGACTCCTCCAGTGTCCCCCTGGCGCCCTCTACTGGAGATGACTAACATGGTGCCCCATCATGGGGTGGGGAACCTCGCCTTGGTCTCAGGCAGGGCAAGATCGGGGTTTGGTGCTCAGAGGCCATCTCTTGAAGGGTGGAAAGGATGCTCATGGTTGCAGTAGGAAAATAAGTAGAGTGGGGAGTAAAAGGAATGCTAGGTGTACTGTCTGATATGGAATGTCCCAGGAAGGTGGCATTGGAGCAGAGATCTAAGAAGGGGATAGGCTGGTGGCAGAGCTCTCCAGACAGAAGGAACGGCAGGCGCAAAGGCCCTGGGGCCAGAGCTGGGGTGGCAGGTTCGAAGGGCGGCAGGGAAGGCAGCTGCTGTGCAGTGGAGCTGAGGCTGGGCTGACGAGGTGCCTGGGGAGTAGCATCTGGCCCAGGCACACAGGCCCAGGGACGTGGGCCTCCCCTCGCAGGTCTCCAGCGGAGATGTGGTGTGAACCGCCTCGGCCCGCAGCAGAACTGAGGGTGCACAGTGAGCGGTGAGGGTGGCCAGGACTGAAGCAGGGACCCCGGAGGCAGAGGGTGGTGGCTTGGTGAGAGGCAGCAGTGGTGAGAAGGGGTCAGAGGCTGGCGGTGGTTGGAGGGCAGCTTCTTTTAATGGATGAGAAGTGGATTGGAGAGAAAGGAAGGGATCGGCCAGGTTTGTGAGACCTTGAACTTGAGTGACCACATGGATGCCGTTGCCGCCAAAGCCTCTGTTTGAAGAACCTCGGTGTCCAAACGTAAATCTGTGTTCAGAAGCAATCCCAGATTCTCTGTGGGGGTGGTGAGAGAGGTTGGGAATTAGTCGTAACGGTTGCATAACATCGTACATATATTTAGTGCCACTGAATCGTGTAGTTTTAAATTGGTTGAAATGCCAGGCTTTCTTATATGTATCACCACAGTTTAAAAAGCTACACACAAGGGTAGTATGGAAATTATGCTGTTGTCTCCTCCACCCATCTGTTCAAAGGATTAATAGGGTACCAGTGACGTGAGGTTGACCTTGATCACTTGGTCAGCTGGACGTCTCCTAGGTCCTTCTTTGTACGATTACTCACGTTTCTCTTTGTAGGTAATAGGTACATTGGAGATTTTTACTTAAGAGAAAAACAGGAGGGTGGCCGTCGCCACCACAGCCGTTGCCAGCCCATCCCAGGCTTCTGCAGCTGGAGCCTACACGTTTTTAGTCCATTTCCCAGGTAGGAAACTGAGGCTCGATGGGATTAGGGAGCATGCCCGAGGTGGCACAGGTAGGAGTGGCTAGGCCGTAAACTCCGCGCGAGCAGGGTCTGAGGCCACCGGGACCCCCTGGGTGCCCCAAGCCCGTGCACAGGCCCCGTGCGTGTCTCAGGTGCCCAGGGGATGTTCACTGCGGGCGTAAGCTGGCGTCCGGATACACTTCTGTGACCCCACTCCTCCGCCCTCTCCAGCTGCTGGTCTGTCGTCAGTGAGCTCGACCCAGCCCAGAGACCTCAGGAATGTCCAGCTGTTTGCTAGTGTGGAACGAACTCCCCTGCAGCCCAGCCCAGGACGACAAAAGTCAAGTGGCCCCGGACAGACAGCCAATAGCTGACCCAGCCAGAGGCAGCCCTGCTCTGTTTATTTTTTTTTAAGTTCTTTTTTTTTAACGTGGACCATTTTAAAGTCTTTATTGAACTTACTTTAACACTGCTTCTGTTTTATGTTTTTTGGCCGCCGTGCTTGTGGAATCTTAATTCCCCAACCAGGGATTGAACCTGCGTTCCCTGCATCAGAAGGTGAAGTCTTAACCACTGGACTGCTAGGGAAGTCTCCCTACCCTGTTTAAAATGCTGGGGCAGTGGGGTACTTTGTCCTTCTTGGTAGCTGAGGTCCTGTGATTGCTATGTTGATGGGAAAGCGCTGTTGCTATTTTTAGACAGGTGGTGGCTCTCACTTATTCATAGCCCAGCGCTCGTGGGTGGAACGCCGAGTTATAATAGAGTGCAGGTGTCTCTCATTGTTTCCCGCTACTCACTGGATCTTGTTTATTAAAAAGGAAATCACAGTGGTGTGTCTGGAGCTGAAGTCTGAACAAATAACCCGAAACGAGGAGTCCCAGGAAGGTGGGCAGCGGGTGACAGAGAAAAGCACAAACAAGTTTGAGCTAATTGGGATCAGCCCGTAGTTTGCATGTGAATTAGGAACAGGGAGCTGGGCTGCAGAGGCATCATTGCTTCCACCTTTGCTGGCGGCCTTCACATCGCCATGCTGGAAGAGCCAGAATCTGAACTGAACGCATGTTACCCAGGCCTCCCACGGAATTTGAAAACGGGATTCTGAAAGCGTGTGGGTGAAATGAGAGCCTTTCAAATGTTGAAAACTCTGCATGGATGCGCTGGTGTCTGCACACATGTCCTTCTTCACCGTCTCTGGAAAGAAGCTACCCCAGGGCTTCAGAAAAGAAGGGCTGTGATCTTTAATTCAGAAAGAGTCCTGAGCTACAGCAGGGTTAGAGTCTATGTTGCCATGTGTCCTGTAGCTTTTTCCGTCAGCTCTTTGAGGGACCATTGTGAGTGTGAGTGTGTGCGCGTGCGTGCGCATCGGTGCACAGTGTGTACACTGGTTCACAAGTGTGCCCAGGCCATAGAAAAAGGCCCCCAAGTAGTTACTCCTGAGTGCAAAGAGAAACTGAATGGCACCCTTGCCTGTAGGCACTCGTGGCCCAGGGTCTTGAGGGAGAGACACACGCGTGTGTAGGATGCTTGGGTCATGGGCTGTAGAGTCGGGGCACAGAGCCTGGAGCCGTCAGTGCCTCCAGCGCTGATGCGGTGTTTGGGAAGGCTTCACCTACCCCAGGGAGATAGTGGAGTTTCCTTCTGATCCAAGAAGGGAGGAAACAGGCTTTCCAGGCAGAGGCAGGAGCACAAACTAGCTCAGGGACCCTGAGTGGATATGACACGTCCACGGGACAGTGCCTCACCCCTCAGGGCGAGGGGCTCGGGATCCTGCAGGGTGAGGAGCCCCAGGTGGGTCTGGAAAGACGGATCAGCTGGGCAGGCGCCGGCAGACTGGCATCGCAGCCCTCCCCCGCGGCAGTGGGGGCCGTCTCAGGCTGTGCGGGAGAGGTTCTCTCCATCAGACACAGCCCTGTTTTGGGGAAGTGTTTGGTTTTCAAAATACCTCTGCTTGCTCGCCTTGCCTCCCTGAATCCTTGCCCCTCCCCTGCCTGTTCGGCGAACTGAAAGTTGCTATCAGAACTATATTTCGCCCTCTCCAGTAATATCACGAAACAAAAACATCTCGTGGTTTTGCACCCTAGGAGCGTTCTGACTGCTGACAGCGGAGCCTTTGAGAGCCTCAGTGTGTCATTTCCCACCCTGCCGTGCCCCTCTCCATGGAGGTCTTTGGCAGCTTTTTGATGAGTAAACCCGGCCTTGACTTTTGCCCCCGAGTGATGTTCTTTTGTGGCTCCTCTGCTCCAAGAATTGAAATACCCAGACTCATTCCTCACTTCTTGTTGAAACAGAGAAGTCACTGCAGCACGCATGGAGAAAGCCAAGGACGTAGGCAGGGTCTGAGGCCACGCGTGCCTTCTGCAACCGTGAAGGGCATGGCTGGGCACCCCCCTCCCCCACCCCATCCTGCTCCCATGAGGACAGAGGGTTCTTCCTTGTGGGTTGAACATGGGCTGTGGCACTGTGGTACCATCAGTGCTTTACAGAGAGTAGATGCCAATTTGATGAGGGTATTTAAATAAATTTTTTAAATTTTGTTAAAGTATAATTGATTAAAAGTGTTGTCAATGTGTGTACAGCAAGATGACTCAGATATATATATATATATATTTTATTCCTTTTCATGTTCTTTTCCATTTTGGTTTATCACAGGGTATTGAATGTAGTTCCCTGGGCTATACAGTAGGACCTTGTTGTTTGTCATATACATACACACACACACATATATATATATTAATTTGCATCTGCTAATCCCAAACTCCCTCTTGGTAGCCACAGGCCTTTTCTCTATGTCTGTGAGTCTGTTCCTGTTTTGTGGGTATGTTCACTTGTGGCATATTTTAGATTCCACATGTAAGTGATATCCTTTGTTTTTCTGACTTACATCAATACGATACTCACTAGTCCCATGCATGTCACTGCAGATGGCATTCTTTCATTCTTCTTATGGCTGAGCAGTGCTCCACTGTATATATGTACCCCATCTTCTTAACCCATTCCTCTGGCAATGGACATTTAGGTCGTTTGCGTGCCTTGGCTGTTGTGAACAGTGCTGCTGTGAAGAGAGGGATGCAGGCATCTTCTTAAATTATAGTTTTATCTGGGTGTACGCTCAGGAGCGGGGTGGCTGATCCTGTGGCAGCTCTGTTCCTAGTTTTTGATGCCCCTCCTCACTGTTTCCCATAGTGGCCGCACCAGGTTACTTTCAGTGGGGGTCTTGTCAGAATAGTCAGGAGCATCAGTACTGCAGTGGTCCTGTTCTTTTCTCCTTTTGTTTGCTTCAGCCAGTGGACTTGACATTGGGTCCAGCACTCTCCACTGAACCATCACAGGGCACACACGTCCCTTTTTTCCTGGTCTTCCTGGGCAGCGGTAAGTAATACCATGACCCTCTCCAGCAGTCTGAGTCCTTCGGTGTCAAGGCCAGTGGGTAGCCGCCTCGACTCTCACGGGTGGAGCCTGTGATGACACTTACTCGTTTCCTCGTTTACTTTTCTCTGGGGGCCCTAACTGTGTCCTACGTGTGACGTGATCTTGGGCCTATCGGAGAGGATCACAGCTTGAGTCCAGGCTCTGACACTTGCTCACTCTGTGACCAGTGGCCACCCACACCTCCCATTCCTCAGTCTTTTCATCTGTAAAACGGGAGTCCCAGGACGAACTGTGAGAATTAAACGTGATGACACATACGCAGCGCCGGAAAAACAGCACGTAGGGTATCTGACCGTGTTTCCCATGTAGCACCAGTCGTGCCTGCTGTGCTGGGCTGTGTCACCTTCACAGATGGCAGAGACTCTGCATCCGCCTGGACTCTTCCTGCGCCAAATCCTGCTTTCACACAGCCTGTGTGTTCTCACACTGTTTGTGAAACTCTATGGTCAATCGGAGGAAAATGAGGAAAGCTAGGAGTAAGGTCTCAGTGAGTGTTCGGTGAGGAGCGTTGCGTCCGGGTTCCGAGCCCAGGGGTGGGCCCTGCTCCCTTGGGTTGCCCCGCTCTGCCCTGGGCCTTGCCGTGTCCACACCGCCCCATGGAACTTTGCGGAGAGACGGTGGTGTTCTGTGCCTTCATAGCCATCTGCAGCTACCGAATACCTGAAAGGTGGTGAGTGTGACTGAGGGACTGATGTTTTAATCTGATTTAAATAAGTAGCCACACGAGGCTCACGGCCATCACCGAGGGCAGCACCTTTGGGCCCCTGGATGGTGCAGACATAGACAGGCACTGTGCCACTCACAGGAGCTCCTAGTCAAATCGGGAGTCAGTTGTTTACCTGGACAGTCAGGGTGCGATGAGTGTTACCATGGAGACAGGGATGGCGAGCTGAGAAAGCAGGACAAAACAGCATCTCACTTTGCCAGAACAGTCAAGGATGATGTCACAGAAGACTCTGTCAGCCCACTGACCACTCCCAAAAGGCCCCTAGTCGGGGGGGGGGGAGTCCTCATTTTGTTGTTATTATTTAGTCTCTGAGTCATGTCCAACTCTTCTGCGACCTCATGGACTATAGCCCACCAGGCTCCTCTGTCCATGGGATTTCCTGGGGAACAATACTGGAGTGGATTGCCTTTTCCTTCTCCAGGGGATCTTCCCAACCCAGGGAACAAACCTGCGTCTCCTGTATCGGTAGGCGGATCGTTTACCACTGAGCCACCAGGGAAGCCCCCTTATTTTGTAACTGAGCACCTTTTAGGGGCCGGATGAGGACAGACCCTTTGCACGGATGCTGTCACACTTGACCTTCATCATTGCTCTTGCCGGCCAGAGCACGGATGGGAAGTCTGAGATGCAGGCTGGAGACTCCCCACCGAGTCACACAGCTCAGGTTATACTTAAATCAAGGTCCGCCTGGCTCCCAGGCATCCCTCCCCCTCAGGCCTCCTACTTCTCGATTGACCCTCTTCCCCGTGTCTCCTCTGTTGGATTCCTTTCAATATTCTGAGGCTTGGGGGTCACTGGTATACCCCCATCCATCCACATTCCGACCAAAGCCAGATTTCACCTAGCTGGCTTACCACAGGGTGGCAAGGGATGAGGCAGCAGCAGGCCTACAAGCTAGTAAATAAGCTGGCATTCACCCCCGGGACGACTGACTCGTCTGTTGTGGATGGGGTTGCCACACTTTCAGGCCCCGACCCTGGTCCTGGTATGACTGTGAGATCAGGGTCGAGTCATTTCACAGTTGGGCTGAGTGTTCCAAGCTTCTCAGAAGACAAACACGGTAGCAATTCAAGGTACGAAATTCAAGGTGTGGTCTCAGAGTCATTTTGTTTAACAGCTACTCCGCTGTGTTTTCTGAATAAGTAAAGGGAGACCATCGCAGCTTTGCGGGTTGGTTTTAAGGAAGCTGTCCCTTGAGAAGCTGTCTGTTTGAGGGTGCTGCCTCTCCCAGCCCTGATCCTGCTCTGCTCCATTCATTGAGGGGGAACTGTACCGCCTGGCTTGTAACCCCCTGGCATCTCGTCTTAGTTCTGGATCACCTTTTACAGGAAACACCCACATGTACCCAGCACCATGCAGTTCCCCACAAGCTGGCACTGGACAAGGATGTGGTGTCACCCACCCCCCAGCCTTTGGCAGTCAACCTGTTTGATTCATTTCAGATCTCTAGATTTTTTGGAGATCTGACAGGTCGGGATTCAACCACTGAGCTCAGTCCACATGTGGGATGTTATATCTGGACAGGCTTCATGGAGATCGCAGCCTCACCTAGAGTTGTCTCTTCTACATCTGCCCCGTCTCTGGGCACCATCCACGTGGCTCCAGCCCGTCTCTCTCTCTATTTTTTTTTTAATGAATTAATAGTGCCCAGGAAAGGGAGCTGCTGCTGCCGTGAGGACGGCTGGCATAAGTGGCTTGCTGTGTACATGTGCACGTCGTTCAACTCTGGCAAGCCTGTGAATAGAGTGTATTACTGTCTCCATCGTAAGAATGAGGGCACCAAAGCTCAGAGAACTGTAGCCGGTGGCCCTGGTTCCCGCACTAGGAAGTGATGGGAGAGGGGGACCACACACACGCCGCCTGATTCAGGGGCTTGTTCTCCTCACCAGCCTATAAGCGTGTCCTTGCCCCATGCAGCCTGCTGGTGACAACGGTGGAGTCTAGGCTGAGGTTCTCATTTTGTATCATTTCTGGCCCCAGTGGAGGAGACCGTGATGCTGGGAAAGATTGAGGGCAAGAGGAGAAGCAGGCGACAGAGGGTGAGATGGTTGGATGGCATCACTGACTCAATGGACGTGAATTTGAGCAAGCTCTGGGAGTTGGTGATGGACAGGGAGGCCTGGCGTGCTGCAGTTCACGGGGTCACAGAGTCGGGCATGACTGAGCGACTGAACAACAGAATAAAAGCTGGCCCCCCGTGGAAAGAGAAGGGAAGAAGAAGGACCTTGGAAGTGTGTGGGTTTAGAAAATTATTTCTTCCAGTTTCATCCTTCCTGCTCAACCTTGAAACAGAGGCTCGGAATTGCAGCCCCAGAGTGGTCAACTAAAGTGCCACTGGGTTAAGTGTTTGCAAGTCCAGTCGCATGTCCTCATTGTAAGTAGTTGTGGAGCAGCTAGTGGCACCACCCAGTTGGGTGTTGGTCCATGACATCAGTCATGGATGATGCCAGTCCATGCTTTTTGTCAGCTGGTGAACCATGATGTTCTCGGAATGTCTCGCCCCCTGTCAGGCTCCTGAAGCCTGGAGACAGAGCTTCTCTCACTGAGGTCTCCTCCCCTCCACCCTCTGGCTGGGGAAGTCTGTCAGGCCGTCTTCCTCTCCCAAGACAGCAGGACACCTCAGACATTCTTGTCTTGTCACCCCGTCATCTCTAGAGGCTATGGGCCAGGCTCACGGGTAGAGACCAAAGGGACCTGTCTTCCTCAGCTCACGAGACTTAAGGCCACATCCATTCATTCATGAACCTGCTGGTTCATTCATTCACTGACTGATTCGTTAAGCCATCATCCTTTGGCTGTCATGCAAACAGTAGAGCTAGAATAATATAGCAAACAAGTCAAAAACAAAAAGGCCCCTGCCATAAAAGGACGCAGATGCCCTGCAGAGGGGAAGGAAGATGCTAGTGAGTAAACAAGTAAATAGGCAAGATAGGAACTGAATGCCTGTAATGGTGGAATTGAACTTGGCCTTGTGGTAGCAAACGGAGAGGAGAAGGGGCATCAGGGAAGAGCCCTTCAAGGAGGTGATAATTGAGCAGAGAGCTGGAGGATGAAAAAGAGCCTGCAGTTGAAAGGGCTGAGTGAGAGGGAACATCCCAGGCTAGGTGAAGAGGAGTGCAAAGGCCATGGGGCAGGAAAGAGCTGGCGGATGTGGCAGAGGGTGTGGGCGATGGGAGACAGCAGAGCATCCCAGTGAGGATTTTATTCTGAAGAATAAAGGAAGTCACTGACGTTTAAAGCAAGGGTGTGACAGGACTCAGTGACGTTTTCCAGAAGGTCTTTGTGGCAGTCTCAGGCACCGTGGCTTCAGAAAGCAAGAGGAGTTTGCAGATGACCGAGACCGTGACCTCAGGGCCAGACTGGGGACTGGGCAAGCAGAATAACTACCCACACCCCTCTGCCGTTGCTTCTCCTTCTGGGGGATTCTTTGCAACCGCAGCCTTCTTGCAAACAGAGCTTCCCAAGTCACCAGATAGCATTCTAGAGCCAAACAAGCAAACACGATCATTTCTGAAAGGTAAATCTAGATGGGGAAAGGATGACACTCACCACAGCTGAAGTGCTTGCTGGGCGTGTTGAGACCCTTGGCTTCTTGCAAAGCCCACATGTCTGGGACTCCACTCGTGTTTGCCAGTAATTGAGTGATCAGCTATACACACACCTATTTTGGAAATTCTACATCTCGCTTTGAAAAACCTGGGAGGACAAGAAAGGGGAACCGTGTTTTAGATCTCAGAAATTTGCACCCTACCTCACTCTCTCCTGACGGTGTTCCATCACCCTCTCCCCACCCTTCCACCCCCGCTGTGCCCTGGTCTCCAGGAAGGAGACCCATGTCCTGTTTCAAGAACTGCTTTAGTTCATGACCCTGGGGTAACCAAGCTATAGATGATGTAACCCTCCGAGAAGCACCAAGCTGAAACTTTCCTTTTGTGTGCACCCACTTATCAAACACACTTATTTTTCCTTTGTTTTCTCTAAAAGCTGTTGAGTCTTTTGCAAAGACATAAATATTATCTTCTAAACAATGGTAATGGTGATGACTGTGGTGCTGGTGACGATGATGGTCAGATGGTGGTGCTGGTGGTCATGGGGGTGGTAACATAGTGATGGTCATAGTGACGGTGCTGTTGACTGGTGCGAATCATGATAGCGTGGGCACCATGTGCTGGGCACTTGCTTTGCTCCATCCATAGCTCTGGAGATGTGATAACTTTGAATCTTCACAGCCACCCCCTAAAAGGCGTACTGTTACCATACTGTCCTCATTTTACACATAAACCGAAGCAGGGCTCAGAGCTCAAAGATACGGTTCCAGAGACTGCTCTCGCCACCACTTCCAGACTTTGGTGAATGACTTATCTTTTGCTTTTATAAAATGAATGGGCTGGTGCACGTGGTAACAGATGTAAACGTTCACCTTCGTTTGTCTTAATTCTCTTCCTCCGGCCTTCCTGCCATCACCTCCACTCTGTCCTTCCTCTTCCTGCCCTCCTCACGCCAAGCCGCCCCCTCCCGTCTACTCCATTAGATTTGTCTGCTTCTTGGCTTTCTCTTTTACACTGAAATATGGTTGCCTCCCAATATTGTGAGTAGCATGTCAGTTCCTGGTGTACGGTTCTTGTGTTTGTCTGTCTCCCAGTGCCTGCCGCCTTTGCAGTCAAGGTCCATGAGCTTTCCAGTGAGTTCTTTATGCTCTATCTCCATTTTCCTTTCTTTGAGCTTTGCTTCTGCCATGACCTCCAGCTGTCCCCTCCAGGGCCCCCGATTTTCTGGGGGTTAAGAGGGAGCTTGGGGCTCCCCACTCTCATCTCAGGCCAAGGCTTCTAATATTTGTATTCCATGGCACTCCAGAGATTCTAAATATTCTCCTAGGTTGGGAAGGAAAAGCCATCCAAACTGCTCAGTAATTGAATTCAAGAGTGATGGACCGAAAATTATTAATGCATTTCCTTCCCGATACCTGCTTAAGAGGATTCCATCTTGAGTCCACCTCCCAAATACAAGCTCCATTAACTTTTAGGTTTATTTCTTTCCAGTCTTTCTTCTCTATACTCTGTTTTATCATTGTTGTTGTTTTTGTGCGTGTTCCAAGTTATGGTCGTCATCATACTATCAATGCAATTTAAAAGTATTTTTTGACATTTTTACAGCACTCCAAAGGCTTCCTGTAAGGTATTTTATGAATATAAGATGCAATCAACTCTTAAGATTGTACTGTTCTTTTATGATCCACTCAAAAAGGGAAAAAATGTTGTCAACTAAACAATGATCCAAAGCTTTCTTCTCTCCAGAGCTCATGATCTCATATCTGTTTTAAAAAGGATGTTTTAAGTTAGGCAGTGAATTTGTCATGCATCAGATGGCCATTTCCATATGTTTCCATTTCTGCAAACTTAGTGAATTTGGGTCAGAGTGCTGAATCACTGCCTAATCTTTCTGAAGACATTTTAAATGTCAGTTAAACTCAACACGGAGAACACCAACAATGGACTTATTACTTCCACTGGAATGTGGAACATTTTAGCTCTGACCAGGTTCATAAGGAAAATCATGTGTAAACATGCATGAAAGACGGGCTATCGTTTATGATGGCCGCATGATAGTGGGATGTATGTGCTAGATTGTGCTTACCTCTTCTCTTCGTCATCAGACGTTTAGGTTCTAACAGGCTTCTCCTGAGCCTTCCTTACCGTGTATACGAAATTACACAGTTCAGTGGACCATGCTGGGGTGGGTGGGGACTGGCCTGGGCTGGTGGAGAGGGTCCCGGGGGCCAGGTTCTGAGTGGGAGATGCCCTTTGTTATCCCACAGCAGACAGAGAGAGGGGCCGAGGGAGTTGGCACCCCCTCACCCTAACCAGTGCCCCTTGATTAGCCCAAGGGCACTCACAGCCCACGACCCCACCTGGGGTGGGCCCTAGGGTCCCATCTGGGTGGGAACAGCCTGAGGAACATAAAATCAGCTCCCAGACGGCCCTGTGGCAGCAGCGATTACAGCCAAGGAGAAGCTAAATTCTAGAGGCTTGTGCTGTCTCCAAGGAATACACTAATTGAGAAATAACATCCATAAAAAATAATTCAATACCAGTATGTAAAGCTAAAAACAATAACCGAGTATGACTGGCTGTCTGGAATTAAGCAAAGTAAGATGAAGTGT
This sequence comes from Antilocapra americana, assembly GCA_007570785.1. Lineage (NCBI taxonomy): Eukaryota > Metazoa > Chordata > Mammalia > Artiodactyla > Antilocapridae > Antilocapra > Antilocapra americana. The sequence goes on along the minus strand of ML663568.1, from coordinate 17,295,395 downwards.
CTTTTGCCAGCAGACATTCCTGGCACAGGGGAGCACGGACCTGGGTGAATTCTGCCATCTCCGCACCGTCCCACCGTCCCGCCTTGGGGGGCAGGTGCCACCGCTGGCTGCAGGAACTGTCGTTCTGAGCAGCAGCTTTCAGCACCTTGCTCTGCATGTTTCTCTGGGCATCGGCTTCTCGGAAAGAGGGTCACTTAAATCTGTTTTTAGAGGCACAGCGAGGTTTTGCTGTGGAGCCTGTGGCCCTGCAGCCAGTGGTGTACCGGTAAATGCTTAACAACTGGCGCTCTGCAAGAAACATAAATTAAAAGTGTGTACATACACACACACACACACACACAGCGTTATTTTGCATTAAAGATGCGATGGATGTGTAGTGCTTAGTTCACAAATTGTAATAGCATACGCAGTACTCTTTCTTTTTGTAACCCCATGGACGTCAGCCCACCAGGCTCCTCTGTCTTTGAAATTCTCCAGGCAAGAAAATTGGAGTGAGTAGCCTATCCCTTCTCCAAGGGATCTTCCTGACCCAGGAATCGAACTAGGGTCTCCTGCATTGCAGGCAGATTTTTTGCCATCTGAGCTACCAGGAAATCAATCACTGCTATCTAATTTTAGAACATTATTATCTCCCCTTGCAAGAAACCCCATCCCCATTTCCCTGCTTCCAGCCCCCTGACAGCCAGTAATCTACTTTCTGTCTCTATGGATTTGCCTGTTTGGAATAGAATATCTCATCTAATGGGACCATACAATATGTGACCTTTAGTGTCACAAGTATAACTTGGCATGTTTCTAAGTTTCATTCATGGTGCAGCGTCTGTCAGTTCTCCGTTCCTTTTTGTGGCTAAATAGTATTCCATTGTGTGGAAGAACCACATTTTATTTATCCATTCACCAGCTGATGGGCACTGCGTTTTGTCTACTTTCCGGCCATTTTGAATTATGCTGCTGTAATAGTTTCCTTTGAATACCTATTTTCTATTCTCTTGGGTATATACTTAGGAATGGAATTTCCCGATCATATGGTAATTCTATATTTAACTTTCTGAGAAGCTACCAATTGGTTTTCTACAGTGTCTGCACCATTTTACATTCCCACTCACAATGTATGAGGGTTCCAATTTCTCTCCATCCTTGCCGACACATATTTTTCTTTGCTTATTTGCTTGCTGCTTTTATTATGGTTGTCTTAGTAGATGTGAAGTGGTATCTCATTGTGGTTTCGATCACCATTTCCTGAGTGACTAATGATGCTGAGCCTCTTTTATGTCCTTGTTGGGCATTCTCATCTCTCCTTTAGAGAAATGTCTATTCAAGTTATTTGTCCATTTTTGCATTGGATTGTTTGGCCTCTCTTGCTGCCTTATAATATTCTGGATGCTAGACTCTTACGAAATATGTGATTTGCAAATACTTTCTCCCACTCTGTTCAGTTATCTTTTTACTCTCTTGATAGTATCCTTTGATGAACAAAAGTTTTAAATTTTAACAAAGTCCAATATATCTCTTTTCTCTTTTGTTCCTTATATTTTGGGTGTCATCTCTAAAACTCACAGCAAGCCATATGGTTGTGTTCAAGGGTAAGGAAATAATTCCCACCGAGTCTGGGGACACTACAAATTTGCATGGCAGTAGGCATGGATAAGGGTGTAGTGAAGAACTGGGGATATTAATCCAATTGTATTGTGCTTAGATTGACTCCAATTCATTCCCCCAATGGCTTTGCCACCCAAACAGAATCACAGTTTTGTAAGCAAGGAAGGCAGAAGGATATGTCTGAGGCAAGCAAGTAACAGAGCTTATAACATACGTCCGTGAGAGCATCTCACCTTTAGAAATCTAAAATCAAGGTTGGCCAGAGCAGTGTGGGAGGTCTGAGGATGTGTTTGGTGGTTCTCCCAGAGGTGGTCAGGGAAGGAAACACCCAGGAAGGACAAGTCACTCCTCAGGATCCCTGGCAAGAGGCTATGAGTGTCCACAGCTCTTTTCTCTGCTCACCCTGGGATGAGGTTTAACAGTAAACCGATCCCTCACTTAGAAAGGTGGAGGGATGTGTAGAGAAAGAAGGAAAAACATTGATCCAAACCTCTCTCGTGATGCTGGAGCTGAGATCTCTTCATCCTGTGGATGCTAAGTGACCCCAGTAAGACGTGTATTCAGCCGAGTTTCTTCCCTGCATCCGGTTCAAATATGCATGTCCTATTAGTACTCAGCATCGGTCTGATACAACACAGACTGACTGCTCTCCACTCGCAGACACTTGCCCCAGTTTTTATCCAGCTTTGCCTTCCAGAAGCACAGCCATGACTTTATTTTTTAAATGAAATTTTGCAGGTCATTAGCCCATAATGATTGAATGATTCTGGTTGTTAGCATAAAACACAGCTGTAGTACACGTGAGGCAACCTTTATTGTTTAAATATTATGCAGTGCCTTCACATAGCACACGGCAAAATTGTATTTTTTCAGACTCTTCAGCCATTATGGAAATGACTTATAATTTCATTCAGAAATGTTACAAATGCAGTTCATTGTTTCACTGGGGCAGACTTGGCCTAGGACAGTTCCTAAAAGGAACCCAGGTCAAGGAGAGTGACATTTTTGATGTGGAAGAGGGTCTACGGCAGGCAGGGCTGAGAAAGGCTCATGGTATACGGTCAGGTTCTTAATGACCCAGGCGTGTGGCAGCAAAGACCTGGATTCAGGTCCTTCTGTCTGCGTACACGTAGGCCCAGACATCAGTTTCCCCATCCAGAAGAATAAAGTGAGTCAGTGGCGTCTACGTTTTAGAGTTATGGGCTTTCCTGGTGATTCAGTCAGTAAAGAATCTGCCTTCAGTGTAGGAGACCTGGGTTCACTCCCTGAGTCAGGAAGATCCCCTGGAGAAGGGAATGGCTACACACTCCAGGTCTTCCTGCCTGAAGAGTCCGATGGACAGAGGAGCCTGGTGGAATGGGAGCCACAGAGTCGGGCCCGCTGAGTGGCTAAACACCTTCACTTTCTTTCCCGCCTCTTAAGGATACTGGGAGACTGAAGGAAATGAGATCCTCACGAGGTCAGCACAGCACCTGCCCCGTAGCGAAGCCTGGGTAACTTACAGCTGCTGCTGTCATCACTGTTAACATGCTTCCTGCTCACATTAGCACTGGTGTCACGGTGACGCTCTGGCTAGGGGGAATGCAAACCCCTGTCTTCAGGCAGCGAGCCCAGGCAGGACCTGCCTGTCGCAGAAGGTGCAGGATGAAGGGATCGGCCTGTCTGTCACCTGCGGCTGCTGGGAGCTGTCTGCCCTCGGCCGAGTCAGTGACGAAGACGTGACTTTCCTTATGTGTATTAACGCTGCGCCTGGCGTACTGCACGTCTCTGCGGTTCATCATTTAATCTCATCGGCATCATGCAAGCATTTTGAGAACTCTGTAACTAATGGGAGTTGGTGTCTCCTGGCTGATCTTCCAAATGGCTGTTTCTTCAGTCAACCCGTTTCATGTGTTGCTGGTTAAGGAGAATGCTCTTTGAATGATGGAGCCGATGGTGGTGAAGGCAGCGGTGATGCCGCCGATGATGGGGAGAGGAGCCTAGATTTGCTGAGTGCCCGAAAGATGCCGGATAGTATTCTGAGTGCTTTCCAGACTGTGTCATTCACACTTCACAGATAGTCTCTTTCTACATACAAGGATGCTGAAGCACAGAACTTTAGTTAACTTACCCATGACCTCAAGTAGAGGGCCTTTAGTCCAGCAGTCTGGCCCTGAAAGCTGGCTCTGTACCACTCTGTGGCTGAGTACGGGTGGGGAGTGGAAGCCTTTCAATTCCAAGGGCCACTCTTGGACTGTAGCAGAGTTTTCTCCAAAATGGTTTCAATGGAGTGAGTACTTACAAGGTCTTGGACATCAAACTTGGGATTTTAGGACACTTATAGAGTCGGTCTTCCTGACTCTATAAAAGAATTTGAAGTACAATTTTCCTTGCAGGTTTCTGGGGAAATACCATCTGAGAACACCAAGCCTCACTGCCAATGAACATTACTTTCCAGACATGATCCTGAGTGGTCATCCTTTTATTCCATGAATACACAACCTGCGCTGCACTGGGCCCCAGGGATGTCGTCTAGTGGGCATGATCTTTCTGTCTCTAAACCTCCATTTTCTTAGCTGTAAAGTAAGGACTATAATGACATCTGCTTAATATATTTGAGGATAGAGGGAAGCATGGTGTATGAGTATCTAGTTGAGTGGCTGGTATACAGTAAGTGCCCGATAAATGCTGGCTGTTACTATCATCATCATCATCATCATCATCCCTGTGATTGTAAAATGAAGGCAAAAATGTGAGGTTCAATTAAGTGAGTAAAGTGAAAGACAGTTGATGAGAAAGAGCAGCAGGTAACGTCTAAGCTGAGACCAAGAACCTGTTACGAATATTTAAACCTTCAGGATACAGGCGCCTCCAGGACAGTGCCTGCTGATGCTTGCTCAGAGAGTGGGTGGTGAATTCTTGAGGTTGGCGACGTAATGGCTCTGAAGGTCTAGTGTTGCGTGCGTGCATGCTCAGTTGTGTTCAGCTCTTTGCAACCCCATGAACTGTAGCCCACCAGGCTCCTCTGTGAGTCTTCTCTTTCCCAGGGAAGAATACTGGAGTGGGTTGCCATTTACTCAACCCAGGCCATCAGTTGAGAAACACTCTTTGCATCTTTTCTGGAACCTTCTTCTTTAATTGAGATTGGCTAACTACTTCAACAAATAGTTCCTGGAACTGAAGTTGATTTCTTGTTCACACAGCAGTCGGTATAGACACGCAGTAGCTGGCATCCCACACTGTGATTCAGGGACCCGGCCTTTGACATTTGGGTGTGGCGTGACCATAGTGCCTCCAAATTCTCCGCTAGATCCTCAAAATCCAGATTTTAGGAAAAGGAAGATAAAGAACAAGGCTTCCGGGAGGTTTTTACTGGGCAAAGCCTAGAAGCAGTGAGATCACGCCTACCTTCTTTCCATTGGCCAGAACCCAGTCATGTGGTCACCAACTGCGAGGCAGGCTGGGAAATGTAGTCCAAGATGCCTTTGAGAGAGGAGAAATGTTTTTGCAGACCAGTTGCTGCCTCTGCCTGCCTCTCTGGTGTTGATTGCTTAAAATTACACAACCTTGTATAATTGACACCATTTTTTTTTTTTTGCCTTTTGGAAAAAAATCAATTATTAACCGTATTCATCACAAATCTATCTACTTATTAGTGTCATTTCAGTGTATCAGAAAGAGCCCTGCCTGGGCTTGGGGCCAGAACTGTGCTTTTCAGTTCCCTGCTCAGCCATTCAGCCATCCTTTGCTGGGTGAGCTTGGGCTACTCAGTGAGTATCTCTGTCTTGAATTTACTTATCAATAGGACTGGAGAAATTGTACCTGCCCATGGATGGTGTTGGGTGAGGATGACTCGACATAATCCATGAAAGTTCCTTATAACCAGGAGTACCTGCCGAAAAGAAGCAGTTGTTCCAAAACAAACCCTCCCCACCTGAAGAGCAAGACAAAATTAGAAGAATATGTTGCATAGCCATGCATTACTCAGGGTGCATTTTTGTTCTTAACTGTCAACATGGAAAAGAAAAAAATCAGATATAAAGAGACAGCCCTGACAGCCACAAGGTTATACTCTTTTCCCCGCATCCCTGAAGTGGGTGCGTGGTGATGACCATGTTGGGAGAGATGTTTAGCCCAGAGAGAGTGCTAAGCGTGGCCCAGCCCCCTTCATTCCTGATTCTGCTGCTCCATCCTAGGACCCCCCCTTAGTCCGTATTCCTGAGCTCGCGCTGGCTCACCCGAAAACTGGGAACACCTGTCCGGCTTCATGAGATGGGGATGAAGAACAGATAGTGTCATAGAAAGTCACCAGCACACCCCGCCCTGCCCCCAAGTCACTGACTCTTTGAAGGAGTCTCAGTTTTTTAAAGTCCAGTCTTCTCCTCTCCTTTCTGTGGAAACTGAGGTCCAGAGAGATGGGTGACTTGCCCACATTCCATAAGAAAAGATGGATGGAGCTTAATCCGGAACCCAAACACGGTGATACCAAGACTGGCACTCCTGTAACCCCATGGCATTGTCTCCGTAACATCTGGCAAAACCACTTTGCAGAAGTGAAGCCACCAAAGGCAAGGACAGCATAGCCATTTTAAATCCAAACGAAGGTTCTGCTGTGTGCTTGTGGAATCTGGGTCAGAAAAAGTGAGGGTCTGGTTCAGATTGACACAGCTTTTCAAAGCAGAGGAAAAAAGAAAAATCTTGCCTTTCTCTGGCTAGAGGTCAAATGTCAAAAAAAGCTAATAACAGTACGAGAGGGACCCAAGGATGTAATTGACAAATGAAAAAAAAACAAAAAACTAGAGCGATGAGGGAACAAAAGGTATATTATCATAATGTGCCACTTTCGGTTAGGTACTCATGCCCTGGAATTGCTGTACAGCCTGTACTTGTGTCCTTAGGCTGAACGGACCTTATCATTCCCAAGCTTAGCCATATATTTTCCCCCACCAAGGGAGGCTTTTTTCTTTTTTCTTTTTTTTAAGGGGGGAGCAGTTTCATTTGTCACTTTGTCTCTTAAAGAGATTTACAGTGATTCTCTGTATAGGTTTTTCTCAATACATATATATTTTTAATTTCTCACTGTCTCAGGGGTAAATAAATATATTAAAATAAGCTATGGGATGTACAGCAGAGTATAACAATGATAAATGATGTTGTGTGTAATTTTTCTACTATTAACATAAAGTAATATAAACTGAAGGACACTAGTCTATTGAGAGGCTTAGAAGCTAATGTTCCATATCAGATGTGGCCAATGTCAGGACTGAATACAGATTAGGCAGTGTCCTTTTCTCCCCAGGGGAATTAAAGTTTGAGACACCACTCGCTGCCAGTGGTTTTACGGCATTTTGTTGGGGCCGGTGATGTCTTTCCTGGTCTATTAATTCAGGAGCCGTAAATGACAGTGTGAGCAAAATGCTTTTCCAGTGGGATGCATTTCATTTATGTCTGCTTGTATGGCCCCCACCTTGTCAATCCATTTTGTCACAATAAGTGTTTTTAAATGGTCTAGATTACCTCCACTTCATCATGGCCCCCCACATTGGTGTCTTCTTCAAGGCTATTAGGTAAAGTTAGAAGATACGGAAAAGTCTGTTTCTAAAGAAAAAGGGCTACAGTACAGAGAAGTTCATCTGGAGTGAGTCTTCTCTCTGGCTCCTTTTTTTTTTTTTTTTTTAGCGGAGAGTTCATGGCCAGGGTACCCTCTACCAGGAGGAATGAAAACCCCAGGGCGAATGCTTGCAAATACCTTTTTTTTTTTGTTTGTATTTCCTGGTGTCCGTCTGGGTCTGCAAACACACGTTCCCACACAGGTGTTTGCTGAATTTGTTAGAACTCTTCAGCGTGGCAGATTTTCTTTTAAACGTGATTTTCTCACCAGTGATACAGTCTTGAAAGCTGGAGGTGTTTTGTATGACTTTAGGTAATCTCTTTGTGACATCTCACTGTAGAGCTCATAAATCCACTCCAGATCCCTCTTTATGTAGGTGAGGGGAGCAAAAGTCCAGAAAGATGAAGGAAACAGTTCAAGGCCGCCCAGCTCCTGGTTGGTCCAAGGGAACCCTGAACCCCAAGTTCTCTAGTGTGTTCTTGCTGTCCTTTCTGCTGCCCCGTTCTGCTCCATCTCTTTACATTCTCCAGACACGCAAGCTAAAGGAAGCATGAAGAAGAGAACAAGAGGAGTGGACGAGTCATTGAGAGAACAAATCTAGTGAGATGCCTTTGGTTGTGTCGACAGAATTACACCCAACAGAAGTGAAAATACATGTCAATCACAGTTCCAGCCCCAAGCATCACTAAAGAAGAATTTTTGCGTGAATGAATGCATTTCCTTGAAGTGCATCCCAGCTTTGGAGCAGGAGTTGGCAACCTCCCCCCACGTCCAGATTTCAGGCATTGGAGTTCGGATTAATTTTTTTCATCTCCTCCCCATTAAAGTGGCAGAAGAGAACTAACACTTGGGTTTCGGCATGCCCATTGTTCTCCTTCATTTTGGCTCTGACATGATACGTTTGCCACGGTTCATAAATTTTATCTTTGCACTAAAAACAGGGTTAGAATATCTTCAATGCAATTATAAAAATGTATTAAAACTGAGAAGGAGAAAAAATATGGCGGTAGATGCGATTTTAATGATTGTATAAATGTTCACTGTTCCGTAGCAAAGAAAGAAGTCGGGCTTTTCAGCCAGGGTATTTCCAAGGAATTGCCGGGAAAGGCCAGGCTTTCCATTCAACGCAGGCCATGTGCTTTCAGCAGAAAGACAGATGCATTTCTCCGAGATATCACTTGGAAAGCAGTGACTAGATGGAGTGATGTGAGCAGATTCTGATTCCATAGTAACCTCTAAACACCGAGGGTGCACACCAGCCCTGGAAGAGTCTGTTACTCTCAGCTTCTTCCTTCGCCTAAGAAACTGGAGGAATAGCAGACCAGTTAGGCGCATATGATCAGAACTGGCCTGTGACACGCATTGCCATTCGAAGACCGTCATAGGATCTGTCATTTGCTTCCTGTGGTTTTGCCGCTTCTGTTTGCTTCCTTATGTTTTGCAACATAAGCTGGTAATCAGAGGACAAAACAGACAGCCAAGATTCCACTGCAGACATTTGGGATGGGGTTCACATGGGAATTCTCCTGATTTCAGGTCACTTTTGAGAACAGGAGAGTTATTCAAAAACACAGAGGCTTAGTTGGCTAAGGTCCATGTGTCAAGTCCAGATCAGATCTGTTACAATCATAGCAAAGGTCTCCAATGATGACATTATTTTTTTTCCCTTCCCTGCCTCACTTGACTTTTTTTTTTTTCTTCTTTAACAAACAGTCTGATTGTTTAGAACATTATAGTGAGGTATTCCCTAATATAAACCTCAAGGCAATAAGTTCTCTTAGGGCAGTTTTGTATAAAATACAAAAATTGTCAGCATAAATTTTGCCCCGGGTGACAGTTGATTTCTCCCATGCTACCGTTTTCTGGGCAGTTGTATATGCTTTTCTCTTTTTCTCTTTTTTTAAAAACACTTCTTGTGAGGGGGTCTACCAGCACTTGAATACAGTTGAAATTGGCAAGGTACCTGGGTTTTAGTTGGGGGAGGGGGGTTCTTGAACTCTCCTTCTCAGGTGCCCTTTCTGAACAGAGTTCCCTGCAGTTTTACAGTGGGTGGTGAGTTTGGGGTGCAGGCCTCTTCTGAACATGTGCACAAGCCCTCAGCGTGCCCCACCTCTGCCTCCTTCGCGTGTCTGTATCAGTCTCATCTCACTTTCAGACAGACGGACATTTCAGTTTGCACTGAAAAGATCAAAGCTGCCTGGGATTTACGGTCTAAACAGGGTTTTGCGATCTTGTATGTTTTTGAAGTCGGATTCCCCCTGATCTGAAAGGCGCTGGTTTTGTGATTTGGGGTAAAAAAACAAAATCACTTAACCTCTGTCAACCTTTTATCAGCAAAACAGGAGAAAAATAGTGGCTGACTTGTAGGTTCAATGAGAATTTAATGAGATAGTGGGTGTACAGGGCCTGTCACAGAGTCTGGCTCGCAGAATGCTTCTGCAGCCACTTGCTCCTCACTGTCTTTGTTATTCAGCATCACCATCATGGGGAAAGTGACTAAAGGTGAGCCAATGATCGGTTCTCACTCTTAGACTAGGCATACTTTTTCAACATACAAGTATGTTATGGCTCAAACGTTGAAGAATCCGCCCGCAGTGCCAGAGACCTGGGTTCGATCTCTGGGTCGGGAGGATCCCCCGGAGAAGAGAATGGCAGCCCCACTTCAGTATTCTTGCCTGGGACATCCCATGGACAGAGGAGCCTGGCAGGCTGTGGTCCATAGGCCGAAAAGTGTCGGACACAACCGAGTGACTGCCGCTTTCATCTTATGCACAAAGAACAGCGGGTTTGGCAGGGGGGTGGGGATTAGGGTTTAGAGGGGCTGATGTTTATTGAATGCATACAGCACGCTGCCATGCAGGCTCTGTGTAAGTCCTTTAGTGTACGTTTAATATTCCCGGTGTTGCTGTGGGACGTGGCATGATGTAGTGCAGAGAGGAAGGGTAGTTCTGTGAATGGAAGGGAACCAGGTGAATGCTGGGAAAACATGGCTGTTTAAAGAAACAGGAAGTTAGTGATCTGTGGAAGGCTTTGGAAACCCACTGTATTAATCTGGATTTTTCTTTGCTGCTAGAGTGTAATGTAGCTTGAGAATGGAGACCATACAGCTCCTCTCCCACCCCCCACCCCCAGCCTAGCCCATAACTTTGTTCTTAGCACCTACCTATTTAAATCTTTGGGAGTAGAGTGATAGATGGAATCAATAAATGAATGGATGAAGCAATGAATGAGTGAAGCAGTGAATGAGTGGGAAAGAAGATGAGTTGACTTTAATCACCAGGCCTGCCATAGAATCCTGCTGCCTCACACTGTGGCTGCTGGCATTTAGTAGGTGCTCTGTTAAAAAAAAAAAAAATCATAATTTAATATTAAATACTGGAAAAAATTTTCTTGGAGGATCCAACAGTCCTACTTTATTCCGTTCACAGCATGTATCAGCCCTTTTACACAAACCCCGTGGATTCCTCCATAAATAAAAATGTGTGGCCATACAGAACTAAGGTGCCACCCCCTCCAAGCCACCACCTTGCTCTAGCGTGTTAGGGTTGATGCTTTGCAGTACCTTTCTTTTGGCCGAAGAAGCTGTTGTCAAAACTGATCTCCATTCTCAAAAGCACAGAATTTATTTGTCAGGCTCATGCAGAATTCTGTTTTATATGGAGATTTTGCGTTCATGCAGAAAAGCATTATGAGATTCTAAAGGGTTTTCCTGAAAGTAAAATCAGAAGGAATCCATTGGAAATGGGGGAAACAGGGAAACTTAAACAGAATAGAATAAATAAGAGACCTCGAAATTGAATGCTGCCTCCTTTTGCCTAAATCTTCATCAGCAGATTGAAACAGGTGTGTGTGTGTGTGTGTGTGTGTCTGTGTGTGTGTGTGTCTTGAGCGGCAAGGGAGCATCCTTCCTGTGGACCAGATGCAGAGGACAGAGAGGAGTAACCACATCACCACGAGATGGAAACACTTCTCGCGAGACAGCTCTCTCTCCTTCATTTCCCAAGCAGGCGTGACCCCGCAGCAGGGGCGGCTGGTGGCCGACAGGTCCACGGTCGCCACTTTTTAATCAGGACCGGGGACCTCTTAGAGAGCCCAGGAGGAGCTCAAGTCCCTCCTCTGCGCACCTTCTCCGAACACAACTCACCCTATCTAATAAATTCCAAGGGCTGACATTGCCTGAGCCGGCTGGTCTTTGCCCTCAATTTCATTGAGATGGGCCATTGAAAACTCATTACAAGCTGTTTAGACTCTGACTTTGACTTTTGCTCGGCAGCGAGCAAAATTAACAGCTCTTGGAGGTAGCAAAAAAAAAAAAAGGCACTCAGCCAAATAGAAAAAAATAAAAAATGAAAGGATCGAAATGATGAGAAAAGACTTTTAATATTATCTCCATTAGTCATGCAAACAAGTGCACACGCGAGGCGCGTGTGTGCTGTGCGTGGCTGTCATTTGCAGCCTGGTGTAGTTTGCGGTTCTCCCACTGGAGACAAATTCATACCCAGGCCTTCCCCCACAGTGTGACTTTTTTTTTTTTTTTAACATGTCAAGCAATGAGCCTTTGAGTGTAGCAGAATTGCTTCATAAATTTAACTATCACTTTCAAATTTCTGTTTTTTTCTAATTTAGTGCTTGATAGTTTTTTATGTGATAATTTTAAAATGCTGTTTATAGCAAAAGTTACCTTGATAGTACAGGTGTGCATAGAAAATTCACAGCCATCAATAAAAAAGGGAGGAAAAAAAAAAAAAGCACCCTGTTTATACCTTAGGCGTTTTGTGATTCTAAGGATGTTACCGCGGCTGTACTACAGGTTTTAAAAGCAACCCAATTAATCCAAATTTCTTCAGAAGTCACAGCTCCTAAAAGGTTTAAATATTGCTCCCTATACCTAGAGATGGTTTCCATCTGCATTTGGGAAGCTCATGAAGAGTGTCTCTTCCTCTTGATACTGGCAACACGTATTGAAAGTAAAAAGGTATGGGTGTGTATGGTCATGTAAGTGAAGTCAGGAGGATCGCTGTCAAAATATCAAATTGTAAGACGCAGACTGCAGTGTGTTTGAGATGGAGAAAGGAGTCTTCATCCAGAAAGGGAAAGTGTGTTGGAGGTGATACGTAACACCAAGCGCTGCCTCGCTCCCCGGCATTTCTGGCTGGGGGACCGCACGCTGACTCGGACAGGGGCCGCCTCAAGGGCACGTGGAAGGTGGTGAGTTCCACACTGGAGGCGAAGACACAGACGGCCTCTCATTTTGGCGAAATGTATGCATGTCCAGTGGAAGTCACCATCATGATTTGACAACCAACCCCCTTTAACTGTGGATTTCCGGTTTTCTTTTGATCCCTCCCGAAACTGCCAGGGGCTCTTTCAGGATCTGTGAATACAGAGATAAGCAGGATGTTCTCCTGCCTCGTTGGATCCCTTCTCTAACATTCCAGCAACATGCATCTCATCTTTCGCCCCTTGTGCTATCTTGAAGCCCCCAAGGGATAGAAGTGGAAGATTCACTGAAACCAGGAAGTTTTTCAGAGCCCACTAATAAATTAGTCCAGAGCCATTTGAGACTCTGGATAGATCTTTGCAGTCATAGCAATAAACTTACAATCCCATAAATCTGAGGTTTGCAGTGTGTTCATTAGGCATTCTATCTTGTCTTTTTTCAAATGTTCCATTTAATTCCTGGGTATGTAATAAGACTTCCAGATCTTGATCCTTTTCCTCCCAGACTTTCTTTCATGGGAACTCATCATCTCACCATCTGCTGTCTTTGCTGAGGGAATTTATCCGTTTGCCTATCTGTAGAGTTTCATTAAAGTTTGACCATGTTCCAGTAATTATTATGTAACAAGCCACACCAAAATGCCTCAGTTTAAAAGGACAGCGTTTATGTTCTTTGGGAGTCTGTGGTTTCGGCAGGTTTGGTGTCTCAAAGAGTTGGACACTGAAGCGACTTAGCATGGAAGGAATGTCTTATCTCTGCCCCAGCTGGCCTCAGCTGGGCACCTTGAAAGCTGGGGTCTGGGACCCTCTGATTCCCCCTTGAATCTGGGGGCGGTGTTCCTGCCTGTTGACTGGAAGCCCCGCACACGGTTCCATGTAGCCTGGGCTCCCTCACAGTATGGCATCAGGGCTCCGTGAGTCAGGATCCCGAGAGAGCCGAGCTGCCTCTGTGTTGCCTTGTATGCCCTCGCCACAGGAGTCCCATAGGCTGGTTTTTCTGCACTTCTGTTCATCCAGGAAGTCACCAAACCCTTGCTAGGTTTATAGGAAGAGGAAATAGATTGCGCCTTTTGCTGGGGCAGTTGGGGTGGGGATCTTGGAAGACAGAGTGGAAATAACGCTGTGGCCACTTTAGAAAAATGCAGCCTGCCGCGGTTCATAGGCAGAAGGTTGATATCCAAAGCAGTATTCTGGCCAAAGTACTATTTGGGAGTCAGAAGACTTGGTTTTGATGCCACCCCTGCCCGTGTGTTGCACACTGCGTGCATGGGCCTCAGTGTGCCCATCTGTAAAGTGGGAGACAGCAGTGCTGACCCCACGCCTTCGTGCTGAGGACCGTGCAAATAAAATACGTGTGCGCGTGTCCGCCAAGAGCTTGGTGTAAACTGGGTGCTCAGTAAATCTTGCGTGAGTTAGTTTAGTGAATCGGAAGCTGCGCATTATAGCCATTATTTAGGTTTATTGTGTCCTCATCTCTGTCGCCGAATACATCCTTGCTGTTTTCATGAATTTTCCACCGAGTTGCAACCTGCCGCTGGCCGGCGAAGGTCAAGGAGGAAACAGATTAACAGCATCTCATACAACAATGTCAAGATAGTTAAAAGTGTTTACAAAGCTCGATGACACCCCATGAATTTAAAGCAGGAAGACTGGAGCAGAAGTAAAACTATTCCTGTTCTTCTAAGCTTGAGCAGGGACCTTGATGCTTTATGATTGTTTTAAGGTCCATTAATCGTTGAATCATGAGGCCATGTAAAAAAAATGACAGCTTCAACACTCAGGGCTCAGGTTTATTTTAAATGTTTCTGTTTCTGCACTGTTTCTAATTAGTAACAGGGGCGAAAACCCGATTCCAGTGCAGCCAAAGCAGAGTGCTACGGGGCAGGGCAACTCAGTTTTACCTGGAAGCGTTTTATGACTCCTGGTAAGACATATTTCCTGAGGTTGCAGAATGCCAGCTTTTAACGTAACAGCCTTTAGCCGATTTTCGGAAAGAGAGCTTGCTCTCATACAATCAGGATCTCTTCAAACAGGTCCAAGCAAACTTTGTAACTGCAGTAGCTGCGAGCCACCTGTAGTTATTTGAATGAATTAAATTGTATAAACAATTTAAAAGTCACTCCATCAGTTGCACTGGCCGTGTTTTAAGTACTCAGTGCGGTGACCGTATTGGGCAGTACGGATATAAGATAGAACATTTTCATCTGGGGCTTCCCTGGTGGCTCAGACGGTAAAGAACTCATCTGCAATGCAGGAGACCTGGGTTCAGTCCCTGGGTTGGAAAGATCCCCTGGAGAAGAGAATGGCTACCCCACTCCAGTATTCTTGCCTGGAGAATCCCATGGACTGAGGAGCCTGGTGGGCTACAGTCCATAGGGTCACAAAGAATCAGATAACTGAGCAACTAAGCACACACACACTCACACACACATGTATCTCTGCAGAAAGGCCCAGTGGGCACCGCTGCCCTAGGAGTGGTTCTCCATTGTCTTTCTTCCTGCATTCATTCCAGAATTAAAATCAGTCCGCTCAAATGCTCTATCTTCTCCCAGAGTCCTACATGTGATCAAAAGGTACTACTGCCTTCTCCCATTTGGAGAACTTTCTAGAGACTAGGCCCAACCAGCTTGAACTCCCTACAACAATTCCTCTGTAGTATTTTTTTTTAGCCACCCGTGGAATTCAGCCTCGGGATCATCCCCTCTGCTTGCCTCTGTAAATCTCTTTCTTAGATACTTGTGAAGACCGCAAACCTGTGGTCCTCCTTCAGAGCAGTGATTCATCCCCCTGGTCTGTGGATGCCCTGGGCATCCAGGAATTACTCTAAGGCTGCTTCAAATCCATAGATGTCACCAGTGTTGTATTCTATGGGAAGTCAGATCTTGTGTGTAGGTGCAAATAGTTTTCAGATGTGGGGGAAAGCTATTGTGATGTGAAAAGTGGAAACTTGTTTTCAAGCATTATTGAATTGATAAGCAGCATTTGATCATTACATACTTTAGGCAGTTGTTACTAAAAACGTAGGTGCCTGTGAATGCTTGATGTCCCGAAAGGCGTTCTCCTGCTAGAAGTGTCAGCATCCAGCAGGGAAGGGATGCTGAAGTCTATCCATGGATGTGGGAAGCACATCTCCTCACCCGTGCATCCTTGATTTAAACGTGAGCTTCCAACAGACTAACAAGCCACCGCCTATCATTTCCGGCCTGGAGCCGAGTGTGTATCCCGTGTAACCCTCCCAGCAGACCTAAGTAAAGTGAACGTGGAGTCGCTCAGTCATGTCTGACTCTTTGCGACCCCGTGGACTGTAGCCCACCAGGCTCCCCTGTCCATGGGATTCTCCAGGCAGGAGTACTAGAGTGGGTTGCCATTTCCTTCTCCAGGGGATCTTCCTGACCCAGGGAAGATCTAAGTGGTCACTAATAATTCCCACCGTTAGGGGGAAATGTCCAGCATCAGATCTAAATGAACTTAAGAGAACTCTCAGGCCCCCATGAATTATTATGGAGAGTTTGACGGCCCCACGGGTCATAGGCTTCATTACTAACTATAGCTAAAGAGCTCCGGACGCCGTGGAGCACTTAGGATGTGTGGTGTTCTGTACACAGAAGGAGCCTTTCCCCCATTCCCATCTCAGAGGTGTCTCAAGGCACAGAAGAAAGTGCACACACGCTTCTCCTGGACGGTGTGCTTTAGACCATGCATCCTTTACGTGAAAGTCTCAGCAGCATGTTTTTACAAAGCAGGTGTTGGTGGGGGGAGGGATAGAAACCAAAGCCAAGCCAACAGGATCTAAACAAATCTACAAGATATTCTAGGAAGGGGAAAAAAAAATCTTTTGAAAGAAAATGTTTTTATTGTAATTGAAATGACTAGTTTCCCTGGCAGGTCCAAAGGAGGTGAAGTCGGTTCTTGATTTTTCAGGTCGGCAGCTAAAGCCCACCCCTCCATCCTGACTTCCCTGCCCACTGCTCCTCCTTCCTTCCATTCGCACTTTGGCGCCTTGTTTTCTTTGCGACCTCCCATCACCGTTGCAGGAACCCCAGGGATTTAATCCAGTACAAAAGGGCTGTCTTGCCCGATGCTCCCAGGTGCCTCCTAGAAAGAGAACACGTGAATCAGCTAACAGGCTGCCCCGGCTTCCTTCGCGCCACAGCTGTGATGCCAGATTCTTGGAGCATTGCTGGGAAGGCGTGATGGAGGCTGTGCATCCAGGAGCGCCACACAGGAGTTCCCGTCAACTCCCGGGTCGTTGTCCCTAGGGGTGTCCACCACGTGCAGTAGCTCCGTGCCACGTGGACATCAGCTTGCCCTTTCCCCAGGCCAGCAGCCCACACTCAGCCCCCTCAAGGCACGTTCTCCCTCCGGGTCCCGTGGTGTCCTGTTCATCCAGCGAACGTCGTCGCACCGGAGAAGCATTGAAACACGGACCTTCCACAGCAGCGGTCCCCGACCTTACTGACACCAGGGACCGGTTTCATGGAAGACAGTTTTCCATGGACTGGGGATGGGGAGTGAGATTAGGATGCTTCCAGTGCACTGCACTCGGTGTGCCCTTTATTTCTGTTACTATATAGCTCCACCTCAGAGCATCAGCGTTAGGTCCTGGAGGCTGGGGACCGCTGTTCTAGAGGGAGAAAGTTTCCTTTGCTTCTAGGTAACCCCTCCGCCCTTATGCAGATTTCTAGAACCTTTAAGCAACAAGTTGAGTGTTAGGAAGGGGGGCTCTCACACAGCTTTATTAGGTAGTCGTCTGATACTTCCATTCAGAGCTCCTAGTTCCCACCACATCTAGTTTTCAAAACTGTGCTGAGAGCCAAGAAGCTCCTATCAGGAAGCACTTTTATTCCCATCCAATTTGCAGTGTCCTCCTAGATCTGTTAAATAGCAGCCACCTGACACACAGAGGGCTTCCCTGGTGGCTCAGCTGGTAAAGAATCCGCCTGCCATGCGGGAGACCTGGGTTCAATCCCTGGGTTGGGAAGATCCCCTGGAGAAGGGAAAGGCCTCCCACTCCAGTATTCTGGCCTGGAGAACTTCATAGACAGTATAGTCCATGGGGTCACAAAGAGTCGGACACGACTGAGCGACCTTCACTTCACTAAGACACAGAAGGGTCTGCCCCATCACGTCCTCGCCACATATAGCTAGCTAGCACATCTGTGTGCTCACAGATGTTTTCCCATCTGAGGATGGCAACCGAGAGCAGTTCATAATAAGCCATCGACTTGTCGGTATAGAAAACACCCCCGCAATGTATTAGGGGAACCGCTGCACCACCCAGGGCTCCTGGAGGCACACGTGTTGGCAAAACGTATTCATAGGCCACCACTGATGGAAGCCTCCTCCACCTCCGCCGTGGTTGCCACGTTCTGCATCACTGGGGACTTTTACCTTCAGCCATTCCTCCCAAGTGACCCTTGCCTGCTCAACCGCACTTTTGGTTCTGATTGTTCAGCCTGCCTAATCCTGAGTGAAGCAGGTCGTAATATCAACTGTGCAGGAAGGTGGGGACAGACGTAAACTAGATTTGCTCTCCTCCAAAGGAATAACTAGATTAAGACTTTCTTTTTGGAGACAAATCATCTTATGCAGGAGGGAACGAAAAAAAAAAAAAAAAAAAAAAACTCCATAGAAAAAGACAAATGACAGCCCCCGATCCACAAAGACAAGCGCTCCGTCATTTTGTCATAAAGCTAGAAGAGACAGGAATGCTGGCTGCCCAGACTTTGTGTTCACACATGCAGACAAATTGCAGGCAGAGCTTCTGATGCCTGGAGCTTATTTGGTGAATCGGGGACACGTGGAGGTGTGGTTTTCAGCCCCCGTGGTTTTCAATAACTCGTAGCGCATTTCAGAGGTTTGTGTAGACAGGGAAAGGCAAGCGGTGTGCTGCTGTGAAGATTTGGCTTTTCGCATCTTCTGAACTACAGAGGATTGCATGGGAACAGTCGGTTAATAAAAAGTCTGAAGGGCCTTTGGTAATCCACAGTCCAGGCAAATTAGTGTTCTGTGGCGCCCTGAGTTGGAACCTACCTACGTGCACCCATATGCACATGTACATTCATGCAAAGTGCTCATTTTTTATTTTTTAAATGTTTTTATACTAATTTGTTTATCTGTGGCTGTGCTGGGCCTTCACTGCTGTGCCTGGCTCTCTCTCGCTGTGGGATACGGGCTTCTCACTGCAGTGGCTTCTCCCGTTGAGGAGCACAGTCTCTGGGTGCAGAGGCCTCAACAGTCGTGGCGCACTTGCTTCGCTGCCCTGAGGTTGTGGGATCCTTCCTCCCTGGCCAGGGATCAAGCCCATGTCCCCTGCCTTGGCAGGTGGGACTCCCAACCACCGGACCAAGGGAAGTTCCCAAGGTACGTGTCTTTAGAGATCTCTGCCGCTGCTCATCAGTTCATGGCTGCCCATCTTCTCTGTGACTCATGGGCTCCTTGGTTTGGAATTCCCGCTTTGGGGGGGTCATATTTCCTGGTGCGTTCATACAACTGGAATGCCATTTAGAAGCCATCATTGTGTAGGTTCCCTGAATCCGCTACTTCTTCTTCCCTTGCTTCCTCCTTCCCTTCCTCCCCACCTCCTCTCCTTTCTTTATTTCTGTATCCTCTAAACTTCTATGATGAGGTGGAGTCAGGCCAACTGGGTTTGAATCTTGACTCTGTGCTTCCTAAGTGTCCTCTTGGTGGCTTAGCTCAGGCTTCTGTAACAAAGCACCATAGACTGGGGGCTTCAACAACAGCCACGGCTTGCCCACAGTTCTGGAGGCTGGAAGTCCAAGACCAGGGTACACGCAGATCCCCTTCCTGGCAAGGGTTCCCTTTGTGACTTGCCCGCGGCTGCCTTGTCTCTCTGTCATTGCATGATGGCAAGAGAGAGCTCTGGTCTGTCTGTCCTTTCCAGAAGGATGCTGACCCCACTGTGAGGGCTCCACCCTTATGACCTCCTCTAAACCCAGTCACGTCCCTGAGGCCCCACCTCTGAATACCATCAGACATTAGTTAGGACTAATCTCTGTCCTAGGGGTTAGGACTTCAGTATATGAATTTGGGGAGGACACAAGCATCAGTCCGAAAAGAATCAGTCATAAACTTTTTTAACGTGGTCTCCTCTGACTCATGAGGATAATAAGACTTACCTTGTTTTGAGGAATACATAGGCCTTTTAAAGCATAGTGATTTAAAGAAATCTGTAAAGAATTTAAATGCAGTAATGACTGAACAAGTAGTAGCTGTTAAAACTGCATCCAGGCCATCGTTTCCACTGGTAGACGACCGGGTCATTGTGAAGGGGGCTGGGTCTCCTTGAACCCCAGGCCACTGGCCAGCGCAGGGCCCAGCATGCAGTAGCGTGAACGCATGGAGATGTAGATGGAGCGGGATGTCCTGCCTTGGAAACGCAGCTGCCAGTGTCCCAGGGAGGCTGAGGGACAGCCGGAGTCTGGTTGATACCTCGCTGTGGAGGGGGAACCTTAGAGAGGACGTCACCGTTCAGCTGCATCTCTTGGTGCTTCTGGGTTATGAGACCTTCCTGTTGACATGGATTCAGAATGACAGGTTTTATGTTTTCTTGTAATCTTATGTTTTCTTGTAATCTCAACTTCTTAAAAAAATGCTAAAAAAAAAAGGAAAAGAAAAAAAATATTCTTATCCAAAGGCACTAATACGGAGTCAGGACTAGCTAACAGGTTTCAGAAGGAAACAAAGCCTTCCTGTGTAGTTTATCTTAATCATAAGATAGGAGAAAATACCGTCGTTCCGTATGGTTTTTCTTAAAGGCATCTATTTTTTAAAAAGATTTTGACTCACCACTGAATTTGTCTTCAGAAATGGAGAAAAAAAAAAATCAAACGTAAGACTATTACCATGAATTTCAGAGAGAAACACAATTAGGGAATCTACCCCAGTGGGTACATTGATGCTACTCTATTATTTCCATCATGTTACAGGAAAACACTGAGACGTTTGTGAGTTTTTTGCCGTTGGTTTGTGTTTTGTTTTGCTTACAATTTGTGTATATATCTTTTGTTGTCTATAATCGGCTTTTTGAAAAAATATTCAGCTACTCACATTTACCATTAATATCACCTCTGACTTTTGCTATTTTGCTGTCATAGATTTGTCTTCCCCACAAGTATTTCAGGTCCTAAATACTTTTCATGGAATTTTTCCTCCTGTTCTTTCCGCTTCTGTTTCTTCCCTCCAAGCCGTACAGACCCAGCCCTTTTAAGGACGCTTAGACTTTTAAGTCTGAGAACCAGCCTCTGTGTGTCCCCTCATCCCGCTCAGGTGTTTGGTCAATAACATCTTTATAAGGTGGTACCAGAATGGACTGTGACGCTCGAGCCAAGTTTCGCCGGAGTCCAGGATGCTCTGTTCGCATCTCTGGGACACTTACTTTGTCCCAGTTAAAAGAGACGTGACTGAGCCCACGCCGCGGGCGTGCTTGGCTGTGCCCTGCGCGTGTGAGTGGGGAAGGGTGGGAGACTTGTGCAAATGCGGGCATCTGTGATCCCAAGGTCTTATCAAAAGCCGCAGAAGCCTCCTCGGAGATCAATCACATCCCCTCGGCGTGTGTTTTCTAAGACTTGTTGCGCTCTCTGCGTCGCCGTTAATTTCGTTTGTCATATGTCAGACCGGGATGAGTGAGGCGCACTCAGACCCAGCGCGTTGCACATTTTTCCTTCCTTCCTTAGTCACCACCTTTGCTAATTTCAGGCGGTCAGCACATTTGGCAGGTTTGTAGCTGCTCGCCTGAGCAAGCCATTAATCTCGATTAGGAGAGGTGGCGGCACCCCCTCCCCTCCCCGAGGCTGCCCCGCCCCCTCCAGTCTGCCTCTTGTCACATCTCCCTGGCTTTAGGCACCCCCCCACCCCACCCCACCCCACCGAGTTTTTCTTTTGTCTTCTGGATCGAAGGTCTGCCCTGAAGAACACAGCCCTGGTATGCAGGCTTCAGCTGTCTGTGCCCAGCAAAGTGCCAACAGAGAGGTAGAGAACTCAGCTGGACCCTCCCCGGCGGCCAGGGCCAGTCACCCAGAAGCCATCCTCACCATGTCTCCCAAAGAACTTCAGCAACAACACGCCTTTCCTTTGCGTGTCTTTCAGGCAATCATTTTTCTCCTTTCCGGAGTTGGATTTCCCCTATCTCTCTCCTTCCTTTTTTTAATCCTCCTGTGGAAATTTCTCTCTTTTCCTTAAAAATCTTCAGTCATTTTCCATTTGAACTCAGAGGAGCTATGTTTGAAAACTTAGTATGAATTTTCCCCCTGATCTTCAGATCTCCCGTGTCCCCACCGTATGTCACAAACGTGGTGACTTTTCTTAAAAAAAAAAATTAAATTAAGCCTCTGTTACAGAATGTTGGATTCTCAATGTATGCACCAAGCAGAAGCGGTGGCAGCGATGGTTCGGATAAAAATGCACCCGTGATCTTTGCTAACATGCGTGGTCCAGAGGTGCATGCTCCATGGACTGCACTCCGTTGCTTCTATGGAATCATGCACCACAAATCTGGAGGAAACCAGAGAAGACATCTAGGTTAGGGTTTCCAAATCAGATATTTCAGGGGCAAAATAATTCTACTTTGATATAATACATGACGTAGCTGGTTAGTATATAAGGCGTCACAGCCAAGGTCTCCTGGTTGAAGTGGGGAAATGTGGACAATGAACTTGAACTTGACCTCTCGTTCCATCTGGCAGTTAGGCCCTCGAGGCCCCCAAAGTCCCTCCAGCGAGTGGTTTCTGCCCTGGTTATCTTTATCCCCTTCGGATCCCCCCAGCCCTGCCCCGGTGTCCTGGGAGGCTGACCTCAGTGGCCTTTGATGCCCTCATTTTCAGGCCAGAGCTCCATGATGTGCACCGGTAGGAATGCACACCAAGCAAGGCGGGGCTGCTCGGTCCCCGGGCTCACTCCTTGCTGGCTGTGTGGGGGCCGCCTGCCTCCAGTTTCAGCTGGCAGGGCTAGGGAGCTCTTCCTGCTGTTACTAAACCCAGGACGCCACTCGAACCCTCACCAGTTCCTGTGATCTCATACCTACCTTTGCAAAGAGCGCGTTTGTCAAGCGCTCCTCAGATGACCACTTGGAGTGTGCCTCTGTGTCCCTGAAGGACCCTGCGGCATAGAGATGGTCTGAGATCTCAAAGCAGGGCCCTCTCCTTGCGCGGTACATCAGCTTCCATCCGAAACACCCATCTCTGGGGGCGGGAGAGGCGCTAAGAGAAGACTTCTGCTGAGCCCTGGCCCCGTCTTTTCCCCCAAGCTTGCATCCTCCCGTCCTTCCTGTTTTTTTTTTTTTTTTTTTTAAAGAAATCTGGAGAAGTAGCTAAAGAGTTCCATGTGCGACTGTCGGTCCGAGGCCAAGGGCAGTTGCTGGCCGCCCTCACTGCCTGTGTTAAATGACCCTCGTCTGCTGCTTGGCCGCCTGCAAGTCCGCGCTCACATCTGGCTTGGTCAGGGCCCGCCTGTCACCTTGAGAATGACTTTGAAGGTCTCTTCAGGGTCCGGAAGCCCCCGCCCCAGCCCACACCCTGGCCCCGCTCTCTCCCAGATGTTCCCAGGTCCCCTGGGTGACCTCGTGCCTCGTTCCTGGGATGTTACTCCATCATCCTTGACCCATACGGCTTGGGGTCTCAGCTGGAACAGGGCAGAAATATCCAAGCATCTGTTCTGCCTCTCCCGTGTGGAGTCCCCCAGGCTTTAATGGAAATAGTCCCCAAGGTAAAGGCAGAAGCCAGCATTTGTTGCTGTAATGAAATCCTGTACTTGACCCCCTTCTGATAAAAACCTTGGATATAGAGCTGATGTAAAACAGGGGATACTGGCCGGGTCCAAGAGGCAAAAGAAAGAGGCACCCTCTTCTTTTCTGACTCCGAGATTCCTAAGAAATCAAACTATACCAAGGCTCACATCGTCTCTCCTGATATCCCAAGGACTCCACATTAAGTTCATTGGTAGTCCTGGTGTGTGCTTCAGTATTTGTGCTTTTAATAGATACTGCAAGTGTGTTTAATGTGAAAATAGAAATGGAGGGCTCTTAAAAGAGCTTACACAAAATCCTGCCAATTACTAAAGTCTACCAGACAAGAAGGAGCCACTTTTTTTTTTTTAATATAAAAGGGAAAAAATGTTTCTACAAAAGCCTGGCGCTTTGTCTTTAAAAATATTCATCTCTTGGGTACTAAGTTATAATAGTAAATACAGATGTAGCTATGTCCCATGAAAAGCACAGCCAAAATGTAGTACAAATGTTCAGGACACTGGTATGTCACTTTAAATTGTAAAGTGTCACCTAAAAATGTCGAGTTGCTGGGGAGAAATTGGTATTGGCTCTGAGTCTGCAGCTCTCCATTTTTTGGGGGTTCCCAAGAAGGTAGTATTTGAGGTAAAAGTCACACAGTACCAACATGCCCGTCTGCGTCAATCTGTTTTAACTTCCAAAATTCCCTAGTTACAAACATCTGAGGATAGGAAATAGCCAAGATGCCATTGCAAGTCCTGAAGTAGGTTACTGTCAGCCAGAAACTGGCTAGTAAACAACCTGGACCCAGGACATTGGTCCCAACCAGTTCTGAGCCAGCTTGGGGGTCTGACCCAAGCTCTTTGATGCCAGCCTGGAGTAACTTTGGGGAAATGGCAAAGGTCAAATCGTTCAGAACCCTCTGCAGACCCTAGTGGAGCTAAGGAATTAGACCTTGTTTACACCTTTTCCCCATTGCTGGTTTTTCTTCAACATTAGCTCTGTTTCTTTTCTTTCTTCCTTCTTTTTCAATTCTGATTTGCAAAGAACAGGGAAGCTTAGCCAAACTGCAGTTTCACAGTATTGCCTCTTAAGCCCAGGCCAAGTGTGGAGACTTGATAGAATTCTGATTAATGCATCTTATTACATTAATTTTCAGAGGAACCCTCAGGCATTTCTCCTCCTCCAAGCGCGGCCTTGCCTGCCAGAAGCATTTGTCCACTTAAAGAGCTAATATCTTCAGCTCCCAATGACCATAAAACTGAAAGCCTATCGGAAGAGCTGGCTTCTTTAGATGCGCATTCGGCCCAGTGCAAAATAGATACAGAACTTGGCTGAACTTTGCTTCAAATTTGCCAATCAAAACTCACAAGCCCACGCCAAGTTGGCTACAAAACCTCTTGCTCCGAGCCAGCGCTAATTATGTCAACGAAGAAGCTCGAGTGCAGCCCCGTGAAGTCCCGTGCTCTGTGGGCGTCAGGGCGGCGTTGCCGGTGTGCCAGTGTGCAGGCCCCCTGGGCCCTGCTCAGACGGGCTCCATCTTCTTCCGGCTTCCTCCTGCAACCCCCAGGAGCTCCTCAGGCCCCAGCCACCTCTCTCATCACTGGCCCTCTTCCTTAGAAATGCGAAACCATCTCATTGGGTGTCCCTGGGAGCCGACCCAGAGGGAAGATTTCCTATGCAGGACTTTGCTTAGGGTCAGCAGCTGTAGGTAGGACGAAGCTGGCAAGGAGAGGCTGAGCTGAGATGCAGCCAGAAGCGGGTCCCAGCCAGCCTTGTGGGGGCCTGTGGAGCTGAAAGGGCTCATCAGTGTGTCAGCATCACCACTCGGCCAGTATGGACTGGACTGCCTGGACCCAGCACATCGTGGGCGGTCCCAGGAAGGCTGTGACCTCCCCTGAGGAAGGACGTGCCCCTCTACATTCAGCTGCACTTGGAGGGCTGGGCGCCTGGAGGGCACAGACCTCCCCGGGACACAGAGATCTGAGCCACACACAGGCAATGCAAGCCAGGGCTTCCTTCCAGCCTGGACACATCCTGGCACCTCCCCTCTCTCACCATCGCCACCCCCAGCACGTGAAACCCTTCACTGTGAGGCAGGCTTGTTGAGAGCTATTCTGCAGCCCTTGTTGAGCTGAGCCTTGATGTATGGTAGAAAGCCCCAGAAGCAGGCAGACCCGGGTTTTGGTGTTACCTCTGCCATTACTGCTAGCTTTCTAATCAAATGCGGGGTAGTAAGGTGTCAGAGGTCAAACTAGTCAACCCTGAAGGAAATCAGCCCTGAATATTCATTGGGAGGACTGATGCTGAAGCTCCAATACTGTGGCCACCTGATGTGAAGACTCAAGTCACCGGAAAAGACCCTGATGCTGGGAAAGATGGAAGGCAGGAGGAGGAGGGGACAACAGAGGATGAGATGGTTGGATGGTGTCATCGACTCGGCGGACATGAACTTCAGCAAACTCTGGGAGATGGTAGAGGACAGGGAAGGCTGGCGTGCTGCAGTCCATAGGGCAGCGAAGAGTCAAACACTGCTTAGCAGCTCTTCAAACAAACAACCTAAGTGTCAGTGTGGGGGAAACAAATAATGCAAGCCGGGCCTTTTTCTTGCGGTTTGTCTTGTCCTGTAGCCTGCATCATTGCTGGGACCGCTCTGAGCACCTGCAGCGGACCTGGCACCCTAGTGGGCTCTCAGGATGCAGAGAACCCATCCCTGCTGGCAGGAAGCGTCGGGGAAGCTGCTTAAGCCTAAGTGCCGACACTGAAGAGCAATGATGACCACCTACAGTTTTAACGTCAGAAATCCAGGTGTGCGTGCAGGAACGCCCTTGCCCACCTGCCACCCGAAGCTCTGGACGTGTCCTCTGCCCGCCCTTGACAAGTGGGAGTGGCCCGTCTGTGCGCAGGAGACAGTGATGGAATCTCAGAAGACCCAAGGGTATTGTCTGGGGACACCATGATACTCCTCAGTCACTTCACCATCCTCTTAAAAGAGCTCGAACCAGCCGTCTGAGAAATTCTACCCAGAAAATTCCAGGCCCCATTCCTCTTAGTAAAGTTGATGGTCGACTGCCAAGAAAACCTAGGCAGTGTTTCTCGGGGTCACTAGGGCAGGGCAACTACACGCCGCCTCCCTCCCCTAAAACATGCTGAGAACTCCAGTGAAAATAAAAAAAACCCTGCGCCTTCGCTCAGGAGAGGGCCTCTTGTTTAAGTACAAACCATATCACTTACGAGTTTCCTCCTGCTACCATCACAAGCTAGGTGGCTTAAACAGGAATTGCTGTCTCACCATTTAGGAGGCCAGAAACCCAAAATCAAAGTACTGGCAGGGTATGCCTTTTTCTTTTTTTTCCCTGAGACTCAGAATCTGTTCCAGGCCTCTCTCCCAGCTCCTGGTGGTCGCTGGCGTTCCTCGGCTTGTAGATGTGTCGCTTCGGTCGTGGCTTCATCGTTGCGTGACCTTCATCTGTCTGTCCTTGTGTCCTTTTTGGTTTCTTAAAAGGTCACCCCCAGTCATTGGAGCTAGGAGTCACCTTTAGCCAGTATAATGTCATCTTGATCTTTATCTTAACTTCACCCGCAAAGACCCTGTTTCCAAATAAAGTCACATTCTGAACTTGGTAATGAGCGTGAATTTGGAAGAGCACCGTGCAGCTCACCCACCGTGCCCTGCAGCTTTCTGGGTCATTCCTCCTGGCCTTTCTGGCGTCTTTTCCGAGTCAGAAGCTGTGGTTTAACCTCTACCCGCCCTTCCCTCATAGTGAGCTTCCTCTGTACCTAATGAGCAGAACAATAAAAGAAGGAAACTGAGGCCCAGAAGTACGGGTCACAGGGCTAATCATAGGGGAGGCTGAGCTGGAAACCAGCCACGCCAGCCGCATCCTGCCTCCCACGCCCTCTCCCTCCACCGGCCCACCCATAGTGTCTCCTTTTGAAAACCCCAAGGCAAATAAAGCAAACCAGGGGCAGGATTATGAAATGCTGTGATGCTTGCCTTTGCCCCTGGTCTCATCTCAACAGCAGCCAGACTGTTTACAAGGCCAGGTTATTCATTTCCCAGCACCATCCCAGGGCCAAGGTCAGGTGACTAGCGCTATTCTGGAACCCATGTATGCTTTCATTTGTACAGTTTAAAGTTGCCTTTGGGAAGCACCAAGGTATATTTGGCATTTCCCAGACAAGAACCGAGGCCTGGGGGAAAGTGGAACTCCATGCTAGGACTTCAACTCAAGTCTATTTCTAAAGCCAGACTGAGTCTTTTGAGAAAATGCAGTGTACCCAGAACTGTGCCAGATGCAACATAGATGCTCGCTAAATACCAGCTAAGACTCAGACTTCTGAATCCAACGCATACCATTCCCATCCCCAGCTAGAATTTATTTTTTTTTAATTAAAAAATCATTAATTTTTTTGGCTGGGTCTGCTCTTCGGCGCTCAGGGTATCTGTTGCAGCGTGTGGGTTCTGTGTTCTGTCTCAGTGATTGTAACATGCAGGCTAGTTGCCCTGTGGCATATGTGATCTTTGTTCCAGGACCAGGGATCAAACCTGCGTCCCCTGCATTTGAAAGTAGATTCTTAGCCTCTCTGCCCACCAGGGAAGTCCCTAGAATTTTAAATATTTAAGAAATAAAGACTTCTTATTTATGCGGCAGCGCTTTGCATCCTTCCATGGCTTTGCCTCCCAGAGTCACGCTGCAGGGCCAAAGCTGTTTATAGGACAGCATCCCAGTTGAACAGACACTTAGCATATTTAAGTTGGGATCCAGGGGAGCCAGAGTGTTGGAGGAGGTACCTACCGAAGGCTGTTTTCTCTTCAAGGATGCAGTCAAATTGAAAAGTAATCCCTCAAGGGCAGCCACTTGTAAATTAGGAAGGAAGGGGTGGGGGGGGGAAGGTCCCATAAAGACACATCACAAGGGGGTTTGACTAAGCAGAAGGAACTGGAAAAAGAGAAAAGGAGGCTTGCACGTTGCTTGTAAATTGGTGAATAAATTCTGTTAAGGAAAGATTGGATTCACATTCAATGTGGGAAACAGGGAAAGGCCTTTTCGTGCAGGCTGAGAAGTTTGAATACACTTTCAGGAGCTCTTCGTTATCTCAAATTAAATCTTAAATTGGGCTTGTGGTTCTCTGTGAATTAATACTCTGGCCTCTCAACCCTGCTGCCGAGGTCATTCAAATCTAATGGTGGAAATGGTCGCAGGCTCAGCCCTTGGTTGGCGCTGTATAGAAGTGCCTGAATGACGCCCCGGACGCTTGCATTCTGCGGGTGGGGGAGGGGCTCAGCAACTGCATTATTGTACAGGCGGCCTGTGTGGATGAGGAAGTATGGAATCTCGGGCCATCCCACCGTTCAGGGGTGAAGCCGAGGGCTGGTGCTTCCTGAACCAGGAAGATGTGAGGGAAGCCACCCTCACCTGCCTGTTAGCCATGGTGACCCCCATCTCGGGATGCCACAAAGGTGAGGGTCACCTGTCCATGTGATCCCGTACATCAATCCAGAGACAGTCGGTTCTTCGGACAGATGTGGAAGAAAGGCTTCCTCTGGGGCATAAACAGCCCTTGTATGGTAAAAACAGCCCTGGCCCCTGGTGTTAGGGAGTGTCCATAAATGTGTGCATATATTCCTGCAGATGCGTGTGTTTCAGCACAGCTGAGAGCACGCTGGTGTGAAATCCCAGCAATACCTGCTTCTCAGCGGGTTCCTTGACTTGGCCATTTCCCTCTGCCCCAGCCTGTTTTTTCTCCCTTAAGTGGAACTGTCACGCACTCACGATGCTCCCAACGTGCTCATCGGTAAAAATGGAAATAATAATAGGCCCCCTTCGGAAGGTTGATGGACTAGAACAATTAATGGAAGGCAGTCGGCACAAAGCGGCACACATAGGATGGCATGAGAATTGCCCGTGGGGTGTGGCATGCAGTGTAGGTTGTACCGTGTTAGTACCTAAGCGTCTAATCACATTTGGCACATAGTAGGCCCTTAACAAATGCAATGTGTTGTTATACATTAAATTGCTATATATAATTGGGAAGAGAAATTATTTTTTGGCATGTCACTCCCTTCTGTGCAAAATGATTCCTTCATTTTATAGATGGCAGCAGGGGAACCCGGGAGCTCCCGTTAAATACCTTTGTCAGGAGATTTGACCCCAAGGCTGTTCTTTCAGGACCCCAGCCTGCCTCTCTGTGGGGCTCTAGCAGATCCATCTGCAGGAGCACGCCAGCATCGTTGAAAATGGTAAAGGATGATCAGAATGGCTGATCTGCCATAACCGTGAGCGCTGATGCTAGTCGAGTGCTGGTGGGATGCCATTCTCTGCAAAAAGCTTTGCACAGTTACATCAGAACAGCCTTTGGAAGGGAAGTGTGATGGGCAAGCCCATTTTACAGATGAGTATAGTAAAGGTCGGTGGCATAAAGTCACTGAGAAGGTGGTGGAGCTGGGGTCTGGGTGACTCCAGGGCCAGGTGTATAATTTCCAAGACCCACCTCTGTCATCCACATTTTCCTCCCAACCCCCCTCTGGCTCTGTTTTCCAGCAGGGATACTCTAGGGTTTGAAAGGACCTGAAAATTGAGGTCCCAGAGAACAGGTAGAAACCACATCCGCCAGCCTGTGGTATTGTTTGAGGACGGAAGCCCAGCTCACCCTGCTTCCCTAGGAAGGGAAGGGCTTCTGGGCGGATTTGTCTGTCAGCGCGGGGCTGGGCTGGCTGACACTGTGCCGACAGAGTGGAAGTGGAAATCGTCTGGGCACGGAGGGGAATTAGCTCCTGGGTGTCCATAGGTGCAAAGTGCTGCAGGCATTGGTGACCGGGAGCCCTGGTGTCTCTATTAAATCCTCGGGCCGCGAGGCCTTAATGACACCCCTGCCAACCACACAAGATGCAGCCAGTGACAGGAGGGAAAGAGGCTGCCAGCTAACCTAATCTGAATGCCCCTCCAGGGTCCTGGGGTCACCAAAGCCCAGCTCCTGCTCCCTGTCGCAGCGGCAAAGATGATGACAAGAGAGAGCCATCCCCAGAGAGGACAGTGTGGATCCAGAGCCAAGGTCAGGGCCAGGATGAAAAAGCAGAAGTCATCCCTGTGGGTCAAGGAAGCCAGGGCTGAGAAGGAAGGGGGTAGTTAGGCAGACATCAGGGCCTCACCTGCACGGACAGACTTCTGACATCATCACCATCACTGTGACCAGTACCTGCAACTCACAGGGTATCTGTAATGTTCCCAGCGTGACATTTTTCCTTGCTTACAGTTATCCTTGGTGCTGGGGGCCTAGTTCCTCAGTTGTGTCTAACTCTTTTGCGACCGCATGGACTGTAGCCCGCCAGGCTCCTCTGTCCATGGGATTCTTCAGGCAAGAATACTGGAGTGGGTTGCCATTTCCTTCTCCAGAGGGTCTTCCCAACCCAGGGATCCAATCTGCATCTCCTGCATTGGCAGGCAGATTTTTTACCACTGAACTACCTGGGAAGCCCAGTTTATAGCAATACATCATATTTATTCAGGTCCTACTATGTGCCAAACATGATTAGACACTTAGGTATCAATAATAAACACAATACAATCTATTCTATGTGCCAAACCCTGCACTGTTAATTCTGACACTATATCATGTGCTGTTCATGTGCCAGTTACCTTTTTTATCTTGCACGTGAGCTCTCAGTTCCCCAGTCAGGGATTGAACTCTTGCCCCCTGCACTGGGAGCATAGAGTCTTAACCACTGGACCACCAGAAAAGGAGAAAATTCCCCAGTTATCTTTCATTAATTGCCACTACCATTTTTTTGTCTCTGATCCCCCAGTCTCTTAATCAAGTACAGTTATTATTTCTGTTTCACAAATGAGCAAGCTGGAACTTGGCGCTGGATTTGAAACCAAGCTATGGAGGTGATGACACCTCTATCCTTGGAGCAGCTTCTTCTGCATTCTGTACGCACACTCTTCTGTAATCCTAAAATGTGGGTATGGTTCTCCCCACTTCATATGTGAGGAAATCGAGAGCCCTGGGAGTAAAGGAACCTGCTAGAGCTAGCTAACATGAATTGCAAGACTGGATTTAAGCCTTTGGTTCTCCCCTGTCACCGTGCTATCCCAGGCTTAGAGGAGGCACGGAAGGTTGGCAAATGAGAGTCTGGCCTGATCCCAAAGGCTGGAAAGTGAAAGTGAAGTCACTCAGTCATGTCCGACTCTTTGCGACCCCATGGACTGTAGCCCACCAGGCTCCTCCGTCCATGGAATTTTCCAGGCAGGAGTACTGAAGTAGGTTGCCATTTCCCTCCCCAAGGGATCTTCCTGACCCAGGGATCCAACCCAGGTCTCCCGCACTGCAGGCAGACGCTTTACCGTCTGGCCACCAGGGGAGCCCAAAAGCTGGAGGGCCAGCTATTGCCAGGCTTCGGAGAAGGCACAGGAGCGGGCCTGGCACATGGTGCAGCTGAGCCCAGGCTTGCTCAGTTGGGAGAAGACATGGCTTGAGCTTCCCTAGCAGCTCAGTCAGTAAAGAAAAAGTGAAAGTCACTCAGTCCTGTCTGGCTCTTTGTGACTCCATGGACTATACAGTCCATGGAATTCTCCAGGCCAGAATACTGGAGTGGGTAGCCTTTCCCTTCTCCAGGGGATCTTCCCAACCCAGGGATCGAGCCCAGGTCTCCCGCATGGCAGGCAGATTCTTTACCAGCTGAGCCACAAGGGAAGCCCAGGAATACTGGAGTGGGTAGCCTGTGTCTTCTCCAGCAGATCTTCACCCCAGGAATTGAACCGGAGTCTCCTGCATTGCAGGCAGATTCTTTAACTTCTGAGCTATCAGGCAAGCCTGCAATGCAAGAGACCAGGGTTTGATCCCTGGGTTGGGAAGATCCCCTGAAGAAGGAAATGGAACTGACTCCAGTATTCTTGCCTGGAAAATCCCCTGGACAGAGGAGCCTGGGAGACTACAGTCCACGGAGTCACAAGAGTTGGACACAATATACCAACTAAACCACCACCATGGGTTGTGAGCCTCTGGACACCCCAGTGCAGAGGAAGGAGGCTGAGTACATATATATAAATATATATTATATATATAATAATAACATATTATATATATATAAATAGTATAATATATATTATAATATATATTTCCCATATATTTATAATATAGAAATACAAATATATATTTAAATTATATAATAATTTAAATTATTTATAAAATATATATTTATATATATATTTGCTCTTAGAAAGTAACACAGCATGACTGAGAGTCCGTCTCTCTCTCACTCATATCTCCCCTGCCCCTCTGTGCCTTTTTGATTTTTAATTTTTTTTCATTAAGAAAGTGGTAGCTGCTATCTGACTACTTCCACGGCTTCCTGACAAGGCCTGCAAAGGAGAGTAAACAAATTACCCATTACCAGGGAAGCCCCGTCTACCCCCCCTTCCCCCTCCAGGCAGATTCCCCGTGTCTTCTTTCACCTCCAGGAGATATCCTCCAAGGTCACTAAATGAAGCCTTCAGACAATCGAAAAATTGAATCTCAGTACATCTATTTTCCTAACAAAATTTCCGCAGCGCCGATTGGGGCTGACAGGCGCGGCCGCGCCCTCCGCGCTGTTCAGGTCGATCTGGCCGGGCAGGACGGCATCAGCGAGTATTGGAGGGGACGTGCGGCTCCGGGCCCCCCGGGAGGCCGCGCCTCACCCCTCGTGCTGCACAGGACGCTTTCCTCCCGTTGGCGGGGCTGGCCGGCCTTCTCCAGGTCAGGCGCTTCTTCTCCAGTCATTGCAATCATTGCAAACACATTTAGGGGTACCTGGAATCCATGTTTTCTTTGCCAGCACCAAGCGCGGCAGTCACCACCATCGCTGTCGGAGGGGACCGACGGGGTGTGATACCTGGGGAGCGGAGATCGGGTGAGAAGGAGGGGCTTTGCTCCCAGCCCCTCAGGCTTTGTGCCTGCCTCAACCTGGATGCTGAAGGGGCCCGGAGAGGTGAGAATCCGCCAGGAGGAGGAGGCTGAGGACCTCAGCTCCCCGGTGGCCAGCTCTGTGACTCTGGAGGTCACGCCCCCCCATCCAGCCTCATGTCCCCCTCCTCAAGCAGTGCCCCAGCCAGCTCTTCCTACAGAGACTGCACAGGCGCTCCTGGGGTTCTGGGACATTCTCTCTAGTAGCCCACTGTGAGTGACTTATCTTAAAAGCGCCAGGCAAAGTTTGCATTCCACTCAGATTACCTGTGTCCCTGTAAATGCGTAACTGAGGTTTTTCTTTGCCTGGCTGTGAGTAATGCTGATGCTCCAGGAAGATGCACTGTGTCTCACCTGCGGCTCGGAGTGCCCGCTGGGTACCCGGCCTGGGAATCCCAGTGCCTGTCCCCAGCCGCACAGTGCCAGCATCCATGACCGCCTCGGTCAGAGTGGGCTGCCCAATATTAGGTGAGACCTCGAGCAGGTCACTTAAACTTCCTTGTCTTGAAGTTTTTTTTTTTTTTTTTAATTTTGTTCCTCATCTATGAAACCATGATCATAATGGTATCTACATGTTTAGGAGCATTGAGAAGATCAAAAGAGAAAATTCTTAAAAAGCATGAAGCGTCATCCCTGGGCATAATAAGTGCTCATGAAATATTTGCAAAAATAACAATTGTTAGCGTTATATCCAGGAGCTTTTAATGAGCACCTATTGCTGTCCATTCCAAGCCCCAGAATGTAACCTCCTAGAAGATTTGGGAGCTGGTAATGGGAGAGAACCACTCTTGACAGCTTCTGACATTGTCGGCCCTGTGTAATTCTGTTTCTTGAATGACCTTCCTCTTACCTTAGGTGGCTTCTGTTTTTCCTGGATTCATGTGCTCATTCCTAGGTCTTCGTAGTAGTTGTCTGCTGCTGCTTAACACATTATCCTTAAAGCTTTATGGTTTTAAACAATAAACGTTTAATATCTTACAGTTTCTATATGTCAGACATGAGGGAGTAGCCTAGACAGATGGCTGTGTCTCGGGGTCTCTTGTCAAGTTTCCGTCAAGCTGTTGGCTGGGGCTGTGGTCGCTCAAGGCTTGGTGGGCTGTTGGGTTCACATCCCAACTGGCACACACATGTGGCTGTGGGCAGGAGGACTCAGTCCTTCACCTCCCCACGGAGATGCTCGCCCTTCCTCAGCGTGTGGCAATTGGCCAGGTGGATGGCCTCAGAGAGGGTGCAAGAGGAAGCCCCAGCACCTTTCACACACTGACCTCGGGCGTCGCACACAGACACTAAGACCTCACCTGCGTTCTGGTTGTTGGAAAAGAGCCACTGAAGACCACGCTTAAGGGGAGGGGAAACTGACTCGGCTGTGCAGGGGGGGCCGACCAGGAGCTTGTGGGCATGTTTTCACATGACCACAGTCTGCCACCTGCGTGCGCGGGCTCAAGGCCCTGTGATAGGCTCACTGGCTCAGCCCTGGCAGAGGCATGGAGTATATAAGGCAATGCATCTTCCCTCTGTGTCAGAGAAGGCATCGCCGCTTCTGGAGTGGTTGTGATAGGAGAGCGGACACCCCAAAGGACTCCGTCTGCAGCAGTGGGCTCACAGAGGCCAGTGCGAGAGCAGAGGTGGTCACTTTGGGGAGGGACCCTTGAACTCCTTCTGTTGCATACCTTCGCGTATACCTCCAAAGACAGATACTAGGCATTTATAACCATTACAGCAGTGGCTTTTGAAATCACCAGTGGTGTCTTAGTTTCACCCCTGAGAGTTAAGAAACTTGCCTTGAAAAGTCACTTCTTTGAATAGTGTGGTAGGTCCCCCATCATCAGACTTCATCTGAGCATTTGTAGGATACAGGAAACAAAGCGAGCAGTGTCAGCATCGTTTCTCTCTCTCTCTGTTCTACCAGTTCTCTCTGCTCACATTCTTCCGTATCTACTGCTTCTTACCCCCCTACAGACCTGATTCTCTCTTTTGCTGGATTCTCTGGCTGTCTCCTTCTCTCCCCTCTGCCTCCCCTGCCTCATTCTGCTTTACCATGAGGACAGATCAGGCCACGGTACCCACACCATGCAGTGCAGACCACTGGGTTATTATACCGCCACTAGGCTGTTTCTGATTTTCCTTTCTCTTCTCTTCCTTTGGGCTTCCCCGATAGCTCAGCTGCTGAAGAATCCGCCTGCAATGCAGGAGACTCCAGGTTGATTCCTGGGTCGGGAAGATCCCCTGGAGAAGGGATCGGCTACCCACTCCAGTGTGCTTGGGCTTCCCTTGTGGCTTAGCTGGTAAAGAATCCACCTGCCATGCAAGAGACCTGGGTTTGATCCCTGGGTTGGGAAGATCCCCCGGAGAAGGGAATGGCAACCCATTCCAGTGTTCTGGCCTGGAGAATCCCATGGGCTGTACAGCCCATGCTGTCAGACACGACTGACCAACTTCCACTTTCACTTTCTGTTCCTTTACTGCCCACCGTGTTCCTTCCTCCTGTGTGTCGCTGGACGCTTATACGGCACTTAGAGTTTTCACAGCAATTTCCTGAACGCCATTTCCTTGCTCCGTCCTCTATGATGCGGGGTGGGCTGATACCCATTTTGCAGATGAGGGTGCCAAGACTTTCGGAGGATTGGGAAGTTACTCAGAGTCACACAGCTGATAAGTGGAAGAGACAGCCTTCCAGCCAGGCCCTGCTGGCTCATAGATTTTGTGCTTTTCCTATCATAACATACAGGCAGACCGTACAAGTCTCTGAGGCCAGGTATGGTGTTTCATTCTGCTTTGTATCCCTTTGGCTTTGGCCAGCATTTCAAGTGAAAGAATGAACAAGTGAATGAATGAAGCCAAGCCATCATTAGTCAGATCCAAATGCTGCTCACCCACACAGCCCCGAGGTTGGCCTTCGCATGCACCTCAGTTACAGGAGGGTGGAGGTTGGTATTTTGGAGCCCCGTAAGACCAGGGACACTGCAGCCTGAATGACAAAGGATGCAGACATTCCCTCTTCTCTCAAGCCTCGTGAATAAGTGTTTTCTGTGCTGGGCGGGGGCCCATGACTGGTGACCGCCCATACCAGGAGGCCCTAAAGGCTGGTCTGGACCACCAGCCCCATCTGCCCCTGGCCTGCGCGGAGCCTGCAGGATGTTGAAGTAAGGGGTTAATTTATAAAGTGAGCCCCACGAAGGCTTCCAGGACACCCATGTGTGTACCTTGTAAACCGGCACAAATTGCGTCTCTCTCTGTGTGCCCGTCAGCTCCCAGGAAGACCACCATTCACTGAGAGGTGTGCAGGTTGCCATCCGGAGAAACACAGAAATGAGAAAAGCCAGTCCTCGATGAGGGGCAGGTGTGCAGACGGGGATGGAGGCTGGCAGGTACAGCGAGGTCTGGGATGTGGAACGCGGTTGCTAAGGATTTATTAGGGAAAGTTTCCTTTGCTGCAGGTAGAGGCTGGATTTCAGAAATCCTTGTTCTGTTATTGGATGTTCCTCCAGCTTCTAAATAGATTCAGGAATTTGTGTATGGCAGAAAATTTAGGGGGGGGAGGGGACGCAGACCAAGAGGAAAGCTAGCCTTGTATCAAATGGCCAGACTCATTTATCCAGAACCAGTAATATTGGGAAACACATAAATATAATGGCTTAGTGTTTATTATTATCATGACTGTTTGTAACAGGCATGTATACATACTGTGTTTGTGTGGCTGATCACAACAAGCTTTATTTCCAGTCTTTTCAAGGACTCAGTCCTTTCAGGAGGTCTAGATGTTGTTGTAAATGTGCCCATTTTACAGAGAAGGCAAGTGAAGCTCTAGAGATGAAGCCCAAGGATGACTAGCCAATATATGGATCTGGGTCCGATTTATCTCTCTCCAGCTTTTTCTTTTTAATCCTCTCATTATTACGGGGTCTTTGTATTATTGAGAGAACAAGTGCCAGCCTTCTAATAAAATGTCTCTGCCTAGTCAAATTATTTGATGCTTCAATTTAACTTTTATTCTTTTAGCTACGCCATTCAAAGTGGTATGCAAAATAGAGTAATACCCTAATAGTAAATAGAGACTTGAAACTTACATATTGGTAACTTACTGAATCTTCCTAAAGGGGCTCAGTCACAAAGACGACTTTAACGGGAAACATCCTTTAAAATAAAAAGTGTCCACTGGCGTGTATCAGTGAAGCAATTATAAATTGGTGGAGGAATGCTGGACATGGCAGGAAATCAAACTGTCTGAGCGCTTAGAAATATTAACACAGTTTTTCATACACAGAGCAGCATTGGACCTTATGATAGTCCTATGGGCTAGACCACTTATCAGAACTGCATTTCATAGAGGAAGAAACAGAGACAGGAAGAGCCTTGTCTCAGAACACATAGTAGGTGGAGAATTCATCTTTTACCAGCCTTACGTCTTGAAGAGTTAGACAAACTGGACTAGAAGAAGAAACTAATGTGGAGGAAGAAAACACAAAAAAATGTTGTTTGCTAGGAGACACTTAGAAAAATCTGTTGGACCTTGTTTAGTAAGAAAAGAGGCCAAATTCGAATCTTACCCAACTCATTCTGAGTACTTTGTTTTTAGTCTCTGACTTTCCAAGAAGGCAGGGATCTCAGATGTATCGTCAAATATATTTGAGACTAATTAGAAGACAGTGTAAAATGATGCACCTACCGAAGCGGACTTCTTCAAAGCCTTG
Organism: Antilocapra americana; assembly: GCA_007570785.1. Taxonomy (NCBI): domain Eukaryota; kingdom Metazoa; phylum Chordata; class Mammalia; order Artiodactyla; family Antilocapridae; genus Antilocapra; species Antilocapra americana. The sequence goes on along the minus strand of ML663568.1, from coordinate 17,257,606 downwards.
CTGTCCTTGTTCCCTCCCATGTATTTCAATTCCAAAATATACTGTGACATGAAAATTGTGTATTCAGATTGTTCTATTGATTGGTTGGGAAAGTGACCTTGTATGCACACATGAAAATGAAGAGATCTATATCACCAGGCCCCGTCCCTGCACAGAAGCAGGAATGACAGTGGACCATAGGAGAATCATACCTGGGTTGATTCTCCCTTGTCGAAGGCTCAGAGCCCTTGGGAAGAGCCCCCGTGGGGCTGGGTGGGTGTGTCTGTGTGAGGACCCCTGACCAAGGCGAATGTCAGGGCAGGCATCACGTTTCCATACCCGTGAGAAAACCCCTGGGCCTAGCCCGAGAGAGGGGTCTTTCTTTGCACTTGGACAGCGGCTCCCATGGAGCTAAATTCTTTTTCTCATTCACACAAGGGCACAGTACCATGGGGACTTCCTGGTGGCTCAGTGGGAAAGAATCCGCCTGCCAGTGCAGGAGACTTGGGTTTGATCCCTGGGTTGGGCAGATTCCCTGGAGAAGGAAATATCAACCCACTCCAGGATTCTTGCTTGGAAAAATCCCACAGACAGAGGAGCCTAGTAGGCTACAGTCCATGGGGTCACAGAGGGTCCAACACAACTGAGCAGCTAAATGATAACAGCAGCATAGTACCCGTGGACCCACCTGAAGGAACTCTGGCTTAGGGCATCCTTGACTCTGGGAAGGAGGGATTTCGCCTCAGTATTTTCAGACAGCTCTGTTCCCAGTGTGTAATCCACGCATGCAGACTGGAAAGAAAGGGAGTCAGTACTATGAGCAGCGAAGTACAGCACCTCATTTAATCCTCACAACGACCCTCCAGGTGGATGGCGTTAGACTACTTGCCTGGTACAGAAGGGGAGTCACGGGCATGCATAGCAGCTCACTTCAGATCAGGCAGATGGTAAGTGGCAGAGATGAGGCTGGAACCCAAGATCTTGTATCTAAATTCAGGCCAACTTAATTATTCTCTGCCTCTGAAGCCCCTGTGGTTTGGATTCCTAATCACAGTACTGAGATGAAATAGAATTTCTTAGATGAGGGAGCCAGGCAGTAGATGGACCTTTGCCAAGAACATTTTTTATTTTTCTTTTTAACCAGAGTCAGAGGTTAGCAGAAAGAGATGGAAGATGGATGGGAAAGTAGAGTAGAAGAGAGAAATGGAGGTTATGCTCCAAATGTAGAAGCTTCTTCATCCAGTGCCTTGGAAACCAGAGCCCAGATCATGTTAACGAGAAGGTCCAGAACCACAGATTGTTCTCTGCTGCTTAGGGAGGGAAGGAGGAGAAGACAAAGCAACATGTAGAAACATTAAAAAACAAAAAACAGTGAGCTGTATGTAGATGGCTTGTATTGGAACTGCCAGGCTGAACTGGAAGGCTTGTGCTGTGTAAAATGTCAGCCGCTCTTATCACAGTTCATGGAGATTACCTTTCAAGGTGAGTTTCATTTTCGTTGCTTCCAACCCTTGGAGAAGTGGACGAGGCAGTGACCCCTTTATTTCCTAATCCTTGCCAGCAACTTGCCGCTGCCTCTGTGTTTTCTGTCATCCTGGATGATACCACGTCAAGGCAATTCATGGCAGCGGTTGAACCAAAAGCAATTTAAGTCAGAAATGAACAAATATGGATGTCGTTTATAAGGCTTGTTCAGAGGCCTCTGACATCGCTCAAAGCCTGAACACTTCTCGGGACTGAGACACTTTTTTTCTTTTTTTAATTCCCCCAGCAACGCAAGATTGGAGATTTAATACAGACCGCTTAGTGAGGTGTCTGCATGGGTCTTGCCTAGAAACCATTTCTTGGGGGAAGCGAGTATTTTGTATTATATGCTGAGATGGAGAGTGAGAAAAAGTGATCTGAAACCAAAGTGAATTTCCCAAGGTGAATTTATATGTATCACTTTGATTCACTTGCAGTAACACTGTCGCTTCTCAGCCTTCGGGCCAAGATCGAGCGTATTTGCAGTGGCGACAAACAGGTCTCATGGACTTGGGCATGTTGCGTATGTGTGGGCGTGGTGGTTTGAGAGTTACCTTTAGTTTAGTTAATTTCCATAATCACTCTGCAGAAATAAAACCCGTAAAGTTTTGTCCCTACTTTATAGTTGAAGAAGCTGAGTCTCAGACCCTGCTCAAGGGCACAGACGCCTTGACTTGGGAGAATTCACTCCCTAAGGCTCCAAAGGTCTTTTTACGCCACCTCACTCTGGTTTCTAGAGCACCCTGCAAAACGAGAAGGCAGAAGCCCTCTTTTGGCTACTGTCTTTTCTTTCTGCAGCACGGGTTGTGGGGAAGCTGGTGGCTTGGGCGCCTCCTTGTCTAACTCTGTGGGGCTCTGCTCTGGACAGGAGTTTTCATGGGCAGTAGAGAAGCACAGGAGAGAAAGCCCGGGAGCTGGGGCTGCACGATGGTCATCTGCAGAAAGCAAAGCCAGGTGTCATCCGAAGGGGGTGCGGCTAGTTCACCCCGAATGCCAGAAGCCCAGACACATTAAACTCAGGACAGAAACCCTTACCAAATGCCAGAGGATCAAGGATCACATCTCAGGAAAAGCGGACACACTGGCATTTCCTGGATAGTGAATTGTTGAGACACCACAAGAAACACTTGAGTCTTTTTAATTTTTTTATTCACTTATTTGGCTGTGTCAGGTCTTGGTTGCCGCACCTGAGACCTTCATCACTAGACACGGGTTTCTAATTGCAGCGTACGGGCCCTCTAGTTGTGGTGCATGAGCTTAGTTGCTCCACAGCTTGTGGGATCCTTGTTCCCCGAGCAGGGATCAAGGATTCTTAACCGCTGGACCACCAGGGGGGCCCCTCAGTTGAGTCTTAAAATGGTGATGCTTTGCGCACACACATATATACACAGGATATTTTCTTTGACTGCAAAAGAACCATAGAATAATGGGAATTTAAAACAAAAAAACAAGGAAGACTCAATCCCAAAAGGTTATGTGCTGCATGATTCCATTTACTTAACAATCTTGAAACGACAGAATTACAGAAATGGAGAATGGATTAGTGACTGCGGGAGTCAGGAGGAGCGGGGGATGGGAGGGCAGCGGGGGTGGCTGATTAATCATGGGTCACGTGAAGGATCCTGGTGGGGAAGACAGCGGTTGGTACCTTGACCATCATCACGCCAGTTTCTTGGTTGTGATATAGTACAAACTCATCCTGTCATGGTTATCTCTTGAGAAAAACTAGAAGTTTAACTTAAAAAAATGGCAGGAGCTCCACTGGTGGCTCAGTGGTCAGGAATCCTTCTGCCAGTGGGTTCTGCGTGGGTTTGATCCCTGGTCCGGGAAGACCCCACGTGCCACGGAGCGACTAAGCCCGTGCACCACGGCTACCGAGCCTGGGCTCCGGAGCCTGGGAGCCCCTGCTGCCCAGCCTCCGCGCCCTGGAGCCGGTGCTCTGCAGCGGGAAGCCTGCGTATCACAGCTGGAGAGTAGCCTCCGCTCGCAGCAACTAGAGAAAAACCCACACAGCAGTGAAGACCCAGCACAGCCAAAAATAAACAAATATATATATATATATATATTAAAAAAGAATCTTTCTCAAAATAAAAAAGGTGGTGGAATGTTTTGGAAAAATTCACCTATGAGCCCTCCACCCAGAGAGAGTCACCGTTTCTACTCTGGTCTCCCTCCTTCTCTCTGTCTCTGCTTCTTCCTCTTTCTGTCTGGAGGCTATGTCAGTCCTCCCGGTCCGGCATGGCTTTTGGTGAAAGGACAGCGGCAAGGTCCCCTTCGCCGAAGCCGAGGGGCTGTGGCTGAGAGATGGGCTCATGTCACGGGCAGAGCTGCAGCCTCCTCCCCTCCGCTCCTCCTGGTGCTAATAGGCGTTAAGATTTTGCCAGAAGTATTACGTACGGCTATTAACTGAGCTGCATCCCAGACTGTCAGTACATGTTTATTTCCCCATTTTAACTTCCCTGCGTTCTCACAGTTATTGGGGTAAGGCCGGCAGAATAAGATTAGGTTTGAGGGGGGCTGCCCATCTGCTTTGTCACCTCCATCCCTGGTTGATATTCCTGCCAAGTGACATGCCTGGTTGGGAACAATCAGACAGGGCCAAGGAAGAGGTAGGGGGATGTCTTGAAAGCCCCAGCTCCCAATTACCAGCTCTCCCTCTACCCTCTACAGGTCTTTTGCCTGACCTTCCGACTCCAGGCACTAGCTAAGCCTCCAGGCAAATGCAAGCAGAAAAAAAACCCGCCTTAGTTTTCTTTCTGTTGTTACTACTTGTTAGCTGGGTGACTGGGGCAAGGCCCTTCTCTCCTCCTTCCTGAGTGTCAGTTTCATCTTTCTGCCGAGTTAGTTAAGTTCCTAGGCATTGGAAGTTTAAATGAGCTGACACCCGTGGACTTGCTTTGCAAATACACAGATTTGTGAATGAGTTCAGTCATGACCATTGTGGGATCCCATTGTCTACTGTACCTCACAGCTGACTTCCCCTGTGCACTCATGGAATATTTTGTTAATATCGAACTCGGGTCTCCAGCATTGTAGGCAGATGCTTTACCATCTGAGCCACCAGGGAAGCCCACAGAATAATTACCATTGCTAATCCGGACTGTTCGTGTTCCTCACTGCGTGACACTTTGTGAAGTCTTGAACTGCTCTGGGCAGTACATTTCTCATCTTGTTCTTATTTTAAAGAGAGACCCTTGTGTGGGTTAAGTGAGAGGAGGGGTAGGGTATAGCACACAGGGCCCAAACACGTCTTTGGTTGACTCATTCAAGAGTCCGCCAACCAGCTGGTGTACAGGAGCGCCTGGCCATGTGGTGTGGTTGTAATGAAGAGGGATGATGACATAGCTTTCTTCTTTAAAGTGAGGGGATCATGAGGATTTTCATGTTAATTGTATGTAGAGAGGGTAGGTTGTGTTATTCATGAATTTCATTTCAGAGCCTCGACAAGAAATTATAAAACATCTTTTTAAAAGTAAGGGTCTTGGATTGCTGGGCTTCAGTGGAACTGACCTAATTAACTGCCAAACAGGGCCTACAGACACGGAGGGGCCCCAGGCCTTCTCTTGGGGAGAAGAGATGCCAGGGTCACATTAGAAAGTTGAGGCGTCACTGGCATCCGCCCTCCGAGGTGGTCAGGAGAAGCCTGCGAGATCAGAGTGAGCAGAGGTGTGTCTTGTCAAATAATCCAAGGGGAGTTGACTCTAAATGGGATTGAGGAAGGAGGAGAAAGAAGACAGAGCTGGAAGTGGGTGTTACAGGATCTAAGATGATTGGAAAAACTGCATGTCAAAAACAAGATGGGATGAAGACAGGCTTAAAAGGAAGTTTTGACTACAAGAAAGAAATAAGCAGAAACCTAATATATAAAAATACACCCCCCCAACACACACACCCGTTCTTTCATGGAGTTGGTGATTGGAGAGGCAGTTTTTAACAGGGCTGGCTGTTTCATCGTAGCTGTAAGGAACAAAATCCTACAGCTCCTGCACTCATGTGTGAGCCTTGGCTTTCAGCAGTCATTCCTCTCTTTCATTTTTTTTTTGGCACTCTAGAAAAGTTTCCATAAATAGTGCATTTAATGAAGTGTTTCCCTTTATGACTGTCAGCTACCATAACAGTGGGAGGAAATTCAACAAAAGCCAAGATTGGGATATAGAAGGTTCACCATTCCACGCCCTTCATGAACTTGACCCTCTAGCCTGTGTTGCTTGGTAGAAACGCCCAGCTCAGGGGCTGAGATTTGCGCGTGCTTTTGGACATTAGCAACCTTGGCATGCAACAAACCCATGAATGAAAGTTGGTTCTCTGCTATGGGTTAATTGGGAGACCCTTGCTCAACCCGAGCAGGGAATCCAGCTTAAAGGAGGAAGTGAAAATAGAAAGGCATAAACGAGTGAGAAAGTTAACAAATCAGAACAATCAAGGAGCAAAGTAGCTTATCCCCGCTCCCTGGCCCAGTGCAGATGCAAACGATACATCATTAAGTTAAGTCCCCAATACAAAGGCAGCCGGCACCACTGTTGCATCAAATATTTAGCCAGAGCCAAGAGCAATTTTTTTATTATGTTTTTTATAAGTTTGATTTACTAATCTTCGGTGCACTCCCTATTTTTAGAGGTTGGCTCATATTCTTAATTTGTTTTCTCTGAAGCACTGAATCCTTGCTCGTGTTTTTCAGCTGTCCACTCAGTTCCTAGTGGCAGAGCAACAGTGAAAAGCATAATTACGTTTCCTAATTATGTGTAATTAGGCAAAACCCAGATGATGTATTCAGCATGCTCTTGGAATAGCCAGGGGTCAAGGACTGTTGGAATTCAGTAACATTTTTATAAATAAGCCTGCTGCATTATTTGACTTCACATGGGGGTCCAGGGTGGTCCTGGGTGCCTTGTAGACCAATACAATGATTGAAAATATATAGCATTCATTTATTTAGCCAAGGAAAACTATAATTGATTCTCTGCCTCCTTAGCCTCTCCCCCTTCTTCCTTAAAACCTGAGTTTAGATTTGCTATTCCCAGCCCAAGAGAGGCCCTCTAAACCCAGACCCATAAAGTTCTGCTTACTGACAGCCTAAGTGATATTTATTTTTTCCAAGCTTAATCCTTTTGAAACATGGAGAAATAAATACATCCTCTTATCTACCATATGCCTGGGATGGGAAATAAATTCTTATTTTCCTGCGGCGTGGTACCAGTGGGCTACAGTGAATAATTTGGGCAGCCTCGCCAAAGATAATGGGGAAGCCTTCTCTATTACCAGTGATAATTATGAATCTCATAATAGAAAACATCCCGAGCCCGAGCATCAATCAGAGAAGATAAACAATGGGAAATGATAGGTATACAAAAGGGAAAATGGCAGCGGCCCATATGGAGGGAGAGGCTGCGGGATTCTGGCGGGGTTATAAATCATGGAGTCCAATCATCCCCACGTAATTAATATCCTCAAATTAAAACATACGTTCTTAAAGCAAGATCTCACAGACTCTTCAGCAGGGCAACTGGCTGCCTGACAAGATAACATCCGGGAACCACAGGGCCCTCCCATTTGCCTGAGTTCCTTCTTTATGGCGCGGGCTGGAGTGGGCTGAAGCCCAGGCTCACAGTGCCCCCGCCGTGAGCTCCAGTGACCCCGCTCCAGCCCGCTGGGCACCGTCCGCCACCAGGTCAGAGCCAGCAGCGGCTGACCACGCAGGGTATTCGGCCTGCACGACTCTGGAGGCGCTGAGTCCTAACTGCCTTGACGAGCCTCCCAGCTCAGCAGACACAGGCAGACGGAAAACCTTCATTCCAAAGGGTGCTTGTCTCCTCCTAGTTAATAACCCTGCATCAGGCGCTTTTTTCTTATCTGGCTTCACGCTTATCCAGTCCCAGGGAACTTTATTGGACTTATTTTTAAAAATAACAATAAAGGAGCTCATTCATAACAGTGAGAAAACAGTATCTATTAGTCTGTGACTGCTGCTCAAAATGAAATTTAAGACGGTGTTTGACTAGTTTATTTACTGCGTCATGTGCGATCACCGACAGGATTTCTAGCCTTTCATCATATTGGTCTGCAAGCAGAATTTCACTGACCGTGGGCCTTGCTGACATTAACTCAGATAGGACTCTCCCACCTACCCCTCATTTATGAACGGGTCAAAGATTTGAGTCAGTTGTCAAATATGTCCTACAGGCCATAAAATGTGCTCACAGATTTGTCTTATAGGCTCGGTATAATATTTGCTAAAACATCCATTTAAAGAAATATGTAATTTTTTGCCCCAAAGCAAGGGTTCTCCCATGCCATATAATTTGCTAAGTGTGACTTGGCTGTGTTGTAGCCCATAATTTATAGTCAACCTCCACAGGCAAAAAAAAATAATAATAACTCCAAGCTGTGATTAAGTAAGTAATGGACAAGGTAACGAATGTTCCCAGAAGGATGGCCTTCCAGACACTCATTTTAAGTGACAATATGGTTACAGGTTGAGATGTGTCGTCTTGTACTAATTTACTGAGCTACGGGGCATCCAGAAGTGACATCATAAGCTGGCGCTGAGAGCGGATGTTCCCTCTGCACATTTTACTGAGTCTCTGCCTCACTTTCCCATTTGAAGTAAATGGGTTTGGGCCTCACTGTGCCGCCAGTGTTTTGCACAGAATGATTCATTTGGAAGTTCTGTCCTCACCCAGTCTTAACCAGCTCTGAGACAGCAGGTTGTGCGGGGCTGGATGCGGAAGCGTGGCAGAGGGGAAAAGACATAGACTTTGGAATCAGGCAAAACTGGGCTTGAATTCAGATAGCCATAAGGAGCTACCTTGGGGAAGTTGGAGTTTTTACTTTTGTTGCTGTTGTTGTTTGTTTTGAAATCACTTTCGCCTTACAGGAACGTCACAAAACTAATGCAGACCTTCGTCCCACTCCCCACCATCCCCGATACTAACATGGTGTGTTTTTCCCAATCTTAGAGATTCACACCGGTCCAGTGCTGTTAACTAACACTTAATTTGCATTTCACCGGTGTTTCTACTCAGGTTCTCTCACTATTTCGGGATTCAACCTGGGTACCACTCTGCCACTTCCTGTCTTGTCTTACCAGCCTCCTCTGATTTGTGCTTGTTTCTTGGTCTTCATTGATATTATTATTTCTTAAATGACCTTGACACATTTGAAGAGTCTGGTGAATTATTTTTGTAGAATGTCCTCAGTTTAGATTTGTTTGATGTTTTATCCTAATTAGAATGAGGGTTTGTATTTTTGGCAAGAATACCCACATGTGGTTTGCCCTGGCTCAGCCCATCATATTGAATGGTACATGGCATCAAAATGTCTTATTACTGGTGGCGGTCAGCTTGATCTCTTGGCTGAAGTGTTGTCTTCTGAATTTATGCACTGAAAGTTACTTTTTTCCCCTTTGTAATTAATACATATCTTGAGGGAGTTACTTTGAGACTATTTCTCTTGAAATTTTCATTCACTAATTTTAGCGTCTATCTGTGGATCCTGCCTGAAACAAGTTGTTCTGATAACTTTCTATTTTACTCTACACTTGTGTTATTTTTTTTTTGAAATGTAATTGATTTATACTGTTTCAGGTGTACAGCAAGGTGATTCACTTATATATACGTATATCTTTTTTCATTTTTTTTCCCTTATAGGTGATTGCAAAAATATTGAGTAGAGTTCCCTGTGCTTATATAGTAGGTCTTTGTCGGTTATGTTTTATATATAGTAGTGTGTATATGTTAGTCCCAAACTCCTGATTTATCCCTACCCCCCTTTCCCTTTTGCTAGCCATAAGTTTGTTTTCCTTCTACATTTACTTATCAGAGTTTCTCTCTACAGAAGGCTGTCCATTCTTCATTTATTTATTTAAGCTTTTGTTCATTCATATCAGTATGGACACAGATATTTACTTTGTTTTATAGGTCATAATATAATAATACTGTTATGCAGTTTGGTGCTCAAACTGATCCAGCTTTGGCCAATAAGAGCTCTTTCAGGTTGGCTTCTGTACCCTTTTAATGCACCCCATCATTTTTTGAGCACTTCCTTACTTTTTGACACCATGGGAGGCTCCCTGTCATCTTGTATTTCTCTGTCCCATTCTTGGAGTTAATTCCTTTTCCAGGGGACCTTGGTTCCATTTATCGGAGAATGATATTTAGAAACCAAGATCTGGGTGCTACGTGTGTTCATTACTACCTGGATATCATTGCTTTTAGGACCTCTTAGTGGACGGAGTCTGGAAGTATTAATACATGCAGGTATACTAACTCACGCCTACAGGCATATCTTTATTATTACTCTATCTGTGTGGGTATGTATTATATATCTTAAGGTATTTATATTTAAACAAATTGTATATTTATAAATATACGTATGTATAGTTAAATATGAGTTCATACCCAATTCATATCCAACACAATCCTGATTCTAATCCATATGAAATATATATTTTAAAAAATGAGTTCATACTTGATTCCAATCAAACACAGTCTCACTTTTCTTGAGGATATTACTTAACCATTCTAAGTCTCATTTTGTTCTTCTGTAACGTGGAAATAATAGCAGCCACAGTTTAGGGTTCAGGGAAGGTAGGGTACGCTGTAAAGATAGTAGATTATTTTTTTTTTTTTAAGAAAGAAAAACATTTTTCCCTCTACTGCATCCACACCCACCCTGTAAGATGTTGTTCATCCTCCCGTCAAGAGGTGGCACCTAATTGTCCACCACTTAAATCAGGTTAACTGAGTGACTTGCATTGACCCGTGGGACCTTAGCAAAGGTAATATAAGCACAGACAGAACAGCACTTAGATATTGGGACTTGCTCCCTTGTTGCCTAAGGACCCTAAGACCACCAACAGAACAAGCGTGAGCTAGGCTGCTGGAGCGTGAGAGGCGTATGATGGGAGCCTCATTGCCCTAATAGACAGCCTGCCAACCTCCAGTCATGTGAGTGAGACCAGTCTAGAGTCTTCCAGCTACTGGCTAAGCCAACATATGACCCCAGACACAAGAGTGAGCCCAGCGGAGATCAATCTAGACAGTTCACGCTGGAGAAAGAACTCAGCCCATGCAGACAAGCCTGGCCTTTTTATAAAAAGTGGTTGCTGTTTTATCCACTGCATTTTGCAGTGGCTTGTTATATAGCAAATGCTAGTGAATACAGAAGACTTGGAGATAGTATATGGAAAGCAGGTAGTACAATATACTGTTTACAGACTGCCTTCTGAATAAGCACTGCTTTTAGTTATGCATGGGCTTCCCTGGTGGCTCAGATGATAAAGAATCCACCTGCCAATGCAAGAGAGCCAGGTTTGGTCCCTGGGCTGGGAAGATCCCCTGGAGAAGGGAATGACAACCCACTCCAGGATTCTTGCCTAGAGAATTCCATGGACAGAGGAGCCTGACAGGCTACAGTCTGTGGGGTCGAAGAGAGTCAGACATGACTGAGAAACTAATACTTTAGTTATTAGTGTTATTTTTGAGAAAAGCTTCAAGTTCTTTTTGCCCCCAAATACCTTCCCAGCCAATCTGACTAAATGGGCTGCATTTGCTAACAGTCAGAACCAGTCCTTTGGTCTGGATCAGTGCTTTGAGAAAGAATCCCCGTGGACGTGGAAGACTGTGTATTCATCAGCTCACACCATGGTCGAGACAGAGCTCAGTAGATGCAGACCTCAAGGTGGGTAAGCCCTGTAAACACCCCGGGAGTGGAAAAATTCTTAATCTGGGGTCGCCTGAGGGTATGGGGAGCTGGTCCTGGTGGAGAGCGGGGAGAAGGTACAGAGCAGGAAAGCAGGCGAGTATCTAAGCAGGCCAGATTTAGCCTAATTAACAGATTTGCCTAGGGCTGACCCCGAAGCAGAAAGCGAAGGCTTGATGGGTCTGCTCTCCTCCTACCAACAAAAGTAGTGATGAGGTTGGATCACCAGCTCTCAGAGAGGAGGCTCTCAAAATAGATGGGAGTGGGGCAACGAGGCCTGTACCTTCTCTCCTCTATTTCCTAATGACCCGATGCTTCTATCTAGCACATGCTTTAACCCTTGCAGACAAGTTAGCATGCTTCTCTTTCTGCTAGCCATGGTCGCAATTCGGTTCAGCGGTGACGGTGCAGACTTGGAAGTAATTGGCAAAGGCACCCTTCCCTTGAGCTGCAGAAGGGCAGGTGGGCGCCATGTTGGAGTGGGCGTGGTCCCCCAGGGAAGGTCGGTGCCCTGAGCACAGCTGCTGGAGTCTGCTTGGTGCCCCTAGGAAGCATAAGCGATTTAGCGATTCATCGTTAAGTGGAGCAGCTCTCCCAGCCCCACCACCCTCTGCCCACACAGTCAGGCATCACCGCAGACCTCTTTTCTTGCTAGGAGTGATGGTCCGTTGAGGTTTGCAAAAGGTCCCAAAGAGGTTTGCAGTGACCTCCGATTCACCCATTCTTAGGAACTGTGAAATCACACAAAATTGTCAAAAAAAAAAAAAAAAAAAAAAACCACAGCCACATTTTGAGAAAGGCCTTCCTTGGCAAACTTCATGACGAAACCCAGCACGCTTGTTTTTCTCACCAGACTAATCTTTAATCTTATGCCGTGAACAAAGGAGGAAGTTTGCTTTTTTCCTACCAAAATGTAAGAGACCTCACAGAAAGTAGAGTGGGAACTTGACTTTTACTCTGCAGTTTTCACTACCAGTTCCTCTGTGTTTGTGTGTATAAAATACCAAACAGGAAGTGAGTGACTAGGAAAAAAAAATAGAAGAGAAGAAAATAATAATACTTAGCTTATGTGTCATCATTTAGAGAGCAGCCACTGTCAGTGTTTGGTTGGTCCCACTCAATTTTACCCCTCTATAACCGGGTTTGTTACTTTTTTTCAATACCATTGTTTGTGCTGTATTATATTTGATGCTGTATCCTGAGTTTTTCACTTAACCTTATAGCAGAAGTACACTCACCTGTCATAATGCAGTCTTTATAAAAAGCTGTTAAGTGAAAATGCTTATAGCTTATCCACTCTTCAGTTATTGGGAATGTAATGCATTATCTGTTGTTCCTCACTATTAAAATGATGTTGAAGTGAAACTCTGATATATTAAGCTGTTTATTCCTGTCCCCTCCATTACTCAGGATTCCCAAGAGTCCCACTTTTACCTCTTATTAATCAAAGTCTGTCACTGTCCACATTCACAATTGTTGAAGTCATGCGTCACAAGCCCTACCCAGGATTTCTCTGTGCCTCTAACATCAGTGCCTATGAACCCAAGGGGTGTGGCCTCAGCGCTCAGTTTACAAAAGACTCCAGCTGGGATAAACAAATACTGACATCTCGGGTCTCTGAGCCTCACCGTGTCCGAACACAGATCAGGCGTTAGTGTCCTTATGTGGTAACATGTGAGCAGGGCTCAGAAGCCATACTGGCTCAACCCAGAAGATTTCTGTGATCAATTATTAATATCAACCATGAATAAGGAATCAGAACATGACAGTCTCTCCTACTATCCTGGTTTTGTCTGTGTAGTATTTTCTTCATGGTTCCTAGAGGCAATCTTTTTTTTAATGTATAAAATGTCAGTTATGTTTTGAATGAAGTGGACAGGTGTGAACAATGAAAGCCAGATGGATGACTTTCTAGAAGCTTCCCAGGTGGTATTTACCTTGGTGAGTCCATTAGCAGTATGGATCTTGCCTTCAAGTTTGCTAACTCTGAAATTGGGTTTTGTTAACCCAGAAAGAGCTGATCTTGCTACAGACTCACAGTAATCAAACTCATTGAGACTGATCTATAGATCAAATACCGAAACAATCATTCTCAAAGAGGACTATGACTGTAACATAGTTTGAAATGCTCTTGTGAATTTGAGCAGAAAGAACAGTGTTTCCTGATTGGCAGAATTACAGGGATGAAGCCAAATAAAAGTGTTAGTTACTTGATGGGCAAGTAATTGAAGCAAAAGTCAGTTGCCTGGATGGCTCAGAAGCTTGGTCACTTCAGAAGATAGCAAGCTCAGTACTTTCATAACAAGAGTATCCTGCACACGGGTATTTGTTCATTGCCCATCTCCCTCATTAGGACTCGGGGCACCTTGTCTGTCTTGTTCATTAATTTTTCCACTGACCCGGAACAGTGCCAGACACAGGAGGTGCCTTGTACATATTTGCTGACCCAGTGGGTCTCAAAATACCAGGTGACCCCAAGTGCAAACTATTTGTTCATTCTTCTGCTGTGATACCCGCCAACTCTTTGCCCGATTTTAGGGTGAATAGCTGAAGTGTTCAAAAATTTTCATGTCGAACTTTATTTGTTGATGTATTCTCACACATGGTATATTAATTTTTAAATCTTGGAGTTCTTTTTTTTCTCATCCTGCATTTTATAAAATAATGTTACACTCTTCATCATCATCGGCACAGCCTCTTTTGGAGCCTCTAACGGAGTCCACCTCTCTTCGTCCTCCCTTCTTTTTTTATTTTCCTTTTTTGTCATTCCCTGTCTGGTATTTTATGCACACAGACATGAACACATAGACATTGGCAGTGAACTTCACTCTTCCCCCAGCTCTTTGAAAAATGGCACTTTTCTAATCCCATGGACTGTTGGTGCTATGATCCAGGGTGACTCAAGTGAGGTACCCTTTTGTTTCTTAGGGTAACTTTTCCTTCTCCCGTCTCACCCACTTTGAATTCATCTCATTGCTCAAATGTCAGAGTGCGGCCTGACATACTTCCTAGTCCCAGGGCCATCTAGGTCAAGGGGGGAAGAGATCCTCTGATGGCCGGCCTCCAAGGAGGCCTCCGAAGACTGGCCTCCTGGATTTCTTGCACATTCTGTGGTTCCCTCTCAGGGACAGACGACGCTGAAACCTCAGCCTTGCTGTCTCTGGGACCATTCACTCTGGGGGTGGGGGAGTTATACGCCATGTTGTAAGGATGCTCAAGCAGTCCAGTCCTGTGGCGAGTCCCACATGACGAAGGACTCAGGCCTCCAGCCAACAGCTAGAACCAGCTTGCCGGCCATGGTGAGGGTGCTGTAAAACATCCAGCTACACTTCCCCTAAATGCTTGACCCACCAAAACTGTACGAGACAGGAAGTTCTTATTATCATTTAGAATGTGCGAAATTTGAATGTGATATGGTACTCATCAATGTTAGTACAGAGCCTGTCTGCCTACAGGATAAATAATCCAAGAGCTTAACAGTTCAAAGTACCGAAATGTTTTTTATTTATTTCCTGATTTTAATAGTTACCCATTTTTGGATGGAAACTTTTAGAAGTTAATCAGTCTGTTTTCCCCCCGCATCTATCACTTTCTCGAAAGGTTGTTGGCGGCAGGCTTCTTTCTCCTGATGATTAAAAGGCATCTTGGAGATGAGTCAGATAGTACAATTTATATCTCAGCTCTACCAAGCATTGACTGACCTAAGGTCACATGAAGATCATTAGTGATGTTATAACTCAGTTTTCTCATCTGTAAAATAGGAGTCATTCATTTAGTTAATGTGGGGACTTCAGATATGTAAGAGGTTTATTAATTCAGTGTTCCACATAGCTATGGCAAACTCATACTACATAGTAGGTATTATTTTTACTAATCTCATTATTCTTATTTACTTAGTTAATAACATGTAAAATCCAGAAATCGAATTTTAGTAAACTTCCTATAACCCAGTTCGCTAAAACCCCCTCACTGGTCTCCATCGCTCGTGAATCCTTCCAAGCGTGAGGTAGAATCTTGTGTGTTCTTCTCATCAAGGATTTTATTTAAAAACTTGAAATACTTCAGCCTTCCTGGGGTGGATAGGAGAGGAGGAAACAGACTTCTAAAATAATTTAGCATGCACTCTGAAAGCATGGTGTAAATGCATATAGCTGGCTTCCTGTTTTGAAGACCAGCTTGTAAGCATATATGTACATCCCAGGGAGGTTTCCACTGAACCTAAAGATGCGTAAGCAGTCCTTGCTGTAGTAAGTCTGTGAAACCCCCCTCACCTGTACATCTTCAGGTAAAATGGTCTCTCTGTCGTATGGAGATTCGGACACTGATGTAATTTAAAATGCTTTCCATATTATGGATGCAGATATATGCCTCTTTATTTCTGAAGGCATTTCCAGAATATTAGATTTAAAACTGAGCAAAGGAAATGAAAAATAAGATTGTCTATGGTACTGTCTCCTAAAGATAAGCACTATTATCACTTGGCTGTATAACCTCAATTTTTCTCAGCATATGCACGATTGTTTTTACATAGTAGTGACTCTGTGGAAGGCTTATTTCATTTTGTGTCCTGATACTTATTTTTCAATTAAAAGTGTCACAGGGAACATTGTTCTTCTTTCTACTCTGTTTTTCGAGCTTTTATCAAAAGTTAAAATGAAATTGTGAGTCGCTCAGTTGTGTCCTACTCTTTGTCACCCCGTGAACTGCAGCCCACCAGACTCCTCTGTCTGTGAAATTCTGTTGGCCAGAAGACAGGTGTGGGTAGCCTTTCCCTTCTCCAGGAGATCTTCCCAACCCAGAGATCAAACCTGGGTCTCCTGCATCATGGGCAGATTCTTTATTGTCTGAGCCAGTTGAGATTGTATTAGAACATGATAAAAATTAATTTTATTGGAGGGAAAATGAAAAGACATTACTATGCAGGTAACTTTATTTACTGTTTACCTGCAATTTATCAAACACATGCCTTTGTCCAGCAAAATAAAACCCTTAAGTCTTTTAGCACTGAACGTTTGAAATGATCAGGAAACAAATTCTAATTTGTCAATGAATTCAGGAGATAAAGAAGTCTGTCATTTAGATAACATTGGTAGCTTTCTAAAATATTTATTTACTTAATATTTTACTTCCTGTCTGTGTATCTCTAAAGCTCTAACACTTCACAGAAAAGCAGTGAAAAATGGCTGCATTGGGTTAAGATTATCACCTAATGAAATTGCATCAGCTAATATTTGAACAGCTTTGTTTTTTTAATGAAACTTTCAATGTGGGTGATGGGTTTTATTTTCTTAGTGCACTAATGCCTTCTCACATTTAGATTCCATTATTTCATTGAAAGAAAAGCATGATGTGTCTTAAATAAGTCAGAATTATGATTGATGATCGATCTTGCAAAATTAGGCAATTGGGGGTGATAGTACCCCCCACCCCCAATTACTGTCTTTGTTCTTACAAGTGTGTTTAAATCCATTTCTGTTAATTTACAATTTGAAAGGTGGGTGAAGGAGCAGAGTTTGAAAAATAGATTACTGTCTTCATTAATACAGGTTTGACCTACAAAGTCTTCACGTACTTAATGATTAAAACCCAAAGTACTAAATAATAAATTATAAGAATTTATAGGAGTCATCATCTTGAAATTAGCTTACTGAATGTTCTTATCATAATAAATCTGAGTGGGTGTCTAATTTAGTGTTAGCTGACTAAAATTATATGTTGCGGGCAGGGGAAAAAAAACACTCTTGAAGACAAATGCAGTGAATTTAATCACAGGTGATCTGAGAGGCACCTATCTTTCGCTATATCCACTTCGCAGAAACTTGGGTGAAACGGGTTGAATGAAGATCGATTCTAATTTGTAAATCCGGCAGACGATAAAGTGCCCCCCAGCATTCCGATGATGTTTGCGTTAACACTCCCTGCACAGAGTAGTAGTCCTTCGGATTCTAGAGACTGGGGTAACAAAACAGGGAAGGCAGCCTCTGCTTGCTTCCAACTTCAAGTCCACTTTCAAAGTTGAAGGCTGTGTTTCTGTTGGTTGGCAGAAGAAAAGACAGACACCCCACCTCTCTACTCTGTGAATCCTTCCCTCAAGATGTGTGTCCGAAAGGATATTTCTGTCCACTGGACAGTTATTTACTGGGCTTCTGCTCCAGATGAGTCGAATCTGGTATTAAGCTCAGGTGGTAAAGGAAGAATTAGGATTCACTCCGTACCCTCAAAGAGCTTAGTCTTCTACGGACAACAGACTCAGAGACAAATAAAATGAGCTTTCTTGGGGAAAAATAGGTGCATATAAGGTACCCAAGAGGGAGTGACTTTGTCTCTAGTGGGGCAAGGTGAATAATGAGGGAGGGTTTCTTCCGGGAGAGGGAAGACTAGAAGATGAGATGACAGTCACTCTTTGCAGCCCCATGGACTGTGTAGTCCATGGAATTCTCCAGGCCAGAATACTGGAGTGGGTATCCTTTCCCTTCTCCAGGGGTTATTCCCAACCCAGGTCTCCCACATTGCAGGTGGATTCTTTACCAGCTGAGCCACGAGGGAAGACAAATAGGGGCTTATTAAGAGGAGAGAGTATCCGGGAAGATGCTGTAAAGCAGAGGTCCCCAACCTCCAGGATCTAATGCCTGATGATCCGAGGTGGAGCTGATGTGATAATAATAGACATAAAGTGCACAATAGATGCTTAAGTCATCCCAAAATTATCCCCCACCCCAGTCCGTGGAAAAATTGTCTTCCACGAAAACAGTCCCTGGTGCCAAAAAGGTTTCGGACCGCTGCTGTAGAGGGAGTAGCATGTGAAAGGTATCAAGGATGAAATAAACCATCTGTGTGGGCCACTGGAAATAACCTGTTGGTGCACAAAGGGCCAGGACAGAGTGACCAAGAATAATATTAAAGATTGAGGCTGTGACCACATGGTGAAGGGGCTTGCAACAGGCCTGGATGCTTTGCAGGAGATACAGCAATAGTGAAAGATTTAGGGCATCACTGTCGTGACTTTATATTACTATAAAGTAGAAAATGAGTAATTCTCTTCCATGTACTGTGAGATGGTGGCATTTAAGGGATTTTTTTTTCAAATTTTCTTTTGACGTTGAATAAGACAAAAACATACACATACATACACATACACCCTTAAATAATTTATCCCAAATATACGAAGAGTTTTTGCAAATCAAAAAGAAAAACGTGAACCTTCCACTAGAAAAATGAACAAAGTCAATGAAGGAGAAATTCCTTGAAGATAATTGACAAACCTGAGAAAAGCCTCAGCCTTACTGTTAATTCCCAAAAACGTAAATTAAACAATGAGAAGCCACCCCACACAACGCAATGATGGAATTAAGAAGACAGAGAACCTCCCTGTTGGTGAGTGTAGAGAGTACAAAAGGGTATGAAAAAGAAAAGTTATCCCCACTCTGGTCTGGAAGAGAACCTTTTTGCATAATGTAATTCTCAGCTTCATTCCTGATAAATTGCTTAAGCAATTTTCTGATAAACCCTAATGGGATTAAGACTTGTTCTGAAAAATCAGTCACCCATCTAGCCAACTGACTGTCACTCAAGAGTCTAGGCCCCTGCAACCGAACATTCTTTTCTTTCCGTATCTAGCCTAACATTGACTATCTTATCACTTCCTTTCTCTAGAAAATGTCTCTACCAGGATGAATCTTTGAATTGATCTTCTCAAGGCCTTTCCCTGGCAGCAAAATCACAGTAAACTTTGACTCATGCTCATACCTAGACTTTCTAAAAAAGTTTTGCTTAACAGGGAAAGAGAACATGAACTATTAAAAAGAACAAATTGTTTGGGGTCATTTTGGAGAGCTAGTTGGCAGTTTCAATGCAAATTAAACATACCTTTTAGCTTGAGCAATTCCATTCTGAACCAGAAAACACAGAGATATTCTAATAAATATGCACAGTCTCCCAATGAGAAGAATCACTGATTGTTTTTTTTAACATTTTACATACATGTGCATGCACACACACACACACATTGTTTATTTTTTTAACCTGTGAGTTCTGTTGTTCAGTCTCTCAGTCATGTCTGACTCTTTGCGACCCCATGGACTGTAGCATGTCAGGCTTCCCTGTCCTTCGCCATATCCTGGAGCTTGTGCAAACTCATGTCCACGGAGTCGGTGATGCCATCCAACCATCTCATCCTCTGTCATCCCCTCCTCCTCCTGCCTTCATCTTTCCCAGCATCAGCGTCTTTTCTAATGAGTTGGCTCTTTGCATCAGGGGGCCATAGGATCAGTCCCTCCAGTTGAACCGTTAAGCTCAGATTGGGACTTGAAGCCAAAATCCATGGTACCTGGTTTCAGGGCCTGATAAAGCCCAGGTTCTTGATATCCCATCACTGAAAGAATTCAGTGAGAGACAAAGTGATAGGTAAGAAATGGGTTTATTCAGATACAGAGAGAAGCACACTCCACAGACAGAATGTGAGCCATCGCAGAGGGTAAGTGCGGCCCTGAAATTTGGCGCAGTTAGTTTTTATAGACTGGGTAATTTCATATGCTAATGAGTGGGAGGGTTATTCCAATTGTTTTGGGGAGGGGGTGGAGATTTCCAGGATTTGGGCCGCAATCCACTCCTTGGTCTTTTAACAGTGCCTTGGAACTGTCATGGCACTTCTGGGTGTGTTATTTCACTTGCTAATTGAGGATCAAGTCTAGTCTTGTCTGCCATCTTGGTCCCATTTGATTCTAATCAGTTGATGTTGTGTCCTTGGGCTATGTCACTCTTTCAAAAGTTGTGCCCAACGCCTTTTCCTCCTGTTACCCAATGAATATTCAGGATTGATCTCCTTTAGGATTGGCTGGTTTGATCTCCTTGCAGTCCAAGGGACTCTCAGGAGTCTTCTCCAACACCACAGTTCAAAAACATCAATTCTTTGGCGCTCAACCTTTATGGTCCAACTCTCACATCCATACACGACCACTGGAAAAGCCATAGTTTTGACTCTACTGACCTTTGTTGGCAAAGTAACGTCTCTGCTTTTTAATTCTGAGGTATTATCAATAGGGTAATGTCTAGTATATTCTGCATAGCAAAAAAAAAAAAAGTTATTAAAAGAGATAAATCTAAGTAGGCATATTATGGGTTAAATATACACATGGATGTATATGTGATGGCTGCCCAGAATATCATGTTGATTGAGAAAACAAATTGTAGGACAATGTATATATTATTACACTTTTGTTTTCAAAGAAAGCTCTAGATGTACCCGAATGTTTTTGTGTGTATTTATCATGTGATCTGGGATTTTAGTGATAGACATTCACAGTTAACAGAGGTAACTTCTTAACAGGAGGCAGAAAAAAAAAGGAGATGAGATGGCTCTGTGAAGGATGGGATTACATTTTTCTTTTAAATGTAATTCTGTTATGTTTGAATTTGCCCTCCCCTACCCCACTGCCACCCCCCATCAGCATGTTCAGTTTTGGGAATTAGGAGAAAAAAGAGGGGGACAAAGATGTAAATTGCGCAAATGTAACTGATGAGGTGGCCCCTGAAAGACACAGGACCCCAAAGCATTCTGGTGCCATTGAGACGTGGAGCAGGTGTGGCCTGGCACAGAAGCAGGATGAACTGGCCTGAAATCAGCTCAGCTCATCTCAACTGTTTGTTTCCCCCAAACAGAGAGCTGAGACTGAGATTCGGGAACGGGAAGTAGAAAAGGCAGGAATGAATTTGATATTTTCACCCCCTGCTGATTTCCACCCCTGCCCCCTCCCCTGCCTCACACAATTTCTAATTAATTAGAAGAGTGATGCCTTCCAGAAAAGAGCAGACCTCCCTTTGGGGAGCTCACCAGGAAGAAGTGGGTCTTGTGGTGGAAGGGAAAGCTTTTTTTTCTCTTTTTTTTAGTATTAAAAATTAATTAAAAATGGAATGTATAAAAGCTCACTTTTTATCAGTAGTACCCATTCTGGAAGACCAGTTGCCGTTGGTAAATTTTTAAGCTTTTTCTGTTGCTATAGATTTGGTTTTAGGGAAATTACCTTTGTGTTCAGCCTCTTGTGTATCGTTTCCTGAAACTCGTGATCCCGCTGTGATTCTGTTGATCTGAGAGAAGGGAGAGTAATATTATATTAAAGTAATTGTCCATGGCCTCCTGTGTCAAAGGTTGTAACAGCTGGCAAATAAAATGTGATAGTTATTTATAGTTCTTTTCAAAGCAAGGAAACTGGTATGGGAACAATTTAATGTAATGTAACTTTGAAATTTTCTTTTTTTTTTGCTTTTGAATGAAAGTATTCGCATCTCATATTTTCACTTACTCATAAGTACATAGTTTCCAAGTAAACATCCTTTATTCTTGCTTGAATGAGAAATCATAATGAATTTGGTGACATGTTCTAATGGCTGACGTCGGCAACACTAATAGCTTAGATAAGTGGACTTTTCATGAGTAAGCCTTTTTATTTAATCCTCAAAAAGAAATCGTAGTGAATTCCCAGCCACATGGTAGCATTATTAACAAATATATAAATTTTTGGCTGGAATTGTGGGATCTGAAGTAACTCCCATCCTCACCTCTTAAGATGTAAACTTCATTAGTGTAGAGATTTTTATCAAAATTTATTGATACTATACTATTTATACATTACTATTTATACTGTGTGTCACTTTCACCCCTGTAGATGCTCAGTACATATCTGTGAATCGATGGATGGATTCATGGGTGGATAGATGGCAGTCCCCTTTCCTCAAAGCAATTGAATTCCCATACTTGGTATCCTTTGTAAAAATTATCACAGACTTAGCAGTTACAGTGGGTTGTATGGGGGCCTCCAAAAGATACACCCACATCCCATTAGTGTTGTCCTGCAGATATATGGCTTCTTGTGTCTTGTTTCTTTCACCTGGCATGTCAAAATTAGCACCATGCATTTTAACATGGTAGGGATCGTGTGCATGTATGGATGGAGATAAGTTTAGGAGTTGGGTTTTGGATGCAATCTCTTGTTTTTCACCTTGACTTTGATTCTAACCCTGACTCTTTCTGGCTGAGGGTTTTGACAATTTAAAGATGCTCCCTGAACCTCACTCTCCCTTTGCTACAAAATGACAATACTAACGGATGCTTCCTAAAATTGCTATGAGGATGAATTGAAGCAGGACCTGTGAAGTGTGAAAAATGATGACTGGCCTATAATAGGTGCTCAACAAATCATATCTGGTGTTGTTTCATTCTTAATAACAATGTGATTTTTTTTTAAGCTGAAGCTGATAGCATTCCATACAGAAAGGAAAACTCATCTCTACCATTTTCAGTGTCCGTGAGTCAGAAACACACCAAGGCACTCTGAGATGCAGATTCTAGTTGGAAGTGTTGCGTTCTTCAAAGCAGCGATAAAATTGGTCTCTCTGTCTTCCATTACATAGATTTTTCCACCTAGCCCCCGTTCATCTTCTGTTTAATATGTGTATTACGGAAACAGCCAAGAATCCTCCTGCCGGTCTCCAAAGCAGTGACATAAATCCCAGCCTGCAGTTTCACACATGCCTCTCCATGTCTCCAGGAGTCTGGAGGGAGCCTCGGCCAGATTTCTAAATGGCCATTTCAGCCTGCCTCCCTTCGGGGGCCCAAGACATGATTAACCTGCAATAGCTGTGACCCCCTCATTTAAGGAACACTGTAGCAAGGGGAAAACCATTGAGACTGATCGAGACGTTCCGTGCTGGGTTTTTTGTTGCTGTTGTTGCTGCTGCACGTCAGCTGTGTGGGTGCCTCTCGTTCCTCTGTCCTTCAGGTTAGTAAAATCAAGACCAGTCGCTGAAGCTCTGAGCTATCAATAAAAGTTAATGTACCACGGGAAATTGGATGGGGAACAAAGTCACTTAAGTGTTCAGGGCCACCAAGCTACCCTGGGCATCCCCTGTGAGCTGGTCGGCTCCTGCCAGTGTTTTTGTCGCCCTGTCTTGCAACTTAGCATTATTTTCTCAAATGGCAGAACATGCAGATCAAGGACATTGGCTGTGAACCAGGAATATCCTGTTCCCAGCCACGATCTATCCAGGGAACTGGGGGTGGTCTGTAGTGCACCTCATGGTAGGACCAAGTCACTGATGTTTCAAGTATTTCTTCCAACACTAGGGTCAGTAGGGGACCACGTTCAGAGGCCAAACGTGCACCATCATAGTTTGGGAGCAAACTCTGTCTTTAAAGATTCAAGTCTGTACTCTGCATACAGTAGGCTGCATAAATGTTACAGCTCAGAGGTTTCAAAATTGTATTTTCTTTTATGGAGGCCCTCCCTTCAGGCTGTATCTAGTCCTTCTCTTTTCTGAGCTCATTGAGGAGTTAAGTGTTCATATTTGAAAAAGGACTCATTCCATGATGTACTTGGCTCAGTGAGCATGCCTTATGAAGGAATGGGTTAATGAGAAGAAAGGTCAACACGAAGAAAGGTCAAATAATGTCCCTTGCATACTGCTCAGAGGGGATAAGGCCAGAATTTTAGGTGCCAAAGAAAATCGAGTGGTCATCTTTGCTGGGTTAAAAGCAAAAATGAACATAATCCTCATGCATTTTCAGAGTTGTCTGTCGGTCAGCTCTTTGTTCTGGAAAGGAATTGGACGTTCAGTACAGGCCTTGACATATACTGTCTCACTCCATGATGCTCTCTCATCTGTAGCTCTTATAGCGTCCGTTTTACAGATAGGAAACAGGCTTGAGGAAGTTAAATGAGTTACTTATGTAAATTCCTAGAACTGGCAGACTGAACTCTGGGTTGTAGAACCACATTTCTCCAGTCACCCAGAGATAGCCGCTGTAAATATTTGTGTTTATTTATGTAGGTTAGATGACATCGATTTTGACCACAATTATCTGTGCACTATATAAATTATATATACATTTCATTCACCCATCAGCTATCTTATTAGGCCCCTCTGGATTCTAGGCTGTGGGGTCCAAGCTTTTCTTGGTCTTGAGGGGACCAGTCAACACAGAGCTCTGGGTAGCATCTGCTGGGGCTGAGGAAACTCAAGGTCAGCAGAATCTCCAGGAAAGACCAGGGGTCAACGCTGACAACCTGGTCACTCCCAGGTGTGCCCACTTTGAGGGCATCCCAGTCATGGCTTCTCCGTATTCCACGTGTCTTTATTTTATCTGTGACTGGACCATAGTCATCAACACAGGCTTGTTCCCAAGAAGCAGACACATCTTCCTCTCACCTCACCCAGGAGCAGTCTATGTCAGGGATGCAAAGTGGATTCACTTCATGGGCCCATCGGGTCAGTTCAAACGTCCGGTTGACGTGGTATGTTGAAAAGGGTCTAACGTGGCACGTGAGCCCTTTGGCAGAGGACATCATGACCAGTGACAGATTCTGCTGCCTTTCTGCGGACATGGGAAGTCAGGGGCCTCCCTATAATGTATTCCCCACCCTGACTTAGGTGAACACGTGCTGCCTAGTTGTAGATTGCTGTTTTTCCAACAACAATGAGCATTGCCTCAGAGAGCCTCGTAGCAGAGCCGAAAGCCAACAACGACAAAGTCAACCATTTTGCTTTGGAGTGAGTTTGCATGTATACGTTTATTCCCATCTTCTGAGGTCTCTTTTCCCAAATAACCCTGGGACCGCCACATTCAGGAAACATGGCCGTTGTCATTTACATCGCTGTCTCAGGAGCCTGTGTTTATGTGGACTCAAAGGTTTTGAAAGCTGAGTGACACGGATCAAAGTCTCCGGGACCTAACCATCTTCCATTCCTCCAGGGGGCTTCTTACACCAGCTGCAAACCACTGATCAAAGTATCCATCTGTCACCTGCCCATTTGTAAGTCCCGGTCTAAGTGCTTTCACAGGGCAAGGCTTCAGCAGCAAACAGGAAGGGGGAAATCCCTTTACTTCTCTAAGTGAGACTTTATGGAAGGCAGGTGACGCCTTCCTCAAGATTCTCTATATACATACAGCACTCTGGTTTCTGTTTTGTTGGATGGCGGTGACCCTTTTTCTGTTAATGTGTAGACACATATCATGTTTGTCCACTCTTAGAATTATAAACTTTTTTAATGAAATAAAATATTTGTTTTAAAATAATTTTAATTAAGAAAACGTTTAAAAGAACACCATTAACTTTGACATTTAATATCTGTGGTTCTAATACATTTCACTAATTTGAAAATACATATTAATTTTCTCAGCCATTAGAGATCTGCCTCTCATGCAAAGTGCATGCTCTACATGTATACAGAATAATTGTGCTCTTCAAAGTGTTTTTGGATTAAAACTATAAATATTTCTATATATGAAAACATACGGGTTCACATATAAAGCTGTACATACATTCAGAATTGAAAGTTGTTCAAATTTTAGATTCAGAGTGAATGTCTCTCAGTTGTGTCCGACTCTGCAACCCCATGGACCATGGAATTCTCCAGGCCAGAATACTGGAGTGGGTAGCCTTTCCCTTCTCCAGGGGATCTTTCCAGCTCAGGCATCGAACCCAGGTCTCCCGCATTGCAGGCAGATTCTTTACCAGCTGAGCCACAAGAGGAGCCCAAGAATACTGGAGAGGGTAGCCTATCCCTTCTTGAGGGGATCTTCCCGACCCAGGAATCAAACCGGGGTCTCCTGCATTGCAGGCAGACTCTTCACCCACTGAGCTATCAGGGAAGCCCTTTAGATTCGTGGGAGCCCATTAAAAACATTTCCTCTGGTCTTCTCATTTTACAGATGAGTGATCTGAGCCCCAGCTGGAAGGTCTAGTGACGGCCAGGAGCAGATACAGTGTCTCCTGATTCATGATTCTGTGTTCCTTTTTCTGTCAGGCTGTGTCTGTACCTTCTCAAGAAATACTGATGTGTTTATTCGTTTAGCGGTTCTGGGTCTTAGCTGCAGCACACAAGCGCTGAGTTGTAGCAGGCAGGATCTAGTTCCCCGACAGGGGTGGAACCTGGGCCCCTGCGTTGGGAGTGCCCAGTCTGAGCCACCAGACCACAGGCAAGTTCTTCTGTACAGTTTTCAAAAACTCTGATCTTTTAACAGATGTAATGATCCTTCCTCTTCTCTTCCTCATCTTCCTCATCACCCCTTTAGTCAGTGCTTATGCATCTGAAAGTGTCTGCCCAATTCAGAATAAAACTTGAATAATACTTCGGAAAGCTCGAGTGTCCCACCAGCCAGAGTCCCCTAGACTCCTGGGTATGGTTCAATCATCAGTGAATTTAATGTCAAGGTAAAACAATTAAAAGCATCACCTCTCATGGCACAAAGAAGCAACTCAGTAAATATCTGTTGAAGATCAAATCAGTGAACAAATGGCATTTCTAACACCGATGTAGTCATTTCCAAACGTTCTTGGGGCTTTCTTTTATTTTTGGTGAGTCAGCTAGGAATAAAAACCCTAGCTGCTGCCTAGAGACAGGAAGTGAGGGGCTCTCTGCCCCTGTGGCTTTGCCGTCCCTTTTGTAACCTGTGTGCACCCCTGAACTCCTGAACAGCCAGCCATGTCACAGTGGTGGGAGGAGCGAGAGGATGAACTTGAGCCCAGATGCCCAAATTCTTAAGCCTCACTGTGATGTTAGCAAAGCACACAGGGACAGCCGAGCGGCTGGCATGGGCTGATCGAGCTCCAGGCTGTGTCCACCACCGTCTCTGATGCTTCTGCACCTGGGAAGTCCAAGGTGACTCCTATACGCCACAGGGGACCGCAGCCTCAAAGGACCCAGTTCACCCTTAGGTGACTGTGGAGCTATGGTGACATTCCCGCTTAACCCTCAACTGAGGTTTACCAGAAAAGGGATCCACAGACTCTAGAGAAATAGCTGAGACCAGGCTGCATTTCCTGGCCGT
This sequence comes from Antilocapra americana, assembly GCA_007570785.1. Classification (NCBI taxonomy): domain Eukaryota; kingdom Metazoa; phylum Chordata; class Mammalia; order Artiodactyla; family Antilocapridae; genus Antilocapra; species Antilocapra americana. Next base: position 17,230,581 of record ML663568.1, on the reverse strand, counting down.
TACCTGTGTTCTTCCAGCCCTGTCCTGAGGGGACCCTGGCTCTGGCCTCTCAGCCCTTAACCTGGAATGTCACTTCAAAAGCCAACTGTGCCCATGGCGTCAACCCTTCTAACCTAGACTGGTTTCTTTCTTTCTTCGTGTTCTGAGTAACCGTGCAAACACCATGGGATACAGGGTAGGAATTTAGTTCCCATTTTCTGTCTTTCATTCCTCTACTCACACCTCCCATTTGCTTGGAACCGGGGTTGGAGGCTATGGACACACCCTGTCCCCGGTCACTTTCTCGGCATCCCTCTGTTTGCCCTCCAAAGCTGTCATCTGGGTTGCCATTGTCATGACAGGGTGGCACAGATTACCACGTAATTACCACTCGCACAGATCCCTGTTTACATGCTCGCTCCTTCTGTTCCTTGATCTGAGCCTCAGTCACATGGGTGCATTCAGTTTGTGGAAAATCTGAAATGTGCACTTATCTTCTACCTGGGTACTATGCTTCCGTAAAAATTTTTCTTTAAAAATCTACTGCAGGTAGAGAGATTCGCATACCATTAATTACTGACCTTTGTCTCCTAGTTAGAATCAAGAAGGGACTAACTCCTACCGCCGGAGTCTTGTTCATCACCCTTCAAATTTACCATCTTCTTACCCTGATTTTTTTCTTTTTTAATAGCAACATAAGTGTTTGCCATCTAGAAGAAGTGGTAAGAAATCAGATCATTCGGCCAGTGGCACACTTAATCTTCAGAAGAGACCTGTTCATTTAGTATGTTGTGAGGGCTCCCTTCCTTTGCCAAGCCCCGTGTATCAGCTTGGGGAACAGTTGGGGAAGAGCAGGCACAGCTTAGGTCCAAGCAAATTGTACAGCGTGTGGCCACAGCAGTGGGCATGCCGAGGGTTCTACAGATGAAGGAAGAGACTCCAGGAGAGCATAAGGAGGGACCCCCAGTGGTCAGGGTAGGGGGCCATGGCTTGAGGTGCCTGCAGGAAAGCTGCAGTCCGAGCAGACATGATCCCAGGAGAGCGAGGGGCTGGGTGCGGGGACAGCGGAGCAGAGAGAGCAGACGAGCTGAGTAGGGCATCCTGCCCCCCACCCCCGCACTGCAGCATGGACTCACGCCTGCCTGGGGCTGGCTGCAGGGGCTGGCACATGGGATGGATTCGATGTTATTGGCAGAGGGTGCCTGAACCCTCCACTCGGGGCTCAGATGGAAAGTGACTGGAAGCCGTATTGGCAGTAGGCAGTGGAGAAAATGTAAAATGCCTTCAGCTGTGTCTGTTCTCAGAAGAATTTTCCTCTGGTTTACTTTTGCGTTTGTGTGTGTGTGTGATTCAGTGTAGTAACTCAGTACCGTAATGACAGGCTGGCAGAACACCTAGCTGACCATTCCAAGCATAACCCTCTACACAGGTGTGCATTTGATCACGACGCAAGTGTAGAACTGATGTTCATTGGAACTTCTTAGAGGAGGTGGTAAATGATCCCTTAGAAGCTCAAGGAAGCCAAGAGTTCCCCTTCAGGCACGTAGATCCAGCCATTAAAGAAAAGAAGCAGAAGAAGAGAAAAACAGCATGCACTTGAACCCTGTGTCTCTACCCGAATGGCTTCTCATTCCACGAATGCCTTTGAGGAGTTGGCCTCTGAAAGGAATCTCCCCGTGGCCGGTGTTTCTGGGCATGCTATTAATTTCTAGTAAGATGGTTTACACATGCTGTCTCCTCCCACCCTGTAGACTCGGAAGGTTCTGAAGAGGGCCAGGGATCGGCCCTCCCCGTCTTGAGTTCGGGGTGACTGAAAGCAGCATGCGACTAAGCAGCATTTTCAGGGAGAAGAACCGGCTCTCAGGTCACTGCTCCCCTTAGGTCTCTGCCGCGTCTGGTAAATCAATAACAGAATTCTGGTATAGACCGCACTGTGCTGGCCTTGGGGGCAGCCATCTCGCTTTATAAACCACCCTCCACATTTCATATTCCCCCAGTATATGAGAGCTTTCTGTTTTCTGGCCCAGATTAGTATTTTCTCTCATGGCCAAGTGTCTGATCTGCCAGGCTGGGGATTAAAAAAAAAAGCCAACTCCATTTGCCAGGCTTTACATTAAGGCGAGAGGGTGTTTTGGTGACTTGTTCATCTTTTTTGTTCTCTTTCTTAGCTATAAGGAATTGGCCTTGCTAATCTTCCCGATTCTTCATATTCTTTATCTCAAGGTGTGGGTACCTTCGAGAGCCTACTCCATTTCACCAGCCACCTTTTATTGAAGAAGCTTAAAAAAGATGAAGGAAAACTCATACACAAGACTTGGGTTTTCCTAAACCACAGCGGCAATTTCCTGCTCGATTACAACCCCAGGTACCCTTTTAACGTGCTTGTCAGCAGAGGCTCCACGTGTCCTGGATAATCTTCCAGTTGGTGACAGGGTTATTGACTTACAGGTTTCTAGGGCATCTTCCTTTTTTTAAAAAAGAAACGATACTCCCACCCTCTTACTACTTTGTAGAAATGGGTTCCAATCCTTCCTCCTCCTGCTGTTCAGTCTGTGAGTACCTGGGAGTAATCACCCGCCCTTATCTAGTCCTACAGATTCGTTTTGTTTTGAGTTATGCCCACTTCGGGCCTCCCACCCTCTCTTATTTTTATAAACAGTCTTCATGATAATATATACACTCCAGATGGCTGGCAGCCAACGTCCTCTCTTTTGTGCTGACGAAGGATTCATATTCCAACCCGTTTACACGACGTCCTTGCCCATCCTACCTTATAATCTTTTTATAAATTTCGGTTTACATTGTAACATTGGAGAACACTAAAGTTCTGTTTCTTTCTTTCTTTTTCTTCCCTCTCTTCTTTCTTCTCCCACCAGCTTATCTTTAAAAGCAGCTCTTAAACTTCTCATTTTAAGATGACACCTACCATACATACATCTAAATAAAGTATGTTTATTTATGGGCATGCCTTCTTTACTGAACTTTGGGTTTCACCTGGATTTTGCTCTGCTTTTGTTTGTACAAAAGAATGAATTTCCCGTTACTCTCCTGTGATAGAAACTCAACAACTCTCTGTTGTAATCAACAAATAGAGTCGAATGTTTGACTTTTTTAATAAAAAAGGAAAAAACGGAGTTTCAAGGGTAAGATCTGCCATCTGATGAATGTCAACGAAGTTTCTTCACTCACCTCTTTCTTCTCTCTCCTCCCCCTCTCTTTAATTTGTTAATGCTTTCGACTTATTTTGCTTTGGATAATTTTCAAAGTACTACTTCCCCTAGAGATCTCTAAAAGGCAGAAGTTCTAGCTCTTAAAGATTCACCGTTCTCAGAACAGCCCAGTTAGGGTGCCCTCAGGTTATTTATAACTGGATTTTATCTCAGAAAATTAACTAAGAGAAGATTAACCAAAAATCTAAAGGAAAATGCCTTAAACACCTCATCTATTATGCTATGCTCAAACAGATATTTTCATCTTAACAGCTTGGCAAACCCAGCGGAATGCTCTTTCTAGTTTGGGGCATAAAATAAGATAACACTCTGAATTCCTACAGGAAATCTTATAACCCCACTTAAAATTAAGGCATAAAGTATGAAAATGCGAGTTTCCTCCGTATAGTCTTATTACTGTGCCTGTTAACATAAGTGGTTCCTATTTCTGCTGGTTCGAAGAGCCCCAGGACATTTAAATACCTCTTCCAGCAACAAATGCTTTTCCTTAAACACCCTCCCAGGTCAGGACTTAGTTATGAGCTTCCATCAGTAATGAGGAGGATCCTGCATTCAGATAACTCTTTCGTCTTCTCATTTACCCAGATGGAGGAGGAAGGCCGAAAAGTTAGTCCTACTTTATCCATCTAGGACTTGATTCTTTATATTTCATTTCAGGAAAATTAAAAGGTAAAGTCTTCATAACGGAATGAGAGGGCCTCATTGTTTGCTTGGCCTGCCCCCTCCTTTGACCTGCCTCCTCCCTCTGACCTGCTTCCTCCCTCTGACCTCCCTGCCTCCTCTCTCTGACCTCCCTGCCTCCTCCCTCTGACCTCCCTGCCTCCTCCCTCTGACCTGCCTGCCTCCTCCCTCTGACCTCCCTGCCTCCTCCCTCTGACTTGTCTCCTCCCTCTGACCTGCTTCCTCCCTCTGACCTCCCTGCCTCTTCCCTCT
>ML663568.1:17199384-17226039 GCA_007570785.1 Antilocapra americana | reverse complement strand
TCTCCTCTTGCTTTCCCTCTGTAGTTTCTCAGATGTCCACGCGTGGCCCTGCCCCTGGGGCTTTGCCTTTCCTGTCCTCTCTGCTTGCAGAGCTCTCATCCGACACTGCGCCCTTCCTCTTCCAGTTCAGGACTTGGCTCACGTGTCCATTTCTCAGTGCAGTCTTTGCTCACGACTCACTATAGGATGGCAAACTGCCTCATGACTCTTCCCTCCCTGCGTTCTGTTTCTTACTTCATCTTGCAGACATAGACACAGCCCGATATGAACTTTTTGTTTATTCCCTCCCATCTAGAGCATAAGTTTATAAGTATTGGGATTTCTGTCTTTTTTTTGCTCCCTGGGATGTAGAAGCCTGCTCAGCACGTGATAGACAGCCAGTAAGCACGTTAGCCCTTACATGTTAACTATTGTTTCGATTACTGTTAACACCTAACATGAGGACAAGAGAGAAGGTGTGTGAAGAATGTAGCACCTTGCCTGGTCCCTGTGAGGTTTCAGTAAATGTCCTCAATGTTACTCCTTCATTTCCTCTACATCCCCCTTCCCTCCAACACCCAGCAGTCTGCTTCCCATCCCAGCCAAACTACTGAAGTCGATTTCTTGAAATCCACTGGCAACACATTCTAACTTCGATGACCCAAAGTATTTGTTCAGGCAGAAAAGCTCAGGGAGGAAAGCTGAGGAGGAGACGGAGGGCAAAGATCATCACCTCCAAGGTCATCTCCTCACCTCCAAACTCATCTCCTCACCTGGAAAAGGGGCCAACAGCACCTGCCCGACTGAATGCAGCACCATTGGGGGCTTGACGAAGTCTGCATCTCACTGAGACACAGCGAGTACATCAGAGATAGCCCTTCTCAAATTCCCATTGGTTTGTTGATGCCTTAAGGACAGGATTACAGCTCAGAATTTGTCAGGCTCTCCTTCACATCCCCAGACATCTAATACCATCCTGGATATCAAGTCACCTCTCTGAAAAAAAAAAAAAAAACCAGACTCCTGACAGATCTCTTGGCCAATAAACCCAATTTCTGTCCAAAAGACAACATCATCATGCCCCCAGATTGATTTCTCACCATCTGGAATTTCCTGAGTCTGTCGTACTGTTACTGAGTTTAAACCTCTTATTTATCTAAACGTTTGGAAATCTTGTGCCATGGTTTTTCATCTGGCCAAGAATCACTGTTAAAACGTAGGAAGTTGAAAGAGTGAAAACAGAGAGAAGATCCAAGTCGCTGGTGCCATATGCAACTCAACAAACACTGATTTCAGTGAGTAAGGAAACCAGGGTCTATTTTGTGGTTTGTTTCATGATCTCACAGAGGTGTTGGAGCAAGGCGGGCATCAGAAAAGCCGCCAGCCCCAAACAAAGATGTCTTTGCTGCCTTTGCAGTTTTCTCTCTTATTAACATGAAAACACTTTACATGGTTGGAAACATCTAAAGGCTATTTTTTATTTTATTTTCCATTACTTCACTCTAAATGCTTCACCCTGTACCTGTGGAAATTAGACTGTCACCTGCTTTTCGTATCCTGTTTTCTTTCGTGTTTGTAATGAAGCCCTCTGGGAATCCGCTCGATTACAAAAATGAGTTACAAATCCTCATTCAGGGTACAAAAGTATGTAGCTGCTTTCCTTCTCTGTTTAAATAGTCTACAAAACAAGAAATAATTAGTCAAGCACTATCGGTAATTAAGCACATAAGATGATCGTTAAATGAACTGCAATCTTGCATCATTTTGAAGGTGGGTAGTCAGGTTTTCACATTTGGAATCCAGCCAAAATGCCCATCTTCATTCCCTTTGCTCCTTATTTATTATCAGCGAGGGAGTTCACTTGCCTAACCCGCTGATGGACTCTCACCAGCGGTCCATCGGAGAGTTTGCGAAAGTGTGAACCGCTATTTTTTGACAACCCTACCTCTGGGAGCAGAGGATTTCAAAGAACTTGATATATTGAGAGTGCACAGACAACGTGTTTCTCCAACATGGGAGTGTGTTTCGAAGTTAAGAGAAGCTCACAATTCAGAGAACTGCCCTGCCTTTTTGTATATGATGACTTGCTCACAGAGACCTGTAAAACCCTGATTCTGTCTTTTCAGAACACTTTTCCTCATTCACTGTCCCCTCTTCAAGCCCCTGGGGCTTCTTGTAAAATTTTGTCTGCCGAGTCGCCACTGCAACAGGCCAAAATCTTAAAAAAAAAAAAAAATTTTTTTTGCAGTTGGATTTGGCCAGGTTTTTCTTGAAGGCCAGGGCTTCTAGAAAACTGATGTGCAGATTTTGGTCAAAATATACTTTCGGGGAAAATCAGAGTCCCCAACCCATTTAGACTGGGAGATGGAATATTCATTCCACAGACTCTCTGGAGTGCCTGCAGTCGGCGGCTTCCTGGCTGGGAACCAAAGAATAGGCTGTGTCCTGGAGGCGATCACTGCCCAGCCTTAGAACCAGGCCTGATTATGACAGGACGTAGAGTATGTCTGTCATGTTGCATTGCATTCTTCCTAGTGCCATGGATGGACAGTGTTTGCATGTGATGCCCTGGGTCTCCATTCATCACTCAAGAAGTCATGGCATAATCCGTGATTTTCCCTCAGATGGTTCCTATAGCAACTCTGTGGTTATAAGCGTTTTCCTCTGGCATTAGGAAGAACTGGTGGTCAGTCGTATTCACCGTTTGATCTGTGATTTGTTATTCCTATTAAAGGTAAATATCACAAGGCCAGCATTTCCTAAACGTGTGTAGTGTACGTCACAGCTTTCAAAGCCTTTGACAAGTATATCTAGGGAACCAGAACAGTATTGGCATCCCCACTTTATAGCTCCTGGGTACCAGGCCCAGAGAGGTTAAGTGACTTGCCTGAGATGACACAGCGGTCTCGCAGGATCAGGATGAGCTTCCCTACTCCTTCTTTTCCATCACACATGCCCCTCGATGAAGTACCTCAGACCCCAAAGATGTGAACAAAGATTATGTTGATACCAAATGTCTTAATTTTTTTTTATGGTACCATCATTTTTAATAATGCTTGAGCATTCATCCATTCAGCAGAGATTTACTGGGTGCCTGCTCTGTATGGGTCCTGCAGGCAAAGTAAGTGATGGGGTGTGGAAGAAGCTACAGAACTACAAGACACACATCTCTGTGGCTTCTGTCCACACGAGGAATCGTCACTAAACTGAGGACAGAACCCGCCTCAGTGGTTCACCTTTCAGTGTCTCAGAGGCGCAGAAAATGGTGGGTGTTCAGGATAAGCTGATTTAGTAGTTAAGGACACCATCGCACGCCTGGAACTCAAAAGAACTCAGAAAATAGCGTATGGTAGCCTCACCTCAAGGCTTGAGAACTTGGGGAACTTGAGCCAGCTCCCTAACGCATCTGAACTCTTTTTTTTTCTTGTCAGTAAACAGAGATAAAACACATTCAATGCAAGCCAGTGATATCCTGGGTTAGATCTTGAAGCGGAAAAAGACAACAGTAGCAGAAAGCTGGATGAAATCCAAAGTTAGTAAAGTCTCTGGCTCACTTAGTAGTGATGTACTGATGCTAATTTCTTCTTTGTTAGAATATCTATTTATTTGGCTACGTCAGGTCTTTGTTGCATCAACGTAGGCTCTCTTGTTGCAAAGCGTGGACTCTCTAAATGTGACATGCAGGCTTCAGTAGTTGCCCTGCGACGTGTGGGGTCTTCCCGGATCAGGGAGCAAAGCTGTGTCCCCTGCACTGGCAGGGGGATTCTTAACCCCTGGACCACCAGGGAAGTCCCCCAGTGCTCATTTCTTAACCTACCTTGGACCTTTGGGGAAATATGCTGACAAGTATGCATGAACTCTGTCCTGTCTTTGCAGCTTTTCTGGTAGAGCTAAAATTATTCTAAAATAAAAAGACTGTGCAAGGAACATAATCCCACTGACTTCATGATAATTCTAATAATCATCTTACGCTGCGGTAACAAAAAGACCACAGGTCAATGAGGTTACATAATAGAGATTCACCTTCTCACAATTCTGGAGATTGAGAAGTTCAAGGTCAAGGTGTAGCTGCTTTGGCTGCAGGCTCTCTTTCTGCCTTGTAGGTGGCTGCCTTCTCACTGGTCCTCACACGGCAGAGAAAGGGGGGACTCTTCCTCTTCATAAAAGGACACTAGTCCTGTAAGATTAGGGCCCTTCCCTACGACCTCACCTGACCTTTATTACCTCCTTAGAGATTCTGTCTCCAAATACCGTCACACTGGGAATTATGGCCTTCAACATACGGATTTCGGGGGGATACCTTCTGCCCATAGCAATGATATAATTGGTACAATCATTTGAGAAGATTTGTTAACCCTATCTACATAAACCAGAGCGTGAGCAAATCTGACCCCCCTTCAACTCCACGCCTAAGTTTATGTTCATCGAAAGACAGGTACAGGAATGGGTACAGCAGCATTAATTGTGGTAACTCAGAGCTCGAAACTGCCCAAATGTCTGTCCGAGGTAAAAGGGGTAGATATACTGTGGTATATTCACACAATGGGCCAGCCCACACCAATGAGAAGGCATGACCCACAACCAGACCCAACAAGATGGATTAACCTTGCAGACACTGTGTTGAGAAAAAGAGAAAAGGCAGATGCCCAAGACAGTATCCTATGTGACTGTATTTATGACGAGCTCAATAAGAAGCAAGCTCTCTAGGAGTCACAGGCAGAGACTGGCGGGGAGCATGAGATGGGTTCTTAGATCATTGCTAATGTCCTGTTTCTTGGTCAGGGTACTGTGTGTATCCCATTTGTGAAAACTCATTTCATGACACCGTGTTTGGTGCTTTTTTTTTTTCAGTTTTGAATCTATGTGTAACTCCAGCAGAAAGTTCACAAGAGCGTACAAAACCTTATCTCACGGCTGTTGAGAGAATTAAAGTAGGCGATGGGTGCAAACCACAGGCCGTGCATTATATTCCTTTTCCTGAATTTCCCTCCCAGCCTCAGTTCATACCCCCAGAGCCACCACCACCCGGCCCTCAGCCAGGTCACTGGGAAGCTTTGCCTCCCAGAGCATAGTGTTTTGTTCTTGACCGAAGTGGGCAAGTGTCCCGTTAACAGCTGAACTGCCTTGGAGCCGCTTTAGTCTGCAGAGCATGGTCAACCAGACGGTTAGCCCACTCCTCCAGGGTGGGGTGGAGGCTACTCATCACTTGCCACTTTTTTTTTCTTTTAATAGTTCTTGTTGTTTGTAAATGGGAAAGGGACACCAAAAAAAAAAAAAAAATGCCCTTGCCTTCTTCCATCTGTATTTTCTTTACTAAATTATCCAGTCCTATAAATATTTGAATAACATTTGGTCAGGATAAAATCTTTCCTGTCAGCTCAGTACAAGAACACTTTTTGGCTCCTGAGACCATAATAGTCAGATAAATTAATATTGATTTGTTAGAAAATAGTTTTCACTCTGTCTAAACATCTTATTCTGGGCTCTTGAACCAAAATTATGAATTTAAAAGCAGCAAAATAGTTCTTCACAGTTTTCCCAGTGAAACTAATTATGGGCAGATTGTGAAAAATGTATTGGATGCGATTTCCAACATAGAGTTCTGCTCACCAAAATTCACAGAAACCAGAGGCTCGATGTCTGATTTATTTGAGCAAGTTGCAATTTGGTAGACTGGAGAATTTATGTAAATAGTTTTTGCAATTTCCAGAGGGACAACACAATGCATTAATATCTCAAGTATGGCAAAAGATGAAGGGAAACCTTTTTTTTAACTGATAATTTGATTTATCTAATAGAAGGATTAGATTTTTTCCCCCTTTCTTACTTAGGTCTATATTTTAAAGAGCAGTTCACTCCTCTCCTACCTAGATATGCAGTGTGTACAGTCTGACAGTATTTAGACTTGTCTTTTAATTACATCCATGTGTACCAGTGGGGGCTTACCAGATGACGCTGGTGGTAAAGAACTTGCCTGCCAAAGCAGGAGATGTAAAAGACACTGGTTTGATCCCGGGTTAGAAAGAGCGCCTAGAGGAGAGCATGGCAATCCCTTTCAATATTCTTGCCTGGAGAACCCCATGGACAGAGGACCCTGGGGAGCTTCAGTGCACTGGGCTGCAAAGAGTCAGACACAACTCAAGTAACCTAGCATGCAAGCACCAGTGGGAAGAGAAAATTACAACAGTACAAATAAGAAAGTAAAACACTGCCCATATGTCCATATCCCTTTTAGACATTTTAAAAAATGCATTTATATATGCCTCATGAATCTCTTAAAACGTTTAATGCATTCAATATCCTGCTTTTATTTATTCAGTATTATATGAAAAGTAAATCCTAAATATGATGGGTGGCTTAGCAAAGGAACATTTCCCTCCTTTTGGACATTTAAGTTATTTCTGTTTTTAAATAATACAACATTGAACATCCCTGTGAAAAATTCCACCTATGAATTGCAGATATTTTTAGACAAATTCTTAGAATGGCATCTCCCATCTAAACTGTTCCAAGACTTTTGATGCTTTACTCTCCAGTTGTTCTCCAGAAAATATAAGATTTTATGAAGAAAGACATGTATATATAAAAGAAGAAATATGTGTAAATGAAAAGGAAATACATATGCATGTACATATATGTGTGTGTGTGTGTGTATACTTCAGAGTCAGCTATAATCAAACACAAAGGCTAGAAATCTGGTTCCCACCTATGTCAACTGTATGGTAAAGACCTTTTTCAGAGTTCCCTCTCTCTTGGAAAGCGTCTTTAACAGTCTTATAAGACGGCCATAAACGACATGGTTAAGTCTGCTTTTTCCTTGAACTCATTCACTAAAGCATCCATAATATGAAAGCAAATATGAAATCCTTAAAGTTTACAGTCTGCCGGGTTGAGAAGGAGAAATTTCAGTTTTCATGGTGTCAATCTCAAGCATTTTCTGAAGTTGGAAGTGACAGTCGCTGTGTACACACACACACACACGTATGTAATCGAGCCTGAATCCAGTACTAGGTTTGGAGAGTGAACTATTTTCTACCCTAGATTAAGCTGAACTAGACCATATGTCAAAAAAGAGTCTCAATGTCAACTTAATCCATTGTCATAGCTGTAAAATGCTATTTCATTATACAAGCAATTCCCTTGTGGATTTCTCCTGACTTTCTATGCAGCACGGGTGTATTTTAATCTGTTGTGGCTTTCCTCCCCACCCCGCCCCTGTAACTCCCAACATTTTGGAATCATTAAGTATATTTTTTTTTTTCCATGGCACCTGTTTGATATTTACGCAAATTATGAAAGTAAGGTAGAAATGAAATGAAGACAATGGAGTACGTTTTTTAAAAACCGTAAGAAATGGCTAGAAAGAATGCAATATCCTTTCAAGACATTTTAATCATTTTCCCTAGGAGTTGAACAAGTGGCTGAAAGTTCCAAATTCCATGGTACCATGTGTCGGAAAATTTCGGATATAATGATATACAGGTGGATTCCATATAAGAGTTGTGTTTGAATTCCCCCGTCTTTTAAAGAGGAGGGTTCTCCAGATGTGACAAAAGAAAAGGATATTTCCAAATCAAGATTCCCATTTGCCTTTCGGGATGTCGAATTTTCTCCACATTTAGGCAATTAAGGTTTTTGCTGAGTGAGCTTAGGACTCTGTCTCTTAAAGTGTTTAACAGTAATTGGTTCATGTCCTGGCGTTCATTGAAAATCCTAGACATTTCATGTAAAATCTCCTTAATGAGGGGATGAATTTTTCATTCACATTAGAAAGCCCTCTCTGACAAACAATTTCTAAATAAAACCCCGGCGATGTGACACGGCACATTGGACTTGACAGAGAAGACAGGCGCGTTGGAATATAACTGTATGGCGATCCTTCAAGCTGTCAGCCATGAATATTTCATTTCTTAATGAATCATCTTCATGAAATGAACTTTCTTGTTGTCGTGTCAGTGCCACTTACAACAAAAAGCTGGCTCCTCTTAAAAGGTGAGCCTTGTAAAGATGCTGATGCCCGCAAAAAGATGCTGAACCCTGCCCGAGGTGCAAGCCGGTGGGTGCGCAGCTCTGTCCTCCCCGTGCCTTTCGGAAAGTGACCTGAGACCTCATCCCGTGTTAGCATAACCATGTCCAGAAGGAGAAACCATCCCCGTGATTCTCCACTCCTCTTCTCAGAGCTCAGATTCCAGGTGACCTCCCAGTGGTGGCCACTCGGGCCCAGGTCCCTGTTGTTCAGAGGCTTCATCATGGCTAGGTTTTAAATGATTATTTCTAACTTCTCTGGCCCACAAAGTGCCGTTAGCTGGTGCCACCCGACCACTCCAGACAGCCAACCTCCCTGTTCCCAGCTCTCCTGTCTTCTTGATCTCAAAGATCACCTTCATTTGCTGTTTTGAGGCTGGGGGAGGTTTTCGTTCTGACAGTGGACTTGAACATCTCCCCACGGAAGGAGGCGACGCTTGTTTTTCTGTCTCCCCTGAGTCTTCTGAGATATTCCTGTGGCTCGGTGTGGGATCATCTTGCTCATCTCGGGACACAAGATCAACAACAGAATCTGTCCCCCGCCCCCCAAAAAAACTAGCCTGCGGTTAGCTCTGTGCCCTTTGCCACTCGTGGGCTTGTTGACACAGTTGTGAGATATAGATTTTCCTTTAAAATACAGTTCAGGGTTGCAAATGAATTCTCAACACTTCCTGGCAATCCTGTTTACTTAGTCTGGTTTCTCTTCTCTTCCTCCTAGTGGCTATTTCAAGCCTCTCTGTTTTCCCCGGGACCTTTCACTTGCCACCTCCTCCTGACGGCTTTGCTTCTGATAACAAAGAAACCATCACCAATCAGTCTCCCTACAGAACCCCCAGCGTCCCACCTTCAGCTTCCCCAGAAACTGACTGACACTCACCTCTATCGCCACCTCCTTCTTCCCTTTCACAGGTGTTGTTCAGTCACTAAGTCATGTCCAACGCTTCACGACCCCACAGACTACAGCACACCAGGCCCCCCGTCCTCCACTGTCTCTGGAAGTTTGCTCAGATCCATGCCCATTGAGTCGGTGATGCTGTCTAACCACCTCATCCTCTGCTGCCCCCTTCTCCTCTTGCCTTCAGTCTTTCCCAGCTTGAGAGTCTTTTCCAATGAGTCTGTCTTTTGTTGGATTCAGCTCTTGGGTCAAGTTCACCACCTGTGCTGTGGACTCCAGGATCTGCCCAGTCTTTCAGAAATAGAGCTTTAACCAATAAAGTGGTGGGAGTCTGTACACCAGTGACTTGCAAATTATGGCCATTATCTGTTTTTATAAGTCAGATTTTATTGAAATGCAGCCATGCTCTTTCTGTGTCCCTGGCTGCTTCCAGTTCCAAAGGCAGAGCTAAATATTTGTGGCTCAGAGACCATAAGGCCCACAGAGCCTAATTTTTTTTTCTCTCTGGCCCTTTACAGAAACCATCTGCAGACCCCTGATTTATACCCTGAGTCAGGAGCCTGAACCCTGCAAACTGGGTCCCCCAGGTGAGGGGCTGCAGTGAACCCTGAGTGGAATCGGTGTGTCTCCAAGTGATAACTCTTGCTCTCAGCAGTTTAGGCCTAGTTCTTCTGGCCTTCAGTGTGTTTAAGCGCACTGCAGTAACCCTGAGAACTGGCCTGTGTTCTCATGGCTCCATGCAGGAGAAAACTGGGCCAAGTAAGAAAACTCTAAACTGGCCCAGAGGAAATGGAATAAGCTAGAAATTTGTTGTTTCCTTTCTGTTAGGTTTAAGTGAGAATTAGGTTTTTTAGCAAACTCTCAGTGTGGGCAGGTGACAGTTTTTTGCAGGTATTTTTTTTTTTTTCCCTCTCTTTTAACTTTTGCAAGTAGAGGTCCGTGTTTTGTTCCATGTTAATTACAATTGCTGCCACCCAAAGTTTGAAGATATGCTTTTCTCACCTTCAGCAAAAGGGTTTCAGTTGCCATCTCTGGAAAAAGTCCATACTGTAGGAAGAACTTTCTGTTACCTCCCACTGCTTACCGGTCACCCAGATTCTGTGGATGAAATAAGATGTGTCCCATCTTCTCTTCTTTCATAAAATGGATCTTTCTCTCTCTTTCTCTTCAACATGAGGAATGTCCTGAAATCTGAAACCAAATAGCACAAAAACATCGTATTTATTACAGAATTATATACACATACACACTTTTTTCTAACAAAATCAATGTTCTAACAGCTTTGAAGCAAATACACACACACACACACACGCACACACACAACCGTTTGGCAAAAGACAGAAATTTGGATTGAAATCTGATTTTTTAAAAATGAAGCCTCCCCCCCAAAGAAATACAAATAAATGCAAAGGCACATAAATAAAAGCCCTCCCCTCACACTCTTTCTTCATCCCTTGGTTCTTCATCATTCTCAGCCCTCATTCCTTGCTGAGCATCCCTCCCACCCTCTCCGCATCTTCTCAGGCCGTTCTCCTGCCAGCAGTCAGGATGGCTTATCCACAAGTCACTGCCCAAACTGGACAGGCCTCTTGGATTCCCTGAAATGGTGCTGATGCTTTCACTCCCCTTTGCAAATAACTGTGATGGCTGCTCTCTTTTGGTGAAGTGAGCAAAGTAAGGGAGAGAAAAGAGTGATGTCTTTCGGATTTGGTCTTCTCACTTAGCAGTATTTCCCAAAGTCAGTTTTTCCCAAAGCCAGCACCCTGATCATACCATACCTGAATACCACATGTACTATTTTTATTGATCCCTTTCTCATTGACTGTTTGTTTTACCCAATTATGAACTTTAGCCTTGTCCGAGGAAGCTGTATAGAGGTAATCATGGATTCCATGTCCATTTGCCACTCTCCAGTAAAATGCATTTGTAGCTATTATACAGAATTTAAGTGTCTCTGTTGTTTCACATATTTTGAAGCTTTAAGAGAGAGCATACAGTGGACCTCCTTCTTCCACATTTTCAGTAAGTCACAATTACCTTTTCCAAATTCCTGCAAATGATTGTCAAGTATGCTTCACAGTGAGTAACATTTATCCTAGGGGGATGAATAAAGCGGAATTTAGGCATTTTTGCTCAAAAATTATTTAAATCTTCTCCTTTTATTTATTTATTTATTTTGCACCACCCCTCCACAATATACTCTGTTTTTCACCCCTGTCAGGATACTAATACGGAGCTTTAGATCTATTACCTGTGAATCTCAGCATAATGCTTTCAACTCCTGCCTTTCTCCTGAGTTCATGCCTCCTTCCCACCCCCAGCTCTCCACAGACTGTGAAAGATTGCACTTCATTAAATTATTCCTTATAATGAGTTCCTGTTACCAGGGAATACAGAGTTAAAAAGGTGATCGCACTAAAAGTAATTAGCATAAGACCTGCCGGACCCGTGGAAGTGACTGGATCGGAATCAATAGCAATGTGATTACACCCAAGCAGCAATTATAAATTATTTAAAGTGCTACCCCTAGGTTACTGGCTAGTTGCCTTTAAATTAAATTCTCTGTCAATAATTGATGCAAAGAATTAATGTGAGAACACCTTCAGTTACTGAAACTTTTTTAAGGTGGCATCAAATATTGAACAGCCGCCCGTCATTAGCAGGCAGGCTGTCCGTTCGCTGTGACGTCCTTCTTTGCCAGATTGGTCAGGAAAGGCTCTCAAATCTTGAAAGATGACACATGATTCTGAATCCACCGCTGGCTTATCTTCCAAGGACCCTGAAATGCCCCTGTAGAAATTTCATATATCAAAGCAAAAAAAAAAAAAAACTCTAAATAAACGGATCTTATTTCTTAAGTCTAACAAATACGTACGCAGCCTTAGCTTTCTGGATGATGTCTCAGTTGTTTGATGTGGCCGGAATAGGTTAGGAAAGATTTAACCTAGCTTGACAAGTCATGGTTGATGATGTTGGAACAGTCAACGATCTTAAAAACAGAAAAACAGGCCTCCGATAGTATAAAAACATGTCTTTGACAAATAGGTTGTTTTCTTTGCTTAAATAATGCCCCCTGTGTCTATATGTTGTCACTTCTATACCACTGTTGCCTCTTCCGCTCTAGGGGTGATGGCAGCAGTGCAATCTGGACAATTATGTAGGAGATTCAAGGACCAGAAAGACATCTTCCATTAGCGACCCTGGTTCCTGTCTGATTTAAGAGGCAAGGGGCGCTCTGGAGGCAGAAGTGATGCAACTGATAAGCCAAGTGCTAAAGTAAAGAATGGACTTCATGCATTTATACTGAGTTGGCCAAAAGAGTTGGTTCCAGTTTTTCCATAGGATATAGTCTAAGTGAAGCCCTCTGCTCAGGTAGAAAAACTGGTAAGATGTCACCCTGTCCTCAAAGACCCCACAGACAGCTTAGCAGACTGCCTCCTTTA
The DNA here is from genome assembly GCA_007570785.1 of Antilocapra americana. Taxonomy (NCBI): domain Eukaryota; kingdom Metazoa; phylum Chordata; class Mammalia; order Artiodactyla; family Antilocapridae; genus Antilocapra; species Antilocapra americana. The sequence goes on along the minus strand of ML663568.1, from coordinate 17,213,697 downwards.
GAAGTTGAGAGAGGAACTCGGGGTTCTCTGGCAACCAGGGCAGACCAGAGGTCAGAGAGGCTTCTAGAATCAGGGGACTCCACCTCCCTCCTGGTGGATAAACAGCAGTTCCCCAGACCCGGGGCTCTCCAAGGTTGACGGGCCCCCATGCCGGGGTGCATGGAAGTGAGACGAAATGACTGGCCTAAGAGTATAACCAGAGAACACAGAGCCCCTCTTGACCACCCTCTGGCTAAAACGAGAAGTGACATTCATTTATGTCAGGCAGACTCCCAGGGCCATGCTCAGCACAGAGCCAGGGCTTGAAAAACATCAGTCCTTTGCATCTTCCTTCTTGTATCTAGATGAGTATTTAAGGCTATCGTACTGAACTTTCCAGGCTTCCCAGGTGGCTCAGTGGTAAAGAATCCACCTGCCAATTTAGGATTCCTTGGAGAAGGAAATGGCAACCCACTCCGGTATCCTTGCCTGGGAAATCCCACGGACAGAGGAGCCTGTTGGGCTACAGTCCCTGGGGTCACAAAAGAGTCGGACACGACTGAGTGACTGAACAACAGCAGCTGGGCTCTCTGCTCGCGCTGTGGTTCACCCTCTCCTCCCTCAGACTGCTGCTTCTCCTCTCCCCTGTGTGACTGCTGTTTTAGTCTCGACTAGCCACCGTGGTCTCCTAGACTGACCTCTTTTCCTCCTGGCCTGGGAGAGTCTTTGGTCTGGAACTCCCTGCCCATCCCGAAGGGCCCTTCTCTCCTTGCTCTGAGCTCATTAGCATCCTCCCCTGGTTCCAGAGATCGCCTTCCCTCTGTCACCCTGAACCTTCCTCTGGTTCTTGTATTTTCCCCCTTCACACTCTCTGTTCACACAGGTGAGAGGAAACTTCTGGTTTCCAGCAACCTAGAACAGAGGATTTTCTAGACAGCTCTTTTGAGCTTGCTGCACAATATTTTCCTTGACAAATGTGTCACTGGCTGAGCAGATGTCTTTTCCTGTGTGTGTGATGCGCTTGAGTACCAAGAACTCCCAAATGCCACAGAATAATTTCTTCTGTTGTGGCAGTCTTGAATGTTTACTTTCATTTCCCAGTTAGCTTTTATCTTCTAATTTAAAAAAAAAATATATATATATATATATACACACAACATGTACATACACCTCTCTGTTGTAACGTGGTTGGACTCAAGCCAGTCCCTCTGTCAGCTCCAACTTAGCAAAGGATTCCCTCCCCCTGACCACATGTACTGTTGAACTTCCTAAGTTACTAATTTTCGGTGATGCATAAGCATGTAGATTAACAGAGCCCTAGACTGTCCTTTTGTCTACGTTTCTACTGGTTGGACATGCAGGAACTGTGGAGACCACCTTTCTGCTCTCCCAAAGTCATTGCTGCAGCTGCAGTCAGCTTGATTCTAAATGTTAACTCAAGACCATGGTCTTGTTTTCTTCCACCAAAGAAATTGATGAGCGTGTCCAGGGAGCGGCCTGGCTCTCTCACACCTGCCCCAGGTGTGTTTCTCAAGCCCGCGGGCAGTGTACACAGAGGAGGGAGGTGTAGTCAGAGAACCCGACGGGATTGAAACTGCGCCCGAGCACGCGGAGTTGACCTTCAGTCTCAGGGATGGGCAGGCTTCAGTTTTTTGCAGTGCAGCTATTTTGAGAAAAGCAGTGACTAAACGAGCATCATGCCTAAGTCACTTCTCAGAATTTTCGATCATAAATTATCTGATGACTGGACCAATTCAGATTATTACCATGATCCACCCCAGCAGCTCAGGTGTGCAGGGGGCAAGGATCCTACGCTTCCGCCTGGCTTCCCATCAGGCCCCCCGGTGCCTGTTTACGAGAACTCCTCTGGGTTCTAGACATGCCTTATCTCGGCCATGTGATTAGGAAAATGAACCCAATGGTTTGCCTTAAATGTTTCCATCATGGGTGTAGTTATTAGCCGTGTGCTAAAGTGTAATATCCGCTTTTTGAAACCACAGGTCGAAGGTGATAGCATCACCGACTTGAGAACTCTCTTGAACAGCCGGTCTTACCCAATTAAGAGAAATAAAATCTGCCTGTTTCACCAGTGGGTGGGCCTCACTCTTCTGTGGGTTTCTCTTCTTTGCTCAATGAAGTGTTGTTTAGAAAAAGGACCTGGGTTTCGATGCGTGCGACATCTTCCTTTCTGGTTCCTGGTAGCCTGGAAAGGCAGTAGCTCACCAGAGACTGTCCACGTGTTCAGTCGAGGCAGGGGCCCATGGTACCGTCTGTCCTCTCACACAGCACGGGTGACGGCAGCCTCACTGTCACTATGAGGGGCTTGTCCTGTGTTGTCTGTGTGTTCTTTCCATCCGGCATTCTGCCAACCCCGAATCCGGTGTCAGGTGGGCATGTTACCCAGGACAGGGCCCATCTGCCTTGAAGTGCAGCAGAGGGTGTCCGGAAAGGATGCTGCTGACACTCCGGCCAGCGTGGCCATGCACACCAAACATGAACTATGGGTACTGAGTGTGACCTCTTATGCTATTGAAGCTGCCACCTGATCTCTGCCGAGTGCATCGGTCTGATAACTTGAGGAACACGAGACTTACTTGCACCATGGTTCTGGTCAATGGAGAGAGTGCAACAAAGCAACTTTTCTTAAGAACCATGTCAATGGCTTCATGGAACCCAGCAGTGACGAGTCAAGTGACACACTCTCACCCCAGGAAGCCAATACCCTCTGTTCAGAAAACCTCAAATCTTTCATGTTCCCCCTGCACTCTCTCCAAGAAAAAAATAATCTCCTGAATCTGGTCCCGACAAGCACTTAACATCCCAGGCCGTAGCTATCTGGTTTGGCGTCTCCTTCAAGAGCAGAAGAGTTCTCAAAGTTTATGTAAAAACTCCCTTTCACAGAGGAATAATCACCAAAGAGATTTCTGAAAGCACAGTAAAGACACGAAGGCCAGTTGTTCTTGAAGGAAAAGGTAGATAAAAATCATGTTTTATAAGAGGATGAAATGAAAATACCACTAGAAGAAAAGAAAAAGGGTTCCTAACTTAAGATTCTCAAAATAATTATTTCCACAGGGCACTTATTCATTAAAGCAGAAGGCCACCAAATTGTTTTCGTAGATGCATTCAGTCATCCTCAGAAGTTAGAGCTCAGTATGCGGCGACTGGCATCCCAAAGCCACCCTGTGTGGCACAGAGGTCTCAGAAATGTGCCGGGGCTGCTGGTGGTCATAACAAGAACAAGGAGAACCAGGGCCCTCAACTCTGCGCCCTGCCCCCATTTCCCATTGAAGTCACACCATAGCCCATATATTTTCCCCAGCTTCTTCAGTGGAAGAAATTGTTGAGGCTGATAATTAACTTGCCCAAGATCATTTGCTAATGAGGAGTAAATCCAGGAAATTAACTTGGGACATTTGACTCCTTGGTCCACTCCCTTTCTACCAAGCATGGTTTACTCAGCAATTAACTAACAGTTTTGGAAGTAACCTTAAAACTTCCCAGCACTTTTGTGGATTGGATTATGAGCCTAAACAGTAAGGTCTGTTTTGCTAATACAAAATTTGACCTGTGAAGTGATTCTTTTGGCAGTTGTGTGTGTGTGAGCGAGAGAGGGATAGGGCGGGGGGGATATTTACACTTAGGCCTGTATGATTATTATAATTTTCATAGTATAAAATGAACATATTTTAAGATGTAGCTTTCAGGATTTTGACAGGTGGCCATCTATATACACTCATGTAGTCACCACCACAGTCAGGGTATAGAGCAGTTTCATGACCCTGGTGCATTTCATCACCCACATCTCATCCATTCACTCTCAAAGGGAAACACTGTTCTGACTTGTATCTTATTTCTATAGCTTAGTTCTGTCTGTTTTACAACCCCATCTGATGGAGATCCTACTTATTCTTGTCTGTCTTTCCGCACTAGGAGTCATGTTTTTGTGTCCATCAGTAGTTTCCTTTTTCAGGGTTGAGTAGTGTTCAAGGACTAAACCACTGTCCATTTATCCATGTGCCTCTTGATGGGCGTTGAGTGTTTTCTTGTTTTGGTTTTTTGTGAATAAAGCTGTCACGCACACATGTTTTGTGCATTTGCCCTTTCATTTCTTTCTGACAAACACCTTGATGAAGAATGCCGGCTCTTAAGATGTGCACGTTTAACTTGTTAAGATGCTGCCAAACAGTTGTTTAGAATGGGTGTCTTACTTTGAGCTCTCACAAGTAGTGTGTGACAGTTCGTGTTGCTCCGCATCCTCGCCAGTACTTGGGATTTTCAGTCTTTTTAATTATAGCCATTCTAGCAAATGAGAGATGATATCTCTCAGTGGTTTACTCTGCATTTTTCTGATGACTGATGCGTCTTTTTATGACCTCATTAGCCATGCCTATATTTTCTTTCTCTGTAGTGTTTGTTCACATATTTGGCCATTTAAAAATTTTTTTTGCCTTTTTGTTATTGAATGATAGGAGTTTCTTATATGTTCTGGGTACAGGTGTTTCTTTGTACACACTGTGAATTTTCTCCTAATATTTATCATCTCTAATCACTGTTCAATGGTGACTTTTGAAAAGTATAATCTTTTAATCTTGATAATATCCAGTGTATCTTTTTTTCTTTTCTTCCATGGTGACTGCTTTTTGTGTGCTGAGAAATTTTTTCAGTCCCAAGGTCACAAAGGTATTTTCTTATGTTTTCCTCTTGAAGCTCCATAGTTTTAGTTTTTACATTTAGGTCTATCTTCTGTCTCCGATAATCTGTTTCTTCATATGGTGTGAGGTGAGGATAGGGGGTTATTTTTCCCCCATGGGACTCAACCGGTCATTCTCGCCCCATTTGTTGAAAGACTCTTCTCCTTATTGAATTTCCTTGGCTCCTTTGTTGAAAGTCAGTTGACTGTATATTTGTGCATCTATTTTATGACTTTCCATTGTACTGCATTGATTTAATTGTTTGAGGGTTTTTTCCCTCTTATGTCTGTACCTACTGCATTAATTATTGTGGCTTTACAGTAAATTTTGAAGTTAGGTCATGTGAAGATTTCAACTTTGTTCCGTATTTCAAGATTGTATTGGCTATCCTAGTTACTTTGTTTCTCTATCAAAATTCTAGGATCACTTTCTCAATATCTTTTAAAAGGACTGCTAAGATTTTATTTAGTATCCCACTGAATCTTTTGATCAGTCTGGGGAGGACTGAAATCTTAAGAGCATTGAGTATTCTAATCCATGAGCCTGTGTTTCTCTGTTTATTTTGGTCTTTTCTGATTTCTCACTGGCATTTTATAGTTTTCCGTGTAGTGGTCTTGTACTTTTGTTGTTGTTGTTGTTAAATTTAGTCTTGAACATTTTGCTTTTTATGCTGTTATCAATGACATTTTGAAATTTTTCTAGTTGTGGCCACTGTGCAGAAATAGAACTGATCCTAGGGAAATGATCTTCTATCCTGTTATCTGACGTTTCATATTTGTTTCTTCCTTCCTTGTGTGTGTGTGTTTATGTTTCTTTTTAGATTCACAAGATTTTCTATGTCTTCATATATGGTTTAACCTCTCCCACTCCGATTTTTATTGCATTTGTTTCTTTTTCTTGTGTTACTGCCCTGGTAGAGGCTCCAGGAATGCTGTAAAGAAGTGTAGAGAGCAGACATGAGTGCGTACCAAATCGCATCAGTCGTGTCCGACTCTGCGACCCCATGGATTGTAGCCCGCCGGGGTCCTCTGTCCATGGGATTCTCGAGGCAAGAATACTGGAGTGGGTTGTCATCCCCTCCCCTAGAGGGTCTTCCTGACCCATTGATCAAATCCGTATCTCTTATGTCTCCTGCATATGAGAGCAGACATATTTGTCGTATTTAATATTTCTCCATTATGTGTGATGCTAATTGTATGTTCTTTATCAGATTGAAGAGTTTGCATTTATTTCTTGTTCACTGAGAATTCTGTTATAAGCAACTATTAGTGTAAACTTGATAGTCTTCTTACTCTAGTCTGTGTATTGAAGGGAATTTACCTTACTGGAAAAAGGACCGGTGCTGGCAATCTGATTCCAAGTCCTAACCAAGAAAAATGGCCAAGGATGAGTTGCTTATTTCCTGTGAGTTAGTTTCCTCATCCGTAACTAGAAAATAGATGCGGAGACCTTACAAAGATGCTGACACATAGTGGGCACTCCATAAGTGTTAGCTGTTCTTTTACTAGCATGGCATTTATGGGGAAAACGGGGTTTATGTTCTTGCATCTTAAAAAAAGCAGAAACATGTAAATTATCATATGTGAAATCAATCGCCAGCCCAGGTTTGATGCTTGATACAGGGTGCTCAGGGCTGGTGCACTGGGATGAAGGTGCACCAGGATGACGCAGAGAGAGGGAATCGGGAGGGAGGTGGGAGGAAGGTTCTGGAAGCGGAACACATGTATACCCATGGCAGATTCATGTCAATGTATGGCAAAACCAACACGATAATGTAAAGAAAATAAATAAATAAATATAAATAAAATAAAATAATAAAAGTAAAAAAAAAAAAAAGCACTCATCTTGAACACTGAGAACAGCAGCCTTATTAACCACGGTCAGTTTTCGAGATACAACCACCAGTTTCTGGGCTGATCTTGGTAGACTTTTCTGGATACTCAGAATGGCTGTACTTTCCCCCATTCTGCTTCTCTAGTTTTAGAAGTTGAGGTAGATCTCTGTGACCCCAGAAGAATTACCTGCAAACTGGCATTAAGACGCAGTCTTTTATATTTGCTCTGTGGCTTGGAAAACGGGTGCATGGTCTGCTTTATTCCGCCGGCTCCGAAGGTTCAGGTATTAACATAAATACAGCCCATTAACACTTGTTCCTCTCTGTCAGGACATAAATTAAGTCTGCAGGTGTTCCATGAAGCTGTACCCTTGGTACTAATTAAGGCTTGATAATTAGGTTTGTTAAATTCAGGACTTTAAGCTTGTATACCCTCTCTGGGTTACCAAAACGGAGCGGTGCAACATACAAACCTTCTCCCCAACCCAACCCCGCTTTTTTTTTTCTTCTTCCTGCAGAGCGCTTTGCTGTTCTTTATTTTATTCCTTTATTATTATTATTAATGAAGAGCAAATCACTGACAAGCCCTTCATCCTTTTGCCAGTACTGGGTATGAACCTTGAAGGAGATCTGCACCCTCGTTTAGGACGGGATTAAAGCCTTCTCTTATGCTGTTTTATGTCAGCACATATGCTGCAGTGGAAAGTTTCTAGCCTGGCTTCCTCATGCACAGTACATGTCCACGTCTCTGCCTTCAACCCAAATGAACTGTCACTCAAGATTGCCTTCTGTTATCATTAAAAACTGTACATGAAGTCTGCTCAGCGCCCAAGTAATCTGTAGTTGTAATTTTTTCCTTAAAGCATGAGACATTTTGTTAATAGAGAAGCACTATTTTAAAATGAAGAGAGCCTCTCTAGCTCTCCCCCCTCAAAAAAAACCCACCATAGTCTATATTTCCACTGGTTTTCTGAGCAGAGATCCTTATTTGTAGGACAAGGAGGGTATTTGGGGGCTGTCAGGTTATTTGTATCCAATAGGCAAACCACAAAATCATCTAATCAGAATAGATTTTCCTTCCAGTTCATCTTTCCTCTTCAGTTGCTTTATAAATCTATTACTCATCAGATCCGATGTTTGGTGAATGCCATTTTTCATTTTGAATAAATGGAATCATAAAAACAACTCTATTAGTGCTGCTTTCAATAATATTCATGGCGATCATGCTCACTTAATAGCCTCTCTCCTTTCATTTGAGGGATATTAAGTAAGATTATACTTTTAATCAGAAGCATTTTTTCCTAAAAGAAAGGTTTATACCTTAGGAGACTTCCATAATACAGTTCATTTCATGTTTTCCTCAGCATTCAGTTCTTAAGATGACCAGTGGTTAATCCCACCAGTAGAGAGTACCAGGTTTTACCAGCATTCCTATTCTGCAGTTTCAAAGAATGCAATCTATAAAATGGGCCACCTCTCTCCTGACTCACGTTCTCTGTTAGAGCCACTGGAAGTTCCCATTTTCTCCTTCAAGGAAGGGACTCACAGCCCAGTTTCAAGGTTCAAAGTGCAAAACTCACCTCCCTTCCCCTGAGTGCAGCAGGCAAGGAAGGAGATACAGAGATGAACCAGGAACTCAGAAAGAAATGGATTAGCAATGACATCAAGGCTCGCCTCTGTTGTCTTTTTTCCTTTATAAAAACACTTCAGTGGAGTAGAGTTGATTTACAGTGCTGTGTAAGTTTCTGCTGTACAGCACAGGGGATCAGTTTGCATATGCATGCATCCACTCTGTTTTAGATTCCTTTCCCATATAGGCCGTTTCAGAGGACTGCGGAGTTCCTTGTGCTCTACAGTCGGTCCTTACTCGCTACCTGTTTTATATATAGTAGTGTGTCTGTCTGTCAGTCCCAGTCTCCCAGGTCCTCTCTCCCCGCACCTTTCCACCCTGGAAAGGTGGAAATTTTTGTTTCCTACACTAGTGACTTTATTTCTGTTTTGTAAACAAGTTCATCAGTACCAGTTTTTTTAGATTCCACATATAAGTGATATTGTGTGATACTTACCTTCCTCTGTCTGACTTACTGTAATTTAAAAGGACAGACTATTATTTAGTGGAAGTTTCAGAGTATCCAGGAAGGAATAGAATATCTTTAGAGAGCCCCAATCTGATCAGAATGGGGCATTTTCTTTTCCCCTTTCCTCTTTCCATCCTGCCCTTCATTATTTATCTCCTGGTTTCCCTTTCTCTCTTCTTGCCATCTGCCACTCATTTTGGGGGAGACAAAGCAGAAACAGTAAAAACCCTCTGGTGTTCAGCTAAATGTTTGTGCATGCTCGGGACTGACTGGCCATTCCTACATCTAAATCCTACAAGAAACGGCAGAAATGTTTCTCTCCTTGAATATCAGACAGGCCAGCCGCGTTCCAGCTGTGCTGGGAGCAGTCGCATGAAGTCGTCCGTGCCCACCACTCAGCCTTGTACCTTCGCCACGAAACCCCACCAGACCCCTGCGTGTCTTCCCAGGATCTGCCTCTCCACCACATAACTGATGTCACAGGGAGGGAAGGTGCCCCGAGAAATATTATTCACCGAGGAAAGAGTCCCCGCTGATTAATGACCTCACGGACGAGGGGGTGGTGACTCCTCCCTTCCCATGGGAAGCCCCTCGTTTCCCACAGCACCACGCAGGGCTGCGGGCCCCGAGGTGGGCGCTGAGCTGGGCTCGAGGCGTTTCCAAACACCAGGCAGCTCGTTAGACTGCCGGGCATCAGGTTGGCCCCCGGGCATGCTTGCACCAGGGACCCCGGCCAGAGCTACACACCAGCAGAAAACCTGACCCCAGCTTCCAAATTGGCCACCCGCATTCCACGGCTCAGCCCTCATCAAGCCGGGGCCCTGCGGGGCTGCAGAAGCAGAGTCGCTCAGTATTTCCTGCTCAGTGAGAAAGGCCAGCTCTCGTCTTAGCGGGAATCCACTTTCCCACCCACTGCCTTCTAAGAATGAAAGCAAGTCTGTTGTTCCTTTTTCTTTTTTCCCCTTTCCAGTCTCAGCCTTGCATGGTTTTATTTTTTTTTTTTTCCCCTTCATCTAAATTTAGCTCCCCAACTGAAGCATAAGGGGAAAGTGAGTGGGGACTGGAGAATTCCACCCAGGGCCTTGTGAATCAGACATCCCTGCTTGGGTCGGGGCTCACGATTCCTGGGTCTGCTCTTTGGGACCCAGCCAGAGGCTTCTTGCTCCAGGCAGACCGCTTCTTCAGGCTGGGTTCCCTCATTCCTCACATGAAGGCACTAGAATAGGTCTCCTGTGAGTTTCTTTCTTGCTCAGCCTGCCTGAGAGTCCAGGGCATTAGGCATCAGTCATCCGGGGTGTTCACTGCTCATTCAACAAATGCTCATTGAGGACATCCTGCATCCCAGGAGAGACAGGTGCTGGGGAGCCCAAGGTGAAGAAGGTGAAAAGCCAAAGCAGAGAAATTGCAAGCATGGAGCCACACAGAGCAGGGATCTTTCAGCCTGGCTGGTGATCCAGAGTGAGATGCCTGCAATGATAACCAAGATGGGAGGGAAGGGCCGAACACCAGTCCTAACCAGAGCCCTCAGCCCTTCCCGTAGGCGCCCACACACCTAGGTGGGCTGTCTAACCTGTCGTGTTAGCCTGTGATGAATGAGCAACAAAAAGAAGACGAAGAAAAAAATCAGTAGTGACCAACACAAATATATTTTTTTTCCCAAATATTGAAGGTGTTGTCTTTTATAGCAGACAGTTCCAGAAGCATTAAGTCTATAGAACATCAGCCTGTGAGCAGAGGCCGATCAGTTTTGCCTAGGTTGCTTCTCTGGCTCTGTTGAAGTTTGCTGAGAGGAGATTGGGCTTGGTGCCTTCTGTCTCTGCCTCTCCTTCAGCCCCAGCCAGAATGCTGGAGTGGGTAGCCTTATTCCTTCTCCAGGGGATCTTCCCAACCCAGGGATTGAACCCCAGTCTTGGCATTGCAGGCAGATTCTCTACCAGCTGAGTCACCAGGGAAGCCGTCAGCCCTGGCCGAGGGAGGCAATACTGTGGACCTCACTGGTTTGTCTGAAGATTCTCACAGATACTAATGTGTAGAAGGGGCTTCAACCTACCACCTGGCCAGTAATTACTCTAACGATTCCTTAGCCAGTCAGTATCTCTTACTGTTATTTGATGCCAGCACCGATTCAGCCAATATAGCACCTGTGTATTCTATGGTGCCGAGAACTCAGTCTAACCCGAGTATAGAAGCCAAGTTAAAACTAGTTCATTCCTCTGCCTCCTCATTTATCATTCACTTTTCAGAGCTTACTTTCTTTCCTTTTTTTTTAAATAAACTTTCATTTCCTTTCTTTGTTTTGTTTTTGATGTTTAACTGTGCTGGGTCTTCTTTGCTGCACGCTGGTTTTCTCTAGCAGCAGCGAGCTGGGACTACTCTTCATGGTGATGCCCGAGTACCTTCTCACTGCAGTGGCTTCTCTTACTGTGGAGCATGGGCTCAGTAGTTGGGATGCATAGGCTTAGTCACCCTGAGGCATGTGGAGTCTTCCTGGACTGGGGATTGAACCTGTGTCCTCTGCATTGGCAGGCAGATTCTTAACCACTGGGTGACCAGAGAAGTCCCAGGGCTTATGGTCTGTAACTATAAGACCAGCTTGCTAGTAACATGGATGCTAAGGGTTGTGGATAATCATAACAATGGGAATAATAAAAATCATACAGGCAGACCTTGGAGATATTGTGGATTTGGTTTCAAGACCACCAAATATTCACAATAAGGTGAATATTGCAGTCAAGCAAGTCACATGAACTTTTTTGGGTTCCCAGTGCATATAAAAGCTACCTCTACCTATACTGTAGTCTATTAAGTGTACAGTAACAGTTTTGCATCTAGAAAAACAATTAAACTTTTAAAAACAGCATTAATTTAAAAGTAACGCTGTTGGGGAAATGAGGTAGAGACTCTATGGACGCAGGGTGGCTGCAAACCTTCAGTCTGTTTTTAAAAAAAAAGCACGTCGCATCCGAGGAGCGCAGTGAAACACAGCTCATGGGAACCAGGCCTGCCTGTCATCGTGATAGCATCTCCCGGGTGGTGGTGCGGGCACTCGGTGCCGACGAATGTTCCGTTCCTTTCTCAGAACCCTTGGGAACAATCGTTGCACACATGGGAGGATCTGAAGGGTCAGAGCAGTTGAGTCGTTTTCTCCAAGAGACATGGTTAGTGAGCAGAGCTTCCCTGGGTCTGGGAAAGAGTAAAGCCCTGTCTGCTGGAAACATCACATCCACACCACCTGTATCCTTTGATCAATGTGATCTCTTTCCGAAAAGTAGGGGACAGTCACCTACAGAGGCAGGTAGGGAAAACCTTTCTGTAAATAACTGCCAGTCAGCCAGCAGCAGATGCAGAGTCAAGCTATCGTTATGACTTCTCTTGAAAGCAGAAGCTGCCAATTATAGAAGCTTGTGATGTAGTCCCTTAAATGACCTTGTCCATGTCCTCTTTGAGTATAGCAGGCACTTTCAAGGTAAACTCCTCCCTGCTAGGCTCAGCCTGCCCTGGAGGTGTGACCCTAAAACAGATCATCCAGACTGGGACCTTTGAGAGAGAGGAAGGGTAGTTCCAATGGGATGAGGGGTATAAACAAGGACATCTGGTCAACCTAGCTGTAACCCATTGTACTTACGACTTTCTAAAAATCTGAGGTCTTCATGCCTGGCTTTTCTGTCAGTCTTTGGTTCTATGATGCTGAATCCTTCTGAGTTTAGTGGGAGGAGGGAAATAACCATCTTTCTGTCCTTAAAAATCACTTGCCATTTTTGATATCACCTCCCTTTCTTACTTGGTGATCCCATTGGTTGTCTGCATATATATATATATATATATATATATATATATATATATATATATATATGGGCTTCCTTTGTGGCTCAAATGGTAAAGAATTTCCCTGCAATGTGGCAGACGTAGGTTCAATTCCTGGGTCAGGAAAACCCCCTGGAGAAGGGAATGGCACCCCACTCCAGTATTCTTGCCTAGAAAATCCCATGGACAGAGGAGCCTGGTGGGCCACAGTCCATGGGGCTGCAAAGAGTTGGCCATAACTGAGCAACTACACACTATATATATATATATATATATATATATATATATACTTTTTTCGCCCCATTCTCCCCTGCTTCTCTACAGAGCACTTCATCTTAAGAGTGTCATTACAGCTTCTTAAAACATTTCATCAGTTTTCTTTGTTTGTTTTTAACTGAAAGTGTGAATCTCTGAGACATGTATTTTGGAGGTCGATTTAACAGCCTTGTGCAGTGAAGCGTTTCAAGGCTTATGACTGATCCTGTATGAGTGGGTGTGCCCTGGACACCCTCTGCCCTGGACGTGAGAATGACAGGAGGCCCCAGGAGAGAAGGACAAACTACGCTAGTCTCAGCTGTATATTAGGTCCAAACATACTGGCTTCCAAATGAAAGAAAATCCAAGATGGGGAAATTCTGCTCTGAAAAAAAAAAAAAAACAATGGTAAATCAAATGATTTGATAGTTCCTGAAAGAGTTATTTCATTAATAAAAGCCTGGACAATGAACTGAAGGAGTGAGTCATCTGAATGCAAGAAGAATAGTGTCCTATTTATAGAAGTCAATTAAAAGAAAAAAAGAACTTCTTAGGAAGATGGGCCAAGGAACTCTCAATTTCAAATGTTAGTTGTGTAGGAGAGGGAAAAGTTTTTTTTTTCAGTTCTCTCCAGGTCCCTATTGAATTGATGCTTCTGAACTGTGGTGCTGGAGAAGACTCTTGAGGGTCCCTTGGACTGAAAGGAGATCCAACCAGTCCATCCTAAAGGAGATCAGTCCTGAATATTCATTGGAAGGACTGATGCTGAAGCTGAAACTCCAGTACTTTGGCCACCTGATGTGAAGAGCTGACTCATTGGAAATAACCCCAATACTGGGAAAGATTGAGGGCAGGAGAAGAAGTGGGCAACAGAGGATGAGAGAGTTCGATAGCATCACCAACTCAATGGACATGAGTTTGCACAAACTCCGGGACATGGTGAAGGACAGGGAAGCCTGGTGTGCTGCATCCCTGGGAATCGCAGAGTGGGACACGACTAAGGGACTGAACAACTTAGGGTCCCTGACTGGGTTTGCAAATTAAACTGACAAAGACAGATTAACAAGAAAAAAGCATAAGATTTATTTAATGTAAGTTTTACAAGACATAGGAGCATTCTGAGGAAGTTTTATGCTGGGTTTGATGAAGAGTAGAGTGTCAGTCATGGAAGAATCTGATACATTAAAAAATATGGAGTGTAGTAACCTGGGGAAAAAACTTAGCAGGACCAGTTGATATGAGTTCCTTTGTCTTCAGAGATAGGATGCATCTTTCCTTGGGGTGTGGGGAGGGATCCTCTCACAGGAGGGATCTATGACCTATTTCTGGAAAAAACGGAGGGAGAATGTCAGAGTAGCCTCAGTATTCAGTATGCCAAGGTGCCTACTTTGGGGTAGTGTGTCCTGAATTCCCATCAGTTGTATCAGACATATTTCCCCAAATTGCCCAAGTCTGACTGAGCTCCCCCAGGGGTAGAACCTCCAGCCCCCAACCTCAGCCATCCCAAACTTCTCTTGTCATTAATTAACCAATGGATCGAAGATCCAGAAAGGACAAATAGCTTTGTGTTAGAGACTTAGTGACTCAGTAAATGCTTCTAGGATGGATGAGTGGATGGATGTGTGAGTGGACGGATGGAGAGATGAGTGGATGGATGGGTGAGTGGACG
>ML663568.1:16959176-17199374 GCA_007570785.1 Antilocapra americana | reverse complement strand
ATGAATGAGTGACCTAGGTTATAGCATTTCTGTCTCCTTGGTTTCAACCCTTGGATAAACTCAGGGGAGAACTTAACTCCTATAACTCACATAACTCCTATAAACCCAGGCTTCCTTGGTGAAGCCCCAGCCATCCAAGGACAGCCAGGATGACAGTTTGGTGAATTGTCTCCCTGTGCCTTTTGGAAACAGAGGTGTTTTGTCTTCACCAGGAAGGAGTAGAAGGAACAGCAGAATTTAGCTTCAGAGGAAAGCCTCTTGGCCTGAAATGAGAGCACTTTGTTTCTGGGCAAAGCCAGCCCAGCAGGAAGGGCTCTGTGATATGTAAATATAGCCTGGTTAGGATTTCTTCTCCTTCCCCTGCTTTCCCAGCTGGAATCTTCTCCCCAGGAAGGGCGTCCCCACCCCCAATACCCCATCCGGGAGCCTTCAGTGGTCCCCTGCAAAACCAGCCCCAGTTGCAATATGCAGTGGTCCCTGGGCATTCACAGCAGGGACCGTTCTGGGATTCCCCTGGGACGCCTAACCCCATGGAGACTCAGTTCCCTTACACGCCATCAGGTAGGACCATTCTCCCTCCATATGCAGGAGTTTCACAGGTGCACAAAGAAGCTGCTGCAGATGGCGATGAGTGCTGTGTCGAAAACAAGAAGTGGGTATGTTCACAGAGCGAGGGCTGGAATCCAGAAGGCATCTCCGACCTTTGACCGGGGCTGCGGACAATGTGGAGTCAAGACTCAGAAAGACAGGAGAAGGCCACTCCCGGAAGGAAGGGAACCGCCAGAGGCCAGCGGTGGGCCAGGGCTGGCAGGTTTGCCAGCTGTTGGGAGCTTCGATCAGTCAGGAGCTCAGTGAATTGCTGAGGCAGGAAAAGAGGCTGAGAGCGGCTCAGGCACAGCTCTGTGTCTGGAGAGGGGTCTGGAGTCTACGCCAAGTGTCCGGTTATTTGAGTGAAACCTCAACATACTCACACTATGGCATCAGTAGGTCCTGACAGTAGACAGTAGCTCTGTAATTGCCCTTAAGCGCAAGCTACTGCCAAGGCCAGGTGTGAGCATTGCCCTAGCCATGTCCGAGCCATCAGCAGCCTCTGTGTCCCTCTATCCCACGGTCGTGTGACCCCAAATGAGAGATGGGCCCATGGACAAATCAAGATGCCTGGGGGTTTGACGCGGGAATGGAAAACCCAGATCCCCTTTGCTAAAGGTGGCCTTCTAGTCTGGTATGTTCTCTGCTGCGCTGTTAAGATTGTTATTAAACTTTATGGACCATAAAGCCCACGGAAACAAGGAGAGTGAACATCCATGCTATTACAAGAGTGTCAAAGTAGGGGCCGTATTTCATGGCCTGAGAAGCACCTGTACTTGGCCTCTGCGAGTCCCCGGAGTGCCTCCTGGCTGGTTTTAACCCTCAGTCTCTCTTGTGCCTCTGGGCAGAAACCCACCGTTTGGTGCAGGAGGCTTTCTAGAAATGATTCTCATCTTAGTTGCCGGATCCCTTTCAGAGATCTAGGCGCAAGGTCCAATTCCTGAAAGGGTGTGCGCTTGGCATCCGTTAGCCTCTGTGCCCATCCTGCCAATGTATTTCTCACTAGGAGCACGTGGGTCACTGTCCAAACAGAAACGTATGGGCCCTGTTTGAAAGGAAGCATGTGGGTTGTTGGTGCATCAGCTCGATCCTAATGCAGAGAGTCAGACAAACGGGGTGCTCTCGTCTCAGGCCAGCAACCATCCTTAGCTCTGGTACTGTGGGCCAGTTTTGTTTTTGTTTTTGCTGTCTCTGAACCTCAGTTTTCTCATCTGTAATGTGGCGATGGTACCCCACGTTGTCTTTGTGCGTGCTTAGTCACTCAATCGTGTCTGACTGTTCGCAACCCCATGGACTGTGGCCCCCCAGGCTCCTCTGTTCATGGGATTCTCCAGGCAAGAAGACTGCAGTGGGTTGCCACACCCTTCTCCAGGGGATCTTCCCCACCCAGAGATATAACCCAGGTCTCCTGCATTGCAGGCGGATTCTTTACCATCTGAGCCACTGGGGAAGCCCGAGCTGCTTCTGCTGTTAGCAGTGATGAGGAATGTGTGATGACCTGAAGCCGCACTGTGGGCCAGGCTCTGCGCTGTGCATTTTATATGTGGTGTTTCATCAAATCTTTACAAACATGCTAGGAGGAGTTGCACTTTTTTGCATTTTGTAAATGGCGAGTCTAAAGCTCAGAGAACTCGCTTAGGGACCCGCAGTAGATGGTGAATCGAGGGGTTTTCTTCAGTACTTTCTCCTAAAGCCACTTGCTGGAACTCCCTCAGTTTCGTTGCCTGTGATCAGAAAATGCCAGGTTCCTCCCTCTCCCTCGGTGCCTTGTCAGAGACAATAAGCAACAGGATTATGTCCCCAGCACTGTATTTTAGTGTGGCAACCCAGGAAAAAACACCTGGCAGAATTTCATTTTATTTTCTTATCATTTTATGCTCCTTTTAATTTTCATTTCAGTTCCCCTCCGCAAAAGGCAGTCCCTTCAGCTCTCATAAAACTTTATGGTTTTACTTGTGATTAGGCAATGGCAAAATTGATGCCCTGAAAACCAAGTTCTAGTCAAGTTATGTAATTAGCCAGTAGCAGAGGCTGAGACTAGGAGACGCATGACGCTGTCCCCGAAGAGGTCAGACGTATTATCATCGGTCAGATGTCCTGTCTTTAAAACACCATCAGCTCGGAAAACACTATCCATTAACAAGACATCAGAGCCACGAGAAACCCCAGAAGGTCGAAGGGTCCATGAGAAAACTCAACATCCCAGAAGAACGATTAGCCTTCCAGCTCCAGGACTGTCTGAGGGGACCACAGGTCTGAATGCTTCTTGGCTTTAGTGACTTAACCCATTGGATTTCAGCCCGAGATTTTGCTTCCCCAACCCAACTGCCCTCGTTACATCCTCCCAGAATAGATTTTGATTTCGATTGTGTAATTGCCGTCACCTAGACAGTGTAAGCTGGCCTGAGACTCTGAACTTGGAGGGAGAGAGAGCTTGCTTGTGACTCTGCTTTCTGCCTCCTGCAGACGGAGGTCCTGAGCATCACCTAGCCATTGCCTGCATCCTGGCACACAGCTGGACTTCCGTTCCCAACCTCTCTGGTGTTTCGCTGTGGCCACATGACTGTGCTCTGGCCAGTGGACTATTGGTGGAAGTGGTGTTGGCCCTTCTAGGTCTGACCCAATCAAACTCGCCACGTGCAGCCATGCAGTGCCCGTTCCCCACTGCAGGTTTGGAAGCCACACTTCCAGGATGGTAGGGGCCACGAGATGAAAAGAGCCAGAGGCCCCGAGTCACTGGATAAAGCCTGGTCACCCCACTGATCAAGAATACTCAGTCTGGACTCTATGTGAGCAAGAATTTTCTCTTTTTCTGTCACATCATAGCAACCACCGTGACCTTAACTGATGGGTGTGTTCATGTGGCTACCTTTTTTTTTTTCTTTTGAGATTAATTTATTTTTTAATTGAAGGATAATTGCTTTTCAGAATTGTCTTGGTTTCTGCAAACATCAACATGAATCAGCCATAGGCATACGTATGTCACCTCCCTCTTGAACCTCCCTCCCACCCCCACCCCTTCCCACCTCTCTAGAAATGCTGCTGCTTTTCCACCAGGAGTAATGGTCCCAAGTCACTGACACGGCTGGTCAGCCTGAGAAGCTTGAGAGATGGAGGTCTGCCAACTGCCTTTGGAAACGGACTCACTCCCTTATCATGTACGGGCGGTGAGAGTTCCCTTTGCAGGACGTTTCCGTTACTGAGCAGAGAATTTGGTCACCTCGTCTTTGTCCTGGCTGGCTGAATCCCATGAGAACACAATGTTTTATATCTGCAATGCCAGTGATCCTTTTTGCAGGAGCCTGGGAGATTTTTTCCATCTAAATGGCTTGTTACTCTGCAGGGCAATCGTAGATGTAAATCGACTTAATATGGCTTGACTGCTCGTGATGACTCTGTCTCTCTGATGGTGCCAGCCAGAAGTGCCGCTCAGAAGGGCGTGGACAAACACTCCTCTGCACCAGACATCCTCAGGGACCTGGGCATTTCCGATTTAAAAAAAAAGGAAAATATTGCTTCATGATATAGCTGGTTCCTATTAGCAGAATAACAGGTGATGAAGCAAAATCATTAGACGCTCAGAAGACAAGGTGTTTGCCCACCATTTGGCGAAAGTGCTCGTCCGTGTCTTCCCCTCACCAAAAGAGTTCTCTATGGAATTTCTTTATGAACTCACATCCCATTGTCTGCCTTGATTAAATGTTTGCTTATTGGAATAACTTTGAAAGGGAAGTTGCTCTGGTTCACGCAAGCATATACAGGCTCCCAAATCACCTACTTCCGACTTTTAATCTCTGTCACCCCAGCTTTCTAACAAGATGAACAGTCCAGGAAGACAAAAGGAGGAATTCTGAATTTTAATTTGCTGTTCCTTCACACACACAAAAATACCCTAAGCTCAATCAATGCCCAGAAATGAAGGCCAACAGATAATGATTAGGGGTGGGCAGGAGCGCGGATTTCCCACCCATTGTTTCAAACTCTAATTAGGAAAAGGGAATTCGGGAGCATTGTCTTCTCCCAGCTCTGGACACGACTTTATCATTGTGTTTACAGGGGTAATCCGATTCCCAGCAGGGGGTCCTCACACAGGACTCACCGTCCCATCTTGATGAAACAATACCCTAAGCGGAATCCCAAACACGCTAAGACCCTGCGCTGCTGGTGTGGAGGAAGCCACACATTAGCAAACAAGTTTGCAGGCCAGGAAGTTTTAATCAGTTCATTCTCCTCCAGGAGGGATGATGGATGGGGGCCCGTCGCAGAGGGGTTTCCTTTAGGTAAAGCAGTAGTGCCATGCTCTGGAGAGCCTCGCTCGACAGCAGAAAGCCATGATTAATCCCCCAGAAGTCAGACATGGGAAGACTGGCAAGATGAGATTATTTGCTGAGTATAATTAGCCACAATCATCATTGAAAAGAATTTGGCGAAGCGGGTATGGGATTCTACTCTTAAAGGAAAAATGCTCTGTAAAGAAGGATTATGAGTAGGGTAACCTTATACTTTACTGTTTCATCCGTCTTGGATATTTTTTAAAGTGAAAAGAGCTATGCTAATAATAATTATTCAGGAAGAGAGACATAAATTAGGATTATCTGAAACCAGTAGGGATGAATGATCACTTTGTCTATTAATTTTGTAACCCAGTCACAAAACCTGCAGAACCAAAGCGATCATATCTGGGATTGACTCTGAGCTAAATATCTGATAGATTCTGGGAAAGATTGTCAAATTATAACAACTCAGAGTCAAGAAAATCATTCCCCTCTTTTCCCTGTATGAAGTTACCATAGACACTTTCTACTGCAAATGAAAGAAAACGTCACCCAACTGGAAAATATAGCTGTAACAAGGAGATCAGGTAATGCGTGATCCAGGGGTTGAATGATCAGCACCTGGTTTCCATCTTTTTTACCCTTAGTTATATTTCCTCCACATTGGTACCATTTTCTGACGGGCTCGTGTCTTGGACATCATGACAAGTACCAACAGCTCTCAGCCCTATCTTCCTAGGTTCAACACGGTGGGGAAAGACTGGAATTTCTCCTTTTGGGGATTCATTCTGACTCAGTTTGGACCACACGCTCATCCTGAACTAGTATCTGTGGTGAGTGAGAGATCCTGGAGTTTGGCAGGGCTTACGTGGTAGGATTCATCCCAGTGCGTGTACTGCAGAACATCGAGAGTTCATGGACTAAGAGTTCGGGAGGCTCTGGTTTCCTAAAAACAGATCCAAGAATCATTCCCAGGATAGGTGGCGGTGGTCTCGTGGTGGACTGAACTCAGCACCCACCCTCTGGGTGCTTCCTGACATGTGAAATTCTGTGGCTGAGTCCGTCAGTGGGAGCCACAGGTGTGCGTTAATTCATCGAGGCGCGTCTGGTCAGATTCCCCACCTCATCCTACACCTCAACTCATTCTTTTCTTAAACTCAGGACTTTCTGGAGACAATAGAGCCATCAGTTGGGAATTTTCTCCATGCTCTCAATCACTACTGCCACCATCTGGAAACACATCTTCATTCCCCGGCTACAGAAGCCCGTGTCCTTCAACTTAACCACTCATCACACTTACAGCTGATATTTAATGTCTATTTCCTACATGACTAGCTACAAATGGGTAGCGACTATATCTCTTCTACTCCCCCAGAACCTCTACCATACCTCATAGAAGAAATAGTAATGAACATGTACTTTTTTTTTTTGCCGTTTGTGTAGTTTAATGAACATGTAACATGTCACAGTTCTGCAGGGACCAATTCCTTTTTTTTTTAAATTCATGCCCTGTTTATTTTATTATTATTATTTTTTGTTGGAGTATAGTTGATTTATAATGCTACGTTAGTTTCAGGTGTACAGTACAATGATTCAGTTCTATATCTATCTATCTATCTATCTGTCTATATATATATATATCTCTCACATTCTTTTCCTTTATGGTTTATTACAATATATTGAATATAGTTCCCTGTGCTATATGGTAGGCCCTTGTTTATCTGTTTTATACAAAGTAGTGGGTATCTGTTAATCCCAAATTCCTGATTTACCCTCCTCCCCCTTTCCCCTTTGGTAAGCATAAGTTTGCTTCTATGTCTGTAAGTCTGTTTCTGTTTTATAAATAAGTTCATTTGTATCATATTTTAGATTCCACATTTAAGTGATATAATATGCAATTTTTCTTTGTCTGGCTGACTGCCCTTAAATATGATGATCTCTAGGCCCATCCATGTTGCTGCAAATGACATTATTCCATCCTTTTTTATGGCTGAGTAGTACTCCATTGTATATAGGTGTATGTGTGTGTGTGCGCGTGCGTATGTGTGTGTGCGCGTGCGTATGTGTGTGTGTGTGTGTGTATATATATATGTATATTCTTTATCCATTCATCTCTGGTCAGGAACTAATCCCACATGCCATGTGGTTAAAAATAAAAGAGTGAGTTTTACATGCTCTAGATCCATCAAGAGCTGACTCTGCCCCTCAGCTGCTCTGGCAGAGCCCTTCTGCAGGACTCGTTGGACAGGAGAGAATGCAACCAGGTGAGTTCTCAAAGCTTTTTCCTGGGAGTGACACCCGTCCTCTCGGCCCTGTGTCACTGGCCAAAGGAGGCGGCCCGGTCACTTGTTGGAAGGGCTGCACTCTTGTGGGAGTGGACAGTAAATAACTGCACAGCAGCGCTGTCTCCCCCGGATGTGAATGTGACGCATCTTCCTGCGTTGCTGCCCCAAACCCTAAGGTCATAACCACCAATAGTCCTTTGAACTTGTGGTTCTCACCTCTCTCAGAAGCTTGGATGATCTGCTCTCTGCACCCCCACGCCAGCCCTCAGAGTTCCCATCGCCATCTCCCTTGCCTCTGTAAAATGTCAACCCAGACTGAAAATGCCCCCAGTTTTACTCTGCATAAGAAGAATACCCAGGTGAAAGGTTTGTCCCAACTCATTCTCATCTCTGAAACCCTCCTTTGTCTTTTCAGAGAAAGTCAAGAGACACAGAGAAAGTGTGACCTACTTTTTATTATCAGCACCATTTCATCTGCAAAAAAAAAAAAAAGAATGACTTTTCTCTTCTTATTACTTTGAGCATGAAAATAAAATGTTTTCCAAAAGACCTGGCTTTGGCTGTCGCAAGGCAGGCCAGGGACTTGTTCCGAACTCCGATGAACTCCACTAGCCAAGGCGTCCCATTTTCTTTAAAACCATAATTGACTTCCAAGCTGCTCACTCTGTCCGTGGACAATATGAGGTCCTTTTCTCCAAATATCAGTGGCAAGGTAGGACAAAGCCAGCTCCCAGACTAGCTGTTTGCTTGATATTACTTTGCCAGTCCAATATAGGTCACATTTCCAACCAGATTTTATACTTATCTCTACATTACACCTTGTAGCAAGAGGGGAAGAAAAGAGCTTCTTGACATGTTTTTGAAGAATGGCGCTCTTTAAAAAAACATAAGGGAAATTTTTTTTCAAACACTTTATAATGAGGGTATTCAAGTCTGCAGGCAAAACAGAGCTGTTTGAAAAGACATTAGCCTCAAAACCGTACTGTGCAAGAATAGAGCCAGGTCTGTGAGGATGCCGCGTTTGTTTTGCCATTACTTCTCACTGACTCAAATCGCGGGCCGAGCAAAGTTCGAACTGACATGATTTCTGCACCGGCCGACGGAGCCCAGATGAGTTCACCTGCCATGGGAGACGCAAGAAACTCAGGAGAGTAAATATAATCCTGCAGCATTTAAATCCCCAAACCAAAGGAACAGGAGCGCATCCTATCTTAGCCTTGAAAAAGAAGTTGACATTTTCAGAGAGCTTTCACAGTCCTGAGCTTCACCGAGGCAGCTTCATTGTCCTTCCCTCATGAGAGTCGGGGTGCTGCAAGCCGGAAGACTGCCCCCAGGGAGGCCCGCCCCAGCCTCGGGCTCTGAGCCTGCACGGCACTCTGTCCTGTAGGCAGGAGTGTGGTCCATCCCTCATTCACAAGGCTCTGATCTCCGCCCCCAGGTCAGCTGATGCCACGGGGCACACTGTCCCCATCCTGCCCTGTGGTCTGTCTGGAGTGGTCCCTCACCACCCTAAGGCTGTGAGGGTGTGACCAGTCCTTGCCCTCAGTCCTGTTCTGCAGACTGCTCAGTATGTCCCAAGCCCCCCAGATCAGAAAAGACACTCACATCAAGAACTCATTCTATGTGCGTTGACTGCCTTTTGTGGATCTGGAACGGCTCTTCTGGGCCTTGGGGGTCCAACCTTCCCACTTACAGAGGAGGAAACGGAGACTCACAGGTTGGATCTGTAGTCCCTGAAGCTGATGAGCAGCTCCTGGATCCTCAAGAGCGGTCTTGGCACCATCGCTAAGCAATAAGAACCTATTAAATCATACTAAAAGCAAGAACTTAAAATGAAGGTCTTATTTGGCTAGAAATAATGGCTTCCTGGGTGGCTCAGATGGTAAAGAATCTGCAGTGCATGAGACTGGGGTTTGATCCCCAGGTCCGTAAGGTCCCCTGGAGAAAGGAATGGCAGCCCACTCTAGGATTCTCACCTGGAGAACCCCGTGGACAGAGGAGCCTGGTGGGCTCCATACAGTTCATGGGGTTGCAGAGTCGGAGATGACTGAGTGACTAACCCTTTCATTTTTCACTAAAATCTGTGAGGAAAAAAATATTGCACAGCCACGAGTCACAATTTCACCTTCTTCTCCTTGCTCCCCTTCTCTCCTGCCCGCTCTGGCTGTATGTAGCTTCTCCCCAAGAAAACAGCATCGTCAGCCTCATTTATAGTCCAGGCCATCCCCAAAGTAGAGTATCATTTTCTTCTGCCTGAGTTCTTGATCCATCCTGTTATCGTTTGTACCTACCTCTCTGATAATCTAATCCCTGTTTTATTTATTTTTTTCTTGGGGTGGGATACAGCACATTACCTGTTTTAACAACTCTGAAGATTCTACCTGTATGTATAATGAGATAAACTTTCAATTCACAAAGCATTAGCAGCTTTTATGTCTCACTGTCCGGCGAATCAAGTGGTACATTGCTTTTTCCGATTGGAAAGCATCAGTCATGTGAACTTTGTTCTTCCAGAATAATTAGTTTCTACCTGCTTCGGAAATGTCAGCACAAAGAGGGGGTGCTTAAATGGTGGCCTGGACTGATGGGTAGAAATCAGTCCTCCATGAGTTACTAAGATTAGAAGGAACAGGCTGAACAGCCTCAAGGAAATGATCCGAGAGGTCTCTGAGGTTCCCTGAAGATCTTGTGCCTAATGAAGGGGTCTGACCTGAGGCTAAGGATTCACAGGCATCTTAGAAAGGAGCTTCCTAATGTGGTTAGACCAGTTTTGGAATGCTTTAATATTGGCAGTGATTTCTTGTTTTGTTTTGTTTTTCAGTTGGCTTTGGGGGAGGGGGGCAGGTTGCTTTTAAAAGTTTGTTTACAAAGTGGAACTCGCTGTCGCCATTCCTATGGGGAAATATTTGTTGATAAAATCAGGGTGGTGGCATAATGCAAAGAATCCAACTTTGGTGTCAAAATAGCTCTCTTAGGCCTGCGACAGACTAACTGATGATCCTTGAGTAAACTTTTGCTAAAACTCTCAGCAAACCAGAGTCCTCCTCTATCAAATCCTTCTATGGTTGTCAGCAGATATTGGTAAAATATATGTCATTATCCTTGAGTGTTTAGGAAATATTCATGTGCTTCCCTCGTATCCAACATTTATTGGTCAGTTTCTGTGTGTATGTGTAAACGTTTATGCCTCCAATAAGCTTGTAGGTGGCTGTTCTGTAAGGTTTGCTATATGATATTAATTGTGTAAGTATCGTGTGCCATTCCCAGGTGGCACAATGGTAAAGAATCCACCTGCCCGTGTGGGAGACAGGGGTTCGATCCCTGAGTCAGGAGATCCATGGAGAAGGAAATGGCAACCCACTCCAGTATTGTTGCCTGGGAAATCCCATGGACAGAGGAGCCTGGTGATCCATAGGGCCACAAAGAAGTTGGTCCGTGGGGTCACAAAGAGTCGGACAGGACTGAGTGTTTACGCATTTAATACCTCACAGTACCTTGTGTTCACCTCTTTCCATCACTGTGTTACAATGTGAGTCAATTGTGGTGGCTATGTGTCTGAATATGTCTCTCTCTCAGGAGACTCTAGCATACCCCCGGCTCTCGGTATTTTTATGCTTTTCAAGTGTGTGCGTTGTTCATCTCTGCCTTACTAACACATGTTCGTTGGCTGAGTCTTGTGTGAGGCGTGTGGCCCGAGCTGGCCACTGCTGCCACTGGGTGGCAGCACGCCGGGATTGAGCAAAGGGTGTAAACGCAGAAGTCCTACACCGTCGTCAGCGTGGCATCCGCGCGAGTTACTGTTTGAAAGGAAAGCTCTCCAGCGATACATGTCAGTGAGGCCAGGGATAATAATCGCCCTATTGCTGCAAAGAAATGCCCTTACACTTCTCAAATGTCCTGTTTGAAGTTCCCAGCATCTTAACCGGGAACTCACTGGGACATGTTGCTTTCTGCTTATTTCCATTTGGAAAGCCGTAACCGTGAAACAGAGGGGATAATATTACAAGGAGGGGGAGGCACCTTTGCAATACCTCCATGCTTCACCAAACTGTAAGGACCTCCATTTCTCAGCTAGAACAGCCTGAGAACCTCCGCAAGCTTCCTTAACACTGTTTCTCTCTGAGGGCGCAGGTGCTATTTACATTTGCAGAGCGATGCTTTGTTCCACAGTTAAGCAGGGCTTGCAGGAGGAGAGCCTGGCTGAAGCCCTGGCCCCGAACTATAACAGGGTTTGGTCACTTTCTGATCTGTTCATTTTCATTTGATCACACTCTTGCCTGCCCTGAGAATGGAGGTGAGATATGGAACTGTATTTTTTTAATTGAAGTAGAGTTGATTTACAATGTTGTATTCATTTCTGCTGTGAAGCAAAGTGACTGAGTTAGATCATGCATGTATGCATTCTTTTCTTTTTTCATATTCTTTTCCATCATGGTTTATCATAGGGTGTTGAATATAGTTCTCTCTGATATACAGTAGGACCTTAGAGTTTACCCATTCTGTAAATAAAGCTTACCTCTGCTAACCCCAACCTCCCACTCCATCCTTCCCCCAACTCCCTTCTCTTTGGCAAATACCTGTCTGTCCTCTATGTCCCTGATTCTGTTTCTGTTTTGTAGATCGGTTCATTTGTGTCGTATTCTAGATGATATATAAGTGGCGTCATGTGGCATTTGTCTTTCCCTTTCTGACTTCCTTCACTTAGTATGGTAATCTCCATGTTGCTGTGAATGGCATTGTTTCACCCTTTTAATGGCTGAGTAGTATTCCATCACGCATATGTACCACACATCTTTACCCTATCATCTATAGATGGGCGTTTAGGTTGCTTCCATGTCTTGGCTATTGTAAATAGTGCTGCTATGAACATAAGGGTGCGTGTGTCTTTTTGAATTGTAGTTCTGTCAAGATATATGCCCAGGAGTGGGACTGGTGGATCGTATAGTAGCTCTTACATTGAGTCTTCTGAGGAACCTCCGTAGAGTTTTCTACAGTGGCTGCATCAACTTGCTTTCCCACCAACAGTGTAGGAGAGTAAAGATATGGCAGTATTTCAATCCGACCGTGAACATGGCTGGACGGACAGAATCTCAACCTAGAGGGGAGGGGGGGACTGGGGGGAGCTGGCAGTGTATTATAGATTCTCTGGTGGTCGCAGGGAAGGGAGAGCACAGGTACGGAGAGACGCTGTTCCTAACAGCCATTTAGAGCCAGCATTAGAGACTCCTAAGAAAATAAAACTTGACCGGTGCCATTGAAATGTAGTGACACATCAAAAGCTAAACTTTTGATGACTTAGGTGGTAAGTTTGTATCTGTCGTCTCAGGACCATTTGTCTTGGGGGCGGGGCACAGTGAAGCTAGAGGCGTTTACCTGTGGGTGCTCGTTTTGCAAAGGCAGGCACGGTCTCCTTTGCAGATGCCCTGTGGCTGCTGATGTCGGTCACTGGTTCATCCGATCCACAGCGCCACAGCGCTGACGGCAGGCGGTGTGCGCCGGTGTGGCCCTTGCCAGTGGTTCCCGTCTTAAGATACTGCAGCCTCGGTTGACGGAGCTGCAAGCAGCCCCGCTTGATCCAGCAGCCAAAGGATGATGGCCAGCCTGGCCAGGGTGCCTGGGCCGCAGGGTATGGGCATTTTCATCTGTCTGTCTGGAATGGCCAGGGCTCAGGCCATACCGGCTGCTGAGTATCTTGAACAGGCTGCCTGCTGCCTTCACGGATGCTGATGGAGTCACGGACACCAGGCGGGCTGGAGGGTGCTGCGGGGTTAGTCTGCCGCAGCCCCTGCCTTCCGGAGGACGTGTTCTACCTGGGTCAGAGAAGACCCGCGACGGCCACGCTCTGCCAAGGGGAGAACATGTAACTCCGAAGTTTGAGGTGCCCGGCCCGTCATCTCCCCCCTCCCTCCCCAACCCCCACCACCTCCCAGCAAGCTGTTTGGCATGTGGGTTTTGTACCTGAAGGACTTGATGGAAGTAGCCTGTGCTTCTGGAAAAGAACCTGGGTCTGGGCAGCAAGACAGCCAGCCAAGGGCCGACCTTGACCTTGACCTCTGCTCGGTGGGGAGTTGGAGGTGGTTGGGAAAGTCGCGGCAGCTCTTCCCCACAGCTGACTATTCTCCTGTGGACAAAATGAGCCTCGCTTAGAGGAGAAAATGAGGAACTGACTACCTGTGAGCAGGAGTGTCAGTGCCTGGCCCATTGTTACGAGGACGTAGACACCCCTAGAGTTTGAGCTTTAGTGGGAAGACCATGGTCTTTGTTTTCCAGCTCCCAGCAGACCTGGCTTTTTGTCCGGCTTTCAGACAGGTGGCCCTGGACATGTCGCTTAGTTTCCCTGAATGCATTGGTTTTCTCATCTGTGAAACAGGATAATACGAAGAAGACATACCTAGTGGGTTATTTCAGGGACCGTCTCAGCTAATACATGCCAAGGCTTCAAAATGTGTTTAGTACATAATAAACCACCAATAAATGGTATTACTTCTTTTATGATCTGTATGTCTGTTTGGATGTCTGTAAGTTCACCAGGGACAGAGTTTTACACACAGCCTGGAGCCTGACTTGGGGCGCCCAGGCAGTCAGTCAACATTTGATAAACTGACTTGGCTATTTGATCTCTGGAATCACCTAAATACTGAGTTGGCCAAAACGTCCATTTGAAATTTTCCGTAAACTCTTACGGAAAAACCTGAACAAGCTTTTTGGCACCACGACTCTACCCGAGTCGACGTACTTTTGTGGCCATCTGTTCTCCTTTAAATCCAAAGTGGAGAGAGGGAACGTAATCAAGGCATAATTATCAGACTTAACCAAGCACTCATTTATCGACCTGGTGCCTGAGTCTGTATCTTTTGTCTCTGATTTTAGTTCTGTCTCAGCACCCAGTGTTGAGGAATCTGCCTGTGCATCCTTGAATAAAGTGTCTTTCTTCGGAAGTCAGAGGAAGCAGGGAATTCTCTCAGTGTGTTTATTTTTGATTTTAACTCTGAAGTCCAGTGCATTATTCTTTTGCTCAGACACATATTCTGAGGCCTCCCTTCTGCTGAAGTTTGCAGAGATTTGTGCTTAAAACTGAATAAACAGTCTCAGCAGTGTGCGTGTATGTGTGTTATATGAATTCCCGCTAGAATGTATAAACAAACAAAAAAAAATCATAGTCACAGATCCTGGATGCTGTGGTCCCCTGTTCTTCAAAAGCCCTTTGTCCATGTGTATTTACATAATGTATTCCCCATGTTTGGGTTTCATTAAACCCATGAGTTTAATAATAAAGTGTTTGGACATATGCTTTCTTTACCATTTTCCTTGTACTGAATATTTTTCCCTGTTGGAAGTAAATATTGATTTTTTTGGTACAGATATTTGATGCTTTGGGGGCCTGTTAAAATAATGGTAAATACTTTTCCTAAACAGACAAATTGTAAGAAATTCTGAGAAGGGCTTTCTTTGGCATACTGGGGAAAAATAATAGGGAAGTCAAAATGGGAGAATGTTTGGTTCTGTTTCGTCAACACTTTTATGGACCTGCATTGCTGTGTTTCTGTAATGTTGTGTATAAAACACGGTTTAAATGATCATGCAGCTTCAGTCTTAGAAAATAAAAAGATATGAACTTGAACCCGAGCTTCCCTGTCAAGAGAATTACAATGTGTTGTAGCCCTTGGCTTCATTCAAGTTAAATTTACAGTATTTTCCCCTAACAATAACAGCAACCCCGAAGTATCCCCTTTGAGTTGAAATGTTTGTTAAACTTTATATATATGCATGCATATAAATGTTCTTCTCTGTATATATAATGTATGTTCACATATACTTACATTAGAGTTTTAGGGAATTTCCTTTTTGCCTTCAAATCATTGCACAGAATATCCGAGTTGACATGGTGTCAAAATAATCAACATGTATTTAACGCTTTCTCAGAAAATCCATTTAAGAATAAGATCGTGGATTGGGGGTGATTTTCAGACCATAAATTGAAGCGTAAATATTCAAATTATTTTCATAAACTATTCAGTTCTGTTGGGCTTTTTATGTTATCATATGGTGAATTTTTTGTATTTAAGTTTTCTAGCAGTTCTCTTTTTTAAGAGCCTCGAGTGTCCCATAAAAAGCAAATACTTGAATTTTCAGTTTCTCAGCACTGCATATTTTTCCTTCTGCTTGCCTTATTTTTATAACGGTGATTTATAAAGACATTACTAAAGAAAAGGAAAGAAGGATTTTGAAGAGAAACTGCTGTATAACACTGCTTAAAAATCTATTTCCAGTGCTAAGGAGTGGGGGCAGGGGGTGGGGGGGGAAGCCTCCTGGCATCCTTCAGGAGTATGGCCCGGGATCTGAGTGAGAGGGCCATATCTTGAGTCATTATCTTCCAAAAATATTTACTGAGCTTGGTCGGGAAGGAAGGCACGAGGAGATTACCAGGCTCCACTTCCATTCCTGGGAGTGGGGGGGGTCAGGGGACAGACGGAAAGTCCAGCCTGGACTGCTTGCCCTCAGGAACAGCCTTCTGCCATTTAGAAGACAGTTTTGAATGGAAAGTAGAAGGATGCGGTGTGGGGAGGTGGGGTGGGAGTCTGTTAAACATCACTGGACTCCCGCCTCAGGCCACGCAGTGAGGAAGACGGGGATTCTGGAAATGCTATTGGGCCAGAGCTGTTGCTTCTCACGCACTTTCACATCCATCCTTTTTCTTAGTCACAGAATTTTCCAAGAGGTTCTTGATGGTTCAGAAGGAGCACTCCCTGTCCTAACTGCCCTTCCAGCAATCTGCGGCCGCGTGGCCAAGCTACAGCCAATGGGACGGCGGGGATGTCCCATGTGGTCCTCAGGGGTGGGTCTTTGGGAAAAGGATGCTCACCCTCTTGCCTTATTTGCACTCCTCTTTCTTCCCTGCTGCCTGGGATGTAGCCATGGAGACTGGTATGGATGCATTAGGACATGCTCCTTGACCTTGAGGAGCCTCTAGTCTTATAGAGGAGGCAGATACAAAAGTAATAAGGTGTGTTTTTGTGAATTTGATTTTTGGTGGTTTTTTATTGGAGTTCGGTTGATGTACACAGATTGTGTTAGTTGCAGGTACGCAGCAAAGTAATTCAGTTAGATGTCTACATACATCCGTTCTTTTTCAGACTGTTTTCCTATATAGCTTATTACGGAATACTGAGAGTGGAGTTCCTTGTGTTATGCTGTAGGTCCTTGTTGATGATCTCTTTTATATGTGAAAATGAAAATGTTAGTCACTCTCAGTCGTGTCTGACTCTTTGCAACCCCATGGACTCTAGCCCACCAGACTTTTCTGTCCATGGAATTCTCCAGACAAGAATACTGGAATGGGTGGCCAGTCCCTTCTCCAGGGGAATCTTGCGGACTCAAGGATCAAACCCAGATCTCCTACATTGCAGGGAGATTCTTTACCAGCTGAGGCACCAGTGAAACCCCTTTTAAATACAGTAGTGTATATTTTTAAAAATAAAGAAATAGAAGTAATTAACCCACTGCAGTATTCTTGCTTGGAGAAGTCTATAGACAGAGGAGCCTGGCGGGCTGCAGTCCACGGGGTTAGAAAGAGCTGAGCACGACTGGGCACACAGACAAGCAGGCGAGCAGTGCCGCACGGAGTTTGAGACCGTGGGACCGTCTGGGCCTGGCCAGAATGCAGAGGGCCAGCTGTGTAATGGTCCAGCCGGGCAAGACACTGGAGGAGGGGTCCCAGAGCAGACCTCCACCTGGGCGGGAGTTTGAAGGCAGTTTGCACCAGCCTGAGCTGTTGGTACAACAAGGGGCTTGAGCCCAACCCTTCAGACACAGAGAAGCAGCCCGTGGTCTGAGCCGTCCCCAGAATGCTGGGCCCAGTCCCTTCTGAGACACAGAGATGTTTGAATGTAGCCCCCACGCACAGAGACTTCTTAAACCGACCGAGTGGTGACCCACGGCAGGCCTGGGGGTGACCCTGCACGCCCCAGCGGCCCCCTGACTGCCGTGGCCTTTTCCCTCATGTCTGAACGAGAGCATGCTGTGTGAGACAGTCCTCGTTCCCTTTGCCCCTCCAAATGCGCTCACCCACAACCACAGATAGATCCCAGCTGCCGTTGCCCTGCTCTCGCAGACCTTGAAGTGGGCCCACCAGTGGGCACACCTGCCAAGGAAAATGCTGTCCTCGAAATGTTCCTGGCACCCTGCTCAAGAGGAGCCGACCAAATGCTGGAATTGCTGACCTCCCCGAAAGAGAGACCCACAGCTGTGGCCTCCGGGATGGATTCCCCCGATGGGAGGACCCCCTGGAATTTAAAAAGACTTAATCCACATCACAGGGAGCCAGCCCATCACCCGGGGCTGAGGCAGTGGTGGTTTCCAGGAGGGACCTTCCCAGAAGGGAGATGACTCAGCCTGGACCCATCCCCTCCTGGAGACCAGACAGACAAGGTGGGGAGCTCGGAGGTGTCTGGGGGCACCTGGTTCAGCGCCTGCCTCCGGAGGACAGGTGTGAGTTCCATTGGGCAGCAGAGAGCATGGTGAGAGTGGTACCATCCGGGCCCAAACAGCGGACCACGTCCCACCGGTACCCAGAAGGGCCGCGGGCACAGCTGCAGCAGCCTCTCTGATGAGACTCTCTGCAGTGTGGGTAGCCGGGTCAAGAGAGCAGGGCTTGGGAGTCAAGGGGATCAGCTGCTCCCCTGAGGACCGTCTCCCATGGGATACGCTTTCAGCAAGTCTGTAAAAGGCCCTGATAGTTACAAAGGCGGAAGCAGT
The DNA here is from genome assembly GCA_007570785.1 of Antilocapra americana. Classification (NCBI taxonomy): domain Eukaryota; kingdom Metazoa; phylum Chordata; class Mammalia; order Artiodactyla; family Antilocapridae; genus Antilocapra; species Antilocapra americana. The sequence goes on along the minus strand of ML663568.1, from coordinate 17,181,472 downwards.
GGGTCAGCTTAGAGGAAGCTGCGGGAACCGCTCCTTTGAGGCATCACTGCTCAGACCCTGGGCAAGGCGAAAGCGAGTAAATGGGCGGTACCCGCTTTTATGTGCCCACCTCCCCCCGCCAGCCACTCTGCAGTCCTCGTCCCGAAGGTCATTCGAGGAGGGACTTTGATGACAGAATCAAAAGCTTAAACCCCCTTAAGTTGGTAAGGGGGCCACAGCAGGTTTTTGTCTTGTTCTTTCTTTGTTGGTTTATTTCTTTTAGTAAGATAACGGGGGTGTTTCTCAAGAGTTTAAATACATAAATACACACATATGTGTGTGTGTGTGTGTGTATGTGTGTGTAGGCTTCCCTGGTGGCTCAGATGGTAAAGAATCTGCCTGCAATGCAGGAGACGTGGGTTTGATCCCTCGATCAGGAAGATCCCCTGGAAAAGGAAATGGCAACCCACTGCAGTATACTTGCCTGGACATGTCCATGGACAGGAGCCTGGCGGGCTGCCGTCCACAGGCTTGCAAAGATTCAGACACAGCTGAGCAATTGCCATACACACACACACGCATTTAAATATACACATATGGCAGGAGCCAAGGAACAAGAAGCCGAGAAATAATTAAGAGGTTATGATTGTGTTTTAGTCCAGAGCTGATGAAGTTCAGAGAGGAAGAAATGGGTCAAAGGATGGCTGGCTGATTGAATGTTGATGGTGAGAGAAAGGAGAGCCCAGTGGGCTGCCGTCTGTGGGGTCCCAGAGAGTCAGACTCGGCTGAAGTGACTTAGCGGCAGCAGCAGTGATTTTTGGTCTGGTGACCATGAGGATGGTGGTCCATGGATGAAATCAGGGAAGGTGAGAGGAATAGCTGCACTCTGGGAAGGCGATGAGTTTCGTGGTTGATTTTTGATATTTGCAGGGGTGTGTCACACTTACCTTTGACTTCAGGCCTAATTCCCTGGACTGTGCCCCAGGTGGCTGCTTGTAGCCACCAGTTCTAGACGAGCTTCTCCTGGTCTTATCCTGGATGGCTCCGGACTTTTCGAAGATCATGAAACCAACCCAGGTTTTTCCCGATCTCCCCAGAATGGAGAAGGCTCTTTATTATCCAGAGCCAGTTCCCGGGTGGGCTGGCCTGCCCAGGGAATAAGTGATGCCAGCGTGGATGGGTGCTAGTGAACAGTTAAGGAGCCAGTGAAACCCAGGCCAGACCGGATTATTTTCCTTTTTAATTATGGTAAAATACTCGTCATGTAAAAGCTAACATCTTAAACATCTCTAAGTATACAGTTCAGTGGTATTGAAGACGTTCACAGTGGTGGGCAGGCCTCATTCCCCTTTATCCCCATAACTGTTTTTATCTTGTGAAACTGAGACTCTGTACCTCCATTCTCCCTTCTCTCCAACCTCTGGCAACCAGAGACTTCTTGTCTTTACGATTTTGACTGCTCTAAGTGCCTTGTCTAACTGGAATCACACCGTATTTGTCTTCTTGTGACTGGCTTATTTCACTTATTGTAGTATGCTCCAGGTTCATCCACGTTGTAGCATGTGTCAGAAATTCTTTGCTTTTGGAGGCTAAATCACATTCCATTGTATGTATGTACCGCATTTTGCTCTTTCATCTGTCAGTGGACACTTGTTAATGTAAATAATGCAGCTCAGAACATGGATGTACCATGTTGAATTTTAACATGCTTTCTGAGTAAGATTCATTGAACTACAGAACTTCTCGAATTCCTTACTGGGCAAGGTCCATAGGCTGCATGGATTTTTGGAACGTGTCTTGGTTGTACTTTTTCCTCTTGGTTTGGAAACCACCTCACCCTAGGCAAGGAGAGATTTCTGACAACAGCTCAGCAATTGCAGTTTCCAGCAAATGGCTCCAGTAGATCAACCCTGATTTAAGTAAGAAAAAGTAAGTGCTACTGTTTAGGTATGTCTCGAGTATGGTTTTAATCCATCACTGTCAGGCTCATATAAAACTCCAGGCTCCGTAACTCTTTAACTTGAAATATTACAGGGTGTCACATGTTAACTGGAAGCCAAGAGAAGCAAGGAGTTCTGTTCATGGTTAAATCTTGTAAAGATGCTTTTTAAAGCATATTAATCCATTAGTAATCCATTTGGATTTTGGAATATGGTCGTATATTGTTGGGTACAATATGTGCTAAATCTGGTCCTGGAAAATTAAGTGGAAATACAGTTTTCAAGTACAGGGACTTTAAGGCAGTCTCTCAATAATTCCTTCTCATCATTTATCCTCATTCCTAGATTAAAAAAAATTTTTGATGTATCAAATTTCCATAAGAGGGGAACATCTATAGGGTATTTGGGGGTGGGGGCGGTGAGGGAGACTTTTCATTTTAAAAGCATTTCAAATATACCAAAAAGTTACCAGAATAGTATGAGCTACCCTGATTCACAAATATACCTGTGTTTTTCATGACATTAATTAGATACAGGTATAAGAATTACGTGGGCTTCCCTGGTAGCTCAGTTGGTGAAGAATCTGCCTGCAATGCAGGAGATTCGGGTTCGATTCCTGGGTTGGGAAGATACCCTGGAGAAAGGAATGGCAACCCACTCTAGTATTCTTGACTGAAGAATCCCATGGATAGAGGAACCTGGCAGGCTACTGTCCATGGGGTTGCAAGAGTTGGACACGACTTAGCAACTAAACCACCAAACCACCACCATAAGGATTACATAGGGGCTTCCTGGTGGCTCAAATGGTAAAGAATATGCCTGCAATGCAGGATACCCAGGCTTGATCATTGGATCGGGAAGATCCCCTGGAGAAGAGACCACCCCAGTATTCTTACCTGGACAATTCCATGGACATAACAGCCTGGTGGGCTGCAGTCCATGGGGTCGCAAGGAGCTGAACATGACTGAGAGACTAACCCTTTATAAGAATTACATATTAATGGAATCGTCTCCTTTTTTTGGCTTTTTTTTTTATTTTGAGTGTGTGTTTTCTCTGATCATGTAAATTCCATGGAGCTATATTAAGCTTGCATTTCTTGAGTTTTTCACTGCTCCACGTTCTGTGTTAAGCACTATCTTGTATGACAAAGAAGCATGATCCTGCAATTGCTGGAAACATTTTTCAGAATTTCATTTCTGTTACTTACTTTTGAGAAAGTCAAGTACTCTTGATCCTTTGTTTGGTTTCAGCTCACTGGTGGCACGTGTTTATCCTTTGAAGATGGACTTCACTTTTTGGGAAGTGACCCAAAGTCATTTCAAGTCTAGTCTAAAGGATCAGTCTTTTTATAAAACAAGCGAATAAAGACACAGGACTAACTTTTGTGGGTGGCTTCTACAGTGGCCTAGGATGCCGTGTATCAAATTATTAATTATCAGATATCAAATTAGTAATAAGTTTCTAAAACACAGACATTTTTAAACTTCTAGAGCATCCATGTTGTCTAGGGAAAATCCCTCTGTTGGAGATAACTTTGCCTCTTTCAGTGGCAATTTTCAATTCTCCAAATTCCGTTCCCTCTTTCAACCTGTCCCAGGTTGATCAGGGTGGCAAGAGTCTGATGGTGTTTTCAATAGAAAGGTGTGGATATTGATTTTGATATTTGTACATGATTTTGATGAAGTTCCTTGAGTCTTATTGGAAAGACCCAAGGTTATCCTGTTCAGCTGCCTATACCCGCCTAGGATATTCATGGTAAGACCATGAATCTATATAACTGGAAATTTTCAATCTATTTATGCTAAGAAAAAAAATAGGCTTGGAGCTTAAACATTACTTCCATCCCATTATACAAAAATGCATTTGAGGTGGTCGTCATTTTATTTGGGCCATGGTCTTCTGAGACTTGGGACAATAATATATTTTTTCCATCTTATGGAAATATATGCAAATTTTTAAGCATGCATGCATGTATTACACACTTTATAAATTCTAGTAATAGAAATGTTTGTGTGTATTAATAGATAGAGTACAGAGTATACATTTTGTATAAAGTAATGTCTTTGGTATTTGTTTACCCTGATTTTTTGATTTATGAGTCACCATTGCTCACTACAGAGGAAGAAAAATAAATATGCAAAACACTGGTAGACTTTTAATGGGGTTACTTCCCATCTTAGCTCAGTGTTTCTGCACTGAAGCTGACCTTGAAATTGCTTTTTAAATACAAGTCAAAATATGCAAATTCCAGAGTTTCAGGGTGAGTATCCTATGTTGGGAGTTCTTTCAAATTCACATTTCTACATCATTTCCATCTTATATCCTGTGCTTTATCTGCCTCTTAATCCATTAATATCTGAGTGGTGGGTGTAAGGGTTTTCTCAGATGCCCTAATTGCCACTAAGGTTAAAACATCGCTAAATACATGTATGCCTACTTTTCTTTCATTTTAAAATTTAGCTTTCTTTCCTTTGTAATGAGCAGGAAGGGCTTCAGGCCTAGAGGGTTTAATTTCTTTCCCTCTGCAGTCTCTGAGACACCAGGGCGCTATGTGTCACCTTCCTGTCCCCTTCATCCTGTTTCTCAGAGTCCGTCAGGAAAAGTTGATCCCAGCCTGACATACGACTTCCGTCTGAGAAGTTGCATCCATCGTGTATTTGTAGTCACCTCTCGTGTCTAAGCTGTCCATTTCATTGGCTCCCAAGGAAGTCTCTTCTGTCCCCTGCTCGTATTTCATACTGGTCTTCTGGAGCCCGCACGACATTGGATATGTATATATCACCTCCCCCCTCGTTACCGCCAGAGAAGCTCACAACCATGAATTTCACTGAAGTTTATGATTGGTCCCCAACTGGCACAGAACTCTCTTCTGGATGCATTCTTGCTGTGAGATAAACAAGCAGATATACTGAAGCAGTGCATGAATGAATAGGAAATACCCTGGTTCCAGAGGATAAATCCATCACAGGGGGAAGAGGGTGTTCAGGCAAAGCCTTCGGTTCTGCGGTTGCTCACTTGGAGGCTGGGGCCCAGGCTATAATTAATGCCGCTAGCTGTAAAAGGACATTAGGGATGTCGTAGGCATGTTGATTATCTCTTCGTTTTGTTTATCCAAGTGTCCCTGCTTTGGAGGCCGTGTGGCCATTGCCAGAGAAAGCCCTGGAGACAGCATGTTAGGGCTGCTCCCTTCTAAGGGCATCATTACCTCTCTCGCGCCAAACAAAGTCCTTTTTTTTTTCCCCTTCTTTTTTTGTCAATAGAGGATGAAAACATTATTGGATTCAGGAGTTCATAGTAGTCCTGTGTGCAGCTGGGGACAAGGAGGATAGATTTATGAAATGGACCATTTCAAATGGCGTTATCTTCCCGCAGCAAGGCACACCTTTCATAAATCACGGGTGAGCACTCAGAAAAACAGAGCGTCTGTTATTCCTGCGCTGCCCTGTATTTGCATCCCCCCAATCCTCAGAGGAAAAGGAGAAATTCTCAGGTTTCCTTTCCTGGGTTTGAGAAGGCAATTAATCCCCTGAGAGTGAAATGGTCAAAAAGGGGAAGAAGAAATGTAATAAAATTAAATATTACTTTGTATAAGTTCAGGATTGGTGCTTTCACTACTATTTCTTTTTAAATCATAGTGACTTTTTATTTTATTTATTTATTTTTGGCCTGCTAATTTGGTCCTTAATTATGGCATTAATGAAGTTCTTGGGTTTTGTTTCTCTCTGAAAACATTGTTCCATATTCTGTAGGATCATATAGATGAACCTGGCTGGGTGGGGGGATTGACTAAGGCTTTCTCTCCCTCTCTCTGCCTTTCTCTGTCTAGAGGCTGATGGGTGATTATTCTTTCATATGCCCAAGTCCAAATTATGTATGATTGTGTTGTTAACACAATCGGAGAGTCCTTTCTTGTCTGGTAGCCTTGGTGTGATTTGCAAGGAGAAGCAAAGTGGATTCTTCTCTGTATGTCCTTGGCATAAGCTACTGAGGAAGAGTCAAGTCTCCATAAAAAATCAGCTTTCTTAACTAAGGCAAGCCGCTTCCTGCACCTCCCACCCGCCTTGCATCTTGCACGGTCTGAGGTTAAAGATCATCATCCTCCTTGAAAGTAAGAGTCCCCAGATCAATCTAGCCTATGTCCAAGGTTCCTTTGACATCCCGGAGGACAGTCTGGGGACAAGTTCTGAAAATGTAAGACAGCAGTTTGGAAACTTTGGAAAATAAACCTACCTGCCGTCTCACTCCAGCACCCGTCCCCATAACCCCCCAAAAAGATAACGTAAGAAAAGCTTGACCTCTGTAACTTTGGTAAAGTAGGGGGAGGAAAGAATGAATAAAAAGCCTGCCAAAATATTTCAGAAAAAAAGGTTACATTTTAAGGGCTTATGACACATCTTTTCACACATGTGACAGGCCAAGATAAAATTGAATTGAGTGAACTACTTAAGAGGACCTTGAACTTGACTAACCAAGGTTGATGGTCATTGCAAGATATCGAGGGAAGCCATCTCATTTTTTAGATTTTTTTAAAAAATAATTTTGCGTGTTTATTCTTGGCTGTGCTGGGCCTTCGCTGCCGCACAGGCCTTGCTCCAGCCATGGCAGTCGCGGTGCTCGGGTTCCACCCGCGGTGGCCCCACTTGCGGCAGAGCACAGGCTCCAGGGCGACCGGGCGCGGGAGCTGTGGCCCGTGGGCCCAGCAGCTTTGGCTCCGGGGCTCTGGAGCTCAGGTCCAGTAGCTGCTCAAAGGCATGTGGCGTCTTCCGGGGTCAGGCATCAAACCCGTGTCTCCTGCGTTGGCAGGAGTCCTCTTTGACTGCTGAACCACCAGGGAAGCCCATCTTTGAGATGTTTGGAGACATCATTGTTCAGGCAAACCTGAGCTAATGACTGGGATACTTGTTCACGACCTTTCTGGTTGCCTAGAAGGAATTGGTGCCAGATCCCACGGCTGAGGTCCCAGGTCAAGACCAGCTCTTCAGAAGGAGACATTCTCCGCCTCACTGTGTCTGCCTGCCTTTCCCACCCTTTTCCCCAACAAGAAGTCAGAAGTTGCTTTGCGTGTGTTGTATAGACCAGCCTGGGGTTTGGACCAGACAGCCCTCGGCTTGAAGCCTGCCTTCACGCTTTCTTACCTCTCCTGCTTGCCTTTCCTGTTTTGTAAACTGGGGACAATCACAGAAACCATTCAGAATCCCTTTGAAGATTTAGGTGGAGGGACCACCCACCACTCCGCCCCATGATCGGGTGGTTAAGACTCCACACTTCCATTGAAGAGGGCAGGGAAGATCCCATATGCTACATGCCATGTGGTGTGGCCAAAACAAAGATTTAGCAAGGTAAAGAATCAAGATGGCAGCACACGTAGACACTTACATAACAATTACCATTTATTGAGGGCTTTTCTATGTGCCGTGCCACTGGTTTTGCCCTTCATGAACAGAGTTTCCCTCTTTCTCTCTTATCTTCACAGTGATCCCGTGACCTAGACATTACTGTGCCCATTTACTAGATGAGGAGACTGAGGTACAGGGCAGTAAGTCGCTTGTCTAATAAGAATCAAGCCACAGTCCAAATCCTGACCTCCTTGTCATCAAAGATTGTGCTGATACTCACACCCTATTTCTCTCCTATCGTCCTGCTCCTGGGAACACAGGTCCACTACCCCAGATCAGATAACTTGTCCAAGGCGGGAGATTTCCAAGAGGGAGAAAGAAGGAAGACCGGACACACGAGTTTCAGGTCCAGCTGAGTTGGCAGAACTGCTCAGCAGCCCTGCCCAGACTCAAGCTTCCTCCCGGTCCTTTCCCGGCTTCCATCCTTGGAGGGAAGCTTCCCCACTGCAGGTCACTACTCGGTGGGATCAGCAGACCTGTGGTGGCTCAAAAGAACTAGTGTGGCTTCTGAAAGGGTGGCACGTGGTCCCTGAGATGAAGCATCAGCCAACGGGGAACCCAGGGTCTGTGTCAGCCAAACCCTGCATGGTTGGTGTCCACAGTCATTCAGAGGCATGGTTTCCCCTTGTTCAGGGGTCTGTTTCCAGGCCCTTGGACAGATATTTAAGCAGTTCTTCAAGAGAAGGAGGTTAGAAGGGAAAAGCAAAGCCCAGGGATCTATTGATTTCTGAGAATTCTTCCTGAGTCTCTCTGGGCTGTGGTACTGGGAGCCTGTGATGAGACTGTTGCTGAGTTTGGATTGATTGATTGTGTGTGTGTGTGTGTGTGTGTTTCAAGACTCAGCACAAAACAGCCCTTCCTCTGGGTAATCTTTTCTACTCCCCCTTTCCAGACAGAATTGACCTTCGTGGTTGAGCTTCTCTTGTACCTTGTCAAGCTTCTCTCATTGAACTGAAATTATTTCTTGTCTGTTTCATCCACTAGATGGTGAACTCCTTGAAGACAGGGACTGTCCTATCTTGCTCAAGAAAAGTTTGCTGCATTAGTCCATGGAATCAATTTATAAACAGGGGATAAGAGCAATGAACACTATAATATTAAGACCTAGAGCATATTCTACTACAAAACCTGACACTGAGATACTTTTATCTTCCATATTTGATTTGTCTTGTAGCCAAATCAGATTGCAATTGTGAGTTTGGTGAAAAATTCACGTACGTGCTCTGCATTCAGTGACACGTACTGAATTGGAAGTCAGTAACGTTTTCTCCTGATTTGGAAGCCATTTTGAGTCACCAGTCTAGTTGCCATGGAGAGTTTCAAGCACGTGGGCATTGCAGGTCAATATCTGGGGCAGGCCAGCCTGAGACATCCTTAGGTTACCCTTCTACTGGTGAGCCTGATTCTTGACCTCTGTAAATAAGTGATCATGATGCTGTAGCAGAAGGTGGAAAGACACCTTGACATTCCCACCTTGCCATTTCCCTGATGATTCAACTAGATTCAAACACAGGAGGGAAACTCTTAACTAGAAAAGCTTTGCTGGAATGTCTAGAACTAGAAATACGACAATAATAATGGCACCGGCTCTTCTTTCCTTTTCCATGGAATATCAAGGTGTCCTCAGATGAGTCTTAAATTTTCACAGGTGACGTTCAGAAGTGGACATCTTTGGGAACAAAGAATCGATTTGAATGGAGAATTTAAATCTGTCGTCGGGTTGATTTTCTTCAACCTTCGGAGGGAGATTGTTTGTCTTTATACATGTGAAATTCACCCTTTGCTGAATTTTAACACATCTGAAGTTTCCATGCCAAAAAGATCAAACTCAAGTTTGAAAGTCTATACCCTACCCCAAAGTTGTTGTTTCACTGCTATCTTTTTTAAAAGTTGACGTATAGTTAATTTACGGTGCTGTGTTCCTTTCAAGTGTACAGCAAAGTGATTCAGTTTTACTCTTGTTTTTTTTTAATCTCTTTTGCCAATACTCTTACCCTTTAAATACCCTGCTAATCCTCCCCAAATATCCTGTGGTCTTTTCATCTTAACAGTCTCTCCCCCTTCTTGTTCATTTTGCTGTGTTCCCTGTTTGATCAGACTCCTGGTTTTGTTTCTAAGAATTGTTTTTTCAAGTTGGCATCTTTCTTTTTTTTCTTATCCTCCCGGTGTACCCCTCCCCCCGCCATCATCCTAACATACCCTTGACTTCTTTCATTCATTACTTTTCAGAATCCTGAAAATTCTTCCTCTTTAGGCCTCATCGTATATGTGTTCTATGTGCTTGGTAGACAGAAGCTGGCTGTAATTAATAGGCGCTGAACATTGTGGGGGAGATTATCTCGTAGACCCTTGACACTGGAGGGGGCCAGTCCTGGCTCTTCCCTTAACTTCCCTTGTGACCTTGCACATGTCGTTTTCTCTCCATCTATCCATTTTCTCATCCTTCCCTGCAGGCTAATTAATCCCTGCCCCACCTTCCTCGCAAGCTTGTTGGACAGTTCATAGAGCGGCTAAACTGTGAAGCCCTTTTCAATTAATACCATGCTCTGGAGTCCCTAAATGAGGTGATTATTCAAGAAATTCTTCGAATTACTGATTTCACTTTCTTCCCTCTTCCTTCTCCCCTCTGCAAGACAGTTCAGCCTGTTTTCTCTTTCTGTACCTGAGGGAAGGAGTCAGGGAGTTTCTAGATCTACAAAAAATGGCCAGATTCATTTTTGCACATATTTAGGCAATGAACAGATTTCAGTGCTCAGCCCAGAAGAGATACTTTGTGCCTTTCTTCATCCTGGAGCACTGGAGAAATGTAACAATTATGGGTCTGGGTTCTGCAGGCGTGTTGCCAGCCTGGAAAACCGGGTGGTGCATTTATTTATCAGGTGGTCAGGTGTCCACTTGGATAAAGCGTTCCACAGAACTTAGCAGTGGGCCTTGGAGGAACTCCAGCCAGATCGTGATGTGAGAACCACAGTGGGGAAGGGGTCAGGGGCAGAGGGGGCTTCTTACACAATGACCTTCTCCACGTTGGTAGAACGGTTTTCCTTCCTGGAAGATTCGGGTGGCATAAAACTATAGGAATTGCTACCACCAACATTAAATATGGATTATGAAGCAGGAATCTCTTCTCCCCGCACCCAGTTCTGTTCTTTGCTTCCATGAAGGAGTAGGTTAAAAAAGAAAAGTTCTTTTTAAAAGTGTCTTACTGCTCAATAAATCCCTGCAAAAAAAAAAGGGGGGGAGAGTTGGTGGGGGGTGAGGGAAGGAATGCACATTAGTCTCCCATTAAAAATAGATCAAAAAAGTCCCCAAAAGAAATCCCCCACAACAATGAAATAAATTAGGATAATACAACTGGAGGCCTGCAAATGAGTTTGTTAAATGTTATATTTTCTCAAGCCACTTAGATTTCTAACTTCCTGTTTCTGCCCTAAGCAATAAAGGCAGAAACACTGTCATTAGCTTCAAAAACCACTCTTTTCAGCCCCTAGCTGCATTTATTATTATTTTTCCCTCCCCTACCCATGCCCTTGCATTTATTAGAGCACAGGTGTGTTCTGCATCCTGTTTTATGTTAAAAGGAGCCAGAAAACGCTCCCTTTTTCATGCTCCCAACAGCACAGTGGCAAACTGAGTAAAAGCAGGCTTGGTTGGCTGGGGGCCTTGAGGCCGAAAGCTCTTCCACAGGGAGGAGGGGGGTCGCCTGTTACAGCTTTTCAAAATGGCTCCCCAATAATGCTGGGGTGTCTGTGCAGTCCACTCTGTTCTCACGTAACCCTGGATCATCACAAATCAGGGGATCATCCTTTGCATTTCTCAATAAAGCCGTTGCTTTGTCTCCTCATCGAGCCCCTTAAAAAGGACCAAAAAGAATGTGGCATCTCAATGTTATTTATAACAGTTTTTTTTTTTTTATCTCTTGCCTTAAGGGCCAAAATCAGAAACCCAATTTTAGACCCAGAAAAGCCAACCTCTGTGTATAAAAAGCCCTTAAATAAAAAAATTTCAGAGCAGCTCCAGAGTGTCCTCCGAATGGGTTCAGGTTGATTGACCTCACTGTGGATATTTAATTATGTCATTGAAAAAACAGCAGTAATTAAATCTATGTCTTAGGCGCTGGGTCCAAGGACATTCTAAAAGAAGTCAAAGGCAGGGGGAGGAAGGAACTTAAGACACTCAAGACAGAGGGCCAGCTAGCCGGCAGGGGAAAGGAACGGAGGCTTTACAGTGAGAGAATGGGGTTTAGATCCTTCCTGGTGGCTGTGTCATCTCACATACACGGCTTAGCCTCTCTGAGCTTAATTTGCTCACAGTGGGAATAGTCATGCCTGCCTCAGTGGATTGATGGGAAGCTGGAAATCACTGCGTTCTGCTCAAAACCTGGCCAAGTCGGAGGCTTGTCCACAAACAGTGGCAGTGTAGCTCCGATTTACTGGTTGTTGTCATTTAGGAGACTGTTCACCATCCTCCCCAGCCCGCCCAGAAAAGAGGGTCTGTCTCCCTTCTAGAAGTTTCCTTCATGGTATGGCTTAAGTCTTCATGCCTAGCCGGTCTCAGAACCCCTGTCTTCCCAGGACGGCCAGGCAAAACAAGGCAGATCCTAAGGAGAGAGCTGGAAGTCAGCTTCTAATTGCATTTTGCTTTTGCAAATCTCCCAAATGATAAAAGGTCCCAGCCCCCACGACACCTCATTTCCAGGTTTCATAGATGCCCAGGACAGCTTCCCAGGTGGCTCACTGGAAAGAATCTGCCTGCCTTTCCCCTGGAGGAAGAAACAGCAACCCCCTGCCATATTCTTGCCTGGAGAATCCTGTGGACAGAGGAGCCTGGTGGACTACAGTCCATGGGGTCGCAAAGAGTCACACATGACTAAACAGCAGCAGCAAGCGTGATGGCTCTGGTCCGGGCTTCATAGATGCCCACTGCCGCTCTGCTAGTTACCCGCCGCCTCCTCACCTCTCTGATGCATTGCCCGTCTAAACAGTGGAAACTTTGTGCTCCAACTGGGGAGAGGGTCCAGCACCCATTTTTCAAGAGAGCCACTCTGATGACCTTCCACAGGCTGAACTGTGACCTCTTGACCTTCCCCCTGGTGCTCCTCCCTGGGTTTGGTTGTGCTGGGTGACCCAGCGCCTTTGCACCTATAACTAAGGTAATTAACCAGCTGGCCTTAAAATACAGAGACGGTTCTAGATTTTTTGGAGTGAATCCAGTGTAGTCACAGGAGCCCTTTGGAGCAGAAGAACAAGGTGGAGGAGGAAATCAGGGGTATGGCAGAGGGGAGGCAGGCAGAAGACTAGCATTAGAAGGATTTGATGTCCTTTTAAAGACAGTGGAGGGGGGCATTGTGTGGCAAGAAATATGCACAGCTTCTAGAAGCTGAGAACAGCTCTGTCTGACAGCTGGAAGGAAATAGGGACCCCTGTCCTACACCCACATGGCACTCAATTCTGTCAGTAACCCAAGTGGGAGTGGAGGCAGGGTCTTCCCAAGAGTCCACATGTGAGAGCCAGGAAGAATGACACTAGCCAGCTGACACTTTGGCCTCGGGAGACCCTAGGCAGAAAACCCATCCGAGCCACGCTGTGCTTAGTCCTGGGATGCGCGGCCACGGTCAGATAATCAGTGGATGGTAATTTCTGTGTCTGATGCTTATGCCGAAACTCTGATACTTTGGCCCCGTGATTCGAGGAGCTGACTCAGTGGAAGAGACCCTGATGCTGGGAAAGACTGAAGGCAGGAGGAGAAGGGGACAACAGAGGATGAGATGGTGGGATGGCATCACTGACTCGATGAACATGAGTTTGAGCAAGCTCCCAGAGATGGTAAAGGACAGGGAAGCCTGGCATGCTGCAGTCCATGGGGTCACAGAGTCGGACACGACTGAGCGACTGAAAAACAGTAATTTCTGTGGCAATGATACGAAATGAATGCCCTTCCCCACGCTGGATCTCTACCAGCCCTCAGTCTGTTGAGCTCACGTCCCAGTATTTCTCAGCATCTGGCCTCTTTTCTCCTCCCAAGAGAATCAGCTCTCCTCATTCAGTAGAATTGCTTTTGTTTGATTATGAGCACATTCAGAGTCATATTCAGCCTAATTATTGCTTTTGACAAACCCCACCACATAATGTTGTATGTCATGCTGTACTACTTTTAATTTCACAGATGAACACATCCCTATTCTTTGAATCCCCCTCTCCACGTCTCGTGTTAACTCCATCTGGACAAAGCTTCGAGGTGTAGGGCTGGCTTCCTCCAAGCTGCTTGCCACAGCCACCCCAGCCTCTCCCCGTGGGGCACAAATCTGAGGAGGTTTCCCTCTTGAATGAAGAAAGCCTTGACAGTGATGAAAGTAACGAAGGACTGTCTGAGTTTGTTGTGCTGGCCTCAGGAATCTCAGTTGTACAATCTGCATGTCACGCCACATCTATGTCCCTTTTTGGATCTCAGACTTACTGTCTTAAGAGTCACAGCAAAATCGACTGTGTATCATAGTCCAGGCAAGGGACTTGCCAAGGGCTTTTCATGCATTATTTAACGGAAGTATCATACTCCCATTCAGCGGATGGTAAGACTGAGGCTCATAGCTTTCCTAGCAGCCCTCAGTATAGTCCAGCATGGAAAGCCAGGCCATGACAGCAGAAACCATGTTGTTAGCTATGAATACTGCATGTGTTTTTTGTTTTGTTCTGGTGTTAAAAAGAGTTATAACTGATAGATTCTAGCCAGCCTGCCCCGTCCACCCTTTTCCAATACCCCTGGCCAGTCTGTGTTTAGGATATCCCTTGTCCAGCACTAATACATTACACAGTGTGCATGTGGTGAGTACAGTAGAGAGTAGGGCAGGAGGGGGGGTTGGCTAGTCAATGGTTATCTCCTTGAGGAAAAAGGAAAAGTGGACCACTTTTCAATGTTTGCTCCGGCAGATGTTCAGGGCCTGCCATTGTTCTGAGAGGAAGGAGCTTGTTTGTCATCACCTGCTGATGAAACTGGGTGTCGGATTGGAAAGCAGAGTCACAGCAGGTGCCCCTGAGTTGGAGAAGAGACGAAGCAGAGCCCTGACTTGTTCCAGGTCTATTTCTTTTTTTGTTTTTATTCTGTTCAGATACATCACATGTACAGTCACATACACACATATACAGACACAGGTTTTAGTGCTAAAGTCTATGGATTTCTAAAGTGGCACAGTTAGTAAAGAATCTGCCTGCCAATGCAGGAGACAGGGGTTCGATCCCTGGGCAAGGAAGATCCCATACAGAAGGAAACGGCAACCTGCTGCAATATTCTCGCCTAGAGAATCCCGTGGACAGAGGAGCCCGGCTGGCTACAGGCCATGGGATCGCAAAATGTCGGCTGCAACTGAGCACACAGTTTTTTGGTTTGTTTTTTAAACCCATAAATGATTTGACTTCAAATGACTTCCATGATGTGGGGTAGAAATTCCGAGCCGGGATCCTTTTTGCTTGGGTCCTACTTACTGCCAGCGTTTTCATAATGGCCTTTCTTAGACCCTTGCCGTGATGAAATTGGGAGTTTTCGAAAGACATCTAAAATGACATACTGGCATCGTGCCCAGGACTTTGGGAAACTTGAAGAAGCCTGACACCTTTGGGAAAAACCAGCCTCTAGTAGTTCCAGGGCTGCCTCCCTCCTCTTCTTATCATGCGCGAGGTGTTGGCTGGGGGTGTGGTAGCTGAAGGCCTGAGAACTGCACTGCAGAGAATTCTCTCCAGCCCTCCTCAAATTCCTCCCTTGATTTCAGCCCCAGTTAGCTTCCTCGCCAGCGAGAAGTGCTCAGGGTGGCACCAGTCACAGCAGGGCAATGAGGAGAAGAGGCAGATGAGACTGACCTTTTTTTTTCAATTGTGAGTGACAGCAAATGCACCCAACAAGGTCAGGCCAGAAAAGGGGAATTTGCTGTTTCCAGGCACTGGGAAGCTGAGGGGTCTGACGCAGTTTGACCCCAGGGATCAGAGGACCTGCCCGGCGTTCTGTTTCCCTCTCTCAGCTGTGCTTGGCTCTTCATTGTCAGACAGGGTCCTTCCAGGAGGGTGGAGACGGCCACCATGAGCCCGCATCCTTCCTGTTCAAGGAGCTGCTGGGAAGGAGCATCTCCTTCTCGACGGTTCCAGCAAGTCCCATGCCTGACTCTCTCTGGCCCTTAGTAGGTCTGTGAGCCAGTCACCTAGAGGGAATGTCACCTTACCCTTGCGGGAGGCAATCGGCTTAACCCAAGCCGTATGGACTGAGAGGGATGGCGTAAAGAAGGCCTGTCATTGCTGGAGAAAGCAGGGCAGATGTTGAGACAAAGACAGCCGACCTCAGACGGCCACAGCGATACCTGTTCCAGGAGGCAGTGGCTGTCTTACCTGATGTCGGTCTTGTTCTAGAGTCATCCCTGGTGGAGCTGGAGATCATTCTACCTGGGAGAGGACTGTCCCCTGTACCTGGGAGCCAGTGGTGGGAGCCCCAGGTGGGGGCCCCTGAAGGCAGTAGAGAAAGGGCCGTTCTTGTAGTCTTGCAGGGGGCCAGCCAGGGGTGCAGGGGGCAGGGCAGGGCCGACCAGGGTGAGGGGCAGTTCCAGGCACCAGCTGGCCAAGGGCAGCTTGCCTTCTGGCCCTGGAAGGGTGTGGTGAGAGTGGGCGGACAGATGAAGCTGGTGGGGAGTGGTTCCCCCTCCATACCATTTCCAAACACAAAGGGATCTTCTTGAAACTCAAATCTGGGTGTGTCTTTCTCACGCCTCCCAGCCCCAGGTAAACCACACCAATGATTTTGTTACTGTTAGGATAAAGATGGACCCCTGAGTCACCCCAATCCCCTCTCCAATTATCTAGCCCCTGCCTAGATGAGACCCCTCTGGTCTCATTTTGTACTGCTCTCTCCTTAAACCTCTGTCCTCTTACCACATTGACTTTCAGTTTCTAGAACTTTCCTTGCTGCCTCCTGCCACAGGGTCTTGACTCATGTTAGCCTCTCCCTTTATTTGCTGCTTCTCACTCCTTGTATTTTAACTTAATTGTCACTCCCTCCAGGAAGCCTTCCTTGATTGCATCCAGTCCTCCTGGATGTAGGGTGCAAGCAGTTTCCTACTTGTCCTCTTGATACCAATGTACCAGGCCACAATTGTTCCATTGATTTTTGTCTTATTTGCAAGTTCCTGTTTTCCCCACCAGACAATCACCTCCATAGGCTCTGTGTTTGTTTTGGTTGCAAACAAACATTCGGGCAGCAGTGTAGCCCCAGTTCCCAAACAGAAGGCTCAGCAATCAACAAACATCTGTTGAATAAGTCAGTCAGTGAGTGAGGGGATAAGGCTGGCTTCAGAGGTACTTGCCTGGGCTTCCAGAATAATTCTGTAATTGCAGGAACTAGAGGGAAGCCTGGAGAAGGCAGTGGCACCCCACTCCAGTCCTCTTGCCTTTCCTGGTGGGCTGCAGTCAGGGGGTCGCGAAGAGTCGGACATGACTGAGTGACTTCCCTTTCCCTTTTCACTCTCATGCACTGGAGAAGGCAATGGTGGACTGCCGTCTGTGGGGTCGCACAGAGTCAGACACGACTGAGCGACTCAGCAGCGGCAGAGGGAAGCCCGACCCTGCATCCTGAGATGTTTGACCCAGCAAAGACCCACATCTGTCATGACATGTCCCTCATTTTCCTCATGTTGTTTTGTTTTCTTGAAAATTCTGCCTCTTCCCCCGACCAGCCCCACGAGTGGTTGGTGGAGGGTGGGGAATAGAGGCCCTGGTGTTGAAACTGACTTAGAGGTCAACGGAGTTGACCTTTCAGTTCAACCCAAGATGACCAACCCCCGTGGACACTCAAACCTCCTAAGGTAGAGCCTCGGGGAAGTCAGCCCTTGTTCGGATCAGACAGGACAAGCGCAATCCATGTGTTCTCCATTAGACCTAGTCAGGGCTGAAGTCCATCCCCGGGCTCTGTGGGATCATGGATTTGTGAAATGAATCCATACAGCAGGCCCAATTGCAGGGGGACTTACCTAACCTACTTTAGGGAACAGACTCTTCTTAAAGGCTTCATACACTAATTGTATGCAAATAGATGCTGCTAATTGCAAACACTCGATTCCAACCTAGTCAAATTAGAAAGCTATTCATCAACAGTCCCTTCAGGACCTCTGCTCCACTCTGTGCAGTTTAAATGCTGTTTTCTGGTTCTTACTTCCATCTTTCTAACCCCCACGTCCCGTTTGCCATTGGCATTTCTCCAGACATTAGTGAGGCCCAAAAGACCCGTTGAGGGCAGAGACTGTCCTCATCACTAACACCCAGCTCAGCCCTGCAGGTACCTCACAACAAAACAAAAACCCTTCTCAAGGTCCCCCTCCATGCCAGGCATCGAGACAGGCAATGGCAGTGGTTGGCTTTTCTGGAACGCCTTTTTTCTTTTTTTTCTTTCTTTTCTTTATTTCAAATTTGAGCCAGCCTGCCATTCCATCCCAGCTCAAATTCTGCTTTCTATGAGGTGTCCAGCTGCATGTGATCAGCTTCCTTTCCACTCTTCCATAGCATTTTTGTTTGTTTTTAAGCCTGTTTTACTTCATTGGCCATGCGGTATGCAGGATCTTAGTTCCCTGACCAGGGATCGAACCCATGTTCCCTGCAGTAGAAGCACTGAGTCTTAACCACTGGACCACCAGGGAAGTCTCTTCCGTGGCATTTCATCTGCGGCGTTTATCTGACACTTTTCACTTACTGCCTTATGTTTGTTTTTATTCATTGATTGAACCATTATTTGCTGCTGAATCAAGGTCCCTGTGGAACATGCTGCAGGGGACAAAAAGACGAGACACGGCCCTTGCTTTACATATATTATTTCTCCTATTCAGTGACACCATACATCAAGGCAAGGACCGTATCTTATTCATTTTCTAGTCATTTTTTTTTCTTCTTTTTTCCATCACCCATAAAAAGGCATGGCAGAGTAGGTCTTATTGCATATTTTCTTTCAATGAATGGATGGTTGGATAGATAGATGGTTGGATGTTTGGATGGATGGATGGATGGATGGATGGATGGATGGATGGATGGATGGATGGATGGATGGATGGGTGGATGGATGGATGGATGGATGGGTACTTGGACAGATGAGTGGCTGGCTGAATGGATAAATGATGCATAGATAGATGAATGGTGATATCCTTGTGTTTTACTGAAAATCAGTATGGATACCCAAGTGTCTTGTTAGAAATAATGTAGTCACCCAAACGTCCAATTTCCATTATAAGCCCATGCCACAAATTGGGAATACACAGAAGTGGGAACACTTAGGATACAGACCTGGCCTCAGGGACCTCTCGGTGGAGGAGCAGAGGCCCACGAACACAGCCCTATGATATGGGAGTTGAAGGTGATGGGAACAATAATAAAAATAAATGACAGTGCTCCAGAAAGCACAGGTACTTCCTCCATTTGTTCTTTCTTGGACAGGGAATTCTACTGAGGGATGACAGTCAAAGGCTGGTTAGGATTCTTCCCCGTGGAAAAGAGAGCTTTGGCAGTCAGGGTCAGAAGGATAGACTCTAGCTGTCAGGGGCTGGTTCTGATGGAGCTGGAGAGCTGGGTCTCTAGTGATGTTCCGTGTGTCTCCACGAATGAGCCGCCAAAGGGGCCTCATAGTCTAAAATGGATGTTTTCCATGTATGTTGTTCAAAGTTGACCCTTGAACAACAGGGGTTTGAAATGTGCCGGTCCACTCATACATGAATTTTTTTCAGTAGTAAATCCTGCACGATTCGAGGTTGGTTGAATCCACCAGATGCACAATCTTGGATGTGGAGGAACTGTGTATTTGGAGGAACCGTGGACACGGAAGGCCAGTGATAAGTATACATGGGTTTTCCATCGCTTGGAGGACCAGCGCCCCTCACTCCCGCACGGTACAGGGTCAGCTGTACGGTGTCAGTGACACTGGCCGGGAGGAACGCTGGGGTGACCCTCCGGCTAAAGGTGATCTAGAGGTAAAGGTCCTAGAGACCCAGAGAACTTGGACCAAAAGAGATTCTGTTTTCACCAGAGCGTCTGAGCGTGAATTACGGTCAGGACAGTAAAAAGTTCCCATTAGGTGTGGCTGCCACTCTGAAAGTACGATAACTGGCTGTTTTTACCACCCTGTTTTTCAAATATGCTTTTTATTAAATCCATTTATTTCCACATTTAAAAACAGACTTTGCCTTTCAGAGCAGTTTTAGGTTCACCACAAAACTGAGAGTCCAGTTATGCCCGGTCCCATCCTAGTCCAGCCCCTACAGGTGCACAAGCTCCCGGGCTCTCAGCGCCCCCCACGTCCTGATCACCCAGAGTCCGTCCTTCACATCAGCCTTCACTCCTGGCGATGCTCAGGCTGTGGCTTTGGACAAACGTGTCGCGACGTGGGTCCATCACTGCGGTGTTGTACAGAGTAGCGTCACTGCCCTAAAAATCTTCTGCTTTAATTTTTTTTTTTGGAGTATGTATTAAAAATTACTTTTGAGCTCTTTTGAGTTTTGAAAGTGTGCCACAAGCCAGACATTTGGATTCTTCCCAACGTTGCCACAGATCATAGAGAGAAAGAGAAGAGTCAGCACGGAATGGGCGGGGGGCTGCAGCGACTTTTGGTAACTGTCGAGGGGCAAAGCTCAACTGTGGGTTTGAGTCATTCAAAATTCTGAGAAAGAGGATATTTCCTAAAGAAAGTCTGCCTTTACTTATAATCAAATGCCATTCTTCCAAATGCAGAGGCGTGTTCAACGAGAACAAATTTGCTGGCAGCTTGGGGGTTCTGTTCAGCCTTCAAGATCTCAACATGGTATGTTTGCTAGCCATGTGCTTTATTGACCGGACTTATCCGACGTGATATTTACTGTCATCCTTCGTCTCTGTAAGTGATTTACTGCTGGGGAGATGGTAAACATTCCATGTTCACACTCAGAACGTCAGACACACCACGAATCTTGCACTCTGAGGGGTTTGAACTTGAAGAGGCTATATTTTCTGAGATGGAGCACAGGACTTTTCCCACTGACCACACCTCCCTCCCTTTTTGTGAGGAAATAATTACATTGAGATCCCCACACATGATGGCCAGATGATTTCCCTGCTAAGCAAAACTTTTAGCCTCTCCTGGCATTCTTCGGAGGTCCCTAGGAAGATTTCTGTCTGCTGGAGCTGAGGTTCCTTTCTTCCTCCTTGGCTATAAAAAAACAGTCCCCAGCCTGGGTGCTATGGGCCTGAACTTGTCAACAGCCAGTGGCCCGCAGCAGAAATAGAGATGTCACCTGTCTTTGGGGCCGAGACACCGGAGCAGGTGTTTCTCTGGGAACCAGGGGCCTCCACCACTGTACACCTTTAATCTCGGAATTTCTTGCAGCTGAGGTGTCCGTGATTCGTAACTCAGTCACGTTGCCAGGGACTGTCTCTTCAGATAGATTCTCTCTCTAAGAACTTAAGTCAAGGGATCTTCAAACACTCACTTGATTTATGTACGTGAACCTCTCGCTCAGGGAAAGAACTTATTTGGCAAGCATCACCCGAACAGAGGCCCGGAAGAAATAATTAGGAGTCTCTCCTCCCTTTTGAATCTCAAAGATTCCCCTGCGCAGGCATGGGGGCCCGCGTGTGCATGCGTGAATTAGCGGAGGAGAATTTGCAGGGGGCTGCATGGCTAATCCCAGGTGTCCCATTTCTTTTGTTTGTGAAACAACTCAATTCGCTGTCGCCACATCAGCACATTTCGCCGCCAATCTCTGTGCCCTCTCACTTTCGTTTTACTTAATGCGCTTCTCCATTTTCCCAAGGCCGCCCGAGCTGTTTTCCTGCGCACGGCACGCTGGCCCCAAATAACGAAAATTGCCTGCGTCTTGGAATCTAAGCCTTCATATTCTCCCATCTATTATTTCGTCCTATTGTTCCTTAACTCGCTCATCATTCACGCGGTGAAGGAAATTCCATTTGGTCCTTTTAAGACCGCCAGACTCGCTGACTTCAACACTCAGCCCCAGCCACTTCTAGAGATTTCAGCCCTTTATTGAAATGGTCCTTTTAATGTCATCTTTAATTTAATCAAATAGTGTCATCAAAATAACATTTACTCTATTACTGCAAATTCACTGCATTATTAACTAGTGTAACTAGACAAAAAAGATGGTACAAACCCCCATGGAAATATATACTTACTGTAAAAATGGATACAGTTCATAGATGTTCTATATTTAATTTGCAGTTTCAAAGCACTCTCTATGGAGAGGTTTTATGGTTCTGAAATAATTTAAAAACACACTTTACTCCAACTCACAGCAGGTCGTTTTTGCCAATTTGGGAAGTTATGGTGCCTCGCACTTAACAAAGGAACCCAAACTGTAGTTTTTGAGAGTGGCGTGCCTCTTTTCCGTCAGGAATGGGAATCAGCCCCCGCACCACAGGCGGCACAACCACAGACTCACCGGCTCCCCTGGTGCCCCCAGACAACCCGCGCGCAAGGACCACAGTGTTTGCAGATGTCACTGGGGTCCGTACGGCTCGATGAAAGACGCTAAGTCATCGAAGTGAATCAGACAGAGAGGGAGAGATATCCTATGGCATCCCTTATATGTGGAAATCAAAACAAAAAAGTGTTACAAATGAACTTACCAAACAAAAAGAGACTCACAGCCTTAGAGAATGAACTTACGGTTGCTAGTGGGGGAAGGATGAAGGGAAGGGATAATTAGGGAGTTTGGGACGGGCATGTACACACTGCTATATTTAAACTAGATAACCGACAAGGACTTCCTGTGTAGCACACAGAACTCTACTAAATGTTATCTAGCAGCCTGAATGGGAGGGGAGTTTAGGGGAGAATGGATATATGCATGTATATGGCTGAGCCCCTTCACTGTTCACCTACGTGAAACTGTCACAACATTGTTAACTGGCTATACCCCAACACAAAATAAGAAGTTTAAAGAATAAAAACAGGTAAAGATGATTCAGAAAATTAAAAAAAAAAAAAACAGATACCAACTCATCAATGCCACTTTAAATACTTTAATCAGAAAACAGGTCAAATGGGACAGAAACAAAGGGTAAGAGTGTTACATAATTTAAAAATCCTTCATTTGATTCCAGAGAGAAATATGGACTGGGTTCAAGATGCTGAATACATTATTTGCTAGGCCTTAGTTTTCTCATCAGTGAAAATAGAGAATTCTGTGATAGCTAGACACATACTATCAAAATAATCCAGTGTTTTTAAAATGCAAGTTTCCCTTGAGATCAATAATACCATCTTCCAATTAGAATTTTTGTTATCAGAACTTGCCACGAGCTGTCTCTTTGTATAGTTTGAAACTAAAAAAAATATCAACATAGCATTTCTATTTCAAGATTTCCATTCTTCTCCTTATCAAGAAATTCTTTTCTTAGAATGATATTGGAGAGACTTAGAAATAAAGCTATTTATTTTCAAATATCATTTATTTTCAAAAGGCATGCACTTTTCACCTGTTGCTGGACCTGCCACCAGTCAAGTGCATCATGAGGCCCTGAGAAAGCAAAGACAGAGAAGATCAAGCCCCCTGTCTTAAGGAACTTAAGGTCTAGTAGTGGGAACAAATGTTTGAAGAGAATTGTTTACAAAGTCAAGTTTAATAGAAGTCTTCACACAGTTAACCATCCATCCATCCATCCATTCATCCATCCATCCATCCACTTGCCCTTTCCTCTGTCTGTTCCTGCTTCCATTCAATCACCCATTCCTCCATCCATCCATTCATTTACCCATCCATCCATGCTTCCATCCCTGCATCTATCCATCCATCCATCCTTCCACTCACTCACTCACCTGTAGGATGACAAACACATCAGTGCTGAATCTCAAAGTGGCATGAAGGCGCCCGTCTTGTTTGAAGATCAAAGAGCATGTCCAGGTCTATAGAGTAAAGCAGAGGCCCAGATACTGATGACACACCCCGTGTAAATACAACGTCACAAGGGCTGGAAACCTCGCTAAGGCCAAATGCAGAGATGAATGAATCTGAGAAAAGTGGGCAAAAAGTGTGCTGTTCCATCAGTGGTCCTCTGCCTACTGGACTCATGTGGGGATGGTTTAAAAAAAAAAAAAAACTTAACTGGGTTAGGGTACAGCCTGGACGTCAGTGCCTGAGGTGACTGATTTGCAGCTAAGGCTGAGAATAAAAGAGTGTGTGTGGAGAGGGAGCTTTCCAGATGGTTGACCACGAGTGGCGTCTGTGCCTCAGGTCCCTCGGGTAGTGGGTCCGTGGTTGGACCAGACCAGTTAGGTCCCGTGTCGCAGGGATGGGGGACAGGGGGCTACACTGTTGATCATCAGGCAGGGACTAGACGGAGGCGGCAAGACTAACTCCAGCCATCCTTGTGAGATGTTTCGAGTTGCTTGTATCTGACTTGTAATGTTTGGCTCCCAAATCGGCCACGATTAGGGTCACAGATCAAAGACAGGCTTCCCCCGGAATAAGACGAGGTGACGGGACCGAGGCTTCTCGTCTACCAATGGGGCCCTCGGCGTGGTGCATTCTGGAAGCCGTTGGTGCCTGCCGCTGAGGAGCCGCTGTCTTGCCCTTCTTCAGCTCTCTCGAATTGTTCTCTGACAGCGTCGATGCTTAACGTAAAAGACCACCGTTACCCAGTGGGAACCACCCACTTGCTTTCGGTTAAAGTCATCAGAGATTGTAACCACTGCCTCGTTTTGTCTGATTCTTACCAGGGAAGGACATGCATCCATGATTTAACAGATATTTATTGAGTCGAGCACTGTCAGGCGTGGAAAAGATCCAGGGGTAAGAAAGAGAAAAATGGCTTCTGTCTTAGTCTAGCATCTTACAACCTGGAGGGGACAGAGTGCTAAATAAGGAAGCTCAGTCCAGCAAAACAGTCATCATAATCTCCTGTGTCATCAGCCACTGTGTCGTATGAATCTGGGATCGAGGTATCCAGCAGTTAATCCAAAAGGAACGCATTTAGCTTTTCAGTTTAATGGCTTTTTTTTTTCCTTGTTAAATTGGCGTCATCTTTTATTGGATCTCTGTCTCAGCTGTGTTTATTACACACAGGCACACGCGTGTGTACACACACACACACACACACACACACACACACACGCACTGATGTCTAGGAAGCTATGTTAAAGGTTGAGAATTTCAGGACCTCTGGGTTTGCTTAGGTACCCAAATCCCCGTAGTTTCCTGGGAGAATCTATAGTGTGTTCTCCACAGAATATCCTTGAGAGAAAGACATCGCTCACTTGTAACTGGATGTCCCAGAAAGTAGTCATCTCCATAGGTCTGTGCTTTCCAACCCACAGACCCACGAGGCGCAAGTGTCTTCATCTAAAGGTACAGATTCCCTTGGAATAGAGACTCAAGCCGAGCATTGAGTGGTTAGGTTCCAGGTCTTACTCTTCCTAAAATCCAGGCAGTGCTTCACAGATGGTGGGTGATAGCTGAAAATAGGTTTATGTAGGTTAGTAAGGAAAAGAGGAGATTACAGTAAGTGAGTTTTTTTTTTTTTTTAATCACTCCTCTATGACTGGGCAGAAGATTTTATAATTAAAAATATCTAAGTTGGCATGGTTCTCTGTAAAACTCATTGGTGTAGAAAAATTTGGTCTTTGACCATCGGAGAAGATGCAATCTGTGGCATGACACAAAGCACACAAGAGATACAGAATTATGGGATGGATGCATGCATGCCTGGGTGGGTGGATGGATAGATGGATGGATGTGTGCATCGATTTGTGAATGGGTGGCTGGCTGGGTGGTGGATAGATGGATGCATGGGTGGATGGGTGGATACATGGATTTGTGAATGGCATGGATGGCTTGCGGGCTGGGTGGATGGATGGCTGCATATGTGGGCTTGTGACTGTGTGGATAGGTGGTTGGATGGCTGGGTGTGTATATGGATGGGTGGTAGAAGGGTGATTGAAAGGGCTGTTCCCCTTGAGAGAGTCTTTACAAAGAGGCCTTGATCCTTAAACTTTCACACGCAAGAGAACCCCCAGTGTGAGCTTTTTATAATAATATTCTGGGGTGTCTGTCCTAGAGATTCAGATTGAGTAGATCTAGAGAGAAACTTAGGGATCTGTGTTTTTTAAACACGCGCCCCAGGTTGTTATGATCCTGGGTGTTCTTTCCCTCCCAGATCGTCATTCATCTTTGTTTCCGCATCTTCTCTTTTTATTGCCCGTGCAGACACCATTGCATAGTTGCATCACTCAGGAGGCGCCGTTTTCAAATTCACCTCAAAGGCTCTTTGGAAGGAATAGGAGTAGATCTGGTCCCTGCGGCCTGAGGCAGCTCTCTCGTCTCTCATCAGGACCCTCTTCCAAGATGCCCCTGGACAGGCCTGGATGCCCCTTCCACCTGGGAGCCAGTGGGCCAGGCTGTAGAGAAGCCCAGGAGAGGGATGCTCTCAGGATGCTCGTTTGTCTCCTGAACTTGAGCATCTCCCAGAGGAGAGAGGGTGAGCCGAGCTTTCGACCAGCACGTCCCCGCCCCCGTAGGTGGTGGGATTTCGGGGTGGCCTCTCCGCTCTCCTTCCTGATGGCTGAATCTCACAGTGGAGGGCAGAAGCTTGGAGTCACTGGGATGTCCACTGTTTTCTGGAGGTCATCTGATGGTGAAGGAGAGACAGAAAGTCCTGAGGGTGCTGGACCAGGGGCTTCTAGAAGGCTAGGAGTTTCACACCTTCGTGATTTCCTTGTCAGCCAAGTTTACTCTGGGGAAAACAGTCATTTTCTAAGAAAGTGGGATGGCTTCACATCGCATTTAAAGGCTTAAATAATGTATTCTGTCAGACAATTCCTTGAAATGGTTTTCCAAGTGAATGCATCAGAAAGTGCCTAGAAAGACGGCCTGGCATGGGGAGGGGAAGTCATTCAGAAAATGTGGGCTGCTTGACTCGGGATCTGACTCGAGGTGGAGCATCCATTTCGGTATAAAGTGCACACACCTTAGAGACAGCTCAGTGGATTCACACACACGTGCCAACACCAGCCGGGTCACGGCAGAGAACGTTCCAACACCCTGAGGCTCGCCTGTACCCACATCCAGTCAACAAATCCGTCCTCATCAAGAGCCAGCCTCTGGTTTGATTTCTGCCCCCATAGCTTTCTGCTCCTGAGTTTTCTAAGCATAGAATAATTCACCGCACACTCTTGGCTGCTCACTTTTGCTCACCATTTTGTTGTGGGATTCAGGCACCGTCTCCCCTTCTGCCCTATTCCTGTGTAGTAGGCCATTCCCTCTGACATTTTATTATTATGGAAAGTGTCAAACATATCACATACCAGTTGAGAGAATTCTGTTGGAAGCACTCTCACACGCACTGCCTGATGTGACGATTCGTATTTCTCTCCACTTACGCTTTACCCATTTACCCATCCCTCTATCCACCCATCAGTCTGTCTTATCTTTTGATTCATTTCAAGATAAATTGAAGACTTTGGGCACTTATTACCACATTGTCGAACTTGAGTTTTATATTTGCTTATGATTTTGCTGAGAATGTGCTTTTTAAAAAATAGAGTCATGTAAAGATAAAGCTATTACAAACCAACATTTATGGAGGACGGATTGCACTAAGCACTTGACATGTCTACACGTATTGTTGCTTCCATTTCTAGGCATAGAAACTGAGCCTTGAAGATGCAATTCGCTTGCCTAAGTTTACAGAAAACGTGAGTTTGGACTGTGGCTGACTCCAAAGTCAGTTTACCAGCCGGCAGTTAACTTTCATTTGAGTCTGAAAAAAACAGAACAAAATTAAAAAAAAAAAAAAAGAAACAGGCACGCTTGGGTTTGTTGCCTGTCTCTGCCGCTTAACAAGCTGGGTGACTGGGGCAACTGAACTAAACTCTCTGAATCTAATCTGACAGTCAAATGGGGGTGATAATCACAATGCCACAGAGTCATTGTAGATGATTGAGATTTTTAAATGCCTGCCTCATTCAGATTCATGATCTAACACTTCCCACTAGAAGGTTCTGGAGCTGCTAGTCTGTAGAACAAACTAGTCACTCAGCAGCCCAGCTTTGCTGTCGCGCTGTTGTTTGTTTTGTCCTTGCTGAATTGTGATTTGATTGCATCTCAGCAGCCCCCTCTGCACACATCAACTCTGCTCTTCCCTCTGTCTTCATTCAGTGACGCTGTAATATCTAGAGGCTTATTGATTATTTGTTTGATTCTATTGTGGGCACAGGAGCAGTTCTTAGATTAAAACTATTAGATTTTCCCAAACGGCATTGCCGTGGTTTATACAATTGGATGAAACAGATGATGTAATTTGGTCTCAATTTGCTCTAAAGTAGAGTTGGAGGAGAGGGGATTCAGCAATTTGGTTCTGAGCTTGAGAACAAGTGGGGAAAAAAGACGTGATCTCCAGGTGATATCTGTGTGGCTCATCAATTCCAGACATACCGCGTGAGCAGGACGCCAAATTCAGAGCTTTTTTTTCTTGCTTGGTTTCTTCTCTTCTCTCTGAGATAAAGAGCCTAGCTTTACCTACCCAACTGAAGTATTAAACCGACTAATATCATTTATTTTTCCACGTGAAAAAATCTCAGAAAAAAAAAAAAGAAGTACCAGGCTTTTTGAGTGTTTTTGAGGTGCTGGCTTAGGAGACTGTGGGTTAAAAGTAGATAACATATTTCCCCAGAAATAAATCATTCCCTGATGACTACTTGAGATGGAACCAAATGGAAAATGTTTTCTTTTTTTTGCCAATGCACCCCCAACCCTGGTATTTAAACACATTTTCATCATAACATCTATAGACGTTTCAGCTTTGCATTTTACCTTGACATAACACACTGTATTATTGACTCTTCGGGAATAGCATTTGTAGTGAAGGCTGTGGAACATTTATTGGCTAACACACACGGGCTCAGTCATGTCCAACTCTTTTTCGACCCCCGGGCTATAGCTTGCCAGGCTCCTCTGTCCATGGGATTTCCCAGACAAAAACACTGGAGTGGGTTGCCATTTCCTACTCCAGGGGATCTTCCCGACCCAGGAATCAAACCCACATCTCCTGCATTGGCAAGCGGATTCTTTACCACTATGCCACATGGGAAGTTGTGCCCATTTATTAGCTAATACTATAGTTTATTTAATGAGTCCCCAAATACTAAAAATTTACATTGCTTCCAGATTTTGCTTATTATAAACAAAGTGAAAAAGTAACTTGTGAGTGATTTATAGACTAATAAATATAACACATAATATTCAAAAATTTCCTAATACTTGATTTCCAGAAGTAAAATGACCGAGTAAAGACCATATAGTCTTGTGCTCCCATTTCTTAATTTAGCCCTTACCCCAATATATGAAAAAATGTCTGTCTCTCTGCTCTTTATCTCCCTTTCCTCTGGGTTCTCTAACAGCAAGGAATGGATCTGACTCGCGCTCATTTCTGACCTTAGCCTCGTGTATGATCTGTAGGAGATGAGCCACAGATGTGAGGGAGTGAAGGAATGATTTCCATACATTGCCCAGGAACTCTATCCTTGTACCCTCCCAGCAGAGGCCCTGGAAGAGGACCATGGCCACCAAGCCTAGGCAGGAGCCACGAGCCCTGGAGAGTCTGCCCGGGTGGACAGACCACGTCATCGCTAATTGCCAGAGAGGCCCCATCCTGGTGAGGCCCAGCCGGCTCCCCGGGGAGTTCTCGCCAGCCTCGGGAAATGGGGCAGCCGTCTTAATTATGGACGCCATTGTGTTTCCTCATTAACCATCGGGGCGGGAGCGAGGGTGGGGAGGACAATGACCTTAGCCAGTTCGCTTCACGTGTAAACTTTGACCTCGAAGCAGTGGGGCGGGTTTTTTCCCAAGGACCCTGTTGATGGTGACAATAAGCACTAGCCCCAGCTGCCAAGAAGGCCGATAACAGCAGAGTAGAGCGTGTCTTTTCTTTCTTCCTCTTCTTCTTTTTTTTCCCCTTAAACTGTGTTCATTGGTTTTAGGAATCGTTAGCGTGGTAGATTAAAGCTATTGGAAGTAGCACAGACTGCTCATCTTACTGTGTGCAGCTGGATTGGATCCGAGCCATTTGCAAAGTGCAGCATTACCATAAGAAGGGACTTAGGGTGTTTGTCACATCATGCCCCTTCCTGGAGAAGGCAGTGTCTTAAAATTAAAAAAAAAAGAAAAAAAGTCTTGAAATAGCACGGCTTTCTTCTGTTCTCAGTAGAACTCTCTGTGTCCAGATGGTCTGCCTGGGGTCTGGTGAGTGCTCCAGCTCCCTGGTCACAGTGGCCCTGGATAGAGTCAAAAAAGTAAAACTCAAGACTTCCCTCCTTCTTTTCCAACCAGCGCTGTTCCCTGCCCGTCCCACCCCCCCAACTCTGCACACTTATTTATCTTAGTGTTAGATTCTCCCAAGTTACTATTCATGAAAAGAGGAGGTTCCTGCTGCTTTAACAACAGCAAACTAGTGTATCGAGAGCACTAGACTAGGTGAAAGACCCTGGTCATGAAGGGCCATGCGGTTCCATTTATAGGAAATGTCCAAAAGAGGCAGAACTAGAGCCAGAAAGGAGGTGAGTGGATACCTTGGGCTGAGGAGGCCTGGGCGGACTGGGGAGATGACAGCTAAGGGAGCAGGATTCCTTCTGTGACCGAGGAAAGGGTCCAAACTGAGTGATCATCCCAGAACTCTGGATGTAGTTTAAAAAAAAAAAAACAACCATTGAGTTGTGCATTTTAAGTGGGTGAATTGTATAGTAGGTGAGCTGTATTTCAATAAAGCTGATAAAAACAATATGAAAGCCATGGTGTAACTCAATGGCTCAAGTCCCTCCAGTGTCCCCTGGGCTGGGACAGAGATCCAGGTGGACCTGAGCAGCAAGACGGGCGTTTCACCTCCACCCCAAGCACCCTACTTCTATTAATATGACCTTTGGAGCTGTGAGCCCTTTCCGAGCAGCATCCTTGTGTTGACTGCCCATTATAGCGCTGAACCTAATCCCTGCATTCCTACAATTGGGATTCTCTGTCTACCCCCACCCCGCCCCCACCAATACAGTGTAAGCCTCCCTGAAGGCAGAGTTTACAATTCACTGTGAGCTATTTTTAAAGAAGTATCAGCTACAACAACCTCAAACCCGGCAAGGCACTTGTTGTTGAGAACACACAATGAGTAGGACGTGAGCCTTGCTCTAGCCAGCTTGTAGTTTCTTTTGGGAAAACTGATCCTGTCTAGGGAGGCCCAGGAAGACTGCGGCCAAGAGCTTATGTTTGAGCAAGGTCTAAAAAGTTACAGAGAAACTCACCAAACAGGGAAACAGAACAATGAGCCCTTAGAGGTATAAAGAACAGCAAGGGGAAGGGCTGGAGCTAAAAAAGAACATGGTCTGACTCCAGAATTTTGAGAAATTTGCTGAGGACTACCTTGAGACCACAGTTTAGAAAAATAGTCAGTGATACACCATACAGGGACTTCTATGGTGCAGTATCGACTCCTCTTTCATCCCATTTTAGTCAAACTCTTGGTGGCCGTTGAACAGAGTTTATGACAAAAGGAAGCAGATTGGTTCATGCCCTAGAAACTCTTTTAGTTACGGCTTCAGGCATAGCTGGATCCAGGAGCTCAAATGTCTCATTAGATTGTCTCTCTCCATCCTCTGGCTGTGGGGGTCTCTGTTTGGCTTACTTTTGTGGCAGGTTTGGTCTACTGGTGGGAGACGTGGCTGCCAAAGGACCAGTCTCCCATTCTCATGTGATACTAATGACGGTGGGAGGAGACCTCTCCAATATTCCCTCTCAAAATATCTGTATCTCAGGGAAGAGTCCAGCCCAGTTTAGATCACATGCGTTATCCGTGAGCTGATGACCGTGGTCAAGGATAGGCTGTTTAATTAACCTACCAAGGTCATGTCTCTACCATCTTGGAAAGAGAACAGAACACCCACCTTGACCAATAGGATCAGATGGAGTTCAGTGTGCTTCCCAGAAGCAAAAAAGTAAAAGGACAGTGTGCTGAATGAGCAAAAGCCTGTAGTTAATCCCTCTACTGTATCCCTTAGGATTTTTTTTACTTCCAGGTTAGATGTTAAACCACATCCCTGGTATCTCGTTCTTGTGATGCTGGATTTCAAACCTTAGCTGAGAATCTCACACACACGTCTGTCCAGTTCCATTCGGGTAGAATATCAACACGAGAGAAGTCTAATTCACTTCTCTCCCACAGACCTCAGTTGCCTCGTCTGTAAAATGGGGTCAACAGCCCAGACATTGCTGGCCCTTCCTGAAGCTCCGTGGGGAATGTCCAGCACACACTCAGAGAATGAGTGTTCCAGTTCTGCCCAGGCATGGTCGGAGCGCATCCACCTGCATAGGACCGTGTCTGCCCACCTGTCACTTCAGCAAACTCTGATCCCCGGAAAGTCTCGCCATGCCCCCAGCAGCCTCCGACCTCTCGGGAGAGAGCAGGTTGTTCCCCGGGTACCACAGAGAGGCTGCTTGGGGCAGGTGGCAGAAACCACGCCGTTTCCAGATGAGGCTGGACTCCCCAGACATCAGCTGCTGCTCTCAGAGGGGCGTTCAGACAAAGGGCCAGATTTACATTCATGTAATGCTGCTGTTTGTAACATTGAACACTTAAGACATCTGCTCAGAGTCTCACGTTATAAATGGATGGAAAGGATCCAGGAGTGCTTTATTAGATGGGAGGAGGGTGGTGCTAAGTGAGGGCCGCATATTTCAAAGCAGGATCTCAATCAGACATTAGTTATACCTGTAATATTTTACAAATTGCAAGCAGTAGAAATAGTCCCAGGAAGGATGTCAGTCTGCCGTAGGGGTGAAGAAGAAGAAGAAAAAAAAAAAAGAACCTGAAGCCTAGAAGACAGGGACTGATCATCTCTGGGGGAGGATGGGTGAAAAAGTCGAAAATTTACCATCACTGGCAGGTGTCTGAATGTTCCGTTTAAGTTAAATGGCACGCGTCATAAAGGAGCAGGGGCGTCCGCACACCCCACCCTGTGTTTCTGTTTCGTCTATTTTTCTTTCCCTTTCAGCTCAGCCGCCTTCCCCTCCCTGACGCTGGGTCACCCAGCACTCCTTCTTGATGATTTCCTTTTACTTTAGTCCATCATGCTCCATGCATGACTCGGTGGAAACATTAAAAAAATTGTTCTTAATTTTAGTTAATGGCAAACTTAGCACAGATCTGTTTAATAAATCTGGTCCCTGAACCTAACGAGTCCCTTCGCCTGTGAGGGCCTCCTGTCATTTTATTAGCCCCAGAGCCTCCCAACCCAATGGCTGAGTAATTGACAAAAACTGCAGGTAAAGGCGTGAGACATGTAATTGATTCACATGATCCCTTCCCCCCCCCCCCAACACACTGAAGAGTTAATTATTTCTCCCCCCTGCAGTCGGGACTCAGCTGTTGTTTCCACTGGGATTAAACAGCTGTCAGCATTGTTAATGACATCAAATTCATGCATTAAAATCCCCTCATCCTCTTCCCATAGAAAGCGGGGTTAGTGGAAACCTCCGCCACATCCTCCTTTATGAAGGAGTGAAGAATCCAAAGAAAGATAACGTCCCTTATTACAAAACCACAGACCGGAGCTCGTGTTGATGGAATCTCGTAATGAGTAATTAAGCCTCTTTGCAAAAGTCAGGCTATCATGTTGGCATTTGAGTATTTCAGTTCCCTGGTGGAAGCAGCTGGGAAGACTGGGAAGGTGATAAAGGGAAGAAAACTCAGAATCTTCTAGCAGGATCTCCACTTTTTTTTTTTTTTTTTAATAACACAAAACAGAGTTACTAAGTAATTAAGTAGAAAGGAACTTGTATGTTTAAATTTCTTTCAATTTCTTCAAACATCTGTAGCAATATGTATGATGGACAGAAAGGCCTCTCTCTCTATTTAAGAATGTTTCTTTCTGGCTAAGTCTTTCTGGGTGTCTTCGGCAGCACAAGTTGCTTTGCAGATGGAAAAGCAGGGGCAAGAAGTGGGGGGCAGTAGCCCCAAGGCTTCTGAGCTAAGGGCCCCGCCTCTGCCGGTAACCAGAATCAGGAGATTTCTTTCTCCAGCTGGGGAGAAACAGAATCGTGGTCCCTCACCCCATCAGCTTATTTATTTCACTGAATATGACCAATCCTAGGATTATTTCAAGATAATGATTAATTGGCTTTCATTTCCCCCCTGCAAGTCACAGCTCCCAGAGCTGAATGTTTAAGGTGACCTTCTAAAATGCCTCACCTTCTTCAAAACACCTTGTATTTAAAGAGTCTCCTCTCCTCACTTATCCTGAAAGTGCGGTGTGATTTCACAAATTAAGCACTGCCAAGAAAACCCAACCTAGTCAATACACAAATAAGGAAGGAAGTCAAGGGATGAGAGAGGTAGAGATGGAAGGAAGGGACGTACGAAGAGAAAGAGCACACTCATCAGAGGACCACTTCTTTCAGATCTAGGCAAGAGAAAAACCGTCCCCAAGGAACCCAGAGATGCGCAGAAGCCAAGCAGTTAAAGAGGTAGCCTCCTTCCAGCCCCGATAATAAAACAGGAGGGTTTTATGTGTCACATCAATAAACATCTTAATTGAACAATGTGTGGGTTCTCCCCAACGCACGCCTCGTGCAGCACTTGCTCTTCAAAGAGTCTCCAGAAAGGAAGAAATCACTCAGGCTCAAGTTCCGCAGTGAGACGAGGCTTCCATTACCAGAACCAGCCCCTGTGTTACAATTATCCACCCAAATAAGCTGTATGTTATTTTTAAAAGCCTCATGTGATGTACAATTCATTATTACCATTAAAAAAAAATTTTTTTTGGTTTAGCAAAAGCCTAATGTCACTCTCATAGGAAACCTTGCCCGATAGAAATCGCTCAGCCTAAATGGCCAACGCTGTTGGCAGTTACACTTGACCAAAACAGAGACCCATGCTCAGCCCCTGGTGTGGGGGACCCCCAGCTCTCCTCTACCCTTCGGATGGGATGTTTAGGGTGTAACCTCCCAAGGTCCACAGCCAAGGCCAGGAAGCAGAGGTAATTTATTACCCCAGCTTCCCGTCCACAAGGAGGCCCAGGGAGGCCTTGAAATTCGCAGCTGCGAGGCAGGCTCCACCAGCGCAGTCACGGAATTTAATGAGGCCTCTCCGGACACCGAGAGAGATGGACGTTTCTAGGCTTGCTGGCTTCACTCCATCAGGCCCACCTCCCCACTGAAGAGACCTTCCTGGACGGCCTCTCACTCTGGCATGACCGTCTGTGTCCTTTTGTTTGGTCATCCCACGTTGCAACTCCAGACCTGCCAGGCCGCCTCAGAATGTACTGCTGCTGATAAAAGACACCCCCAACCACTCCCCCCGACCCCATCTAACACTGTTAAACTTTGTCATATAGTTAGTGTGGAGCGAGCGCTTACAGAAATGACCTCCTCGGACATCTGGCAATGCCAGAGACATTTTTGGTCATCACCTCTCAGGAGGAAGGACCCCTGGCCTCTAAGGAGCAGAAGCTGGGGAGGGTGCTAAACGTCCTGCAGTGAACAGGACAGCCCTGGCAACAGAGGATCATCCAGGCCCCACCGTCCATCGCGTTGAGGGTGAGAAACCTTGGCCTGGAGTCTTTCTCAGCGTTTTCTCTCATTATTGCCTCCCACCCCCGGGAGCCTCTTCAGACACGATTTTCCTAACCGCCCCGCCCATGAAATTTTAATACCACAGATACAAAGCCTATCTGTTCCTGGACTGTGTGCACAGCTGTGCTTTAAACATTCAAACAGTAAACTTTTTTTTTCCTCTTCTTCCTTCCTTCCTTCTCCCCAAACCAATTTTTACCCCCTCCCTGGAGGTGTTACTGCCCCCATCGGAATTCGAAGTGTAAAGAAGGACTTTATCCATCAGTGACATGGAGCCAGTGGAGACTTTTGAGCAAGGAAATCTATATAGTGATGGGGTTTGTTTTTTTAGAACAATCCTGGCAGCCTTGTAGAGAGTGGGAGGAATCGGGCAAGATCCCAGGCTCTGGGAGGCGAAGGTCCCTCCCCATCAGGAGCAAACCTCCTCTTCCAACAAAGTCACCTTCCAGCAGTCACTGTCAACTTCCAGTGTCTGTCACCTGCTCCACCGCCGTAAGCCCCTGGTTCCTGCCCCGTGAGCTTCCACTGCCCGGGAACCTGGGTGAAACCTCCCTCAGAGATGCTGTTTCCTTTCCAATGATGCATTTCCCTGTTTCCCCACTCCAGGATGCTTTCATACACAGATTTAGACTTCAAAACTGGGTCTTCTTCATCTGTCCCTGGATGTCCCTGCACAGCTCCTGGCATGAGAGAAGGAACTTGAGCATTGTTTTCTGGATGAGCGAATGAATGAGTACGGGTTTTCCTCCTTGAAGAGCTCCTTGCCTGCCTTAATCTCACCAGCATCTTGAGAAACACACCTACTTCTTTCTGATCTTCACGTTCAGGCAGTTTTGAAATGAGAACCAGTGAAGCTGCTATTGCTCTCGGTCTGCTGGGTCCCTCACCCCCTACCCACCAGTGCCGCCCCCCCTCAGCACCCAGGGCTGTGTGGTCAGAATCTCAGATCCGGAGCACGTGATATGTGTGGGCCTGTGACTCACGGAGCCACGGGGTGCGCAATGGGGGCGGCCCAGGACGCCAGCCGAGCAAGTCATTTCTGAAGAAGGGACACGTAGCAGAGGATGGAAGCTTGATGCCGTGGAAGGAGCCGTCACGCTCGGCCGGGGCAGCTCAGTGCCAGCCGCCGGGACATAGCCGGGTCATGGGCCAGGGTCAGCAAGCCTCACGCTGTGAGCACCGTAGCCTTGGGCACCTGCCGGCATGAACATCTGTGTTCAGATGGCCCCAGACGAGCATGACACCAAAATAAATTACATGAAGAGAAGATTCTAGGCATACGGAGGGCTCAACACGTATTCCTTCCATCTCTCCCGCACTTGGTCTCTTGACTACAGTTTCCATTTTAAATGCTTTTCTCCAAGTCCAGTCTTACTGCTATGGTTCAACTCCCAGCCGACCTTCAGCCCCCACCACCCCTCTAGAAAGGGTTCTTTCTGGGAAAGAGCAGATGCATGCACAAGCAAGTAAACTTCAGGTATACTATTTTTTTTTTTCTGTTTATGTATATATTTTCAATTAAGATAAAACTGATGGAACATAAATGAACCACTCAAAAGTCAACAGTTCCATGGCATTTGGCATCATCATCATTTTGCACAAACACCATGTCTATGTAGTTCCAAAATATTCCATCAGCTCCCAGTCAAACCTTGTATCTATCAAGCAGTCCCTCCCTTTCCGGCCTTCCTCCCAGCCCTTGGCTGCCCCCTGTCTGGTTCTTGTCACTATGGACTTGCCTGTTCTAGATCTTTCCTGTAAAAGGAGTCATGCAGGATGCGACCTTGCGCCTCTGTCTTCTTCCACTTGGCATAAAGTCGTCCAGGTTCATCCGTGTCGTAGCCTGTGTTAGCACCCCATTCCTTTTCCTGGCTTACTAATACTCTGACATATGTTTACAGCGCGTTGGGTTTATCTGTTCATCCATGGATGGACATCTGGATTGTTCCCACCTTTTGTATATCGTGAATGGTGCTGCTGTGAACATTCTTGAACATTCGTTTCGCTTCAGATGGCCGTGTGCGGCTTATTTTATTTTACAGCGCATGCACTGTGGGCTGTCCCATGTGCTCACAAGAAGAACCATGTCCTTTCAGAGCACTGGAAAGCACAGCTGGAAGCACATAGAGAGGCAGAACCAGCCATCTGCAGACCCAGCACCTAGAAGTAACCCCTATATTTTATTTTATTGAGGTATACTTGATGTACAGTGTTGTATATAGCAAAGTGATTCACGTACACACACATTCTTTTTCATATTCTTTTCTAGTAAGGTTTATCGTAGGGTGTTGAGTGTAGTTCCCCATGCCATACAGTAGGACCTTTTGTTGATCTCTTCTCTGTAAAATAGTCTGCATCTGCTAATCCCAACCTGCCTCTGCATCCCTCCCCAAAACCTCTCCCCCTTGGCAGCCACAAGCATGTTCTCTATGTATGTGAGTCTGTTCCTGTTTCATAGATATGTTCATTTGTGTCACATTTTAGATTCCACATATAAGCTACATCATCTGATATTTGTCTTTAACTTACTTCACGTGATATGGTAATCCCTGGGTCCATCCACGTTGCTATGATTAGCATTGTTTCATTCTTTTTCATGGCTGTGTTGTGTATATATATGTATACAATACAATGTGTATACACATTGTATACGTGTACCGTATCTTCTTCTTGAGAGTCCCTTGGACTGCAAGGAGATCCAACCAGTCCATCCTAAAGGAATCAGCTCTGAATGATCATTGGAAGGACTGATGTTGAAGCTCAAATGTCAATACTTTGGCCACCTGATGCGAAGAGCTGACTCGTTTGAAAAGACCCTGATGCTGGGAAGATCGAAGGCAGGAGGAAAAGGGGATGACAGAGGATGAGATGGTTGGGTGGCATCCCCGACTCAATAGACATGAGTTTGAGTAAACTCTGGGAGTTGGTGATGGACAGGGAGGCCTGGCGTGCTGCGGTCCTTGGAGCCACAAAGAGTCGGACACAACTGAGCGACTGACCATATCCTCTTTATGTAAGGCCTCTGCTGGTGAACCTTTACTTTGTTTCCATACCTTTAACTATTGTAAATAGTGCTGCAGTAGGCATTAACCTTTGCATTTTAGTTGATTTCCTTCTAGTCTTTTTTCCCTTACCGTTGGTTGGGAATTGTTTTGGCGCCAAGTAAAATCTACTGCTATTGAAAGCATCAACAGCATTATAGTATGTTGCCAATTCCCATGGCATCATGCAGACTGGGTTATAGCCAAGAGAACCAAGATGATTTCAGGGACATGGTGAGAGTAAAATGAGCAGCGAAACGTTTCGGTAGAGCTTCTCTTTGCATGTCTGTACGTGGGTGGTGGGCTTCTCCCCGGAGGCGCTGTGATGCCACGGTCACTGTGTGGGAGAGGGGCCTTCTCCCTCCAGCCCGCTTCTGCTCAGGACTGGATCAGGGTCCAGTCAAAGGCCTTCCACACCCAGAATCAGTACGACCTGCCTGTGACTCCAGGAAGGGTTTCACAACAGTTCCAGCCAGCCCAGCAAGCAGAGCTGTGTTGCATGGAAGCTTTTACTAACTGGGCGTCAGGGGTCTTGCTCCTCAGTCATCCCTAAGACAGCAAGCAGCACCCAGTTCTCAGTGCCTGTACAGCACACCTGGGTCAGGAGATTGCCAGAAGGCCTGGGAGGGTCCCTGGCAGCCTGCAGCTTCTATCTTTCCGTCTCAGCCAAGGAGGGTGGCAGTCAGCATCTCCACGGAACAACTGCATTGGTGATTTTGCGCCCCATCCAAGAGGCGTGACTAGGAGGACTTCCCTGGCAGTCCAGCAAATAAGCGACTGTGCTTCCACTGCAGGGGGGACACAGGTTCCAACCCTGGTCAGGAAAATAAGATCCCTCATGCTGCGTGGCGCGGCTAAGAAACCAAAGAGGAAAAGTCAAAGCAAGCAACGAGACTGGTAACTGGAGGTATCACGAGGGCTCAGTCAGCGTGTGGTCACCTGGTCCCCAGACTCCCACCCCAAACCCATGGTGAACCAACATTACCCTTCAGCCCTACAAACATTGAGTTTTTCCATCTTCATTGCGATGGAGAAGCTGAGGCCGGCTTTGCCAAATGTGACTCATTTTCCTCAGCATTTTCATATTTAAAAAAAATGTCAGACACACGCTTTCCCTGATCACACATACTTTCCCTGCTCGTTTTCTTCTCACATTTGGTTCCCTTTCAGTAAATGAGCCTACATGATACACCTTGAATTGATAACCTCACAGCCAAACCTCAACTTTTAGAATTCATTGTGTGGCAGTTAACTGAATTGACTGGCCAGCCTTCTAGCCTCTGTTAAAATACAAGTCGTCTATTTATGTATTTATTTAACGGGCTACAAAGCATTTTCACCCACCACTGTCTCACAGGATTCAACTTGGGTAGCCCAGACATGGGGAAATACAGCATGTCTGATCATCTCCTCTTAGAGTCACGTGAACCACACATGGTGTTTTGAGGCAGGATCCACATTTCGACCTTGAAAGTGGAGCCGGATCTCCTTATTCAGCTCAGTTCTCCTCCCCCAAAAAAGTCCCAGTTTTGCTTCTAAACACACTTGCTTTCAAATAAGTATTTTTGTGGAAGAACTTATTTGCACCATCTTCTGAAACAGCAGAGAGGAAGAGTATCACTTTGAAAGTCCCATCTAAATTTTAAAGAGTAGGGTTCTATAATTCTGTAGGGTTGAGCTCCCTCAGCAGTGGGGAGAAAGGCCACGAGTTCTTCATTTTATTTGCCTTCAGAAATGTCAAGGGAGAGTCATATAAGGACCCAGGACAGGCCTCAGTACATTTTGGTTCTTGATTTGTGCATAAGGCCTAAGGATCTGTGCTAGGGGCTCTTCACCCCACTCTCACAGGGTATGTCTGTACGTGATGTATGTAACAGTACTTTCTGGAGCCTGCAAAGCCTTAGGAAAGCTCTTCCTGAGGACCCAGGGCTGTAGGGCCCCTGTCCTGACGGGGAGGACCCTGGGCTGTTGGACTTCCCCAAAATCCACTCTTGGGCTGCATGTCATCACTGGTGTATTCACCACAAAAACAGCTTCACCCACACCTCCCAGCACTGCTCCCTTCTTCCCTTGTTAGAATTTCTCCAGTGCTTGTTATTGCCCGAATCATTTCATGATCTCTATGTGAATATTCAGAAATGCCAGGGGAGAGGGAAGCATGCCAACAGATGCCTTCAGAGCTGAGTGGAGGGGGCAGGGACAAAGCCAGGCGATGTCTCTACATCCAGGTTCAGGATGATGTTCCTGATGAGTGTCACATAAGTCCACAGCAGCCCCCAGAGGCAGGCACAAACAGCTCTGTTTGTATGATGAGGGGCAGAGTGAAGGAGTGACGTCATTTCCCTGCACTCCCCTGAAGATGGTTTATTTTCAGGGTGTTTGGCTCTGTTCACTATGCCAGGTGCCACCCAGAAAGTTAAATGGCTCCTCCAAACATCTGATAGATTTGAATGCTGCAGCCCTCTGCTCTGCTGGGGAAACCCTTAAAGGGCATTGAGAACCCTGAGTTTTGACCGGAAGGGTGTCAGACTAACCATCTCTCATTGATGGGCGCTGGGCCCAAGGGGAGGGAACCGTGCATTCTGCAGGGTCTGGCCCCGGACGAGCCACACCAGGCTTGAGCTGTACCCTGTAGGATTTGAATTCCTTCTCCTTCATTGCTCCCAGGAGGAGAAACAAAAAGCAAAAACAGCCTCCATCATGCATCTGCCCGAGAAATAGGACCGTGCATTTGCATTCCTTCCAACTTGTGTGTTCGCAGCACACAGACAGGCGAGTTTGAATCACTTTGACTTTGAAAGCATGATTTTGAGCAATTATCTGGGGGGGAAAAATGTACCTCTTCCTCACTAAATAGGTCTGTCAAAGAGAGTTATAGTACAGCATGCCATGGCTAGAATACATGTGTGTGCTGGCTAACCAGCCCCGACCAATTAAGTAGCGGGATGTCGACGGCATTCAGGCTCTTCCTGGGCCACAGACAGGCTCGTGCAAGTTCATTTTCGTAGTGGCGTGTATGTATCTTTAGACCTTAACTGACAGATCCCCACGGTGAATCGAGTAGGGAGTTATCAATTACATGGTTAGCTAGGCGCTGCCATTCTATGCTCCGTGGCTTCCTGACAGAAGCAGGCAGAAAAGGAGGAAAGGACTAATGTTTCTGGTGCAGAAAGACTGTTAATATTTTAGGCCAGGCTCCTCAAGTACGTGTGTTTATTTAGTTGGGAGAAAATGTGCATTTGGATCCTGCAAACCCTAAAGAAGTTTGCATTCGTAAATAGTGATTACCATAATACTCTGCTCTAAAATATATTTTATTTATCAAGTGAACACCCTTCTGAGCTCCTCTTTATCCTTCCTGTGATGGCTAAATTAATTTCATCAAATTTTGATTTCTTCGTGGCGATGTCGTGAAGAGTACTGGAAATAATAAAGTGACCCTGATTGCCTATAAAGCCGTTTGCCATTGGAGAAGCAGTGATTGGGGCTTGCATTCCCTTTGGCAGCCAGATAATATATTCCTTTGTTTTCCTTTGCAAAATATTTGTCATGGGTTCTCCTTTAGCCTGAGTCTAATCTGGAAGTGGGCTGTTCTTTGTGGTTGTGGGCTGAAGCTGAGAATGGCATTCTAAAATATATCTCTCCCACTGAGACATCAAACTCCACCAGTAGGAACGTCTTCCCAGATTCATAGACTTTGTGACAGGTAGACCAAGCATGCCCAAAGTGTTTACACTTAGTGGGGAAACTTGGCCTGACGAAGGGAAGGACTTAGCAAAGATGGTACAGAAGCAGGGTCTGGAACCCAGGGATCCTCAGTCCTGGGCTAGGACTCTTGCTATGGCGTCTTTTTTATTTATTTATTTTTTAATATTGCCTAGCTGTTCTAGTGTGTATACTGTCAGAGATTTCAATGTTTGTAATTGATCATGCTCATTCTTTCCAGGTAAGATCTGTTGTCAACCCTAATGTGGATGGACTGAGATCCAAGCTTGTAGAGTTGAAGAGTTAGAGATAACACTGCCTGAGAGATGCCTAGGTTTCCTGGGAAGAAACTGCCTGGAGCAGTGCTATTACAGGAGGTGGCTGCTCTAAGCCAACCTGACCTAAGTAGCTGATACACTTGGCCTCAAAGTCTTTCTAGAAAACACTCAACAAATTATTAAAATGTTAGAATTGAATTTATTTTCTAATCCAAGATTCAGTGCAAAGCGCACCAACTATGAACAATACTTTACAAGCGAGCTCCAGCTAAATACCTATAATGACTTTATTGTTACAGGAAAACTGCCTTTATGTATTATGAAGTGGGCAAGGTACTAAATATTTGATTTGCCCCAAACAGATCCTTACCTCTGACATGTAACCAAGTAGAATGAAAATTAGTATGTTTGGTACATGGCATTCTTTGTTGAGTTGGGCATCACAGGACATTCTGTTAGGGTGGATCTCCTCCTAGGAAGGATAGCGCATCATGAGTCCATCAGTGAAGGCTGATTGAGGGTTATGCCTGTGTCTTCTCTCTGTTAGCAAGGACCAGGGTGCTCTGAAAGAAGGAGGAAGGCGTGGAGGATGGGGCAGGCTGGGACCTTGGCATGGGTCCTCCGGGTACATGCTCACCAGCCTTTTTCCCTTGCCTCCTGGCCACCTCACCTGTTAGATTTGGTCACATAACTGAGTTCTAACCAATGGAATGAGCCCCAGGATGGAAGTAGCTTGGATCTCTGAATGACTGCATGGAGCCGACCTCTCTATAGTCAGTAAGGCTTTATAGGAACACAAGATAAACTTGTGTTGTGTTAGCCTCAGGAACTTTGAAGTTTATCTGTTACAGCAGATAACTACATTACTGAAGTGAATATGGGAAGGTAGGACTGGCGAAGCGTTTCCTCTCTTTTGAGAGCTATCCCTTGTCTGTTTTCCCCATGAGTCCGGTGTACCCACATGGCGCGTGTCCTTGTATCCTGGGTACCTTTAGCAGAGCTTGGCCCTCTTAGGAGCTCTAACAGGTAAACCGGAAGTCCCCACTCTAGCTCGGGAGTCAGCAAATACCTCTATTAAGACCCAAACAGTTAACACCTTGTGCTTCACAGGCCATGTAGTCTCTGTTTTCGACTACTCAGCTCTGCCACTATAGCGTGAAAACATCTGCCAAAGGTATAGGAATGAGTGGGTGTGGCTGTGTGCCAATAAAACTTTATTGATAAGAACCAGGCCGAAGTCTGGAATCGACCCCTGGTCTGTGGTTGGCCATCGTCTGTGCTATGTCATCTCCCAGACTGACAGAGGGTCCTTGCACCAACTTTTTTCAGTGATATCAACATACTTCTCAAGTAAGCCACCTAGCTTTATTTCCCAATCCACAGGCTGACCCTTGGGCTCCTTCTACTGAAAATACTGTACAAATCCTCATGTTTCCGGAGCAGCACTATGAGATGTGGTCACATTTCCCTTGTCCACTCTCATGATGTCCTCTGTGTAACCATTAAACGATCCCGGCGTTTCAGCTAACAAGGGTGTGCAAGGGATGTAACAGAAAGGAAAGAAACAAGGAAGAAGGGACCACACAGAGAGGGGAAATCGATACTGTTTTTTTCTACAATTGGCTCATCGAGGTCTGCCCCTCTTTGTCATTTTGAGAGAATATGGGCTAATATTTGGGGAAAATGCAGGAACTCAGAACCGAGCCCAGATGCAGCTATCTGAGTGCCTGCCTCCTCTCCACCATCTCTCTGGCAGGAGCCAAACCCAGGCCACCCACTTCTGGGGCTTCACTTGAAAACTGTTGAATTCCCCCGTGACCTCGGCCCCAGGAGCAGGGGCTTCTGTGATACCCAGCCCTGACTCCTTCCAGGAAGGAAGACGGCCTTGGGGGAAATCTCCGTTTCCTGTCGGCCGTGGAGGGGTTGACACGCATACACCCTCTCTTGTGTCCCTCAGTCACAGCCCATTGTGTCAGCAGAGAGGAAACCGTGCAGCCTGTGAATCTGTGTCACCGGCACGTGGGGCGTCATGTGGTCTCGAGTGTGGCTTGTCACCAGCCTGGGGTTCACAGCAGTGTCGGGGTCCCAGTGCCACGAATCAGTTCACATCTCCGGCAAGGATGGGGTGTGTCACCCCGACAGCACTCAGGGCAGGCGGGGGTCATTCATCGCGGCCCTGGCCAGGAATGCTGACCACTCCAGCAGGAGTGCAGAAGCTACAGCTGAAGCCCGAGTTCCAACCGGCTGCCTCCCCCAGTTCCATCAGCCAGGATCCATCTGATACAAAGACCTTGACTGGCCCAGGAATGCGGATGCTGTGTCAGAGGTCATGGCTCAGAGCCAGAAACGCACCGCAGCGACCTCCCATTCTCCTTGACGTGGTTTCGAGGGGCGTCCCGGGGTCAGAAGGATATCCAACGCCAGCTTGTCTGAGATGGCATGGAAAAGGCAGGGGAAATGTCAAGATGAACTGGGGCTTAGGAAGACATTTACCGAAACAGGAGCACGTACACCCTGGCTTTGTCAGCATTTCCCCAGGCGAGATGAGTCAGACATTTATATTTTTACATATGCATCCAACACACTTGCAGCGTTCAACCCGGGATGCTAGAAAGACTTATTGAAAATACTTAATCAATTTTTACAAAGAAACCAGAGGTAGACACGCGTCCAGACCCGCAGTTTTGAAAGTCGCCAGAAGGATACTGGGCTGACTCAGAACTTTATGAAGACCCAGTCCTGATGGGCTCTCTGTGCTCCATGGAGAACAGTTGGTTTGGACCTGAGCTAGTTTCT
Source organism: Antilocapra americana (assembly GCA_007570785.1). Taxonomy (NCBI): domain Eukaryota; kingdom Metazoa; phylum Chordata; class Mammalia; order Artiodactyla; family Antilocapridae; genus Antilocapra; species Antilocapra americana. Next base: position 17,136,732 of record ML663568.1, on the reverse strand, counting down.
GTTTTTGGGCTTCAGGTCCGCAGTACCCTAAGTAGATTGGGGCAGTGCTGATTTTTACTCTCCTTGGCATTTCAGTGGATTTTCTTGGTGTGGTTTCACATAAGTGATCTGCAGAGATTTGAGGAGCTAAGGACAGAAGTGGCTAACCCACAGTCCACTTGGCATCATTCCCCAGTTCTGGGTCCACGGCTGACATCATTCATTCATCAGTACTCACCTTTCCTCCCAAGCACAGAGGTGACTCTCCCACGTCTGGGTTCAGGCAGAGCCCTCCAGGAAATTGTTATCCATTAACCAGGGTTAGCACACATGCTAAAGCTCATTTGCCATTTCTTGCTATCTCCGTAGAGATTCTAAAGTGCTGCTATTTTGATGTTGTCATTCTCTTGAATTAAAGATTAATTGCCCAGGAATGTTTGGACATCTCTTGGATAACATGCATTGTGTGAGGCATGATAATTCCAGGACAAACAAGAAGTTCCCTCTGACCTCAGGGACTCAGGAAAACTCAGTATTTCAAGGTCATGATACCAGGTTCTGCAAAAAGGGTGGCCAGGGAACTCAGCAAAGGGACATTTATCTCAAACTACGTAGAAAGGGGGTCAGAGAAAGCTTCTTGGGAAATAACTCAGGGACTTTCTTCAAGGACACACTCACATGATAATTCAAGGACAGCTTTCAAAAAGAAACCAGCCCTGCAATTGGATAGCATTGTAGGGCTCTAAGATTTATAATCTTTTTCTAAAGCACACCGAAGGTCTTTAAGATTTGATGTCTCCTTACACAACAGACCAGAAGAAGAATATGTTTAGAAGTGGGCTGTGCTTATTAATCCAGTGCTGGCTTTATTGTTTTAAATCCCGTGATCTTTAGCATGTGAATAATTTCTTTTTCTTCCTCTTCTTTTTCCTTTGGACAGTGATATTTTCCTACCTTGTAGCTGCAGCAGCAGGTCAGAATGCATTTGAAAATTAAAAAAAAAAAAATATTTCCCAGCAAAGGCAAGATTTTTCAAGTTAGTTCACACTGGGACCCTTGCAACTTATTTTATCCCTTTCTCACGTAGATTTTGAAAGCTTGAAACAAATGGATGGCAAAACTGGAGGGTATCTCATTTTTTAATCCATTGTTTTTGTGAGAGTTTAGAGCTTTCCCCGTAACACACGGAGGTTGAGAAAAATTGGAAAAAGACCTCTTCAAGGACTTTTCTGTATGTTCCCTCATGTTTCAAGATGCTTTTGGTATGATGGCGCATATATCTTGATTTTTGCATGGGCCCCTCCATATTCAGAAGCAAAGCAGAGAGAATTCATTGTGTGCTGATGAGAGAGCAGCCAAGCTCTCCATGTCCTCTTCTTCTTGGGCTGCTGAACTTGGCAATTCTCTAAAAATGTCCTCTCCAAAAATTTCCAGCAGGACTTTCCCCAATATTTAAATAGTGAGTCCAGGCCAGTGAGCCCTGGTCCTTAGAATATTTGGTCCAAATGAAGCCAGAGGCCTCATCCCATCCCTTCTGGCTTAGAGGCAGTCCTGGCAGAAAAGAGATGACCCACTCAAATCGAGTAATTCGAGGAGAGTTTGAACAGTTTAAAAAGACTTTTTATAAAGATGGGGACAGGGTGTTAGTACAACTGTAAGAGATGGGGAATTTCCCAGGGGTAGTGATGGGTGGCTCTCGTCATCCTGGACTGGAAGGAGCAAGAAGAAGAAGGAGGAAGCAGGCTCTGGCACCAGGGGAGGGTCTCTGAATGGACCCCTAGCAGAGGCCCTGATCTTTGGTTGGGGAATTCTGTCTACCTGTAGTGACACTCCTTTCTCCCAAGGAAACACCCCAGGATAATAAGCAGTCTCCCCCTTTATTCAGGGCTTCCCTGGTGGCTCAGCTGGTAAAGAATCTGCCTGCAGTGTGGATTCTATCCCTGGGTTGGGAAGATCCCCTGGAGAAGGGAAAGGCTACCCGGAGAATCCCATGGACTGTATAGTCCATGGGGTCAGATATGACTGAGCGACTCACTTTCACTTCCCTTTATTCAAGCCCACCCAGAAAGCAGATGGTGAAAGGAACTCACTGACGGAGCTTGTATTGATCAACTTTCCTGAGCATGGAGCCGAGGACAGAAGAGTGGAGGATAAACCTGGGCAGGGAATTGGAAGATTCTAGCATAACTGTCAAATTACCTTCTTCTCAGAAAAGAAAAACAGAAGGTTACAGTCTATACCCTGCCTCTAAGTCTGTCCTTTCTCAGTGGTGTCCTCTGTCCATCTCCAGGGCCAACATGTTGTAACTGAGTACTGATGTATCACTGCCCCTAGCTGGAGAAAAAGGAAGCCCAACAGACTATTAGGCAAAGCAGACGCATGCGGTTCCGCTTTGTGTGACGGGTTTTATTTTCTGTCAGAAACTAGCCAAGAGGATTACCCGGGTTCTCTGTAGAAGCCAGCAGAGAGTTATCAGTACTGAGTTGGATGGCTCACAGAATAAGCCATTTAATCAACAGAGCTGTGGAACTAATAGTGACTCTCCCGTTTGGGGTGCTTTAAAGCAAAATTATCACGTAACAATTAGGTCTCATTTGTTAATTTTTGTTTTTTATTTCTGTTACCCTGGGAGACCGACCTACAAAAGGCATCAGTACGATTTGTATCAGAGAATGCTTTGCCTCGCCCTCCTCTAGGAGTTTTGTGGTGTCATGTCTTGTGTCTAAGTCTTTAAGCCGTTTTGAGTTTATTTTTGTGTACGCTGTGACAGTGTGTTCTGACTTCATTGATTTACATGTGACTCTCCAGCTTCCCCAGCGCCACTCGCTGTAGACTTTTTCCCATTGTGTATTCTTGCCTCCTTTGTCTAAGATCAATTGACTGTAGGTGTGTGGATTTCCGATCTCTCTATTCCCTTCCGTTGATCCCCAGGTCTGTTTTTGTGCCAACACCATGCCATTTTTACTACTGTAGCTTTGTAATATTGTCTGAAGTCTGAGAGGGTTATGCCTCCTGCTTTGACCTTTTTCTTCAGAATTGCTTTGGCAATTCTGGGTCTTTTATGGTTCCACATGAATTTTAGAATTATTTACTCTAGTTCTATGAAAAATGTCAGAGATATTTTGATAGGGATCATATTTAATCTGTAGTTGCTTTGTGTGGTATGGCCATTTTAATGATGTTAATTCTTCTGATCCAAGAGCATAGGCTATCTTTTCATTTCTTTTACTCACTTTCAGTTTCCTTTATTGATGTTTTATACAGTCCTCAGCATATAAGTCTTTCACCTCCTTCAGGTTTGGTGGTGGTTTAGTCAATAAGTTATGTCGAACTCCTGCAACCCCATGGACTGTAGCCTGCCAGGCTCCTCTGTCCATGGGTTCTCCAAGCAAGAATACTGAAGTGGGTTGCCATTTCCTTCTCCAGGGCATCTTCCTAGGAATCAAACCCAGGTCTCCTGCATTGCAGGTGGATTGTTTAGCATCTGAGCCGGCAGGAAAGCCCTAACTCCTAAGCATTTTATTTTTGGAGGTCTGATTTTAGATTTTTTTTTTTTTGCATTCCCTTTTCAAAATTATCAGATATTGAGTTATGTGAATACTGGACTCTCCCTGTGCATTTTTTTTAGTTTATAACTAACTGGGAAAAGTGTTCCATTTTGGGCAGCCTCATCAAGTAACCGCCTTGTCTTTTCAAATGATTTTAAGAATTCTCACCTAATTTTGAAGACCTTTTTCATTCAGTTAGTTCAATATCGTGAGCTAAATGCCATAACTTAGACGTGTGTGTGATGAACTCTTTGTGCTCAGACTCCTGAGGTAGGAAGCCCTGATTTTTCATCACTCCAAGCAGCCCACACCTGCCCTCAGACTGGAGATACTGGTCCACAGCATGGATAGCTTCCCCTACCCCCGCTGCCTCCCAATCAAGTTCAGCGGGGCCAGCAGTGCATGGCCACGACCGTCAGTTCTCCAAGATTTGATTAGTCAGTACGGAAAAAGAGAGTCAGTTGAAGATAAATACAGAAACCAGGCCGTCCTGTGGATTCAGGGACTGGGCATGCAATGGGGACCCTCTGCTCAGAGGAGAAAAAAGCAGAACACACGAGGAAGCAGAAAGCTAGCAGAGAAGATGATGGAGCAAGTGTACAGAGAGGAAGTCGAGATGCTGAGAGGGAGGAAGCAAAGTAGGATTCTGTGTGTATGTGTGTATGTGTGTGTGTGTGTGTGTGTGTGTGTGTCTGCGTGTCTGTGCATGTGTGTATCTGTGTGTGTGTATGAAAGAGAGATTTTGAGACCAACCTACCTGTCTCTCATACCAAGGGCTCCATTCCTTCCCAGATTTCTGGCTCCCAGCTCTGTGTTCATGAGGTCTAACTGGGAGGCGTCCTGCCCACACGTAAGGAACTCCAGCTAATCTGGCCGACCTCTTGTTGGGGGAGGTGACCGTCCAGGTTCCGTGGATTTTCAAAACCCTGAGTTGCCCAAGGTCAGCAGCTGTGTTATTGCAGAGGCTGTAGACTGTGCTTCATCAGCGCCAGGATGCACATTACATTGACAACAGCTCTTTGTTAGCACTGGGGGAGCCCCCAGGGCCCCCAGCCATTCTCTCACCGCCCAAGTTGTGGAACTGTTTAGTGAACAGTCCAGAGTGCAAGTTTAAAAAAAGAAAATGAAGGAAGGAAGAAAAGAGAGAGAAAAAGGCAGAGGAGGGGACAAAAAGAAAGGAGGAAAGAAAAAAGAGAGAAAGGAGGAAGGTAGGCAGGCAAGCAGGAAGGATGGGCACCATCTCGGCCTCAGCCCTGCTGGGACCCCTCGGCTCTCTTAATGGAGCCTCTGTTGCAGTCTTCCTGGTCCTCTGTCTCCGTACTCACGTGGCATTTTTTAAAAAGGAAACAAAACAGGTGATGAGCACAGGGCATGTGATTTTTCCCTGTATAGAGGGAGGCATCGGGCTGAGGAAAGGGAGCCGATCTCAAGGGAGGCTTGTCTCGAGACCGCAAACCTGGGGAAGACAGCTTATTTGGATCTCAGTGACTTCCTTGGGTCTATATAGTGCCTTTGAAAAAAGCAAGGGGCTCTGGGGATGAGTTCAAACATGGCAGCCTTCAGCTTCCCAAGGAGGAGACGTTGAGATGGAAAAGGAACGGAAGGGCCTCTCCAAGGCAGTGACCACAGACTCAGCCCTTGAGATCAGTCAGAGAAGAAATGGAGAAATTCTTGCCAGCGTGCTTGGGAGTCACTCTGAACTGTTTCCCAGCTGTGGTTCTCCCACCCACTCGTATCTGGTGATCAGACCTGGATTAAGTGTGTGGATCGTAGAGTCCCCACTAAAGCCAGGGCCCTCCACTGACCAGCAGCAGAGCCTTGGGCAAGTTCCTTCAGCCCTCAGAACCTCAATTTTCCCTTCTGTAAAATGTAAGCCCCAAGATCTACCCCTTCGAGTGTAGAAATGAAGCCCCAACAAAAAGGTGACGAGGAAGCGTCCTGAAGAGCATGACACATCTCCCTGCCCGTGTCAGCTTTCAGGAGACCTTACCTTTAATCACCACCTCTGTCTTCATGGCCATCATCACCTGCTTTGGGCTCTTGTCTATGCGAGGCCCCAGAGCCTTGAAATCATCTCAGTTAAGTCTCCTTTATTCCCACAATACCTGCCACAAAATAATCCCCAGTACGTATTCGTTACTGGATGCAGGGGAAGAAATGAAAATCAGTGGCTGGGAAAGCACACCTTCATGGATCTCCTTCCACTGCCTGTGTTCCAGGGGTTTCCTTTCTTTCTCGTTCATTCATTTACTCATTGATAAAACCTCTGTGCATACAGTATGCCCATTTCTGGAGAGACAACAAATGAAAGGTAGTCCTATCCTTGAGGTGTCTACCATTCATTCAGGAAGCATGCTGGGGGGATCTGGACCGTGAACTCTAGGATGTCAATTTTCTTGTTGCCTTTGTGTGCCTTTCTCTCCCTTTTCGGTCCATCCAGCTCCTGTGTCTTCCTGGACAGCATTCTGTGCAGTGGCAGTCACCAACCCCAGCTGTGCAAGGCACTTCCCTTTTGGGAGATATTCCTGCCTTTTTACCTTGCTGGCCTGTTCCTCCTCTCCCTATTACTCCCCTTCTCTGCACCAAGACCTCAACGAGTCTCCTCTTCAGGGACCAAGTGGAGAGTCATCACCAGCCCTGACTGACTGTCAGAGGTGGTCAGAAGTTTCTTTGTCAGATATATATAGCCAAACTTCCTTGGTTTGGCTACCATATGCCTTCCTGGGTCTTGCTAGTCACAATATCCAAATACCACATCAGCTCCTTTTCTTAACCCTTGCCTGTACATCAACTTCTCATGGACCTTTGACCAAAGAAAGACTTTTCTTTTTCTGGGAAGGTGATGCTCTTAAATGAAAGCCTGTGGAAGTCCAGCCAAAAACAGGGTGCTGGAGGAAGGACATGCCCACTTAGCCGACCTGATCAGAGAGATCAACTCTAGAGATTCCTAGAACACAGGAGATCAGAACTAGAGTCCTCCCCCTGCAGCTTCATCTCTGGTTCCTAGATCCTAAACCCCATGCTATAAAGCTGTTGTTGGCCATGCCATTCAACCAGTTGGTTGATGATGATGATGATGATGATCTCAGATGCGTAGAGCCCAATGCACGTGGACACTTGTATGATCGCGTGTGTTGAACACTTGCATGAAGCACAAGAGGGTAGCTAAAACCAACAGGGCGCTGATGAGCCCATTTTGCGTCAGACGTGCCTTTGTGTTGAGTGGTTCTCTGTGTCTACACTGGAGAAGGCCATGGCCCCCCACTCCAGTGCTCTTGCCTGGAAAACCCCATGGACGGAGGAGCCTGGTGGGCTGCAGTCCGTGGGGTCGCTAAGAGGCAGACACGACTGAACGACTTCACTTTCACTTTTCACTTTGATGCATTGGAGAAAGACAAGGCACCCCACTCCAGTGTTCTTGCCTGGAGAATCCCAGGGACGGGGGAGCCTGGTGGGCTGCAGTCCATGGGGTCGCTAAGAGGTGGACACAACTGAGTGACTTCACCTTCACTTTTCACTTTCATGCACTGGAGAAGGAAATGGCACCCACTCCAGTGTTCTTGCCTGGAGAATCCCAGGGACTGGGGAGCCTGGTGGGCTGCCGTCTGTGGGGTCGCACAGAGTTGGACACGGCTGAAGTGACTTAGCAGCAGCGGTGGCAGCTGTGTCTGCATAGACTTTGTTTTCTTCCCACCAGAGTGAAAGATTTTATTAACGTCACCTCCCCACCCCTTCCCTTTATTCCATCCTAATGACTCTTTCTCTTAGTTTGCCCATGGCAGCCTCAAGCCCGACCAACAAGGTTACACAGAACTGAAAAATCAGCTGGAAGGTGACAAGATGAAGCAGGCTTACGGGGGGTAGGGGTGGGGGGACCCTTGGCCACAGGGAAGTGTCCTCTGAACACTGCTTGAGGGATAAAAATAGCTCTAGGAATCACTGAATGCTAAGTCGGCTTTCTCTCCAAACCTTGTAAGCAGGCAACTAGGATTTAACGACCTGCAAATTTCCAATTTTTTAGTTTGGGGAGGTGGGGGCGGAAATGTCCATCTATCTTTTTTCTTTTTTTAAACTGCAGAGACTCATCTTTAAAAAAAAAAATTATTCAATGACTTTCTCCCTCTCTTTCCGATGAGGAAAACTGAACTATTTATGCTGCATTTTCAGCTTTTTTTCATATATAATTTTTCATATAAATGCACATTTTCCCCTTCTTTCGGGGCGGAAATTTAACTTTTGTGCCAATGCGATGTGTGTTTAAATTACCAATTTCATAGGCAATATGTCTGATAATTGCAGAGAGATACTGAGTTAACTTGTAGCAATGAGTTTACGTGACAAAGGCAAAAATCAGTTTGTTTGCGTTAAGCAGAGAGGATAAGGGGCTGAAAACTTTACTATTTGGGGGTCGGGGAGGCGGCGGTGGTGGGGGGCGGAGGGAAGGCTGGGGAAGGGAGGCCCTGAAATTGCTTTTTATAATTAAAAAGGGAATCTCGGATGTTTTCTATCTTGCATATTTACAATAAAACCTTTAAGTGCTTGTCAAGAGGGTAATGTGTCATTAATGGGGGACTCTGCCTCGCCTCTCCTCTCGGACATGACAGCCAGGCAGGATAAGAGAAGAGTAATTATAGGTCCGCCGGGCTGCCAGGTGTGATAAATGACTCATCAGCGCGGAGCCGCCGTCCTCAAAGGGGGACTATTACGGTGTTATCAGCTGCAGGCCCGGCGGCGACCAGGGCTGGGGACGGGACCTCGGCTCGGCTCGCCGCTAGCAAGCCCGCGGCCGGCTCCGTTCCGTCCCCGCGCCTTTGTGCGGCTGCCACGGGGGGTGGGAACACACAGGGGCTCCGGGGCCACCTCCAGGCCGGGCGCCTTGGGCGGGGGGCGGTTCGGCGGCCCCAGACGGTGGAGCCGGCGCCGCCTGCCCCTCCGGTCCGGCCCACGGACAGGTGAAGCCTGCGGAGCGTCTCTGGCCACCTCCCCTCGCGGGAACAAAGCCGAGTGGTTCCCGGGGCAGGCTGACCGCGGAGTCCCGTCCCGGAGGACCCGGGTGCTGTCACCGGGAGGGACGGGGTCCTTAGGCGTTCTCTGCGGCGGGGACCGAGCCCCCATGGAGCTGACTCAGTTACTGCTCAGGATCCGACCGCTCCCTCTCCATGGGCTGTAGACCATGGGAGGGAAAATCATCAGAACCCCTTTCAGACAAACTGCGCAACACTGATGCTTTACTTATTAACCCTCTTGTTGGTTTTTTATTTATGTTTTCTCCCAGCACACCAAAGGCTGGCCTCCGGGGAGCAAGACCATTTAAAATATCAGCATAAAAAATGTACATGGGGAAACAGGCGTCTGAGTACAAGGAGGTGTTTGATGTGAAAAAGGACATAATGTGTTTTTTAAAAAAAAGAAAAGAAAAGAAAAAATAGAGATAGGACGACACCTTTGATACAAAGGTTATTTTTATAATACTTGCATTTTTATCAGTTGACGCGTTTTCACAGGGAGCCCTGACTGAAGTCACAAAAATTACGACTCGGGCATCCGAGCTCCTTATCTGACAAATGCAATGCGAACGGGCTTGTTCTTATCAATGAGATCAGATTTCAGAAATGAACATGAGGACCGCGGCGTTGGCTCTGCGCACAGATAACCTTGCAGGCATGAACTCCCAAACCAGAATAGAAGAATCATCTGTGAAATAATGGGCCCGGAAACACGGCCGCGTCACTCTGTAATAGACAGTGGTTGGGGGGGGCAGGGGGAGGTGGAATCAAAAGGGGGGAAAAAACTCATTTCATCTCAGTTAATGGCAGGGAAACGAAGGCAGAGGAGGACTTTCTCTGGAGCGGAGCTGGTGCGACAAAGCCCGGGGTTTCGCCGTGTCACGCACCATTTACCGATGCGCCAGGGCCCTTTTCAGGAGCTCAGAAGCCTTTATTATAATGTGAGAAAGGTGGAAAGAAATACTCCTTCTGGACACTGGAAGGGCAAATGAGGTGCAAGCCTTTTTTTCTTTCTTCCTTTTCCTCTTTCTCTTAGTCTCTCTCCTTTTCCTTTATGCAGGTTCAAGTCCCCCACCCCACCACCCCACACCCTGTGGGAAGGAGGCCAAAGAGCTCGATCTGCCCTTAAACAGTTTGTCTTGGCCCCCGAGCAGCACCTTTTGTGACTTAGCTGGCTGCAAGGGGGCACGTCCTGATCTCAGCGTCTCCCTGCTCACTTCATTTCTGACTAAGAGAAAGCCCGTGCCCTGCCCTGGCTCTGAGTTCTCAGGAAGAAAGAGGGACAGAGGTATCTGGATCACGTGGGCAGCCTCGGCTCTGCCCGATGTCCTCTCTGTAAGCCACCCTGCAGAAGGGTGGATTGTGGCCAGGGCGCAGAATGAGAAAATGAAAAGAAAGTCTCCCTTCATTCTAAGTATTCATTTTTTACTTTTTGTGATCTTCAGCCGTAATAGAGAATGACTCCTGAACACTGCTGGATGGCCATCCAAGCTCTTTGTAAATTAGAGAACCCAAGTTAGGACTTAGAGGCTGATTAAAATGAGTTTCCCGCCCTGCCCCCACCCCGCTGCAACTGAGACATAAATATGGTTGCTGCTGTCTTAAAGGAAAAAAAAAAAATAGAATAGAAAATGATAAAGTTCCAACCTGGCTTGTTCCTATGTGGTTTATGGGGACAGGAAGATTGCATACGGAGCCAGCATTTGCTTCTCAGGACTGCTAAAGTGTGAAGAACAGCACTGACATCCCAGTCTTCAATAAATCACTATAAAAATGTTTATGAACCCTGCAATTTACTGTCTTTTAAATGCAAATTGAAAGGGGTACCATTGCAAGTGTAAAGGAGACCCGAGGTGGTCTGAAGGAATTACAAGATGTTCCAGTAGGTCTGGAGGATTGTGTGATGTGAAATGGGACCATTTCCAAGTGATTGTGCATTTATACCTCTCTGACAGTCCGGTTAATTTATTAACGAGCTTGCTGTGGATTTACAGGGAGGGTGGATGCTGGCGCCCTTAAACAGTGGCTTTGAGCAAATGACATTTTTCATTTTGCCGAAGGAAGAGGGAACTGGTGATACAGAACCAGATCCCAAAAGTTGTTTGGACAAAGTAAGATGACAAGGTGGCCTCTTTGGGGGACGTCCGCTCCTGCTTAGTTTTTTGTTTTGTTTTGTTTTAAAGAAAGCTCTCATGTTCCCTAAATAAAATCTCCATTTGAAAATGTTGAATATTTGTGGTTAGAGGAGGGGAACTTGAAAAGGGTGGACTTGAGCCATCCTGTGGTGATACGATAGACCCATTTACTGCCAAAGGCTCCCTGGAAGGCAGAGCTCCCTTTATGGTTTGGGTACCACATGGACAGTTTTTCTGCTTTCTTGCTTAGCAAGTGCCAGGCAGAAAAGTGAAGCAGAAAGACTGTGACAGAGCCCTAGTCCAGGCTGGCCTCTTCTGAGTTCCGTTACGTTGTTCCTGATTTTTGCTTACATGTGACCCCTGGCTTCCCCACCTGTGAAACTATTCGCTGAGTCTGCACGGAGCTGATGCGTCTGTCAAGTGCTTAGCACGGGACTGGAGGATCCCACGGGTCAGGATCCGTAATTATCAGCTCCATTTTCCCTTTCTGCTGCTCCCCACACCTGCCTGTCTTCCCTAATGAACTTGGGAGAAGAAGAGAGGATTCAGAGACTGAGGCCAGTTTACATCACTGTATGGATGAGAATTAAGATTGCGTTGATGCAGGGAGACGCTAGTGTGTATCACACCGCCCCCCCCCGCCCCCACCGTGTGAATCAGGCCAGCAGGGACAAGTACAGTGGAAGAAAGAAAACAGCCCATGAAAGCAGGTTGCTCTGCATTTCTGCCCACAGTTCCCTTCCCATTGCCCACCTGCCCCGTGTGGAAAAACACCCAAAGTAGGCTGTATTTATAGAGCCACTGCTTGCAGAGCACTCCCCCGGTTTGCAGCGTATGCCACAGAGCTACGTCCTCACTCGCTCGCTGCTCCTGCAAAAAAAAAAATAAAGTATTTTGCTTGTTTTCAAACACCAGCCTCTCGTGCGGGTGGGGGTGGGGGCTGGTGTGGATCTGTTCTTGGCAGCCCCCCGCTCCAGCGTGCATCCCTGGCAGGCCTGCCTGCCGACAGCGCGGCCACGGAGCGGGCTGTCGGATCTGTAGTCATTACACCATCTGCTTCTCCCATCTTCTTCTCTTCAGCACAGGCATATGTTTGCGGGGTTTGTGTGCACATGTGAATGTGTCGGGTGGGGTGCTTTCTTCCGGGGAAGGAGAAGGAGGGGGTCACCCATCCCTGCCTGCCTTCCCAGAGACCCCAACCCGAACTGAAATGAAATTTTAAGTGATTACAAAGTGAGTGCTCTTAGCAGGAAATTTTCTTGGGGGTGAGCGGGGACGGTTGTCATCTCTTGAAAATCATCCCATTATCCCAGTATCAGCTTGGGGGAAAATGTAGCTTTTGTGTCTATAGATAATATATGAGGTGTATGACTAACTTTTGTTTCCTTTCTGATCCTGGTCACCTTCGACAGAATTAAAAAAAAAAGAATTGGTTCACTGTTATCTCTGTATATCATATGGGCCCCACTTCCCCATTCCAGATTTTTATTTTTAGACCCTCACAGTCCTCTGTTCTTTCTAGATTTTGGCTGGGGAGTAGTATGGTGCCTGTATAGTGGATCCTGCTACTGATCACACACTCAGCCTAACGAATGGTGGATTTGAACCAGATTTATGTCTTTCCATCCCCTTCCATCCCTCTTAGACCCTTTTCTATCTGTTACTCCCCTTGAAGGAAGCACTCAGTCTGGTCTGTGGGAAGATAGCAATCGTAAAGTCAGCTGGGCACGGGGTAGTAACCGGAATAGATTATCTATGCAGATTTCATGCTGCCTTCCTGAAAATTTCTGAATATTTTGCAACCTGATGTTTGTTAGCATCCAAAATTCTTTAGGGAAAATTGGCACAGTGCAAGTCAAATGGGGCATTTTCCTCTTGTGCTTGTGTCCCACGATGTGTGGAAATGCACGTCAGCTCTCCCCTTCTCATTCCAAGTGCTGGCAGCCCCTCTACCTTCTGCCTTGAAGTCTGAGCTTCTTGTGTGAAGGATCCGTGGATGTTCATGCTTTGTCCTTAGGTCCAAAGCAGAGTCCACTGCCTGCACGGAAGGTGCCACACGTGTGTTTGTGGAGTTGGACAGCGTTGTGACATTAAAGACTTATGATGAAGGACTGAGACAAATATATAGAAATAGAGGTGGTTAAGCACGGTAGTTAATCCCTGGAGTCGTTCTGAGTTCAAATCTGGGCTCTACTACAAAAATCTAGGTGCTGTTAAGATGAATTAATTTAGTTAAGCCTCAGTTTCTCAGTATGTACAATGGGTATATTAAGAATACCTCCTCCCTCCAGAATTTGTGATGAGATTTAGATGACATGATGGGACAGGAAAGTGCCTAGAGCAGTGCTTGGCATCAGTGAAGGGCTCACTGTTATCCATAAAGCTTGTTGGCCTCTACTTTGAAATGTAGGGACAAGTCTAGCTGCCATTGAAGGCCCACCTGAAGGCACTTATCTGACCATTGACCTAAGGGCATATTTTTGAAATTCTCTCCTGTGAAGTCTGTGCACATCTCAAGGACCCCCTGAGGCAGGAAGCAGTGATGCTTTGTAATTGCCTCTGCATAAGGAAACATCCAAGTGCCAGTGAACAAAATCTACAGAGGTAGGTATCAACAGCTTGAACGGAAATCCCAAAGATAACAATGCCAGCAACTCTTAGGGACCAAGTGGTTGCTGGGTAGAGGGCCAAGGGGGTGTAGCAACATTCCAGAAGTGGGAAGCCAAAGTAGGTTTGCTCAGCACAGTTGCAGCACCAACTCGATAGCCCAGCACCAGTGGGTTTTGTTTTTATATAATGGATTCTTCTAAGAAAGCCTACATCACCCTTGCTTTTGATGGCAGTGTATGGAGAAACGTGGGCATCAGTGATTAGGTGTTAAAATGTTATTCAGGGGAGAGAGATTCTTATTACTGTGAAGAAGTTTGAGAAATGCCCGATGTTATCCTTGCTTTTATTTTTTACTATATGCAGAAAGGTTATCTATGAGAAAAAAAATATCTAATTAAATCTCAAAGAGTTCTTTAAAAATAAAATAAGTATAAAATAAGAAAGTCTAAACAATAGGAAAGTATTGTGCCATATTTTAACTGGCATTCTTTTTTTATTATTATAATTGCAAAATAATCTTAGATTCAATGCAACGCAGTATCTTATCCCCTCGTAGAGATATTTAAAGGAATTCTTCATCCTTGGGGGCTGAAGACCAGAATCTTTTCAGTGGACCCCACCACACCCCTGGAGTTTGACCCTGCTTACCCCTCTAGCTCCATCCCAGTCCCCGGAACCTCCCACCTTCCTCGTTTTCCCGGCTGCATCCACGCCAGCACATCATCAACACCTATCTTGCCAGATCCCGCCACTGTCAAATATTCATCTTCCTCCTCATCGCTCTTTAGATCCCATCGAACAGCGGCTCCAAGGACACCCACCTCCACATCACTGCAGCCTGCGGATGTGTTAGGTCACAGAGCAAATGGACCATTAAGGTTGCAGAGGGAATTAAAACTCCTGGTCAGCACACCTTAAAATTGAGAGAACATCCTGCATGATCCAGGTGGACCCACTGTCATCACAAGTTTCCTCAAAAGGGGCAAAGGGAGGCCGAAGAGTCACGACAGAAGAGAAACGGCAGACGGGAAAAGGCTCCATTGGCATCTTTGAAGATGGAAGAGGGGGCCACAAGCCAAGGAATGCAGGTAGCCTCTGGAAACAGAAAAAGACAATGAAAGAAAGCATTCCCCAGGGCTTCCAGAAAGGAGCACAGTCCTGCTGACACCTGAATTTTAGCGCAAGTAGACCCACTTTAGACCTCTGAGCGCCCGAACTATAGCAAAGTAAATCTGTGTAGTTTTAAGCCATTCAGTTTGGGGTAATTTGTCACAGCAGCTCTCAGGAACTCACACACCTCCTACAAACAAACCTCTTCCTTGGAGAGTTCTTCTCCAGCCCCACCAAGGGCTCTCAGCACCCAGCATCACTGCTCCACTGCACTGCCACCTTTTGTCACTGTGCCCTTATTTGGGTGACTATTTAATTGATGCCCACCCCCATCCGCCTATCACCCCAGGAAGGGCAGGTGTTGTTTGTGGATCACTGTTGTTGCTGCCGCAGCCCAGGACCCACCTCTGCCCTAGGAGGAACTCAGTGTCTGAGGAGTGAACGGGTGGGTGAGTGAAGGAGTCAGTGACTCCATGAATACAGTGATTAATTCACCCGCAGGAGAAAGAGGGACTAGCCTTGATCAGCTTAAATTCAGCCTATATCCCCCATCTGGTGCCAGCCGGGGAACAGCGGTTTCATTTGGGTGAAATGGACAAGGAGCGAAGGCGAGGTCCCCAACCCAGTCTGGCTAGATGCAGGCCAGCAGCGCTGCCTGCTCCCCCAGGACAGAGGCCTTTCCCCACCACGCACAAAGCCAGCGCCCCCTCCCCCACCCACCCCATCTCAGCAGGGGGAACCAAGCTGAATATTTCTTTAAGGCATGCTGTTGAGTTTCTTCTGGTGGAGTGAAGGATTTGTAGCAAAACCCAGCATGTAACTTGAGTGTTCTGCGAAGCCAGATACTGGTGCCAAGCTAAATTTGTGTGTGCAGCTTCTGTTTAAGGCAATTATATAGTGTGTAATACCCAGTAGAGAAATTAAGTCCAAGTACATTTTGCCCATAGAGATTATCCTCTCAGTTGGATTTATTTTAAACAAGTTTTGCTCCTTATACATTAAGGTGTATGCAATAAATCACTTATGTAATAAACTGCACTAAATTACGTGGGAAAAAAAAAAATGAGCTGATGGCGGGCTAGGGGGAGACTTCAGATGGAGCCAGACCTTAGGCCCACGGACGGAGGGGAGAGGGGAGGCAGTGTGGCAGGAGGGGGTGGCCGTGCAGTGGGAGGTTGGAACCGGTACAAACAGCAGCCGCGGAGCTCGGGATGCGGCCACAGAGAGTTGCTTATGTAATAACTGCAGAAAGAGTTATAGGATCGCCTCGTAGAGCAGCCTCCTGGCCTCTGTTAATTACCAGCAGTCTACAGGGAGGCTGGAGGCGGGAAACAAAAGCGATGTAAGATTTTATTAAAGATGAGAAAATGGGGGGCGGGTGTGCTCAGGGCTCTTGGGGAACCACCTACTCAGGCGATAGAGATGGGTAGTCACGATAAATAGCAGGCATAATAATCCAGTAGCAAATACAGGATACCCAGCACAATTTGAATCTCAGATAAACAGTGACTTCTGGTATGAGTCTGTCCTCCGGGACAGTTGGGGTGTACCAAAGTAAGACATCATTCATTCACTGTTGATCTGGAATTCAAGTGTTGCCGGGCATCTTGTATATTTTATTTTTTTAAGTTTTAAAATGTATTTCTATTTGGCTGTGCTGGGTCTTCGTTGCTTCATGGGCTTTTCTCTAGCTGCCGCAAGTGAGGCTACGCTCCCGTGGTGGTACGGGGGCCTCTCATTGCAGACGCTTCTCTTGTTGCAGGCTCAGTAGGGGCGGCGAACAGGCTTAGTTGCTCCACTGCGCGCTGGAGCTTCCTGGGCCAGGGATCAAACCTGCGTCTTCTGCATCTCCTGCATCAGCAGACTGATTCTTGGCAACCGAGGCACCAGGAAAGCCCCTGTCTTGTGTTTTTACTTGCTGAATCTGACAACTCTTGCCACAGCAGAATTAACAACGACCATTTTTATTAGATCCATTACTTTGCACTCTCATTTTGTCAGGGACTTCAAGGACGCTGTTTCCTTTAACCTGCACAAGCAAACTTGGAGGGAGGCACCGTGTTTACTCCCATTTCGTGGGGAAGTAAGCTGAGGTTTATAAAGGTTCATTACATGCCTGGTCTCTCTCTCCATCTGTAAAGGGAGGGTCCAGGCTGCACACCAAAGCCTGTCTGACTCCAGAAATCGGTGCTCTCACTCCCAACCTCTGCTGGTTGCTGATTTGGAGAAAGAGCCACAAGGTGAAACATGCCGAGGGAGGCTGTCCATTCTCTTCAATGCAGATGCATACTCAAGCTCAGAAATCCAGGCCGTTTAGGAAAGAAAAATGAGAGCGCTCGGAAAATCATTTAGAAACTTCCTGGCACACACGCCTGGCTTGCCACGGGGTCTGTGCCCCAGGGCCTTGACACCCACGTCAGGAACAAGACAACCCAGACCCCACTGTTTCCCCACCGAAGAGCCTCCTCCAAGATCCCGCCTCGCTGGAGAGCAACGAACAGCCACCCCACATGACATGTTTGTCATCTTCTCCCTTTGAGAGCCCAATAAAGCTCAGTAAGAATCAGATGTGGATAAGCTGCTGGTAATTTATGATTTACGGCAGCATTGTGTAAAAATAGGCAATGAAACCGAAAGGCAATCAAACTCTATTGTCACATGGAGAGAGAGGCAAGAGGGACGTGATCTACCATTTGCTGTCAGCCTGCTCCATGCCTGGAAACTCACGTGTATGTTTCCTTTCATCCTGCCGGTTGTCAGCAGTGGGGCCTCGTTCATGTGTCTCTTCCTAAGACACAAAGTACCCCCACAGTTTGCTATGGAAACAGTGACTCTTTCATGAGATCTCCTGATTGTCTGAGTCAGGACTCTGCACAGGGGCTTGGCTGGTTGGATCCCCTGTTCCACGTGGCCGTGGCTGGGATTCACATAGTGGGGTTCCATCGGGGAGAGGGCTGTTCTGGAGGGTCTAAGATGGCTTTACCCACATGCCCAGTGCCTTGTAGGGCTCAGCCGGGCTCCGGCATGGTGGTCCCAGCATGGTTGCACTCCTGTAAGGCAGCTGTTCAGCAACAGGGCAGAAGCTACTCGGCTTTTCTGAGCCATCCCCAGTGTCATAGTGCATCACGTCCGCTTACACAGGGGGAGCATTCCCCAACCACCAGAGCCCCAGGGAAGGGCGTAGACTCTGCCTCTGGATGAAAGGAGTATGGGAGAATCTAGAACAGATATTAGAACTGTCATGGGCCTTTGCTCTTTTCTCCAACCTCCCCCACTTTTGAAATATTATTTGCTTCTTTATGTGTTTATTGTTTATTGGCATGCTGGGTCTTTGTTGCTGGGCTGGCTTTTCTCTAGTTACAGCAAAGAAGACTACTCTATAGTTGCCTTGCGGTGTGTGGACTTTTCATTGTGGTGGCTCCTCTCCTTGCAGAGCACAGGTTCTAGGCTCGTGGGCTCGGTGGTTTGGTGCACAGGCTTAGCTGGATCTTCCCGAACCAGGGATCGAACCTGTGTCTCCTGCACTGTCCGGTAGATTCTTAATCACTGGACCGCCAGGGAAGTCTCGCTTCTCCGTTTGTCAAGCAAGTTATTTCCCTAGAGCTTTGTGTGGCCAAGTCCTCCTTACCCCCTAGGTCTCTTTAACATGTCAGCTCTTCAAGGAGCTGCCCATTCTACAGCACAGCCCCTCCTCCTCCTGTTGACTGTCCGCACATCACTGACCACACTCTGCCGTAATCTTTATAGCTCATCTCCCACAGCAGACAGTCCCTAAGGGTGTAGGCCCTGATTTTGTTCAGCTTGCTCATGGCTGTTTCCCGGTGCCCACAGAGAGCCACGCCAAGCCCATAGACGATTCTCCATGTAGAACTGTCAAGTGAGTAAGAATGCCTGGCAGTACCGGACAGTGGCCCAGTACTGGGGGATGCCGCCTCCTCCAGGGAGAATTCCTGGGATAACAGAGAATCCATTTATGTCTACCAGGCAGACCTGAATCATTCACATTTTCCCTTGGCCCATGAGTAAGGAGCAGAGCTGAAAAGTAGGTGGGAGACAGAAAACGCTGTGGTCAGAGGCAGACCCTGTTAGCGTTGGCCCCGCCAGCCAGGGTCTGCCGGTTCCCATTATAGCCTTGGTGGGCGAGGCCGCCGTGTGACTGTGGGCGCACGGCAGCACTCTGGAGCCCCCGCACCTGAACGTCCCTCATCCCTCTTCAATGGCCTTTTGAAGCCCATATGTTCCGTCCACCCCGACTTCTGTTTATACTAGTGCACAGTGAGGGCCGCTTGGATTCTGGGAGTTTCATGGGAAGGCATTAAACGTGTTTGGAAAATACTTGAAAGTCCAGCTGTGTGTGTTTTAGTTTTATATTTAGCTTTATATTAGAGACTCCATACACCTCAAGTCATAAAAAGGTACCGCAGAGGCTTACGTTCTCTTCCAGTTCACTGGGGCCACGCACCCAGATTTGAGCCTTTGTAATTTTTTTTTTCCTTTATTGTTTAATTCCGTGGTTTACTTCTGGCCTTCATGCATTTAGAGGTCTCCTCGTGTGTTTCAGAAGGAAGTAACTGCTGTTGTTTTTGCTTGAATGTAGTAAAAGAAAAGGAAGGTGGAAAAAAATATTTTAAAAAAAGAACAAAAGAAAACAAAAAAGAAGGAAATGGAGGTGGGTGGGAAAGAAGGAGGAAGCAGCATAAACATGGACATTTTGGTACTGGACCCTGTGCTGGACATGCGGGCACAGTTAACCCTCAGCACACCCTTGGAAGAGGGGAGTTAGTCTTAGGAGGCTGGGATGCTCCCTGCCTGCCTCTGAGGCTCGCTCTTTGCTCTCAACATCACCTTGTTCTCTGCCTGTGGACCTGAGGCTTCCCGGCCCCCCCCACCCCTTCCCCCAGCCAAGGTCCCCAGGAGCCTGTCTCAGGCCCAAGTCCATGGCTGCTTTGCTGAACCGTGGGAGGTGAAGGAACACACGATTCCCCAGCATCATTTCCTACCCACCTGAGGGAAGAAGCACAAGAACCAAGCTCACCTGTGGCCACGGGCAGTGGTCTCCTGTCGGAGTGTCCTGGCAGGCTGTGACAGAGTGTTGTGAAGTCACGGGCTGAGAACTGCAGACACACATCAGCTCACTCTCCAGAGGCCGTGCTCCCTCTGCAGGACCTCACTCTCTCTGAAAATCCTAGGGGGAAAGTCTTCCCCTCTCCTTTCTAGCTTTTGGTGTTTCCTGGCAACCTTTAGCCTTTTTTGGCGCACAGGCAGTTCACCCCAAACATTCGTGGGGCCCTGTGTTAGTCTTCTGTTGCTGCGGTAATGAACTGTCACAAACCTCGGCCCTCCGACAAGCCGGATTTGTGATCGTACAGCTCTTTATAAGGCAGAAGCCCAACATGAGCCTCTGTGGGCTAAGACTAGGGTCAGTCAGGGCTGTGTCCCCCCCTGGAGGCTCTTGGTAAGACTGTGCCCCTGACGTTTTTACTTCCTAGATTCCTCCCGCTTGACTCAGGGCCCCCTTCGTCCTCCTTCAAAGCCAGTGACATCAGGCTGAGCCCTGCCCACCCTGATTCTGTTCAGACTCCCTCTTCTGCTCTTAAGGACCTTTATGATTCCATCAGATCTGCTGGATAACCCAGGATAATCTTCCTATTTGAACATCAGGTGAGCTTCCTTGAGTTCCCTTTGCCATGAGACATAACATATCCACAGGCCTTGGCATTAGGATGCAGACGTCTTGGGGTCCATTACTCTGTCTCCCACCGTCCACCTGTCACCTGTCGGGCTCTGCGCTGAGCAAAGAGGACACAGCAGTAAATGACTCAGACAAGCCCCTGTGCTCACAGAACTTACACGCTGTGAGTGTGAGGGGCAAAGGAGAAGTCAGCGAGCACATCCCAGGAAGTGTCAGCGATATGGGTGAAAGTAACTAGGCAATGTGATGGAGAATAATAGTGGGGAGGGCTCACATAACCAGAAGAATCAAGGCGAGTATCCCGAGGAGGCCGAAAGCATGATAAAGGGCCATCATGTCAGCTGGGGAAGGGTGTCCCACACGAAAGGAACAGAACACGGTGGCCCTGAGGCCTTCAGGATAACCACTGGCTGCTTTCCGTCTTCTCTTGGAGGAGGTGTGCCAGGACGGTGGTTAGTGGCTCTTGGAGTGATTCGGGAGAGAGACGACAGGGCGGGCTGAATCAGAGCCTCCCAAGGGTGTCCGTGTGCTGATCCCCAGGTTGCATGAATGTCACCTTATGGCAAAGCGGGATTCGTTAATGTGAATCAGTTAAGGATCTTGAGGTGGGGAGTGATGGGCGGTTGGAAGTGGGATGAATGAAACCACAAGGGTCCTTATAGCAGAGGCAGAGGGAGATTTGACTACAGAATTAGGACATGTGATGATGGAACCGAAAGGCTGGAGTGGCAGAGGGAAGGAGTCGTGAGCCCTGGAGTACAGGCGGCCTCCGTAAACCAGGAAAGGCAAGGGAATCGATTCTCACCGAGAACGTCCAGAAGGAGCCAGCCCTGCCCACACCTTGACGTTAGCCCGGCACACCTGAATGTGGCCTCCTGGCCTCCAGAAGCTGAAGAGGATAACTTTGTGGTTTTTCAAAATGCTGAGTTTGTGTACTCTGTGATGGCAGCAGTAGGAAACTCGTGTGTCTTGCCAAGGATGTGCTGTCGGATGGAGAGGAGGGACCCAGTTCAGGAGACCTTTGGGATTCAGTATTGGCAGAGCTTGGTCCCAGTGGGGTGGGGCGAGGAGAGGGGCAGAGGACTCAGGGTGAACCGGAGGTCCCTAACTTGCGTGCCTGAAAGGAGGACAGTGCTGCTGACTGAGATAGGAGAAGTGGAGGGAGGAAGGAGAGGTGAGTTTGGGGTGTGTCGAGATTGAACCAAGGGCTGACGCCCAGCAGGTGCTGAGGTGTGGTTCTGGAGCTCAGCGAATTTGGGCTGAAGACCCAGCACCAGGCTGGGGGCCTGAAACACTGCACACTGAATGAATGAATGAGTGAGGTCCTTGGACTGAGGTCCCCGTTTCTGTTCTGGCTAGTGGCTGGCCACCGCTCTCAGCCCCTCAAGCCTGTTCTCAGGTTCTTGCCTCGTGGCTCCGTCCACAGATG
The DNA here is from genome assembly GCA_007570785.1 of Antilocapra americana. Classification (NCBI taxonomy): domain Eukaryota; kingdom Metazoa; phylum Chordata; class Mammalia; order Artiodactyla; family Antilocapridae; genus Antilocapra; species Antilocapra americana. Next base: position 17,115,223 of record ML663568.1, on the reverse strand, counting down.
CTATCACAACATGACTGTTCATTCCTTCAAGGCCACAGGGGCTCCTTAACCTCCGTCTTCAGGGAGGGCTCAGTCCCTCTTCAGGGGTCGCCTGATTAGGTCTGGCCCACCCAAGATCCTCTCCCTTTGGATGAGCACCAAGCCCACCGCTTCAGGACCTTAATTCCGTGTGTGTACTCCATCCACCTCCGTTGGACAGCATATCTGCAATCTTGGGAGCTAGCTGTCCCCTATTTCTGGGTCTTACCCACTCCACACTTGGGAGAATTGTAAGGGTGTGTGTTTCAGGAGGTGGGAATCCAGGGGAGCCTTTTAGCATCCTGTCTCCCACAGTCTATGATATTCCCACGTCACAGATGTTGAAACTGAGACTCAGAAGCTTGATGCAACTTGCCCAAGGCCACTGAAGGGCAGCTGGGCTTCAGGTCCAGGGCCACGACGCTTGCAGCATCAGGCTGGACCTCCCCTCCCCCTTCCTCTTCCCCTCTCCCCTCTGCCCTTCCCCACTGCCTCATCTTCCACCTGAAGGCAGTGACCTTGCTGCTCGCCACCTCTGGAGGAGTGCAGGTCACCGTATCTGTCCCAGGTTTTGTCCTCCCGCCTCTGGAGCTTCCATCTGCATCCAGAGACCAGAAGGGAACTGAATGAGCGCCAGGGCCTTTAAATGGAGCCACCCCAGTGTAATGAGCAGCACGTGCACAGAGGGGCAAGCTAAAAATGTCCCCGACCTTCTGAAAAACCGAACAAGACAAAAAAGGTATGGCTTGGCCAGGTATTGAGGCAGCTCCGTGACGCTAATGCAGTTATCCCGATTCAGGGTCAGATTTATTCACCATTAAGCCTGCTTTAACTTGATTGCCAACAAGTCTTGTATTATTTAGAGGAGTTGACGGAGCCGGCCGGGGGTCGGGGGGTGACACAGCGGCCACCTCGCTCTTGCAGACTTAGAGGGTGGTCACGGCGGCTGCTAGAGAGACCCACTCACTCGGTGGGCCCCTTGGAGCTGTCTCGTGAAACCGGGACTGTGAGGTGATGCCGCACACTGGAACACAGTGAATGGTTTGAGCTGTCCAGCCTCCAGGATGGTCCTGATCTTTGTAGATGAATGCGGGCTTGTGGGGTCTGGGTGGCTGGGGTTGCTGTGGTCATTCCACTCAGGCATCAAATACGCACTGGTCTCTAACTGGGTGCTCAGAACTGGGTCAGGGCGGGAGAGAGTGGTTGAGTACAAAGGAAACCCCAGACGCAGCTTTGGGGAACTTTTGCTGCAGACCTCAGTCAGACCTTCATACAGAGAAATGTGGTGTTGCAACCCGCATCCACGCTGTACAGGAGAGGGCCCCCGAGACTGATGTTGCTGCTGTTTAAATCGCTACCTGCTCTCCAACTCTTTTGCAACCCCATGGGCCCCCAAGGGCCAACCTAGCTCCCCATTCTTGCTTCTGTCTTTAAATCTGTCTTACAGTTCCTCTCCTCTTTATCACACCCAAGGAAATTAACACTGTTCCAATAATCGTCAGTCTGTGTTCAGATTTCCCCAGATGTCCTTCTTGTGCTTTGGTTGCTGTTTGACCCAGAGCCCAGTTGAGAACCACCTTGCGTTTGGTTCTCATGACACTTTAGTCTCCCTTCACCTGGACCTGCCTGTTTGCTGCCATTTGTCCTCATGACCTTGGCATTTCTGAGTCGTCCAGGGGACCCTTTGGCTACCACGTTGAGGTTCACCATCACGGCTAAGGCAGGCAGCAGGGAGGTCTGGTCAGGGACCTCAGCTGTCAAGGTCCAGGGGGCCTTCTGCAGGGAGTGGGTGTCTTCCTTCCTCGCTCCATCCAACGCGACCGCTGCTCACCGCTCCAGAGGATTTGGCATGGGGCCAGTGCGACTGAGCCTCTGCATTTTAATTGTGTCTCATTGTGATCAATTTCAAGAGCCACCGGGGACCAGTGGCCACTATGCTGGGGCATGCAGCTCTATGCCGAGAGATGGCTGCAATCAGTCACTGATTATGGGAATGAATGGTTTGGCGGGGGTGCTGGGGTTGCAGGGCAAGTCCAGGCAGAAGGCACGGGATGTGCATAGGGCTGGAGGGCCCACGGGACGGGATAAAGCGGCCATCTTCCAACCCAGTGGCCAGCCGGCCCCTGGGATATAGCCGGTGGGTGTTCAGCTCCGGGTCCTCTTTCCCTCCGTGTCACATCCCCCTGCAGTGTGGCGCAGAGCTGAAGGAAGGCATAAGGAAAGCACCACCAGCCAGCAGGCCCTTGATGGCCCTGCGTCAGCTCTCTGTCAGCTAGCTATCCACCTCTCTCCATCCTCTGCCCCTGCCCTCGGGGGACTCTGCATCTGAGTGCAGGGGGGAGCCCGTCCCTGCCTCCTCCTGGGCGCCTCACCTGTCCTCCTCAGGGTCCGCTTAGCACTCAGGCTCTTCAGGGGAGTAGAGAGAGGGGGGATTGATATCTCTGACCACACAGATCCGCTCCCACCCGTCTTGTCCCTCCTCATTTCTGGTAACTCCCTTTTATCTTCCCTGGAGTTATCTCTTTTTTTTAACTTCCTCTTTTTTTCCCAGTGTGACTTTCTCGAGTAAGATGCAAGCTTTCCATCAAGTAACTCCAAGCTCCGTCATCAGCCATGAGCTCACCCTACACAAGCGTATTGATGACCAGGGATACTGCCTGTTATTTTGGTCCCCACCTGTCCTCACTTGTCCCACTCTGCCAACTTGCCAAGGATTAAGGCTTGCAGCACCTGGGTCTGTGTCTCCCCTCAGGCTGGTGGGTGGATGTATTAATCCACTGAAGTTGACTTGGAGAACCAATCTGAAGTCACTTGGGACCTCCCAGAAACAAAGCCATTGCAGGTTCATTTGTTACTTTTATCATCTCATTTTCTTTCTTTTTTTTAGCCAAATTGCCTTCTCCATGGGAAAGGCAGGGGTCCTCTTCAGCCCCCCTTTTCATGCTTGCACTGCCTCCTTCCCGGCTGTTTATAATCACATTTTTTGTTGGGTTTCTGGGTCCGTTGGCATGAGCCACACACCTCTGCAGGGAGAAGAGGATGCTGGACGACCTGTAAGGATGTTTCCCTCTCCTCCTCTGTCAGCTGGCATGCAATCTGCTCCCCGGGCAGTAGTTTACCGCTTGTCAATTTCCGAGAGCCCCCAGGGAGCTGAGCAATCGCCTGCATTTCCTCACTTCCACTCAAGTTGGGTCTTGGAGCTGGCAGAGAAGGAGGTCTCTTCCTGGGAAGACTCAGTCCTATTTCAGGGAGGCCCTGGGTTTTGTCAACCTTGATAGGTGGTCGTGGGAGGGGTTGTTTTGACCCATCGGGCTGCGAACACTGTGCCGGCGTCGTGGTTTATCCCCAAAGACGCTTTCCTGGGGAGGGTCCCACCAGCGCTCGGGCACTGACATATTTTGAGCGTCTTCCTGTCTTCTGTTGTCCCTGAATGGAAAAACTCTTTGGAGCCTTTCTGTTTTCTCAAGATGTCTGTGTTTTCCTGGATCATGCCTCAATTTTCCATGCTTTGAGGAAAAAAAAAATGTTGCTCATGCACGGTGCTCAGGGAATCCAGAAGTTGCTGTGAATCCTTCTAAGGTTTTGCAGCTGCCCAGATGTTTTTACCTGGAGCATCCTTGACTTGGCAAAAGCAACCCAATTCCTGGCCATTGCTTTTAGAGCAACTCCTGAGTTCCCGAGACTTCTGCTTTACAGCATTCCTTCAGAGAAGATGTTACTATTCTAATCCCAGGGGTGGGAGAACTGAGGAACAGAAATTAAATCACTCTTTTAACATGTGCACAGCCAGCAAGTGGGTTCTAATCAGGGTTTGCCTGATTCCAAGGTCCCACGTTATAGTTTTATTTCTTTCTATTGCCTACTTTTGTTCAACGTGCACGCATGCATGCATGCATGTGTTCATGCTAAGTCACTTCAGTTGTATCTGACTCTGTGTGACTTTATGGACCGTAACCTGCCAGGCTCCTCTGTCCATGGGATTCTCCAGGCGAGAATGCTGCCATGGGTTGCCATGCCCTCCTCCAGGGGATCTTCCCAACCCAGGGATGGAACCTGTGTCTCTTAGGCCTCCCGCATTGGCAGACAAGTTCTTTACCGCTAGCACCACCTGGGAAGCCCTCGTTCAACAAACATTTATCCAGTTCTCTTTTACAAGTCCTTATTTTGTGCCAACTGTTCCGACAAGCGTTTATTTAGGGAATAACCATGGTTGCACCCAGGGGGAGGTTGTAAGGCTTCATGAGGAAGAGGAGAAAGATGTATCCTTCAGTCAAAGGCACCTGAAGCGATCAAAGACGGAAAGGCAGAAAATGGATGACTACGTGGCGCCTGTCCCCCTAAATCTGATGGATAAGAGGTCAGTGGGTGATCTGTCTGTCTGTGTTTTGCGGTTGGATGGTTACGGTATGCAGTGCCTTCCCTGGGTTTCCGCTGCATTCTGGGTGCAGACTTGGGGCCTTGGAGGGAGAACAGGGAGTGGATCATGGGCCTCATAGCTAAGGAGGAAAAGCAAGACTTTGGAGCCAGGCAAACATTCACTTCAAAATTCCAGTTTTTGCATTTTTCCAGCTGTGTGATCTTCAGCAAGTTATTTAATTTTTCTTGAAGTTCCTTTTCCCTTGTTTATAAAATAGGAATGGTTATTTTCCTTTCAAGCAGCCTTGTGGATTCAAGAATTTCCCTGAGTGTCACCTGCACAGTAGGTCCTCGGTAAACATCAGTTTCTTTATTTTCTGTCCAGTGAGCAGTGACTTTTCCTGGAGTAAATGCACAGCAGATGGACAGGGAAGACGCCTCCAGGAAGAAGCTCGGCTCAGCTCATGGCTTGCTGGTTGGGTTTGGTATTTTCATCTACAGGAAGAGCTGGAAACACAAGGCACCATGAGATGCTTCTCTGTATTCCCCCCCATTTCCAAGCTGTCTTTTAAATCTTCTTATGAAGCTGACCATCACATCAGAAGGCCCTGAACGTTGGAGAAAGAAAGGCTCTCCCAGCAGGGGCTGAAGGTTTCTGTAACACCACCTACCCCACTGTGGGGTAATGAAACGTCAGGAATGCTCACTTCCCATGGCGACTGAAACTGCTCTTCAGCTGCCCCAGTGTCCGCCCCTGGGGAGGGGCAGAGGTGCGGTCACATTTAGGAGGTTCTTACTCCCTGAATGTTCTTTCCGTCTCCTGTTCACTCTCTTTCCCATAAGCAAGAACTTCCTGTTTCTGATCTTACCTTCTTCCAAAGACTCCAGGCCCACCTTGACCCACCCAGTCCTTCTTAGATGATGACCTTACCTCCCGCTTTTCAAAAGGAGCTTCAGGTCATGTGGCCTGACTTTCACTGAAGTGCCCGATTTCTGTCTTGGTATCTTTTTTCATCCTCTTGTTATTTTATCTTTTACAAAACTGGCTCTTGCTCTCCCAAGCTTTGTGTGGATACTGTGGCCGTTCTCCAGACCCAAGCTCATCAGTTAATTCCCTTTCCTCATGTTTGATGTTCCCACTTTCCTGCTCCCATCCTTGCTCATCCCCAGTCGCCACCATCTGAAGGAATCCTCGTTCGACCCGTGGTCTTCTGGAGCAGTGGGGTTTGGAGGGGTCAAAGAAGTCACCCCCAGTACTCTGAAAATGGATTCGGCAGCTCATTGTATTCCTTCTCAAAGGGTACTTGTTCTCAGAAACCTGAATTTTGGATCCCCTTACTTCCAAAGCTTATTAGAAAGAATAATGTAGACACTGGCATTAACCACAGGCTGGGTTGGTAACTTACCTGTAGGTTATCCGTCTAGTTAGCTATCCATCCATGCTATGCCTGGTCCTCAAAACTTGGAGCTGGCCTAGGGCAGGGATCCCCAAACTGTTTCTGTGAAGAGCCAGATAGTACATATGTATTTCAGTCCTGGCAAGCCATGTGGTCATTATTGAAACTGGTCAGGTCTGTCCTGGTAGTTCAAAAAAAGAGCCATGTGTAAATCAATAAGTCAGATTGTACTCCAATAAAACTTTGTTTATGGACACTAAAACTTGAATTTCATGGGTGGTGGGATTATATTCTTCTTTTGATTTTTGTTTATTTACTCAGACAGTAAAGAATCCACCTGCAGTGCAGAAGACCCAGGTTCGATTCCTGGGTGAGGAAGATCCCCTGGAGGAGAGCATGGCAACCCACTCCAGTATTCTTGCCTGGAGAATGCCCATGGACAGAGGAGCCTGGGGGGCTACAGGCTGTGGGGTCCCAAAGAGTCGGACACAACTGCACAACTTTCACTTTCCCCCTATTTGCTTAGCAAGACATTTTTAAACTATAATAAACAGATTGATGAGCTGGATCTGGCCTGTGGGGTCATCATTTGCTAAAATGTAGTCTAGAGGGTAAATAGAAAAGATGTCATAAAGTATTTGTAAAACTAAAAACCAGGTAAAATGTAGCAAAATGCATATTTAGGCCGCAGTATTCAAAGACATTGCATTTTGACTAAAGAGTGGGCTCTGAGTTTTCTGGTCCTGTCTTGTGCATGCACACTCAGTTGCATCAAACTCTTCGCAACCCCATAGACTGTGTAGCCCATCAGGCTCCTCTGTGCATAGAATTTTCCAGGCAAGAATACTGGAGTGGGTTGCTGTCTACTTCTCCAGGAGAATCTTCCTGACCCAGGGATCGAACCTGCATCTCTGGTGTCTTCTGCATTGACAGACGTGTTCTTTACCAGATGATCCACTGGGGACGCCTGAGTTTCCTGGTAGTCAAAGCGAAAGGGGAAATAAAAATCAGTCATGGACCTGCCATTTGGGCAAAAAGATGTCAGTTCCTCATGAGAGGCAGAGAACCTTCTGGATTAAACATGGTAAAGAACTTTGATTTCATCAGTGAGCTCTCACCTGCTTTGTCCTCACCAAGGATAGTCTCAGAATGTTTGCCCCACTATGTAAAACCAACAATCAACCGTTTTCTGGTTGTTGTAATGGCATAAATTATATCTGACGGTTGTTAATTAAATACCTAGTCATGCTCTGGCGCCAAAGCCAAGTAGTGCTCCGTAAACATTATGATTTGTCAGTAATCAATGTGATTTGTATAATTTGTCAGTGATCAGATACTTGATCCAAAAGCAGATTATTGACTTCCATGCCTATCTTGGGAGAAATTGCCACTTGGTCTGTGTCTACACAGATCCACGAGGAGAAGAGATTTGACAATGGTCTGATTAATTAAATCAGTGGTTCGGGGGAGTGGGCTGTCCGTATTGATCCAATTAAATAGATAATTGTCAGAATCGAGGTCATGTCTATAGGACGCCACCACTTCAAAGCCAAAGAGATTGTTTCAGATACATGACGCTCACCCAGTCGATGCGGGCTGCCTCCTCCACATGAAATCAACCAGAGAGTGATTGATTCTGGAGAGCTATAAACTGGGGTCGTTCCTATTTTCAGCAACCAGTTATGTGCTAAATACAGTGCTTTGAATTTTTTTTTTGTTCCCCATAGACCCAAGGGCGGTATGATTCATTATGCAAATAAGGAGAATGGAAATATCCAAATCAAAAGTTGGAATGACACAAGACTCAAAATAGTCCCTTTGGGGCCGGGGGAAGCAGAGAAGAAGGCAGGCTGATATCCTGCATATCTGTGAGCTCAGGGAGCAGCCCCATGCGTGTTGGATAAGCAAGGGACTGTGCTCTTGAAAGTGCAGTTGTTCTGCAAGTCGCTGAGGGGCAGACTCCAGCTCTCAGTTAGCAGTCAGGTGGAAAGAGGAAAGGTAGAAGACTTGAGTTTAGTTTCTGCCATAGGTTTAAAGCCGAGGCCCACTACTAATTAGAGGGTGGTTTCAGGCAAGTTAGGCCACCTCTTTGATCCACAGTGTTCTCATATGTCTAACAAGGGCACATACCCTTAATTCATAGGGTGATTCTGTGCTCACCCGTATATCTAATAAGAGTGGTGTTGTTCAGTCACTCAGCCATGTCCAACTCTTCACAACCCCATGGACTGCAGCATGCCAGGCTTCCCTGTCCTTCACCATCTCCCAGAGTTTGCTCACACTCACGTCCACTGAGGCAGTGATGCCATCCGACCATCTCATCCTCTGTTGGCCTCGTCTCCTCCTGCCTTCAATCTTTCCCAGCATCAGGGTCTTTTCCAATGGGTAATTCTGGCTACACCCAGCACACGGTCAATATTGGTTAGCCTCCCACTTCTCTACTGACCCCATAGAGGAGAGGAAATAGTCACTAACATTTCTGGTCTGAGACATGGCAAAAGCCCGTCTTTCTTACCTCATCTGCACTGTATATTCACAGTTGGTATTCACGAGGCAGCTGATGAACACCTGTCCCTTCTTAGCTGCACCACCCAGAGCAAGAACTTAATCTCTTTGTGCTTCAGGTTTTTCATCTATAAAATGGGGATGATAATGTTACCCACCAGGCTTCCCTGGTGCTTCCATGGTTAAAGAACCCACCTGCCCATACAGAGGATGCAGGTTTGATCCCTGGGTCAGAAAGATCCCCTGGAGAAGGAAATGGCAACCCACTCCAGTATTCTTGCCTGGGAAACACCATGGACAGAAGGAGCCTGGCAGGCTGAAGTCCTTGGAGTTGCAAAAGAGCTGAATTCAACTTAGAGACCAAACAACAACAAATGTTATCCACCACCAGGTAGTAAGGAAGATTAAATACATCAATAATACAAATACTGCATGAAAAGGCAGGCCAGGCACAGTAGAAAGTCATCTCCCAACATTAGCCATTATTATCATCCTTTTCATTAGCAAATCATTGTTCCAGTTTGAAAGTGAAAGTGAAGTTGCTCAGTCGCGTACAACTCTTCACGACCCCATGGACTGCAGCCTACCATGGGATTTTCCAGGCGAGAATACTGGGGTGGGTTGCCACTGCCTTCTCCTTGTTCCAGTTTGCTGGGTAAAAAAAGGGCAGATGGGCAGAGGGACATTCCATACAAATGAGGTTAATAAGATCAAGATGCTGAAGAGGAGAAAGTGCTGTGAATCTAGTGAAGCTTCACGCAGGTATAAGGGAAGGGCGTCGCGTCTTCCCACGCATCCCCTGCAACCTTCTTTGTGCCCACCATTTTGGAATCTCCGAAAATAGGTGGCCACTTTGAGCTCCAAAGTGTTTCCTTCTGCCACAAAAGTATAAAAAGCAAGCTGCCTGCTGTTTATACATGCTTTTTAAGTGAAAGAATATGTTAATGAGCTTAGCTTGACAGGGAGCTCAGGGGATTCTTGACATTGAATGGTGGGTAACTAAATAGGTCACCCCAAGTTGTTCAAGATGGATAGAAGACCAAAGGGATACAGAAGCTTCAGAAATCTGTTCTCAGGGAAGACAGAATGTGGGGGTTTTTTTGTTTGCTTGTTTGTTTTTGGTCCTGCTCAAAGTTATATCTCTAATGCTAGTCCAGTGCTTAGCACGTAGAAGGCTTTTATTATATACCGGCAGACCTCATTTTATTGTGCTTGGTTTTATTGCGCTTGGCAGATATTGAATTTTATTTTTACAAATTGAAGGTTTGTGGCAACCATTGTCATATGATGGTTAGCATTTTATAGCAATGAAGTATTTTTTAATTAATGTAGGTACATTGTCTTTTTAGATATAATGCTATTGCATACTTAATAGACTACTGTACCTCAGTTGGTAAAGAATCCACCTGCAGTGCAGGAGAGCCCGGTTCAATTCCTGGGTAGGAAATTGTGAGAAGGGATAGGCTACCCTCTCCAATATTCTTGGTCTTCCCTTGTGGCTCAGCTGGTAAAGAATCCTCCTGCATGTGGGAGATCTGGGTTTGATCCCTGAGTTGGGGAGATCCCCTGGGAAAGGGAAAGGCTACCTACTCCAGTATTCTGGCCTAGAGAATTCCATAGACTGTATAGTACATGGGGTTGCAAAGAGTCAGACATGACTGAGTGGCTTTCACTATAGTGTAAACATAATTTTTTATGTGTACTGGGAAACCAAAAAAATTTGTGTGACTTGCACAGTTGTGACATTTACTTGATTGCAGTGGCCTAGGAGCAAATCTGCATTATCTCAGTTATGCCTATATTTGGTGAATGAATGAATGAACGAGTGAGTGACTGATCCATCTATAAAGACAAAAAGCTATCCTCCACATCAGTGTATAGCAAAACAGTTTTTTAGGCCATTGCTTCCCTTTGATCAACCTCTTTGGAATACTCAAGCGCCACATAGCACCAGGGTGATGGATACAGGATGGATGCTGAGGGAGACTGTTCCCTTCGCTGGAGCTTACCCTTCCTTTAGGGATCTTCACTTTCCTTGTGCCACAGTCCTTTTGAGCATCTACTGGAAGGTACAAACCCCCTTTCAGAATGATGATTTTAAATGCATACAACACATTGCACAGGATCACAAAGGAAATCAGTTGTGTTGAAATGTGGTCATCCAAATATCAAAACGTAGGATCTGATAATAAATGTTCTAACTAGCCCATTAAATAGCATGGCTAGTGAATGGTGTCCATGAACTACTGAGTATCACAGTAATGATAGAAAAGAAAATTTTGAGATCGTCGCTACGCCTCCCAGGTCATTCGAAAACAACAAGATTTCTAACACAATGAACTTATAGATGATTCGAATTTCATAACAGTTTGTTGCTTAAATGAAGGAAATGAAAGATTCCATTAAGACTTAGTGAAAATAAAGGTGTAATAGTCTGACTGGCCCAAGACACCCTCTGGGTCTAGAATTGTACCCACGGTGCTCAGGTTAAGGACCCTGCTCTAGTCTGTGTCTGTTCATGATACTGAAATGGTGGGAATGGGATCTGGAACAAATGTCAGCAAGAGGACCACCAGGAGGCTTCTTGGAGTCAAAATCAGCTGGGGACAACCCAGACCCACATCACAGAGGTTCTGCTAGAGCAGACCCATCTGTGCACCTGAAACTCTCACTGCAGAGGCACATAGTAAGTGCTTGATAAGCGGTAGCGATGGTTAGCGACCAGCTTTGACACAGCCATAGGAGCGGGACAGGCAAAGACAGAGAGAGCTGGGGTGGCAGGCACCCTCCAGGCAGAGGAGACTCTGAGTGCAAAGACCGGGGAGCCCCAAGCTCTCTGCTCTTGCTGGAAAATGAAGCCGGAGAGGAGAGACGGGGGACGGAGCTTGAGGCTGGCATCGGCTCCTGGTGGGCTCGAGTGCCAAGTGCCTGGGACACTCAGGCAGCTCTGGGGAAGGTTGCTCTGATGCCTGTGTGAAGGGCCGAGGAAGGGGGAGAGAACCTTCTGACAGTCTGCCCCACGGCGCCCCGGTCGGTATCAAGCCTATCGGCTTCTCCGTGATTCCTTGGCCATGCCCCAGTAGCTAGTAAATAAAGCTATCTACTTTAAATTTCGTCCCAGCGCCCTTTTACAGCCTCTCCTCCTAGGAGCCGAGTCCCATTATATTCCGAAAGCATATGTTCCCGACGATTGTTCATTCTCTTTCCAATAATATCCTTGCAGGACAAAGAGGGATGGCGAAGGGAAACATACTTTCAGAATGTCAGTCCCAGTTTTAATTACAAGTGTTCGTGGCTGTGGCATTCATGTAATTGGGGGGCTGATTTACGCCAAATAATAAGCACTGATGTGAGGGGCTGGAGCCCAAGAGCGGGGCGGGGGGTGGGGGGAGGCTGAGCAGAGGCAGTGGCTGCCCCCTCCCCCACCCCAAGCCCAGAACCAGGGCGGCACTTGTCAGGGGCGTTCTCAGAAGCAGCCAGGGGTCTGCTGGAAAACCCAACCAGAGGGCGCACTCTGGAGATGGAGTGCCTGCTCTCTGCACTTTCTAGCTTTGTGACCTTCCCGCAAGATATCTTCCTTCTCTGCGTGTCAATTTCCTCATCTGGAAAAGGCACGTGATCATAATTCCTAGGGTGTGAGGCTTCTGGAGCATCCAGGAAGATAATGTAGATAGTTTAGCACCAAGCCCAGGATATAGCAAGCGCTCAGTGCCATTGGCTTATTGGAGAAAAGTAATAGTAACGCATACAGTTAACTACAACCATCTTAGCCACCACAGTCACGTTCGACTACGCACTCGGTTTAAGGCGAAGGGATGTGACTGTGACCCAGGGGCTTTTCAGTAGATCTATGGCACACACTTGACCTAATGGAAAGCTCGAAAGCAATTGGATGGGAACACAGCCGTCCATCTTCTCGAAGTCTCCCGAGCAGTTTAACGCAAGAATTACTACTTGCTCTTTGCATTTATGCATTGCATTTCTCTGCTGGATTCAGAATGCTTTATAGAGCCTCTATCAACTCCTCACGTCATCTTGGTATAAACTCTGGGAGAGAGGAGGCACGTTCGTGATTTCCTCTCATAGTTTTTTCAGGGGTGCCCTGGAGTTACAGGGGCCAAAAGAGTGGGGGAACTGAGAGTGGAGTGCTCACCCCAAAGTGCTCGGTTTGCTTCCAGCTCGACTGGCAGCCAGAACACTAGGTTCTTAGAGCAGGGCCTCCGGCTAAGTTTTAAAAACCCAAAAAACAGTGACCCTCTGGCACAGGCAGAAAGGTGTGTATTCAGAATAGACAACACATGTGAGTGGACCTCAAAGACTCGAAGCCAATGTAAGCAGCCAGACACAGAAGAGAGATCGCTTCACGGTTTCCTGAACCCCTTGGAGGAACATCCCGTGTCAACACAGCCTCTAGCATTGACGTTAGGGAGCAAAGCAGACCTCATCCATATGCTGGTGTCCTCAAACGCTGGACTACAGAGTGTTCACCATGTCCTCAGAAAATAAGTACAGTAAAACTCACATCTGAGGATGACCTGCTAAAGACTCATTGTCCTGGAAACGAATTTTAAACAGTGTGTATGGACAAACAGCCCAGCCAGGGGACCTCAGGGCAGCAACAAGATAAAAGACAATAATAGATGGACGAAGAAGCAAGCCCGCATCAAGAGGCCCTAGGCCGGGAGTGGAGATGCTTACAACCAGAGCTTAGTCCCACCCCATCACAGCTGGACCAGCTCAGTTTCACATCTTCAAGTTTCCCTGCAAGGGCTGAACACTTCTTACACTCTCAGCTGCAGGATGGAAAAGAGATGCATATTAGCCCCTGAGAAAAAAGCATCCAGGCTAAATGCCTCTTAATTTCCTCAGTACACCCTGAATGTCCAGCAGCAGCCTTGTCAAAGACAGCTGAGCTCTTTGGGGGTGCTTAACTGCAAAGCACCTGAAGCTGTACTATTTTAGAATCTTGAGCAAGTGGTACAGGGTGCTCTTTACATTTAGCGCAAAATGAAGTCTCTTAAACAACTCTTTCCCTTCTGTTGTTGATTGTTTTCCACAAAGTTAGGGCGATAGACTTATATGAAACTGGCGTTTCTAACTTTCGTGAGACTGCTTGTCCTTTCAACTTTAGGCATTGATAGACTTAATTATGCTTTTCAACAAGATTTTGCATATTTAATACTTCCTTTTAGAGCTTCCAGGAATCTCAATTATTAATTCCACTGCGGATTTTCTGGTCTTTTGACTCTCCCTTTAGCATAAAGATTGTAGATTCATCAAATATTGTTTTCTGTCTTTAAATTTCAACCATGTTTTAAATTTTAAAAAAAGAAGTAAAAATGCACACAATCATTTTGATGGTGTTCTAGGGCCATCACCCTGTATTTATTATAATTTCTCCATAATCCTGATCGTGGATAGCAACTATTATAAGCCAGGATAAACTCTAATTTACCCCATAATCCAACTGGACAGTTGTCTGTGACATTGTATGACCGAAAAGTAGCATCTGCTCCCAAAGATGCTATTTATAAAAGTAAACTGTTACAAATGGAGTTTAGTGTTAACCAGAACTTTATGAATAAGTGATGAAGTCTAATTTTCCGTTATGATAGCCATTGTTTAAAAATGCATGTCTGCCAGAGCACTGTAATGATCTCATATTATTTAGAAAAACTTTTATGATTTCCCCCCTTTTTATTTAATTTTTTTCATAATTACCTCAGTACTTCTTCATTAAGGCTTCTCTCCTCCAGTTCATCTGTGGACCTTCCTAAAAGCCAGCTAACAAGTGAAATGGTTGCATTTTTCTGAATTGCCCCCCAAGCCTCCCCAGCATCTCAAAGACTTTTCATGAGGCTTCTTCCCCAAAGCGTCCATCAGGCTGCCCTGTGATGTCCACGGTCAGTCCCATTAGCTGGGATCGCTTAAGGTCCCTGCACAAACTCGGCCCTGGACGAGCTGACCTGGGGGCTGAGTGTGGTCATGGGCAACGCGACCAAGGGGCTCGCAAAGGAGAGCTGTCTCCATACCCGTCTGCTCTTAGCTGTGCCTCCTCCAGAGATTGCATCACCCATCCAGGTACAGCAGGTGCTTAAACCTTGGACCAGCAGCCTTTGTGGGCTGGACATCTGTTATCCAATACAGTGGCAGCTGGCTGGCATGGCAGATCCCAGTCTCCGAAGCACCTCGCAGGACACTGCATTAACATGAAGGGTTTCTTCAACGTGTGTAGGGCCGCTTACAAGTTATACAGAGTTCTTGTCTTCTCTTCTTCAGGGGATATTTTAGGGCTTGGAGGAGCTTTCCCCTCTGGAAAGCTTTGCCACCTCTGGAAGACCCACCTGTGGGGTTTGGAGTGGAGGGAGGCGTCGGTCTCCCCGGGGGACGGTGTTTGGTTCTGCCCAGCTCACCGTGTGGCTCCTCTCCTTGTGCACAGTGAGGCGAAACAAACCGAAACGTCGCCAACAGGACGTTTATCGAAGGGCCATGCAAAGAGATGGGCGGCTCATGCCCCCCAGGACCCTGAACTCTTCAGGAGTTCTTAGCAAAGCACTTTTTAAAAAGATAACTTTATCGATTTATTTATTTTTGCCACGTGGGCCCTTTTCTCTAGTTGCGGCAAGCAGAGGCTTCTCTTTGTTGCGGTTCATGGGCTTCCCCTCTCAGTGGCCTCTCCTGTCGCAGGGAATGGACCCTAGGGCCCACAGGCTTCAGTACCACGGCAGGTGGGCCGGATAGGTGCCGCTCCCGGGCTCCAGAGTGCAGGCTCAGTAGCTGTGGTACTCGGGCTGAGCGGCTCCACGGCCTCTTCCTGGCCCAGGGATCGAACCTGCGTCTCCTGTGTTGGCAGGCAGAGTCTTTACCACTGAGCCACCAGGGAAGCGGGCTAAAAGAGCTTTCAAAGGCAAGCTGAGGGAGGGGTGTGGTTAGTGGTCGCAGACTCCTTGGTGTCAGAATCCTTTGTCCTTGCAGCTGTCCGCCTAGGTCAGGTCCCTTGTAAACCTCCAACCAGGCAGATGTTATTCTCTGTTCTGTAGCTTTTTATCTCCATATGAATGGCTTCTTCAAGGCAAGATCCCCAAGAATAGGCTGTCCTGCATATTTCAGGCTCTACGCAGCCTCCTTTTACAAAAGGCACAGGACCAGCATGACTAAGCACAGGCCACAGAGCTCAAAGGTTAAAGGAAAAAAGAACAGATCTAATATGGAGTCAGATTTGCTCTTCTCTGTTACATTTGTACAGTCCATCATGGGCCCTAGTCCATTTTGCTCTGGGCCTTCTGGAGTCGGTCCACCTGTTAAAGGTATTAGACATGTCCAAGAGGGCTGAAGAAAGGGACTCTTTTCATTTCTGTGGGGTCCATGTTCCAGTGATTCTCAAGACTTTGAGATGCCTCAGTCAGCAAAGTCCAGAGAGAAGGCAAAGCTACCGACACTTCAGATTTGAGTCGTAAACTCAAGTTAACTGGACTCAGATGAGATTTTTGACTTTTTTTTTAATTGTAATATAAATAGAACATAAAATTTACCATCTTAAGTACACAGCTCATTGGCATACAGTACATTTACACTGCTGTACCCCCATCACTACCACCCATCTCCAGAAAAGGACTTTTTCATCTTCCCCAACTGACACTCTGTACCCTTTGTAAACACTAGCTCCCAAACTCCCTCCCCCCAGCCACTGGCGACCAGCATTCTACTTTATGTTGCTATGAATTTGAGTATTCTAGTACCTCTTGTCAGTGGAATTATGAAGTATCTGTCCTTTCCTGAATGGCTTATTTCAGTCAGTTTCATGTCCTTAAGGTTTATCTGGTTCTCAAACCAGAGCCTTGGACATCCCTGATGACTCAGTAGTCAAGAATCCATCTGCCAATGCAGGAGACGCGGGTTCTATCCCTGGGTTGGGAAGCTCCCCTGGAGAAGGAAATGGCAACCCACTCCAGTATTCTTGCTGGGAAATCTCATGGGCAGAGGAGCCTAGTGGGCTGCAGTCCACGGGATCGCAAAAGAGTCAGACACATCTTAGCATCTAAAGCACAATGACAGCAAGCCAGAGCGCCCAGGCTGAGAACTGTCTGTTCAGCCATCATGCAGGTGTGTCTGGTTCATTTCTCTGGAATGTGGGTGTTGGCAGGCCTGGCCGAGCAGACCATGCAGGGGACCCTGATTCAGTCCCGGCGGAGGCAGACCTGGCGGGAAGAGCCAGCTGCCTCCTTGTCACAGCCGGCCGCCATGGGGATGGACCCAGATGGAACGTCTTTTATGGTGCACTCTTGCCCTCCTTTATATTAATCATCTTTCTCTCCCATCTATAGTATTTCCCACATACCACACTAAAGGGATATTTTAAGCATCAGTTCTAAAAAGTCTCATGCCCAATGTAAAAATATTTCCCTGCCTCAGAAAAAGAAACTCTCTATTAATGGAAAACGCCATTATTAGTAATAACAATAATTTTTCTGACATCCATTTGGGCCTGCTATTTGTTTTGATAGGATCCCATAAAGAAATGAAGTTGTATGCAAACGCTTGATATGGCAAAAGGCATGTCCTCCAAGGTGTACACGGATCCCCTGGGTTCTCTCAAGCTGCCCCGTGTTCTTCAGGCTCTTCGCAGACATGTGCCGCCCCCTTTAACATTCTGTCCCTAACTTCACTGGATGATCATTAAGACTGGCTTCCCCAGTACTCTGGGCTTTATTCCCAGATATTTGTTCTGTTGTGGGATGATTATCTTTTCCTGGATTTTCCCAAAGGCATTTATCTTTTCAATATCAAGCATAGCAAATGATTATGTGTCATTTCCTTTAAAAAAAAAAAAGAAAAAGGAAATTTAATTACTGAAAAATAAAACTACTTCCCTGTCAGAGCATACCTGCGGCACTCAAAGCCTTGGCTTATTGGAATGCCACCAGCGACAAAAAGGAATTATTCATTCTGTAACTAAACACACCTTCCATTTTCCTGGGCAGTCTGTTAGGCTAAGGATGGTCTTTTAAGTGATTATTTCAAAGATAAAAGATACTAGAACCATAGCATTAAATATATTTTATAAATGAGCCACTAGTGGGATTATTGAAAGATAGTAAAGATGATGGTATTCAGTTGGAAAATCATCAATGACACATCAGTAATCAGTTGGAAAATCATCAATGACACATCAGTGGTTAATAGTATTGTTGATTACTTAAGTTTACATTTTCTATGTTAAACATTTACACTAATATTCAGGAAAATAAAAACAATAAACTTTTTCTGGGGGAAAAAAACAACTATGATCTTGTTATCCCAACACCAGTATTTTCAGTTTTGCATACACGATGTGAATTTGCCTCTTGATGAAACCAGCTGGAGGCCACAATTAGTCTTCAAAATCAGAAAGTTACCTTCGGAGAATCATTGGCCCTGGCTATACAGCTAAACGCCGCCATTTCTTATCCCTTCCTCTGGTTTTCAGTGGTGGGAAAATCCAGGAGAATTCTAGAATGTCTAGAGTATGCAACCAGAATCAAAAGGCTGATCCCAGGGACTTCCCTGGTGTCCAGTGGTTAAGACTCCATGCTTCCAAGGCAGAAGGTGTGGGTTCAATCCCTAGTCAGGGAACTAAGATCCCACACGCCATGCATCTAGGCCAGGGGGAAAAATACACACACATAAAAGACAAAAAGGGCTGACCCCACTGGAGGATGACAGAGAGAGATACACCAAAGAGCAGGGCTGGGAACCGGCCTCTTGGTTTGCGATTCATCCCCAGGAGGAGGGTAGGTGCCAGACTGCTCCTGAAATGTCTTTTGACTGGGAGTTCAGGAGTTGTGACAGGAAGTCACACCTTAAAGGCATCTCCTCGCAGTGTCCCAGGAGCCTAGAAGGGCCCGCATAGGTAACCACCGGTGTCCCTTGACTATTTGCTTGGAGAAATTCATGATTAAGATCTGTATTCTGCCAATTCCTGAGTACGCCCAAGCAAGCACAAAAGGTCTACTTTTCACCTCTGAGGTTGCTCTGTGCTCTTTTTTTCTGTTTCCCTGCTCTCTCTAGCTCTCCTTGACCAGCTCTCGTTCACCCCCCCAAGAAGGTCCCTTGAGTTTGGAAATTGAATATCTCTTTGGCTCAAGGCTCTCCCTCCTCAAGTAGTTTTTCAAACACCACACCCGCTGCAGCTGTCCCCCCAACCTGGGTGACCACACCCACTGGGTCCATTCTTTACCCAGACTCCCAGCAGATAGTGGTGGGTTTTTTTTTTTTTCCTGAAAAATCCAAAAATCATCCCCTTTCCTACATTATTCAGACAGTGCCCTTCATGTTCAACTTCGCAATTTCAGTCCCAGTCTTGTCCCATAGAATTATTGCCAATTGATCTCCGTATAAATGTCTGGGTCTTCTGCATTATTAATGATGTGCCAGGCTTCTGATGAGCCTCCCTTTGGTGCAGCTTGCTCTGAGCAGCAGCTCAGAGAGTGCCAGAGTCAGAGCCTCCCTCTGCCTGAATTATTGGAGGCTTTGGTTTAAGGGGGGAAAGGGTTCAATGATACTCCTTGATCTTTCCATGCAGAAATGCTTCCCAACCCCATTGTATGGGCAGTGGCTCTGTGGATCCCTGTTTTGAGAAGGGCTGTGAGATTGTATCCGTACTCGATTGAAAGAGTCCTGAGATTGATTAGCAATGTCTGCAGTGGATGGCGGAGGAGCCAGAGTGGGCATGCCGGCTGCCTGTCTGCCACAGGCTCAGCGTTTATCCTGTCTCAGAAGAGCTGACCTTGAAGATGTGAGTGTCAGGTGATTTTAGACACAAGAAGAGAGGTTCGGGTTCAGTGGAGATGCCAAAGGAATTGTTCCGCATGGGCAGTGAGTGGCTGTCAAGTCACCTTTTCTCAATTCATTATCTCGGCTCTGTTCAGCCACACAAAAGGACTATAAGCGTGGAGGTTTGTGCATCACGGCTCACGTGTTAGCTGTGTCTCTAGTTCCTGCTTTTCTGGCACCCTGTTGAGAACACAGGGCTCCTTTTGAGACTCAGGGCAGGGCCTGGGGCTTTGCTGGAGTGATTTTTCAGTTGATTGCACCCCTCAAGGAACAAGGAGGAGCCTGGAAAGCCAGGACCATCAGAAAAGCACAAGCCAGAGCAGCCCCTGCTCTGGAATTTTCACTTGTTTCCCTGGGTCTGCTCTCAGCTCCAGGGAGACACCTTTCTTTTCTCTTCCTTGCTTGGCAGTGCCCAGGCATGGGAGACACCCAACTGATTTTGTCTCACAAGGCTACTCTGGAGGAGAAGAGTGAACCTTTCCAGGGCCAGGAGACCAGAGGAGGAGAGGGATTCTCACTGAAGGTGCTGAATGCTGGGGCCTGGGCTGGGCTTCCTTATGCCAAGGCTGATAAACCTACGAAATAGGCGATGGTCTAGGACACAAGCCCAGCGGTTGTCACCTGCCCAAGGTCACGCTCCTAGTCGCGGGCAGAGACCAAATCCACAGCTGCGTGTTGCCAAGATCCCTGCAGTGGAAACCACGCCCCACTGCCTCCCAGCTGCTGAGGATGGGGGGGACGCGTTGCCAAATCCTCCCAGCTGCCCGCAGCCTTCTTTTCTAGCTCGAGCTTGTTCGGTAGGCTCTACTGGGATGATCGGAGAGGTTGGCTCCGTTGGCATTGCTTTATCCCCTACAAGGTCATTTTTATTCCCAAGGCCAGTAGCTCTTTCCACCGGAGATTAGGATTCTTCCTGGCTTTTGAGTGCCCACCCCCCGCTCCCCAGTAGCTGACTGTGCCAGGGGAAGTACCAGCTGCAGCTAGAAGGACAGGCTCTCCATCTGAGAAAAACAGGAGCATCCGCATTTCTTTTCTAGAAGGGATCCTCCCCGACAGAACGAGAAAAGCTCATTGACCTGTGACAGCGACTAGGCTGCAGTATCTGCCAGTTCTCCTGTGCAGGGTGTTTCTTTTCTTTTTCTTTAGCATTTTCTTTACTTCCCTCCTCAATAATAAATTCAGATTAACAATTGGGAGAGAGCAGTATGCAGTTCAAAGAACCTGGCCCCCAGGTACACTTTTTTCTTTGTTTTTCACCTAGCACCCTGTTGGCATTTTATGAATATCTGTCTTTACTCATATCCTTGTGGTTATTTTCATAAAGATGCGATTGATTGTCTCCTTAAGATTAAGTTCAGAAAGGGGCATTTCAAAGTGTGGATGCTCGTTATTATGAAAAAAGGAGAGAAAATGCTGTTGATTAAAACATTAGCTGGAAAATGAAGGAAGGGAAACTTTATGGTTCTAATTATGGGAAGATTTCTAAAATATAGATTAACACATCTTGGACATGCACAGGGAAGAAAACAGACTAGAAGGAAATTTACTGAGGTGTTACTAGTCTCTTGTTAGCATAATTATGATTTTTTTAGACTATTTTGTCTTGTCCAAGTCTTTTGAAGTATTGCTAACTCTTGAGTGAGAAAAATAAGTTTTAAAAAGAGGTAACCCATGCAGAGAAGATAATTCATAAACATGTACTTCATAACCACAAATTTTGTCATTGAATTATTTCTAGTATGAATTTGTTTCAAAGCTATTTCCTACACAGAGGGGATTTTCATGATTTATCATTAAGATGACTTGGTGTTTAGCCTGTATGTCGGGGTTCTTAAATTTAACTGCATTAGATGTGTTGCATTAAAAGAAAAAAGAAAAAGCAAGAGAATGAAAATCCTGGTTGCTGTGGCATAGTTAGGGAGTTCTTTTTCTAGGTGATATCCACGTCACCATATTGAACCCAAGAGGCAATTTGGCCCAAGGGTTGCAGGATTCACACCTGACTTTCAAGGGTTGTAGGATTCACACCTGACTTTTCAGGAATTGCTTTGCCTTTGTGGACAAGCCAGTGCCTCCCAGGCTCCTCAGATCTCCTCATCTCTTGGCAGCAGAAGCCAGTTCACTTCATGAGAAAGGGAGTTCCATGGAGGATCTACTGAGAGGAGGCGTTCAAGGAGCCTGCTGTCTCCACAGGGCAGCCACGCCCAGGGACGCAGAGGCGGCCTCCTCCGGGTGTGGTCCTGCAGAACCGGCGGAGGTGCCGGTGCCCCCGGTTAAGGCCGATCAGAGGCGATGGGGCCTCAGGTGAGGTCCTGTTGCTCACGGCTGTGTCCGTGGTCAAGGTGTCTGATTTCCCTGTGCCCCCCTCCTGGCACTGTCCTCCTGACTCGGCGTGTTACAAGGCGTCCTTGTCCCATGAGCAGTCTTCTTGGGGATGCCTGGCAGAACGGGGTGACACCTATGTATTTATTTATTTGGCTGCGTCTGGTCTTAGTTGTGGCACGTGGGATCTTCAGTCTTTGTTGCGGCATGCAAAATCTAGTTCCCTGACCAGGGATTGAACCCAGGCACCCTGCCTTAGGAGCATGGAGTCTTAGCCACTGGACCACCAAGGATGTCCCCGGTGACACTTAATTAGAGCCAGATGGGCCGGGAGTCTTACTTTCAGTGACTCTGACCTCAGATTCCTCACCTTGTTCTCTGGACTCTGTCTGTAATATCCTCTCTGCCTGAAACACCCCTCCATCTGTCATTTGACTTGCATCTACAGTCCTTCCAAGCTTCACTCGGCGTTGGGTCTTCCAGGAAGCCCCACCCGATAGACAGTTAGGCTGTGCTCCACACCTTCCCCTTGGTTGTACTGGGGATTCCTTTCTGATTACAGGAAGTAGTGCACCAGTGGTTGCCCAGCTGGTTGGCCTGGGGAAGGGATCAAGCAGCGCTGAGGATGGAGCATAGACTCTGGGGTCTGGGGGACAAAGGTGTGGATCCAGACACCCGTCAGTACCAGCAGATTCTCAGTTAAGTGTGGTTCACCTTTCTGAGCCTCTGTCTTTTGTTGGTAATGGAACCATGGCAAGAAGGCAGTGCCATGACACACGGAATGCATCTCACAAGTTGTGACGTAAGGCAGCCAGTCTGACACAGTATAAACTTGGCCCCATGGTCTCGCCCCAACTTAAACCAAACCCAGCACACAGGTGGAAACCCTCCTTGCGCTCGTGTGCGGCATCTCAAAGCTCTTGGCTCCCTTCCTTTGTAAGGTCCTTCATCCTGCCAGCACCGCTGCCTGCCTCCTATCAGACCTTGTCCCCTCTGGCCGAGTGCAGCTCCCCTGATGGAGGGACTCTGCCCACCACTCTTCTTGAATCCCCCAGGTGTGGCCTGCTCGGGTCAGACCCAAGCCCCATGGTGTGCCCATGTCTCCCTAGGGACCTGGATCGTGGAGCATTGGGGGTCAGCTCCTTGCATTTGCAGACCCCTAGGCCAGGGAGGGCCAAGGCCTGCCAGGGAGGAGAGAGGCACTTGCCTGGAACACAGGATCGGAATTTCAAGTAACTGGGGTCAGGAATAGGCCACTGAGAGCAGTCCCAGCTCAGGGAGACACACCCGTCCCCGTGGACAGCAGGGGGATGATGGGGTTCAGGGTTCAGCCTTAGATTTGAATTCCAGGATCGACTCTCCGCTTTTGTTTCTTCATTCCAAATTGCTTGGCTCTAGTTTGCAGACAAAATTCAGGCAGATATTCTAGGAGTGATAAATAGCATACTTCCCAGCTCCACTTCCTCGCCAGTCTCTCATCCATGTTTACAGAGCTCGGAGGAGCCCAGTCATTGTTTTCTCCTGTCTTAAGGACCTCAGTGGTTTCTTTTATGAAAATGAACAGGAAATTCACCCTCTTCATCCTACAAAATGAATGTAAAATATGTGCATCTCTTATCCTGCGTGTAGAAAGTGGAAAGTGAAGTCACTCAGTCGTGTCCAACTCTTTGTGACCCCACAGACTGTAGCCTACCAGGTTCCACCGTTCATGGGATTTTCCAGGCAAGAATACTGGAGTGGGTTGCCATTTCCTTCTCCAGGAGATCTTCCTGACCCAGGGATCGAACCCAGGTCTCCTGCATTGTAGGCAGATGCTTTACCATCTGAGCCACCAGCAAAGTCATAGAAGGTGGAGGAAAGATTAATTAACTGTCTGCCTGTCATGTGCCAGGTGCCTTCCCCAGCATCTTCTTGGTTAACCTGCATGCCAAGTTCTTCCACCTGTAGCCAGGATGCTCTCACAGGTAGAGGCTCAGACGGGTTCAGCGACTTACCCAAGGTAACGTCGTGAGTGGAGGGTGAGGTAGGTTGACACCTCTGTCTGCTGACCACAGAGCCCTTTCTTTCCTACACTCTGCCTAAAGCTGAACCTCACCTTGGTCTTTCTCATCATGTCATGGGTAGAAGTGCTCTGCCCACCCGACCTTTGGCTAGAAACACAGAAGTGCATTGACCCTCGCGCTTGTAGCAGGACTCAGAGCTGGTCCTCCTCCCCAGTCAATGCGTATCATTTTGCTAAGAGATGGAGCCTGCTGCTGGAGAGATTGATTCCCTAGTTATTTATCTTCCTCTGCCCAGTGTAAATTGGTCAGCCTGATCCTATTCGCATGATAAAAATCATAATGTCTCAAATTACTTACTCAATAAAATGTGGGTTTGTCTATTATTAGTGATCATTAGGGTTATAATGCAGCATGGAAATTTGGAGCAAATTAACTGCATATGCAGGCTGTTGGGCTCATGTGCAGTTAATCATACACACAGAGTTCCAGTGGGCAGAAGGTTTTGCAAGAATCGTTACAGGATGAATTTGTGGGAGAGGATCTGAAGACCCAGATTATTTATTTCTTTTATTCTCTTCTTCCCTGTTAATCTAGATTTCTCAAATGCACGTTCCTCTAATACAGTGTAAATTTTCATGCAAACATTGATACCCCCCCAAAATAAAAATGAAACCCACACACAGAACGATAGCTCAAATTAAAATAGCTTTTACTACTTCCCTTCATGTGTGCCTGGGTTTTCAGACAATGAATCAGAATTCCACAATGGGCAAACACTTAAGGACTCTCGTTTTCTCATCCTTCCTGCCTGTCTGTCAAGATTCTCTCTCAGTCTTTGCTTTTGAGCCTTCCTGTTCAGTGATGTCATGGACAACCTCTGCTGTTGTAAAGACAGTTCCCATCATACCTGGGCACTACCATTTCCTTTGTGGCAAATGCTTCCTGGACATGTGGGCAGGTGAGAGGTGCTGATTTCGGCTACTTGTATCTGAACATACATGAGACATAGTTTTGAATGGTGATGTAAGTTGAAAAAAAGAGAAAGAAATCTAAGTATGACCAGTTTCCTGTGAAGGTGCCAGGAAACTCGACAGTGAATTAAAGCGACTGGGGGAACAGAGGTGGTGGCAGAGTAGTGGAAACTAGAGATTCTTTATAATGGTCTTTGATTTATATAAGATTTTTTCTCCAGGGGAGTTTGACTTGTCCTTTGTGGATTCTGAAGGCAACACTAAGACCAGGGATGAGGGTTAAGAGCCAGGATTGAACCCAAGTCAAAATAAGTTTGGGGAGAAAAAGGAGCTGCTTTGGATAGGTAGTTGAGGAGTCCTGGGGCAGGTCTAACTTCAGCCATAGCTGGATCCAGGGGCTGAAATGATATGATGAGAAAACTTTCTCTGTCCATCTCTCAGTTTTTGATTTCTTCTGTGGTGGCTTTATTCTAAGAGATGCCTTCCTCCTGCAGTAGCCCTTGGCTTGTATCCTACAGAGATGTCCAGAGCAGATTCAGTCAAAAGATTACCCTCTGGCCACTGCTACCAGTAGTTTGCCCAAAAGACCAGGGCTGTGGCTCATTGAGTCTGCCTGGATCAGTCTGGACACATGTCCCCCTAGGCACTGTGGCCAGGGACCATGAAACTCCCTTGACTAGTTAGAGCTCTGTTTGACTCTTGGAGAGGGGACATGCCATCAGCCTCACCCAAACCCCTGGCCTGAGGGCTGCAGGGTGGATGGGCTCCTTAGAGGAGGTAGGAATATTATTATCAGGCAAAAGAAAGGGATAAGTGGTAGGAATCTCCAAAGGGCACATGTCTTGAATGCAGGAAGTCTATTTGGGCTCACAATTTAGGCAGTCAGCAAACACGTTTGAAGTGAAAAGGAAATGTACCTTTGAAACATATGTTTGAAAGTTGTGAAGTTCCAGCTGGCATGCTCTCAGCAGGAACCCCGTGGAGGGGATGGAGGTTGCGGAAAGTCCAGGTGAGCACGGAAGAACGCCGAGGCGCATGGATTCTGGAGTCTGGCACACTTGATTTCACGTCCTAGCCCCACCACTTACTGACCCTGTGACCCTGATACCATTTGCTTAGCGTCGTCAAAATCCCAGTCTCCCCATGTGTAAAACAGGGCCAATCATGGTGCCTATTTCGTGGTGTTGGTATCATAACCAGTGAGATGATGTGTGTAAGGATTCTCACACATGGTAACTTCTCAATAAAAGGGAAAAGGTGAAAATTAGTGAGTGCTGGATGACGTTAAGCTCTGCAGAAAGGTTATCTGCTCCCATCAATATGATTTGGCCTCAAATGCTCCCCATAGGTGGGCTCTCTATGTGCACCCATGATCACGCATTAGAACTGAGTGCTTGGGTGACATACATACCCTTCCAAGGGCACAGAAGCAAGCATGCAGCCTCTGAGACCACTGAAGACTCGCTGGACATTTGACCTAACTGGTAGGGAAGAGGGAGTTTCACTGCCCTGGTGAGGATGAGCCCAGCTGTCCAGCTTGTAGCCTAGAGTGTGGCCTGGACCTGGTGATCTCGGTAGGTAGGGGGTCCTCTCAGGAAATGGACTGAGGTGCCGAGTGACACACCTAGGGTGTGGACATAGCGGGGGCATTATTCTATCTGCCACCCCATCCTCATCTGTAGAAATATTGACAGAGCTCTTTAGAAAGAAGTGTGAATTGCCATGAAAAGGGGCATGTGATGGGGTGGAAGGGTCAGTCACTGGTGATATGGAGATATAAGAGTTGTCACCTGAAACCACTTAAATGTCTCTATTTCAGCTTCTTCAACCATAAAAAAAAGAAAGTGTTCGTCGGTGGTGTCTACGATGGCTCTCTAGGGCTACAAAGCCTTGTGTGTGTGTGCGTGTGTGTGTGTGTGTGAGTTGCTCAGTCGTGTCCGACTCTCTGTGACCCCGTGGACTGTAGCCCGCCAGGCTCCTCTGTCCATGGAATTCTCCAGGCAAGAAGACTGGAGTGGGTAGCCTTTCCCTGCTCCAGGGGATCTTCCTGACCCAGGGATCGAACCCAGGTCTCCTGCACTGCAGGCGGATTCTTTACCGTCTGAACCACCAGGAAAGCCCCAGGAGCCCTAGGCTTTGTTGTCTAGATGGCCCCGCTCTCTTTCCCTTGGGCTGCTGTGGTCACAAAGTGTCACAAACCCAGAAACAACAGAAGCGTATCGTCTCGTAGTCCTGGAGGCCACAAGTCTGAAATCAAGGCGTCAGCGGGGCCATGCTCCCTCTAAAGCAGTGGTCCCCAACCTTTCTGGCACCAGGGACTGGTTTTGTGGAAGATAGTTTTTCCATGGATCTGGGAGAAGCGAGCGGTGGGGAACAGCTGTGAATACAAAGGAAGCTTCACTCGCTCGCCTGCCGCTTCCCTGCTGAGTGGCCGGGTCCCTAACAGGCCGAGGTGTGCGTCCCAGGGGTTGGGGACCTCTGCTCTAAAGGCTCTGGGGGAATGTCCTCCCTTCCCTCTTGCTCGGTTCTGCTGGTGCCAGGCACCCTCGACTCTGCTCTGCCTGTGGACCCACCACTCCAGTCTCTGCTCCACCATCACACAGCCATTCCCCAGCGTCTCTGTTCCTGGCTTTGTCCGCCTCTTCTCTGAAGGACATTGTGCCTCCCATCCCGTCCATCTAATTCCACATCTACAAAACAAAGAAGACCTGTTTCTGAATGAGGTCTTATTCTGAGATTCTGGGAAGGACTTGAACCTGGGGGAGACATGACTCAACCCATTACAACCCAGACTCCCATAGGTATGAGTTCCTTCCATGCTTAAAGGAAGGGGAGGCGGGAGAGATGAGGCAGATCTTGATGACTTTCTGCTTGCTCTGCCCCGATGACTTTGTTTTGTCGTCCTTCTGTCTGCTGTGGACTCGCATGCCAAGGTGCCTCTGTGGGCGACTCTGCTGCGGGTGCTCAGTGACGTGTGGGTGCCGTCTGGTGACCCAGTCTCACTGCCTGGGTGAGATGCTGGAGCATGGCGTGACCGTGGCATAAGCAGCTGTGCAGTCCTGCCTGATGAGGGGGATGGAATCTGACAACTCAGGGACGCAGATTCACAGACTCTGTAGTTAGAACTGGAGCTACCGAGCAGTCACCTCGGTTCAGTACCTCCCCTCCATGGAGGAGCCGCAGGGAGAGGAGAGTCACTTACGGAATACCTAACCAGTAAGCGCTCACGAACACTTCAGCCCAGTCGTCAGAAAGGCTCTAGACGGGCCTCTCTCTGCTCCCTCAAGAGCCAGGAACCCAGGTCTCCAGGGGCATTGCGCCAAGAAACGAGAGGAAAGGATCTCAGATCGAAGACATGGAAAAAGCAGTTTTTTGGTATTTTGTGTGTGTGTGTGTTTTTTTTTTTTTAATCAGAGGAAGCAGGGAGAAACTTCCTTGGAAAAGCTGGTCTTCAGCTTTCTCGTTTTGAGCCAGAGGGTAAGCCAAGAGGGAGCTGACCTGTCTGGGGCTTGGAGGTCGTGTTTTCAGCTGAGGGAAGTGATCCTGAGGCTCTGCATCCAAGCAAAGCCAGATGGAAGCTGGGGCCCCCAGCCCCCGCAGCCCACACACGTGCGGCACACCTGGACCTCCGCTCTACCTGTTTACAAATTACCCCCGCTTTCTGCTTGGTTCAGCAGCCTCCGTTTCCCCTCCCCCGTGATGTAATTAGGCCTTCAGAGTTCGTGTGCACCTATTATGAGCCCTCCTGTGTTTTGTCGCAGTGTTGGGTTTCTGTAGCAGTAATCACATATATATATTAAAATTTGGTATCAATTGTTTGTCTAAATTATGCACAGTGGGCCAGCCTAACCTGCCATTAACATAACGTATGCTAAACAATGTGTTGGGTTGTTTTTTTTTCCCCCCCTTCTTTTTTTTTCCCTGATAATTATACTCTAAAGCATCAATTGCTTATTCGAGGAAACTGAACTTTTGAGTTTTTTCTCATTTCTTCAAACTTTCAAATTGTCTTGGCCGCTGCATATGCAGACCAAGCACTCCTTCTGCCGTTGGTGGAGGCAGCCTCAGTATTTTCTTCTTGAGAAGTCCAAGGCACATTTAGCGGTCACCATCATTGTGGCTGTTCTGATGCTTGGAGATGGGAGTTAAACACCCATGCCTGCCAGAGTCCCAATACATCCATCGCCGAATGTATGGGGACCTATTAGATGACAGGGGCCTATTAGATGTCTGAGGACCTATTAAATGACAGGGGCCATCCTAGGTTTGAGAAGGCAATGGCAGCCCACTCCAGAGTTCTTGCCTGGAGAATCCCAGGGATGGGGGAGCCTGGTGGGCTGCCATCTATGGGGTCACACAGAGTCGGACACGACTGAGCGACTTAGCAGCAGCAGCAGGAGCCATCCTAGGTGCATGAGATACAAAAGTGACCCAAACGGACAAGATTTCTATCCTCTGACAGTTTATAATCGAATGCAATAGTCAACAAATTATTTCTGTAAAGAATCAGATAGTGAACGTGGTGGTTCAGTGGTAAAGAACCTGCCTGCCAATGCAGGAGACACGGGTTCCATCCCTGGGTGGGGGAGATCCCCTGGAGAAGGAAATGGCAACCCACTCCAGTATTCTTGCCTGGGAAATTCCATGGACAGAGGAGCCTGGTGGGCTACAGTCTCTAAAGAGACAGGACATGACTTGGCAACTAAGCGACAACAGCAAGTAAATATTTTAGGCTTTGTAGATCAAGCAAGTTCTGTCTCAAACCCTCAACTGCGTCACTATGGTATGAAAGCGGCCATGTATGTAAACGGTGGGCGTGGCTATGTGCCAATAAAACTTTATTTATAAAAACGGCCGTGGGCCAGATTTTGCCAACCCTTAGTCTAGTGGGTTGGGGCAGACAGTGTATGCAAATCACTTAGTTTTTTGAAGCCAAAGGATAATTTTAGACTGTGGCAAATGGTATGAAAGAAGTGAGCTGAAACGGCACCTGCCAACTTTTTCACACCAGGGCACACACAAAATTTGTTCAGCACCACGGAGTTAAATGCATGAGGCTGCCCAGGGTTGGCACCTCAAAGATCCAACACCCCAAGGGGAGTCAGTATTGTGCGCATCTGTAACATATTTGCCTTTCCTCGGGGACTTTGCATAGCGAGTGACCAGGGAGCCAAGTGTAGATGGCATAATCTCGGGGGGTTTCTCCTAGATGACTGATGAGTTCAAAGATGAATAGTGAGCAGTCACCGGCCACAGGAGAGGGTATAAAATGATGTGAGGGCTCCATAGTGGGGGACCTGGACAGGCAAAGACTCCAGGGCGGGAAAAATCAGGTCGTGTTGGGGCTGAGGCAGGCAGCATGGCCGGAAAGAGAGCATGCTGGGACTCTGGCACCAGATGAAGCAGAGTAGCTCATCTGGGCCTCAAAAGCAGATCGTAGACCAACACTAGGGTTCCTGCTGCTGCGTAACAAAGCATGCCCCATATCAGAGGCGTAAAGCAATGGGGCCCAGCAGGGCTAGGCTGGGCCTGGCTGCACTGTTCCTCTGGCCTCACCAGACCCAGCAGGACCTCCTTCTGTTTCTGCAGGTTGGTCGTTTCTCGCGAGCATCCTTGGATCCACTGGGGCTTCTGCCCGAGGCGGGACATGACACCTTAGTTAGAGTGATTAGCAGCCTCCTGGAACCAACTGGGCTAGAGCAGGTATAAATTTCTCGTGACAGTGACAAGCACAAGTGGCAACTGCAGTCCGTAAAGTCTCTTGAGGTCTGCACTCAGAACTGGCAGACCTGCGCTTTCCACCACATTCCATGGCCCAAGATGAGTCACGTGACAGACACAGGGCGGGAGGGCACTGCAGAGTTACACAGCCAAGGGCATGGCTCCCACGAGGGTGGGGATCCAGCAAGACCTTTTGTTTGTATCTGAACTGAGCAAGGAGCTCTTCACTCTTTCTAAGAACAAGAGTGATGTGATTTGATTTAAAATGAAAAAAAAAAAAAGACTAATTTGGCAAAACTTGTTAGGGAAAGTAGATTGTGGGGGTAAGAGAGGAGGTGGGAGATGAGGGTGGAGAGGACTAGCTGAAGACCCAGCGCATCTCCCTCCTTAGAGCGCAGAAGATGGACCGGCTTACTTCTCACGGTGAGCTGTCCCAGGTGAGCTGACAGTTATCACCTGCACACGTCAGTCTAAGTTCCATAAAGAGCTAAGCAATGGAGGAGAAATGTGAAGTTACAGTCCAGCTTAGCAGCCTTGAACGTTTCTTGTGAACTCAGGACACTCACCCAAATCACACGTCACAAACTTTCGCATTACCGCTACGAGAGCAGGATTACTCCCGAGGAAACCATAGCCATCATGTTTGTTATCATCAGCACAATAAAATAAATGGGCGTGAATTCCATTCCTGCTCCTTGAATTACTTCGTGCTGAAAAAGTAATATTTGTGTGGCTTGGTGTTCACTGTGGGGAGGAAAACTTGTCTTGAGGGGAATAAGTATTAGTCTACCCTGGAAAAGGAAGCTTTTCTTGGGAAATGGAGTCACCAAAGGTTTCTGCATTATGCATAGGAGGCTGTAATAAAATCTAAGTGTCTTGGGGATTCTCTGGTGGCCCAGTGGTTAGGACTCCATGCTTTCACTGCTGAGGTCCTGGGTTCAATCCCTGGGCAAAGAACTAAGACCCTGCAAGCCATGACAACCAGTTCACTCCAGTAATCCAGGGAAAGCACTTAACAGAGCCAAGAATACAGGAAGTGCCTAGATAGTATCATTTCCATTCCATTGCCCAGGTGCTGGCTGGCTAGAAGAGAATTATCACTACTAACATAGCAGGACTTGGTCTGAAATCAACACAGTTGATCCACCCATTTCAAGGAGACCATGGGAGTATGTTTGATATTTTGGGGGATTTGATACTTTGTCACCAGTGGAATAATGATTTCAGTTCTTGCCCTCTCGAGGGAAGGAATTAATTTGAGAGGCATAGAGCGGGTGTTAAGTAGCAAGACTTTTATTAAGCACAGTGAAAACACATTCCCAGGAAGGGGTGAGAGTGGCCTGTCTGGGAACCAGAAGCGTCCCTGCCGTGAGGGAGTGGGGGTCCCTCCATGTGTCCTGTATCGTTTGACTGACAAGTTGATTGACAGCCTTAGGTTCTATAACTTCTCCTAGTGTGCCGGCGCTTACCCATAAGCACCCAAGCAAAACCTGTGGCAGAAGAGGGTGGGGGCCAAAAAGGTCAATGCTAATTTATTTTCAAATCGGGCATGATGAACCCCGGGTTCCCTTGAGTCACCCTTTGGGTCTTGGTGCCAGCCTTGCGCAAAAGGTTTTATCTTGCTTGGTCCTGATACGGCTGGAAACCTAGCAGTGGCCCTAGACCACAAGAGGAAGGATCTCTGGGCGTGCCCTGGCCACCAGCATCCAGGTGGGGGAGGGAAAGATGGATCATCCAGGGTGGGGTGGGACCCACTCGTGCATGACTGGCTTCCTAACAAAGTGGTGGGGGGGGCCCGCGGGTGGAGAGGACCTGGTTGCAGACCAAAGTAATTAGATATTCTTCATTATGGAATATGAAAAAAACAAGAATGAAATCTTTCTGTCATATTCTCTGCAATATAAGGAGAAAACACGAACTCAAAGCTTATGTGAAGACGCAACTGAATTGCTTTTGGGGATTTTATCTGCAGCTACTAGATGGGGAGGACCGAGCGTGTTTTATTACTGCACACATACATAATTACAAAGCCTTTAGTTTTTTTGCATACAAGAATTTATGTTGGGATTAAATTTCCACCAATTAGAACCCAAATGAAGCCATTCTAATGTGATTCGTCCATCACAGAAGCGCGGCCCTGCCGTCCCCACACACTAAGGAAACAAAATCGAAGTGAATTTTAAGTACCTAAAGCATAGCCTGTGAATGAATATCCAATTCAATTTGTAGGAAACTTTAGATTAATTAGGTTTATAATTTGCACAGTAAGGTAATGTAAATGTGTTGCTACCGCTTGACTTTTTGCTTAATCCTCTGAGTGGATATTTAATCTTTTTAATATTAGAATTAAAGCAACTTGGAAGATATGAATATTAATCTAATTATATCCCGATCACTTTAATTTCTTTAATGTTTGAAATAACAAAACAACTTTACAAATTGGTTTAGGTTGAGGAACCCTTTTAGAGGCTTTAGCATCTCATCAGTAAGTGCCACTTAGAGGTTGCCTGCTTGGGAGGGCCACGTTCCACTTGCAGTTATGCAAATGAAAACCATTAATCCAGGGACCAGGGCGATCTGACTTGTTAGGTGTGCTGCAGGAAATTGCAGCTTCTGCTTTAGGAAGGCAGAATTTGCCAGCAGGAAAACTCAAGGAAGCACACAGCTTTATGGCAGGCACTCCAGCCATACACAGTGAGAGCTTTCACGGGATCAGTGAGAAGTTAGAGCTAAGAGGGTTTTTTGTTTCCCCTTCCTTTTTCTGCTCCTATTTTCTTAAGGAGGGGGAAGAAATCAGAGCAGGACACGAACCCTGGCTGCAAATTTTATTACCTCATTATAATTGATACCTGCTCTCTGAGCCAATAAAAGAAGCTGTATTCTGCACTTGCTCTGTAAAATCTTTAATGTTTCAGGCTGTCAGTGTTAGCTGTGGTTAGGCTGACGTAATTATGAGCTGCATGTCCCAATATATAGCTCTTTACCCACAAAAGCCTGCTACAGCGGGGAATCTTTCAGAGATAATAAAAGGATTCCTCAAGTGTCTATATGATAGCTACTTAAATCGCTATTGTTTTAGTTGGGACTGCAAAACATATCCCCTGGCTGTTTTTGTTCCTCATCTTTCTTGGCATTTTAGGAATTTCAGTCTTTTGTAGAAAGTATTCAGTGGCTTCCTAAAGAAGGAGGGGGAAAACCTTTTGTGTGATTTCTGTTTTAAGATGACAGTAAGGAGAAATCCTTCCAAAGGCAATTACTGGAATTTCGGATACGAGAAACAGAAAGCATTATTTTTTGGAAATAATTATAGATTTGTAAAGGGTGGTGGAAAATGATCCAACGACTTTATAGAATTGGGTAGAAAGTTCTAGAATTAGAATCAATTCCAACAGACGTCAAGCAAGATTTTCTGAATTTTGAGGCTTTGTATAAGATGTTTCCCCTTACAGGCTGTTGAGATGCGCTGGAAACAGTTTTCCTGTGGAGTTTATGTATTTCATCAAAGGTCTGAAACGGCCTAAATGTCCAGCAGTAGCCAGTGATAATGAAGCCAAAGTATAAAATACAATAAGATATAGTATAAGATACAATAGGTAAAAGAAGAAAAGCTCTTCAATTAAATGTTCACTATTTCATTTTGAGTCAAGCAAACAGTAACAAAGATTACCCTGGCACAGCCTGTTTTTCTATTCTTTGGTTTATAATGTTTTAGTCAGGCTTTCAGATTAATGTTTTATATTAGCTGAATTAACATTAAGATTCATTAACGATGAATGCAAATGTTTTGCTACTTCCCAGTTACAAAGTGGAGTTGAGTTCCCCTCCCTCTGGTTCTAGGTTGCTCTTATCGACTTGCTTGACAAATAGAATGTGGCAGAAATGATACAGTGGGTTTCCCAAAGCTGTGTCATACAAAGTGTTGTAGATTCTGCCCAGGTATCTTGGAGTACCTGCCCTTGGAGTTCTGAGCTACCATGTAAGAAGTCTGACTACCTGGAAGCTGCCATGTTGAAGGAAGCCCCAAGGTCACCACGTAGAAAGGGCTTATGGCGAGTGAGGTGCATGGCCTTCTTCCCAGGAATCCCCTGAGAATCATTCAGGGATCAGGCCCTGGATACTGGGTGTCAGAGATGAGTCACTCCCCATCTACCACCCCAGTTCATTTACTTCAGTTCAGTCGCTCAGTCGTGTCCGACTCTTTGCCACCCCATGAACCGCAGCACGCCAGGCCTCCCTATCCATCACCAACTCCCGGAGTCCACCCAAACCCATGTCCATTGAGTCGGCGATGCCATCCAGCCATCTCATCCTCTGTCATCCCCTTCTCCTCCTGCCCTTAATCCTTCCCAGCATCAGGGTCTTTTCCAATGAGTCAACTCTTCACATCAGGTGGCCAAAGTATTGGAGTTTCAGCTTCAACATCAGTCCTTCCAATGAACACCCAGGACTGATCTCCTTTAGGATGGACTGGTTGGATCTCCTTGCAGTCCAAGGGACTCTCAAGAGTCTTCTGCAACACCACAGCTCAAAAGCCTCAATTCTTCGGCACTCGACTTTCTTTATAGTCCAACCCTCACATCCAACTACTGGAAAAACCATAGCCTTGACTAGATGGACCTTTGTTGGCAAAGTAATGTCTCTGCTTTTAATATGCTGTCTAGGTT
Source organism: Antilocapra americana (assembly GCA_007570785.1). NCBI lineage: Eukaryota > Metazoa > Chordata > Mammalia > Artiodactyla > Antilocapridae > Antilocapra > Antilocapra americana. The sequence goes on along the minus strand of ML663568.1, from coordinate 17,080,454 downwards.
GGTCATAACTTTCCTTCCAAGGAGTAAGTGTCTTTTAATTTCATGGCTGCAGTCACCATCTGCAGTGATTTTGAAGCCCCCAAAAATAAAGTCAGCCACTGTTTCCGCTGTTTCCCCATCTATTTGCCATGAAGTGATGGGACCGGATGCCATGATCTTAGTTTTCTGAATGTTGAGCTTTAAGCCCACTTTTTCACTCTCTTCTTTCTCTTTCATCAAGAGGCTCTTTAGTTCTTCTTCACTTTCTGCCATAAGGGTGGTGTCATCTGCATATCTGAGGTTATTGATATTTTTCCCACCAATCTTGATTCCAGCTTGTGCTTCCTCCAGCCCAGCGTGTCTCATGATGTACTCTGCATATAAGCTAAATAAGCAGGGTGACAATATACAGCCTTGACGTAGTCCTTTTCCTATTTTGAACCAGTCTATTGTTCCATGTCCACTTCTAACTGTTGCTTCCTGACCTGCATACAGTGCCCTGTCCAAACTGCAGATGTTTGAGACACCCCTTCCACCAAAAAAATTTAAAAAAAAAATTGCTGTTGCTTTAAGATACCATCTTTTGGGTTTCTCTTACCAAGCAGTAAGAGCAAACTGAGCAAACAGAGCAAACCCAGTCCAGAGCAAGTCATTATGAACAGTGAATTTCATTTTTTGATTTTGCCTTTGGGAATTAGTTTATTTTATGGAATAAAGTAAATTAGTCTCTTTATTTTATGGAAATGTAGAAGCCCAAAGATTTCTCCTTTTCTAAAACTCTTAGACTTATCGATGTTGGTGCCTCAACTTTGCTCTATAGTCGTCTATGTTCACTTTATGATTTTCCCTTTGGAAGTGTGGATTAAGACAGAGAAGTTCTCCTAGATGTAAGTTTCTCATAAATATTGAAACTCCATTTTGGTAATTCTTTCATCCTCAGATCCATCAATCTTTTGTTTAACAAATGTTTTCTACGAAATAGAAGTCTTTAATTATAGAATTACTAATTGTAATAGCATAGCTTAGCACAGCTCAGCCTACTAATAAAAAGAAAAGGCCACTATCCCCACTAAATTCTTATCTTGTAAGACTACCTATCAGGATGTATCCATCTTTTTTACCCAAGTTTGCCTTTCTTTAGTCTTTCAGTACCAACCCATGAGATGCTCACTTGGCAAAGAACAACAGCATTTCTTTCCACACTCTTAGAACCCCAGAACTTTAAAACTTGAAAGTGGGAAGTAGGATCCTTGAAGAAAGGTGAATTTTTCTGCAAATGGTCACAGCCATCAAAGAATGCCTGTAATGCAGGTGAGAGCCTGGCCTCAATGCACAGCGTAGTGCCTGAATGAAGTCTGCTCCCTGTCCTGTAGCTCAAGGGTAGGTGTGTTTCACTGGGGCCAAGGGTTTCATGAGGCAAAGGAGTTACAAGCTTATTCAGCTGATGTTTGTCCTAACATTCTCAACATAGGTGGTCTTGACTCTTGGGGTTGGGTAGTTCCTTGTGGTGGGGCCTGCCCTGCATGCTGTAGGATGTTGAGCCGCACGCTTGTCCTCGACCCACAAGATGACAGTGGTACCCTCTCCTCGGGCTGGGCCAACGCAGTGTCCCCAGACACTTCCAAGTAACCCTCCCCTGACCCTCTTGGCTGTGGCCACACGTCCCTGTGTGTCTCTGACTCAACAAATCTTTGTTGCTAAGGCATATGACCTTGAAAATGTAGGGGAGAACGGAACTTGGCTTTCTTTAAAGGAAGAAAGGGTCTACTTCCTCTCAAATGGCATAGGAATCGCTCAAAGCCAACAAAAGCCTTTTGGATGCGCCGGGCACTTCCAGCCTACAAAAAAGTGATGCTAATATTGAGAGTAGAGTGGCATGCTCATAGGGACTGGCTATTGATCATCTATCACTGTTGAAAACATCACTGTCAGTATCCCTGTTCAGCATCACAAATATGAAGGAGAAATACAAAGGATTCTAGAAAATGCCAGAAGTGGTTTTTACAGCCAGGGGGGACTGAATTGAAGAGCTTAACCCACCAATCTGTTATGGGTGCCCTGGGAGTGCTAGAGTGGGTTCTCTGACACGCTGAGAGTGTTTTCTTTCAAGGGTAATGTGGAGCAGCATTTTAGTTCCATTTTTAATGGTGGAGGCAGGAATTGCCTGGATCTCTTTCTGAGTGTGTTACCCATCTTCCCATAGCAAACTTAATGTTTATGCCAGCCAGCTCACCCAGCATGGGGGCACAGGTTGGAGTGGAAATCAATGGAGTAACATTTGGATGCAATTGCCCCAAATTATCAGAAAGAGGAAGCCACTGTCATTCACCAGCCATACCGTTTTCACCAGCTCTTCTCACTCAATTCTCAGGCCCCTTTCTCATGAGAATTTTTCTGTAAACACCATTATTAACTATAGTTTTGCTTTCTGCGATGGAGCTAGACAGAAGATTTGATACACATTCACTCCTTCATTCCCATCAGGTGGGCTAGTGACTCTTTGGGGGACGCAAGGGAAAGTCTTTTGCTCCTTGAAAGCAAGAAAGTTGGTTTTTTCCCAAGTTTCTGCTAAACAAGTACCAGTGGCGCCAACCCGCTGAGGCGTTGTTACAGGTTAATCTGTGGCCTGCGTTCGCAGGGAGCTCGGTCTTGGGGGCCAGGTGGGCAACACTTGGAGACCTCAGAGTCAGAGCCGGGAAGTCCCGGCCCCGAACCCGAGCTCCGCCGTGTCCTACAAGCCTGTCTCCTCACCTGTTTGAGCATCTGCATTCTTTCCATGTTCTTAACATGGCGTGAGTATCTCTCCACATTATTAGAAATACAGATACATCATCATTATAAATGGCCAGATCACTCCAATTGCTGTTTGCATCTGCCTCCTCTCTGGCTCTTTTTCATGTTCATGATGCTTTTTGCATAGTGATCACAGATCTCTGTCTGCAAAAAAGAGAAAAAAAAATGATTCTTGGAAACATGTCTCTTTCCAGGGTAGGAAATATAGCCTTTAATTTTTGTATTCCTTCTTCCTCATTCTGTACAGTTCTAGGACACAGCACCTGGATACGGAGAGCCCCACAGACATAGGTACTGCCTCCCTTATAAGCTGTGTGATGCTGGACTGCTTATTTCGCATCTCCGAGCCTCTGTATTCACCATATAAAATGGAGGGGAAAAAAATTCTTAGTTTCCAGAATTCCAAAATTGCCCTTGGCATCATGTTTGTCTCAGTAAAAATAAGCATTTCTGAATGATACGATTATTGCTCTTTACTGTTCGTTGAAAATGAGTCATCAGGACTTCCCCGGTGGTCCAGTGGCTAAGACTCCATGCTCCAAATCCAGGGGTTCAGTTCCCTGTCAAGGAAATGCCACATGCCACAACTAAAGATCTGAACTGCTGCTATTAAGAATTCATGTCCTGCAACTAAAGATTCTGCATGTGCAAAAGAGTGTGATGACTACAGCAAGAAAGAGAGGAAAGAGGAAAGAAGGGAAGAAGAAAGAAAAGGAAAGGGAGGGGAGGAGAGAGGAAAGAAGCTTATCAACCTTGATATGTGGAATTGAAACAGAAATTCACATCTCTTTACAGTGAACGAAAATAGCTTGACCTTTACAAATTTGGCCTGATCCCTGGAAGGAAAACTGTCCCTAGGCATAAGATTTATGTAATCAATCAGCTAGATCTTATTTTGGCTGAGCTTAACTTCCATCTGTGGGTTTACCCAGCAGTATCTGTGGACACGCAAGGAGACACCTGGATTTGGGCAGGTGTGCGGATCCGAAAGAAAAACAAGACCAGCCCCTCCTTTGCTACCTCACTTTGACCAAGGTTTATGGAGAGGGTTGTCCGATTCCTCAAATGAAGATACAGGGCACTGAGTGGAATTTGAATTTCAGGTATGCAATGGATCATTTTTTAAATATAAATATGTCCCAAATATTGCATGGGACATACTTACACTGGAATATTATTAAATACTAAAAAAGTCACCCTCTATTTCTCTCTTGATTTTAGTATAATATGCTCCATGCAGTTTTGGGGGCACACTAAAATGAAAAATTATCTCATTCTAAACTAAAAAAGGAATCATTATATATTTGAAATCAGAATTTCACTGGGGATCTGGTATATTTTTCTTTGCTAGCTCTGGCATTTCTACTTACAGAACAACTAGAAAAGGTCTTACTCTTCTCCAAACACTTTGGAGAAGCTGGTGTCATTGAGCCTTGAAGGTGGCACAGAGCACCTTAACTCTGATCCCTAACTGTGACTGTGGAACAGATTTATGGTTTCTTGTCCATCACACTGATTTTGGGAGATTGTTATCAATGTAGAGCTTTATAGGAAAATGTTTTCTTCTGCAATGACATTTTAAGTTAATGTGAAATTGCATTTTAATTTAATTCGAGGGAAGTCATAAACAGGTGGGAGAATTATGTAACAATAATTGTGTTTGCAAGAAATTGATTTCATCCTAAAATTACATGAATATGTGATTACAGTTTGTTGTCATCCTGAAATGCACCATTTAACCATAAAATACAGGATAAAAGGCACCTTCTTGTTGACGTCCTTAATCTACTGTGTAATTGCTTAAGTAAGAACATTAACAATATTGTCAGCTACTATTCCCAAATACCTTAACTACCAGCTCACCAGTATGGGTTTGAGTTTGATCTCTGCAAAGTAGAAAGTAGAAACTCAACAGTATTTGAGAATTTGGCACTGGCTCACAATATTCTGAACCAAACAAAGACATGGAGACCTGGACAAACAAGTAACCCTGCAACAATATTAAAGGTGTTCTCTTAATAATTCTACCCCATTTTTCAAAGACATTACCTTTTCGCTACTTAAAAGTACTTTGGACTGTTTCACCCACGCAAAAATAGCTTTATTAACACCTTTAGTAATTTATCATGCTCAGTTTCTCTTTTCTCAGAAATGTTGCTTTTGTACACTGAGAGTTCATTCATTTCAAGTTTGTCCTTGGCAATTCTATGCTGAACAAATTCTATTTTATTCTCTCTCCCCTCTCTCTCTCTCTTTTTTTTAAATACAAAGCTGATAAATAACGAAGACCAAGCAGGCTCAAACTGATTTTATTTCTGGATACAAACCAGATGTGCAGTTAATCCATCATTGTTCCTGTGTCAACTACCCCCACCCTCACCTACACTTGAAGAAAAACAAACCCAGCCTGATTTCCATGCTAGTCCATTTCCTTGAACTCAGTAAGAGCCTCACTGCAGTAATTTCCAAAAATAGTTTTGGAAAATGCAGAAAACTGCAGTGCTAATTCTGCCCGCTACACTGTGAGCACAGACCCTTGTGAATTCCACTGCGTGCTTCCCTCTCGGCCGAGACGTTTGGCCCCTGCCTGTCACTGGTGAGGACCTTGTAAACCAAAGTGACAGCGTGGGCCATGGATGTTCCTGCTTTTTGTAGCTCCTGCAATTCTGATTGTCCCAGAGATGGCTGGTGCCGCCTGGCTTGTTTCAATTTGTGCTTAGTATCAATAGAATCTCATTTTGTCTGACCAGTACTGACTGGTAATACATAGCAGTATTATGCCCTTCCTTCTGTGCTAAGCTGCTTCAGTCGTGTTTGACTCTGTGTGACCCTATGGACTGTAGCCTGCCAGGTTCCTCTATCCATGGGATTCTCCAGGCAAGAGTAACTGCAGTGGGTTGCCATGCCCTCCTCCAGGGGATCTTCCTGACTCAGGGATCAAACCCACATGTCTTATGTCTCCTGCACGGGCAGGTGGGTTCTTTACCACTAGCCCCACCTGGGGCTTGGCAAACCAAAAAAAAAAAAAAAAAAGCACCTTTTGAAAACTAGGGCTTCCCTGGTGGTTCAGACAGTGAAGAATCCACCTGCGATGTGGGAGACCTGAATTCAACCCCTGGGTTGGGAAGATCCCCTGGAGAAGGGAATCAAGCCCACCTCAGTATTCTTGCCTGGGGAATTCCATGGACAAGTAGCCTGGCAGGCCCCAGTCCATGTGGTGGCAAAGAGTCAGACATGACTGAGAGACTTCCACTTTCTTCAAAAGTAACTGGACATCAGAGGAATTCTTCCTAGTCTCGTTTTGTCAGCAAAATCACAAACCAACCTCCTACTGTCTCATCTTTTGTTTAATGTAACCACTGAGGCCATTGGCCGTCCTCAGCCTGCATGCTTTGTGTTCTTAAGATTCTCAGTCTCTCCGGAGGTGCCTTCAGGGCCTGGGTGTGTGCTGTGACTTGAAGAATAGTGACCGATCTTTATGACAACTAACATTGGTTGATCAGAGCTTACTGTGGGCCAAGGACCCTTCTGAAAACTTTCGTCCACTCATTAACACTATGAAATAGGTATTATGGTTTTACTGATGTAAGAACAAGCACAGAGGGGCTTAGGAGTACACTGAAAGTCACACAGTCAGAAAAAGGCAGAGCACTCAGTCTGGTGTTCTGACTTACAAACTGGTATACTGCATGACCCCCTAGGGAACATGCCTCTTGAATGCAAAGGCGGTACCTTGAATTTCCTCAATCTCCAATCAGAATCTCTCATTATCCCTGTATTAACATGATACAGGTTTCATTTTGTGTGCCCAATCCACAGCCTGTCTCAACCCTCAGAAATGTTAGGAAAGACTCTGAAGTCTGGTCTAGCCTCCAGGGGATTGAATCCCACAGTCAATGCAGGATGTCTGCTCTGAGCTCGGGAGGACTGTATGCACCAGGCATCCACCACTCCTGGTTTAAAGTATCTGAGTCTCCGGTAAAATGCAAATTGTACCTGTCGGAATACACACGGTCCCTAGTGGTCGCTGATACTTAGACAAGAGTCAGTGTATTTAGTAAGCATGACACAGAGAAGTTGGGTCAGAAGACAGGTATGTTTGGAACTATGTGGATGCTAATCCGTGGCAGTGTTGGTTCCTGGGAGTGAGGAGCCCACAGTGGAAGGGAAGAAACAGAAATCAAAGTTCTAGCTGCCCTGAAAACAAACTGCCCACATCCTAATTTTGCTCTGGACTGCTTAAGATCACTGTTACAGTTTTGAGCATATCTGTAGCAGTTTGGATCATGGCTAGTACACCTCCTTTGCAGGTGCTGTGCTGGGCACTGTGGATGTGTTTACCTCTGGTCAAGGTCAGAGAAGCCTTCCTTGGAGAGATTGCTGTTCTCACTGCATGCAGGGGATGTGGGTGACTGAGGGTATCTCTCCTCATGGCAAAGCTGGGATTCAGAATGATGCCCATGTACTTTTCAAGCTTCTCTCTCCCTTAGAATTGTCTTCAAGGAGGGGAGGTGGTTAGTCTGATTCCTGATGCCCTTCCAAGCAGGGCTGCAAATGGAGGCTGCAGGGGTGAAATACCCCTTTCTGTTTGCTTTGCACAAACCCAAGGTGGGGGAGGAAGGGGGAACAAGAAAGCCAGAAAGGACCATCCATGCATCTTCACGCTTTAGAATCATCACAGAACATCTCCTTTCCTACATTCTCTATGTGTGAGCAAAATGCCCAACACCTTCCAGCGTGCGCTTTGAGCTGCTTTTAATTATCTTCCATCAGTTGGAGCAAAGGCAGTGAGACTCTGTCATCATCCTGGAGGGGCTGTTGGAATTTTATTTCTGTGGGGAAGGTGGCCACCGTTTGCCCGGGAACCAAGGCCCCTTCAAGTTGAGGACACTTCCCAGTGCCACACGGTGTAAATCACAGCGCAAACTATGCGATTATCCCCTGCAGAGGAATCTAGTGCGGCTTTATGGGATTCTTCACCAAGCACTTAGGAATAATCTGATATAAAACAGCAGGGGTGGAGAGTAATGACAACTTTAAATTAGTTTAATGAATGTTTACATTTTTTTAAAAAAGGCTCTTCTGCAAACCTAGAAATACAAAGTGACAGCTTCATTTCCGGGTCCCCCACTCCAGTGGCACCTCCTGGTTTTTCCGCCCTGGAAGAATGGTGGCTTGACTTAACCCCTTCAGCGCTAGTGCACTTGGGCGCCCCCATCATCCCGTCTGGCTTCCAACAGTCCCTGGAGTGGCGCTCCGTAGTATTTCCATTTATAAACATCAGATCAGTATTGAGGGAACATCTGTTTTAAGTCAACTGAGCCTCAATCCAGGAAAAAATAAATTTCTGGCTCTCCACCTGCTCCGAAGGTCAATTACCCACCCACATCAGCCAGAGATGGCTGATGGGCTGCAGATGCAGAGTCTATTTTTAGCTGGGTTTTGGCAGGTAAGCTGCTTGTTGACTGCAGCAGAAGAAGGGGAAGAGGGTATGGGAGGTTGATAAACCATGACAGTATTTTAAGTGTGGCGTGGTGCCAAGGCCCCCAGCAAATCCCTGTAAGGTGCTTCTGGGCCCTTTCCCTACTTGCAACGAAGAATTCATGTTGGCAAAGGACACAGAGTGGGGTCTTTACGTTGCTTACAATATGTGGAGCGGACCTCAAGGTATTTTGGATAAAATACAACCATTGCATTTCAGCTATAGTTACCTACCCCGAGGTACCCCTGTTCTCTTTAAGAGTGTTTTCAAAGAATGACCTTCTTTTTGGTTCTGAAATCCAGATACTTTGCCTTGTGTCTCTGTCTTGGCTCCCTCACTCCCCATCATGCTGAATTTTATTCTGTGCATAGGTTGCCCATCTGGAATGTTAGTCAAAGCTATGCAGATGAACTCAGCCTGGGCTCTAGAAGGAACAATCACCATCAAACAAAAGCAAGAAATAAAACCAAACCCTAAAGGGTTGGTGCCCTGTCAGGAACATCTGGCAAAGCAAATGGAGAATTCCAAAAACTGATTTAGAAATAGACTCAGGCCCGCTTTGGCCTTTAAGCCCATCAATAGAAGCATCGAATCTAGCCCAGGAGAGTGGAGTTTTGTGGTCCCCAGTTGACTGACATTCCATCCAGCACCTCAAAAAAAAAAAAAAAAAAAAACCCTCTGTAAAGAAATCTACAAGCCCTTAGGAACCAGAAGAAAACTGAGTAAAACTAGCTCTCAATAACACTGGCTTCCATCTCTGTGGGATCTAAGAAGCTGGAAAGCTTAAAGAGCCGGGTGCTAGCTGCTGCTGCACAGGCTGAAATCAATTTTTAAATAGGAAATCCAAAGATGATGAGATAAATGCAGAAGCAAACAAATGGCAATTTTCAGTTAATGAGCATGCTGGAAGAGTGAGAACCCAGATTCCCCTGGAGCTGACTCTAGCCAGGCCATCAGAGGACAGGGGCCAGACTCATCTGTGTGTTCTAGAAGTCTTTGGAATGTAGAAAAGGGTACAGATGAACCTGTTCGCAGGGCAGGAATAGACATGCAGACATAGAGAATGGGCGCTGGGCACAGCCGGGGCGGGGAGGGTGGGATTACCGGGGAGAGTAGTGTCGACATACGCATACACACTACCCTGTGGAAAACTGGGCTTCCCAGGCGACACTAGTGGTAAAGAATCGCCTGCCAATGCAGGAGACCTGGGTTCAACCCCTGGGTTGGGGAGATTCCCTGGAGCTGGAAATGGCAACCCACTCCACTGTTCTTGCCTGGGAAATCCCATGGACAGAGGAGCCTGGTGGGCTACAGTCCATGGGGGGTCACAAAGGCTTGGACAAGACTGAGTGCGCTTGCACACACACACACACACACACACACACACCATAAAACTCCCCTGTTGCACCTCTTTCCCCTTGTAATGTTCTTCTAAGTCCTGAGAAGATTCACTCCCTGTATGTGTCAGCTCAAATATCTCCTCCTTAGGGAGACTTTGCCTGGACACCCACCATACATAACACTCGTGCTCTTGGGGTACCCCCACCTTTTTTTTTTTTTTTTCCTTTGCAGACATGGTGCATTTCTGTTTATTCATGGTTAGTCTACCCTGCTAAAAGGTAAATGCAATGACAGCTCCATTCCCCGTGCCTACAACAGCGCCTGGCCAGCAAGCCAAAGTGCTTGTAAATACTGTGTAGCTTGAATTGAATGCATGTGTTGCAGAATTTAGTGCTGGAAGCCATCTGCAAATGAAAAATCCTTTCTTTCCTTCCAGCCCTTCCCAAGGAAGGCAGCCTCATCAGAGAGCCCTCTCCTGGGAATTCCCGAAATCCCAGTGAAGGACTTGAAGCAAGCTAATAAGTAATTAGCTTTGAGTCAGGAACCTACGCAAAAGCAGAGTCCACAGATTTCCTAATTGATCTTCCTGCCTTTGCGTTGGCCACAGCCAGACCCTGGCACTCGAAGCTGCCAGTGTAGCGCCCTGGAAGAGGCAGAGGGTGGCGGTGGAAGATCCCTTAACCCTGCAAAGACGCGCTGTTCATGTTAATGGAATCTGATAAGGGTGACTGAGAAGAGAGCCTTGCATGAACATCTCCGTCACCTTTATAAAAATAGTAGCCCCAGTAACCGGTGACATTTATGGACAGCCTAAGAATGCCAGGACAGCGCCAAGTGCTTCTCATAGCTTCGCTGACTTGAAACCTTGACGTCTTAGGGGTAGGAATGATGATGCCTCTGGGAAGACTGAGGCATGGATGATGTGTCTGTCTTTGCTCAAGTCCTCCAGGAATAAGTGGCAAAGTCAGGATGTGGACCACCTCTATCTTCTGACTTACCTGATTTTCAGAAAACATCTCAAGCATAGGAGGCAAGAGAGAGGAGCTAGGGGGATGTTGCTGAAAAGGGCTTCCTTGGAGCTGATGCTCACCTGCCTTCAGTTCCCACCTGCACAGAGCAGCTGTTTTATTCCCTCTTGTAAGGTCTCCTTCTATATTGGCACCCACCATGCACACTAACATTCTTTTTTCTTAATTTAATATCCATTCATTCATTTGTTTATTCATTTATCTGACTGCTTTGGGACCTTTAGTTGCAGCAGGCAGACTCTTAGTTGCGACATGTGGGATCTAGTCCCCTGACTAGGGATGGAACCTGGGCCCCCTGCGTTGGGAGCATGGCATGTCAGCCACTGGACCGCTGCAGAAGTCCCCCAATATTCTTCATACATTTCACAACTTGGCAGGTTTCAGACTCAGCTGATGAGTCAAGTACAGAGCAGATCCACGACCAGGAAAGAAACGATGCCCTGACCCCTGTGACCTGTGTGACCTCCCACTCCGGGAAGGGCAGAGGTGGGTGCAGCTAGGTAACCCCACGACCTGGGGTTCGGAAAATCGAGAGCGCCTCGGCGTGCACCACCTGCCCGATGGTGAGCATGATGAATGCCACTTGGAGCTGCCAGTCCCCTTTCATACTCCGTGAAGGCCGTGCACGCCTCGCATTAATCACCACCGAGCAAACACGGGCTCCCAGCAAAGAAGCCAGATGATTGGGAACACATTCAAAACAGCTTTATTTCATTGACAGACAGGGCCTCTTTTGTTAAACTCTGGTTTAAAAACCTTTTACATCTCTGTCTTGTTCACACGTTACCGTAGTCACTCATACTTGCGTAAACCGAGGAACTTGGGGCCGGCTTATTTATCACAACCTATTGGCAGGAAAAGGGTCCCAGAAAAAGAATCTTTATTTGAGAGTTTCTGTTTTTTTTTTTTTAATGCTATTAAACAGGGCTAATGGGAATGATGCTGTTATCAGCCAATATTGAAGTAAATGGGCTTCTGAAGAAAGAAAATAAAGAATCTTCTAAATGTCAGTGTGCAAATAGAAAACAGCGGTTAATTAAAGGAGAGCATGTGGTCAGCAAGATAGCTCATGTCTTTGCTGCTGGGACAGCACAGAAGCTGGGAAGAAGGACTAGTTATCTGGGGTTAAGTTTTGGTAAAGAGTACTAGTTAGTTAGATTTAGGTAAGCGCCATATGTAAACTAACTTTGGCCCAAGTGACTAGAGTGACTCATTCAGAAGCCTCTTGTTTCCAGCTTTTCCCCCCTAAATAACCAAGAAATTCTGGAGAAGAGAATGGCTACCCACTCGTGTTCTTGCCTGGAGAATCCCACGGACAGAAGAGACTGGCAGGCTACCATCCATGGGGTCGCAGAGTCAGCCATGACTGAGCTACTAACATTTGCACTCTCACTTCAATCAAAAAGTTACCCAAACCTTCAAGTCGTATATCTCAAGGCATACTAATGCTAGTATTAAATATTTAAGCATCTAGAATTATCTTGAAACATCTACCATGAAAAGAATCTGCCTCCTATCCCCTAAGGCCTCTTGACCGCTCCTCCTAAAGAATCATCTTCCAAAGAGTGAGCATGTTTGACCCCAAAGAGAAAAGTTAAGCTCTCTCTCTGACAACCGAGGCAGGAGAGGTCTGGTATGTGGTGTGTTTAGGAGACTTGTAAACCCTGACACCAACACCTGGTCCAGGAGAGCCCTGCGCTCTCATCTATTCTTAGGAATGTGTCTCTGGTTTTGCTTTTTTGTTTTTGTCTCATTGTCAGAAACCAAACGGGAAGGGTCCTAAGTGAGGATAACTTAGATAACTGAGAAGCAGACTGAGCTTATGAAATGGCATCCAGCAAAATGCGCCTCTCGGCTCTCCGTGGAAATGACACCTCAGTCCAGATGCTTTTCCTGGATGATCTCTTGAGGGACTGTTACTATGTCTACTTACCGCTCCCCACCCAGTAGGAAATCCCCCTAGTCTCAAGTGTGGGGCTGCGACCCCAATTCTGCGTGGGAGCGGATGGTCATGGCTCCTGGGCACGTGAGCGGGGCAGCCCTGTGGAAAGGTTTGGACTGATGCAGCAGCAAAGCTTTCCTCCAAGAATGGGGGAGGAAGGAGACACGGAAGTTCAGGTCATGATCAGTAAAGCAAAAGACATCAATACGGGACTTCCCTGGTGGTCCAGTGGTTAAGGCTCTACACTTCCAATGCAGGGGCCGCAGGTTTGACCCCTGGTCAGGGAACAAAGATCCCACATGCCACTCAGCAAGGGCGGAGAAAAAAAAAAGATCATCTGGGGAGCAACCTGGCTTAAGGATTTAAACAACATCCAAAGTGATACTGTAATAAAATCATGCTTTTTGGTTTTGTTTTAAAAAACAAAACTTTTTTACAGTTTTTTTTAAGCCACAGAAATTAAGTTTTTCTCACCTTATTAAACTGGTGATTCTTTATTAAAGCATATAGAATCTTATGGGGCGGGAGGTATGCATGATGTTATTGTCATCTCTTTGGGAACTTTTTCAAGCAGTGTCCTCATTGAGCACAAAGTTTTGACAAAGCGTGGTCAGAGCAGGTTACGCCTTACTCCTGCCAATTCTACCACCTTGCGTCCCATGATACTTAGAGCTCTTGCTGTGGCGGGGTAGGGTGTCCCATATATGATGTGGCTGAGAACCCGGGCCCTTTGTTTCCCCAGCTGTTTATTTCCTAGACAGTCAAATAGGCATCCTATTCCAGGCTAATAGTTTTGAATCAAATGTGTGCTTGTTCTATTATGATGCACGTGATTAAGGGGCTTTGTTAATTGGGGCGAGTTCTTATTACCCCTGAGTGCATCTTGACAGCCTGACAGGGACCCTCCCTTCTTAATTCACAGGACACATATTTTAGATTTGGGGTTGGTGCACAACCCCAAAAGGAGGCCAGAAAGCCATTTCAGCCCTTTGAGAGGGTATAAAAACAGAAAGAGTGCATGGTTCCCTCCCCTCGCCTCTCAGAGCCCTGTTACCTGGGAGGGTTCGACATGTACCCAAACCTGGCTTCATTTTATTTTCTCTGGTTGGAGACCTGGGATTTTGGTCTGTTTCAGGTCCTTGAAGTCCAAAGAGGGCCTCTCTGGTCTTCTGCCAGCCTTCGCATCCCGAGGCAGGCTCAGCTTGCATCCAGTAATGCCGCTGGTTTTCCTAAACCACTCTTGGGTCCTTCTTGCCTCAAGCAATTGACCTGTTGGCATAAAAATACCAGTCGGTAACATTTCGGGTGGTAGAGCTAAACCAGATCCCACCCAGAAACGAGTAGGGAGGTCTGCCTCCCTGGAGACGGTGGTCAGTGGTGTTGCAGCCCCATCCTTGTCTAGTTCTCTGTATGATCTCATTGGGTGGTCAGCCCTTGCTTGGGCTTGCTCACTGGTTCACTTGCTCATTCGTTCGCCATTCTTTCTCAAAAAACAGTCATTCATCATATTCTGTTAGAGATCACATCTTCTGCAAAGCCATTCTGCCTCCTGCAGAGACAAGGCCTCCATACGGAGAAGAGTATATCGGTATGTACCTTGCTGTTGTGGCCCTGTAATACAGGCTCTGAAGTTCATGCAGGAAACAGCATTGACTCCCTCAGGACAGAGGAAAGCCACAACATTCATCTAGATCTCCATAACCTGTAATCATTTTGAGGTGCTTTTCTGAAGTTGAGCATTTTTTTATTTATTCAAGTGCTTTATACATATTGATGATGATGATGATGATGATGATGATGATGATGATTGAAGCTGTAGTTATTAGAGATAAAATTTAGCTAAGCTTTGTTCCTTATCATGATCTTCCTCATGGGGCCTCTTCTCCTAAGTGATCCAGGAAGTCCTTGAGTCTGTGTGTATATTCATCCTACAACATAATCCTAGAATTTAGTACATGCTGAGTCTTTGATTTCTTGTTTTCAAATGCAGAGCCAGAATATGTGTAGCTGTTTTCCAGCATGAATTTGGGCTGAAATGATAAGAAACGTAGAAGCCACTTCCAGCTAAGGGGAAGCCAGTTCACATCAAGAGATTACTGGTGGTCTCTGATCCAACGTTAGAAAAATAGAAACAACCCCTTCCAGCACTGCCATCTTCAAAATCCATGTATCTGAAACTTCTTGCTGAGAAACAGAACCGGAAAAAAAAAAACCTTGGGTAGGCTTCCCTGCACCCAAAGTTATATTCAAAATCAAATGCTGATGTAATCATTTCCATTCTGAACTCAGAAAATAGAGTGAAATCGTCTTTAAGGTTTTTGATTCTGGTTTGTTGATGCAGAGTCTTTAAAACACAAACAATATTTTGCTAAAATCTAACACAACAAATATGAGGGACGGCCACTGTGTGTAAGTGGGAAGCTGCAAGCCTCCCAACTTCTGCTTATGCGAACTCTTTTTACCCCTTGGGAATCTTCAAGACCCCAGAGAAACTCAGTATGAAAATCCCTGTGTAAGTGCCAATAGTCATTAGTCTGTCTGAAATTCAGTCTAACATTATTTCTCGAAATATGTACTGGAGATTGCAACCAGCTGAATTAGAATCTCGGGGTGTGGCCGAGGAGTCTGCTTTTGTATCAAGCATCCCAGGTGATTCTTGCAAACCCTAGAGTTTAAGAACCACTGGATAGCAGAGTTGCTTATTCCAAATCTATCTTTTTGTCCATTATAAAAATAGTACATATACACTCCAGACAAGCAAAAAATAGGGAAGGGAAAAATCTCTTCTGCTTCTACCACCCTAACCTAAAACTTTTAGGACTTGGAAGTATTTCCTTCCAGGCTTTTTTTTTTTTTCCTATAAATAAGTTTTCATTTGTAATATAGTTTAGCCATCATTGTTGTTGCTGTGTCATTATTGTTTACATGTGTCAATTTCATCTTCACAACTAGTCTGTCTAATAGATGTTTTTATACCCCTATTACATATCAGGAAATTAAAGCAGGAAGATTTTTCCAGGCATAGTTTGCAGACACCTTGACGGCCTGCTTCTTTCTATTGCAACTATGTCAAAAGCTCCATTACCTTATTTTTCATAATTGTATTTTTCTTGTTGCTTTTCACTGAACTTCAGTTAACTTCAGCTATCATATTGGATAAAGCACGGAGTTCCCAATTTTCAACATTATAAATAAGATACTTGTTGAAACTATTCTTCTGGAAAATATTTCTTGAAAAATGGAATCTCTGGTCAAAAATTTCGAGCAGCTGATATATTGCTGAAGTTTGTCACAGAATATATCACAGACAAATATTGACTATAATTTTCTAAAAGGGATATTATGAAGCACATCCCAGCTTTGTATCAGGGAACAGGCTGTCACATTTGAGTGAAATTTGTGGGTTATATATAACCACAGACAGTATCGTGTTTGCTCCCTTTACAGAAATCTAAGTAAAAGAATCACTTTTTCCTAGTATCTGGATGACTTGATTTCTTACAATCAAGCTGGCCTTCTTGGAAACTCAGCAGTGCAGCCCTTTCATCTTCATTTACAAAAGATCTGTTCTCACCCTTTTTCTACACCAGAATTCCATGAGGCCATTGTGACTCTCTGGAAGAATCTAGATAGCCTCTTTTTCAGAGAAGCAAAATATTGCAGCCGGCTCGTTCGCTCTCCTGCCTACCCTCCGCGCGGAGAGCTGTCTGCGCATCCTCTCCAGGGTGCTTGGGGCTCTGTATCCAGCCCTGCCCGGGACGTCCGTCACAGGGCTTGTGTCCGCACCTGTGACCGTGGGACAGTCTGGGTGCCACGTGTAAAGAACACAGACATAGTCAGACAAACAGGATTTAAAGGGTGACTGTGGCTTCACCACCTATATTAGTTGAGACACTGGGTGGTCCAGTTCTTTACAATTTCTTGCTTCCATTTCCTGGCCGGCCAAATGGGCACGGTAGTACCTACCAGACAGGGTCACTATGAAGACGAACTTTTTTAACCTGTGTGAAAACAACCAGTGCATCAGAAATTGATCGTGTGTCAAGGTCAATGTTTACCACTTTAGATGTGTTACCCAGTGTCATGTTCATAGTTGCCCTAGCAGATAAGTGGTATTATTATTCCCATTTTACAGATGAGGTTTAAAGAGGTGAACTGTTATGTCAAACCATTGGAAAGTGCCATGCTTGTGACTCATCAGAGTCATCAGTGTCAACCCAAGCATTTGCCCAGATCTCAGAAAAAACGGATCAAGGTTTTGACCCAGTGCTCTTCAAAACCTAAGCCCACGTTAAATGGAATCCTAAAGCCCGGGGCACTCTGCCGTGCAGAAATCAGAGACATAAAACCTGTTTGTTTCATTTTTTTTCCACGCACCCATGTCCACCATTAAAATGTACCAAAGATCAAACAGGGCCCTTGTATTGTGACAGACATCCAAATGCTGAGTTTCCACGTGGAACCGGGTCTCCGGAGCAAACACAATGGAGAAAATTGCCATGGCCAGTCCTCGCATTGTGTGAACTGAAAAAAAAGAATAAAAACAAGCCACATGCATGCGCACAGACCTGATTTGAATGGTGTTTCTGAGTGGAAGCTAAGTAGGAGCTGAAAACGGCCTTTTAAAATACAGAACATAAGGATGCAATTCACAGAGCTGGTCTAAACTGTAAACATGCAGCTGTGGGGTTTGTGAGGCTCCGCGCTTACATACTGACAGCATACAAATTGTCAAGTACTTACAGCTCCATTGTTGTGGAAGGGCCTAACCCAGTGTCCTCAAATGGTCTTGGTTTTGTTTTTTCTTTAACCACAGGATTCATCTCTCTCACATGAGATATGGTGAAATATAATGAAATCTCAACACTAACAGACGATCAGGGATAATCAGTAATGACTTTTCCAAATTCCTTTGTTTTATTATCATATGCTAACAGGATTCTTTTTTTTTTTTTTTTTTAATGCAGAGATTGAAGTTAGTGCTCTCCTAAACTCCTGCAAGAAATCCCTGTGTGAGGTGCAGAGAATGGTCATACATGTTCTTGGCCTTTCTTACAAAAACCTCTCGAGAGAGTTCACGTGGACATTTATGGGGTTGTCTTTCAGTACCCGTTTCCCCTCTTCTCCTGGAAACCCTATTGCTGCCTGCAATCCCTGTGGCTTCCTTGGAAGATGCCATTTTTGTCTGGCTAATGCACCTGAAGCCTGTTGATTAGTCCATGGCTTAGCACCTGCCCACAAACTCAACCGAGAAAATAGGGTTTTGGAACTGGGGGATTTCAGTCCCTTTCCATTGATGGAAGCTCTTGGTTAAAACTTTGGGTGTCCTGCTATCGCTGACAAGATCTTGGCTCTTTGTACACCAATGCTAAACAAAAGTACAGAGACAGAGTTGTGGAGGAGAAGGAAAGAATAGCTTTATTTCTTTCCCAGGCAAAAGGGGACCACAGTAGGCTAGCACCTCAAGAACTGTGCATCTCTCCCTGGTGAGTGGGGAGAGATTCTTTAGTCAAGGCATTAACAGTCTTGAAGTTCTTCTTTCTTCTGCAAAGTTTCTAAAGGGTGGGCTTGCTGACAAGATTAGGCTGTGTCTAATTAAGATTAGGGTCTTAATCTTAACCAGCCTTAAATCTTGCCTCAGGTGGTCTGTGACTGCCCCTCCCTTGATTAGCAAAGGTCCAGCCCTTTGGAACCCAGAGAAGGGAACTCTTGGGAGGCTCCGGTCTTGCCTACAAGAGGGGACAAAAAGGTCTCTCTGCCCAGGAGCCCCCAGCGCCCTATTTGGCATCACTATGTAGAGAAAAGGCAGAGATGCAGGCCATAGAGTCCCTTGCTCCAGTATGCCCTGGGTCTTGCTGCCTCCTTGACGTTTCTGATGGTTCCTCAACTCTCCCCTGTGTTCCACAGATGGACAGATTCCTCTTAATTTGTGGTGGGCTTGGTTACTTGCAAATGAAACATCATGGGAGTGTCTGTTTCTGCCTGTGGCTGACTTTAGACACACTTTCTGGTTCTCAGGGCTCAGGAGAAAAAGTATGCACAGGCGGTGTTGTGTGCAGGCGTGGGTGCAGGGGTGGCAGGGCTGCCACAGTTGTGAGGGGCGTCCTAACCGCACTTCTTCCTTTAGGCTTCCTCTGCAGCTGTCCAGAGCTCCGTTTTGAACCCTGACTGTGCAGTAGTGTGTCCATCCATTGACCATCTCCTTATAGGAGACTGGGAGCTACTTGGAAGGTAGAATTTGTCTTCTTGAGGAGCAAATCCCCAGCTGTTAGTACGGTTCCTGGCCTTGTGTGAAAACTTCACAAGTGTTTGTGGCTTGAACTGGATTAGTTGAGAGTAACTCAATGATTGGTGGATGAGGAAGTTTATAGCCCAGTAGAACCCAACTCAAGGGTTCTGACCGTCTTTTAGAATCAAGCTGGAGTAGGTTCTTTCATCTACCATGGACACCGTACTCCCTGCTGCAATTATGTCATCTCAGCCTCTGCCACTGAGCTGTGAGAACAAGTCACTTCACCTCTCTTACACGGTGTTAATGAGGCCGACCTACCTCTGAGGGCTATTGTCAGTGTGAAATGAAAAAGGCCACAGAAAGCACTGTCATGGGACTGACCACACACTCTGGACTCACCCCTCCCAGCCCTGCTACCTGCTATTAGCGGAGCCCTGAGCCAAACTCTGAATCTCTGCTATCTTTTCATTGGTCCAGGCTTTGCTCATCACATTATCTTTGAATGGAACGCATGTTACTGGATTGATTCCTGGCTGCCCTCAAGGTGAGGAAAAGCCGGGAGACTTAAGACGCAGGCACACAGACCACACTCATTACAGGTTTTACATAAGTAGTGGGGGCTCCCCCGCCGGTGGCGGCTCCTCTCGCTGTCTGGATGCCTCTAGTCCATGGCGGAAAGCCGTGCTTGAGTGACAAAGCAGATTGCTTCCTCCCACTTCTGTGGCTTGAGACCCCTTTCTCTACCCTAGTTTCATTCTGATTGGCAAGTTCACTCAGAGTGAAACCTCAGCAAAACCTCAAGGTTTGGCTTAACTGCAAAGGGGGTGGTTGATATCAGATTCATACCCCAGAACAGAAGACCACTCGTGAGAAATTCTGTAAGCCCAGGAGTGTGGTTTATGTCAAAATCAGCCTGTTGGGGTGAAGCTATACAATGCCAAGTGGAAATATAGCATCATCAACTAGAATCCTCAAGTCTTAGAACCTCTTAACCCAGTACCAGCTAGTGGGTTAAGCACTGGGGAGGTTGTGACCGATCCATTTCCCTGACAGTCATCTGAAACTGACAGTCATCTGAAACAATACTAAGCACAATCAAAAGCAATATTAAAGTATGTCATCTCAGGGAAAGAGAGGCAGGAATAGAAAACGTCAGCGCTCAAGAGTTAGACAGACTTTTGGTTTAGACTGAGTTCTAGTGGCTTAGATGGTAAAGAATCTGCCTGCAATGCTGGAGACGTGGGTTTGATCCCTGGGTCAGGAGGATCCCCTGGAGTAGAAAATGGCCACACACTCTAGTATTCTTGCCTGGGAAATCGCATGGACAGAGCAGCCTAGCGGCCTACAGTCCATACTCTTGCAAGAGAGTCAGACACAACTGAACAGCTAACACACTCACATTCCGCTTCTTACTACCTAGGGACCTGGGTTAGTTCCCAGGCCTCCATCTCCTTATTTGTAAAGTATAGGTGATACAGACTGCATGGATTTGTCAGGAGTTATTTAATCAGGTGAGGGCCATAAGATCACCCTGCACAGGGCTGGGAGAAGCAGGGGCTCAGGAATGGCTCCTTTTTGACCTTTTTACAGATCTGTGTGGATGTGCAGAGTAGCCCCAGGGCACGAAGGCCAGGCACCTGGCCCATCTTCATAGGTTGCTCCACTGTGGTTCACATAGCTGCTTTTATGAGCCATAGCAAACGGGGAAGCCTCCACTCTTGATTTTGCCACATATATACAGGCACAGGCTACCTCGGATCCATGCACTGGTATTTTAGAGGTTTACTGGGGCTTATGGACACTTCTGTGGTCAATACAAGTGAAAAATTAATTGTTCTTAGGATGCCCACTTTTGAGAACAGAGGTGTGGAGCTGCAAGAGGGTGTGGGGGTGATATTTACTGAGCCTTTCTTTTGGTGTTTCAAATTATCCTTGCAGCTGAGGCTGATAAAAGTTTGTGGTTGCTCCAGCATGGCACACATAGTTGGTGGCAGATGTGGGTAGTAACCAGTTCAAGGGGAGCTCATTTGGGGAGATCAGTGATACAAGAAGCTACCTCTTACATTTTGAAATCTGTATCAGAGAGGGTTGGTGGGGGTGGGGGGAAGGGAAATCCTTAAACTTCTACCAAAGATGGAGCACTAAAATTCAAGACCCAGTTTTTAATCTTTGCTATGAATCTAGACAAGGTAATGAATAAGGGACCAGCACATATTAGAGCTGGGAGTCCTGTGTAAGTTATTCCAGCAGGTCTCAAACACATGGTCCCTGAACTTGAGGGTGCAGGGTAAGGGTGCATTTCCTTGCTTCCCTTGACAGTAGGATCCACTCCATGCTTTGCTTTGGCCCATGGAACAGGAGTGAAAGTGATAGATATCACTTCTAGGAGGAAATTGTAAGAGCTGTTGCTCCCACCCTCCAGCAATCAAGGGACCTGTGTCCAGATGGCTGCTCTGAGGTCCTTGAATGACCAGCAAAAGGAAGTCAGTGGACGTCCCTGATGAACATTATTGGACTTGGAGGGGAATGAGGAACAAACCTTTGTTGTGTTCAGTCACGACAATCTTGGGATTATTTGTTACTGCAGCAGAAACTAGCCTATGTTTTCTGATACCAAACTTTGCTTTCTTAGAAGACTTCATACCTGGGTTGTTTTATTCATCTGCTTATGCCTGCTTGTGACTCTACCCTCCTTCCAAAGGTACTCCAGGCTCTCACTCAGGGTAAGACAGGTTCAGAACCAAACAAAGATGCCTGCGTGGCACAGAAGGGATAACCTACTACAGTAAACCGATCACTAACGCCCAGCCCTGAATCCACTCAGAGTTTTCACTGAGGCACCAGGCTAGCCCTACAGAGTCCTCATTGACTAACTCCTCGGCCAGTTTTCTGTATTCGCACAGGAAGGTCTCTTGCCAGATGGTTAAAATGTTCATGCTCCTATTTTGTTTTAATGCAAACTGACATTTCTTCTTCTTCCTGCGGTGGGTTTCTTTTATGAGGTCGTGCTTTGCATTTTCATAGAAAGAATGTCTGACTCCCCACCGGGAGCCCACCCTGTAGTTTCTGTGGGGGCAGGATTGGTTAACCACTCGCTTCAGTTTGAAGGCGCCACAAGCAGAACCAGACCGCCATGAGCTTCTTGATTTACACTGTGGTGGAGAGTGTCTGGGGAGCCTGGGAGAAACAGGAAGGGGCTGTTTCAGGAGCCCCAGGGGGAGCTGGGCCGCAGTCCTGGGGGGCTCCCGGCAATCAGAGGGCCAGCTCAAAGGAAGCAGTGAATACTGGCAGATGTTTTTTCTTATTCTTGGTGAAGAGCCTGAGTTGGACCCCGACTCCCCGTGTTAAGAGCTTTCCATATAGAGGTTTAAATCTGCATACACATATTATGTAGAAATCAGTAAATAATACCAAAGAGAAGTAATACAATTTTTTTAAAAAAATTAGAAAGACCAAAAAATAATAAAATAATTCCTAAAACACACAGTGCCAGCTTATACTTAGCAGTTCGTAAATATCACCCGTTTTCATCTTCTCTGTAGCCCCAGGAGTTAGGGTTTGCTGCCTTTTTGTAGAAAGAATAAAGGAGTGTACTTTAAGTGATATAAAATCAAACACGCTTTCATGGGCTCCTTCAGCTGTTCACTCGCTCGTATGCTGATATGTAGATATGTCTGTAGGTACTCGATTAAGAACAAAAGCTTAAAATGCTCTGGACTCCCTTGGGAGTGATGTTGATTCCCTTCTCCTTCAGAACCACGTCCTGCAGGCCTCTCGGGTTTCCCAGTGACCGGCCACCACATGCCACTCTCCTGGCCTTGATGGGAACCGCAATGACCAGAGAAGTGAAACAGGGTTGAATCAAGTCTTAGCATTCTCTGCATCATCAGTGATGCTCTTCCCTGGCCCCAGGGGCCCCGTTGTACTGTCTGCATTTCTGAGCTTTGGAGAAGAACTTCTCAGCCATCCAGTTCCTCGGGCAGATGTGGGCACAGACTCAGGTTGTGTGTTTTGCTCCTTGGCTGCTTCACCACATAGAAATCTCACTAACTGAAATGGAAATTCCATTGGAAATGTAGCCGTCCTGCCGTAAGGATTGGTAGGGGAAAATGATCCAAGCAGAAATAATTTTTAAATTTGGATTACAGAGTTATACCATCCCATCCTGATAATAACTGTTTAGACCTAAAAAGTGTATCGTAGTCTACATTTAATTACTTAATCATTACAGTTCTCCCAACAGACAGAGGGGATTCAGAAGTACCAGCAGAAATATTGTCAGTAAAAAAAGAAAAACAAAGATCCTGTTTTACGACCAGTTCTCAACATTCTTTAAAATGATCACATTGCCGTTTTGTTTCTCTTTGAGAAAGTGAAAATTTCCAGCCTGTAGTAGCTAATGAATATCAGTGTCCTTCTCTAAGAAAGACCACTTTCCACTCTTCTAATTTTATCTGCAAAATTCCAGAGGTAGATTACAAAATGCAAGTTTTTTTTGTTATGAATTATTGCCGTTATTAATTTAGTTTGGTCACTATACAAAGGTCAAGTTTGTGCAAGGCAATGCAAGAGATATAAAGGAATGTTTATAGTTGGAGATGTTTATGTTGGAGACATAAAGGAATGTTTCCTGCTCATACGTATGGTTCTTAACATGTTCCGAGGATGTTAAGATATTTGGATAAACTCAGATTTTTAAAAAGCTTCACTTTTTGAAAGAAAATTCACTTTTTAAAACTGGTAGCAGAATCAGGACATGTGGTCAGTCCTATTCAAATTCCAAACTAATGAGTTCATCTCTCCTCTGGGTGTTGAGCCCTGACTGGATAAGGAGTTTATGTTTCCTATAAGAGCAGAAGTCATTTCTCTCCACTGCAGGTCATCAAGGCTTCCCTTAGTCGGTAAAGAATTTGCCTGCAATGCAGGAGACCTGGGTTCACTCCCTGGGTCAGGAATATCCCCTGAAGAAGAGAACGGCTACCCACTCCAGTATTCTTGCCTGGAGAATCCCATGGACTCCAAGGAGCCTGGCAGGCTACAGTCCATGGCGTCACAAAGAGTCAGACATGACTGAGCGACTTTCACTTCACTTCACAGGCTAATCAGAGCATGGGAAGCCCCATGTCTGAATGGGAGGATGGCAGGAGATATATAACCCCAGAAAGGTGGGTCCCCGGGGCAGAACTGGCCTCCTGACAGCTCAGAAGGCCCTGAGACACCCTGCGAGTCACTGGATTGGGTGGGAAGGAAGGAGTGGTGCCTTGGCAGTAAGAGAGCAGGCATCCTGATGAGGAGTCAATTCATCAGCTTTATCAAACAGCCTGGGGGAAATTCCAGGATTTCCAGCCTTTGGACTAGGACTTCAAGAGAGACTGGGCTGGTGCTTCTTTCTCTAGGCCTGAATGCTATGGAGCATGTAGACATCTGGAATGTTCTCAGAAAAGGTTGGCTCTTCCTAAGTTCAGAGGCATTGGGCAGGAAGGAACTAGAATGGACAGGGGAGAAGAAAGCCAGTCACGTGTCAAAGGGCGCTTAAATCAGCACACGTCGTCGTGTCTGACCATCTTCTGGGGTGGCTCATAGGAAGTTCTGTGTGTTTAGAGCCAGTGCGGCCAGGCTGGAGTAACTGGTTGAAGATTCTTCATCTCACCCATGTTAGAAAAAGAAACTGGGACAAAGTTGGCTGGGAGGCAGGAAGCCAGAGCAAGGCTCCTTGCTGGAGATGAAGTTCTGAGCAAGAGGGGTTTGACTCCATGTCGGACGGTGAGCAGAATTCCCTGGAGCTGGCTGTTGGCCCGTGACAAGGCCTCCTGGTCCTGAGTTTGCGGTCCCACTGAGAAGGGAGACTTCAGTTCTTTCTACCAGCATTTTCTCTGGAATTCGGCAAAGCCCCTGCTTTCTTGATGGCAAGAGATCACTCAAGTCCCTGCACTTCAGGTGCAGCCCTTTGTAAGTGTGCATGTCCATGAGAGATGCTGAGCAGGCAGGCCTTGGAAGGACAGGATGTCCGAGAGCCAGGGAGACGTCGGGAGGCCTCAGTGGAACATGTCCATGAGCCTTTCCATCCCTTCATCACTTCTGCTTGCTCTGCTGTTTGACTTGCACATCCCAGTGCTGACCTCTGACCCGCCTCTGGAGTCTGATCCCATTCGATACTGCTGCTGACTCTGTTTGATCCCTGAAAGAGTTCTGATAGGATCAACTCCTCTTCCCAAGGCCATATCCTCAATCTTGCACCCCATCCCCCCACCTCCAACCAACCCCCCAACCCCAGACTGCAGACTGCCCAGGCACAGTCCTAGTCGTGGCCTCCACGCAATCTTGACTTGGAACCCCAAAGCACAGCCTGCGGATGGGACGTTTTAAGGTACAGAGGAACCAGGGCATCGCAGGGCTTTGGAGGTTTTCTCTAGCTCAGCGATGCACAAACTGTACAGTGGTGGGAATTCTGCAGCTGTGGTTTCCCCCATGCCTCAGTTTCAGGTCCAGCAGCTGGTGCCTTCTTTGGGGGTTTCTTTGTGAAAGTAAAAGGGGTTTTCTAACTCAATCCCATGGAGACCACTTTAGTTTCCATTTTTCTCAGATGATGACATCTACAGAGGGGCTTCTTTTGCTGCGGGCACATCACTTCTCAGACACGTGGTCTGTGTTTGGAACCAAACGATACTTACTAATTACCACAATTAGGACCTACTGCGGGCTGCCAGGACCACCTCAGAGAGACTCCATATGTTCCAAGAGAATTCAGAGCTGCTCCCCCGACCCCTGACACCCAATAGCAGTGTCAACAGAAGCCCAGGTTTACTCTGCCCCACTGTAAATCTTAACCTACCTATTGATGACTTCTGTCCCAAAGGACGCTGCTTCCTCTTGGAACAGTCTTAAAATTGTGTGTGTGTGTGTGTGTGTGTGTGTGTGTGTATCCTGAAGTTTAATGAGGGGAGTACGTGATAAGCTCAGCGTGCATTGAATATAGGTGTTATCAGGAATGAAGCTGCAATCAGAAATTCAAATGTCTTGAATTAGGACACTTTGCTGTCCTTTCTTTTAGGTAATTTCATGCAATTCCTGTGCTACCAATACCCCACACCTAGAACGAGGGTGAACGTTTTCATCAGGAAGACAACGTACGTGGGTACAGAGCCCAGCCCCACGGTTTTCTGGTGAGGTGACAGGTCTCATAACCCTTCTCGCGTCTACTTCCTCTCGTTTCAGACGGAGATGTCCCTTACCCACCGTGTAAGACTCTTGGGATGATTAAAACATTTATTTATGAAGTTTTGCGCCAAGGCTTGATAATAAGTGATCTTTATCGTGAATATTGATGGTGCTGATGTTTACAAATAAAAACAGGAATCACTTCTTCAAATGGCGGCACTCCCGTCGGCAATTTTCCAGCCCCTCCAGTCATCAGGCTCGGGTAAACAGATGACCGTCTCGGTCACCCAGCCCTGGCTGGACCTCACAACCTTCACTTGTTTGCCACTCCCCACCCCTCGCCCCCCCCCCCCCCCCCCCCCCGCCCCGGGAAGGATGTTTTGAAAAGCAACATTTTCCCTCCATCAGAGTTACTCTTTCTCCCTCACCCTGTTGTCTTGCTGGATGCGTGGGCGGCCGAATGGGGGCTTGGGGGCCTGAGAAAAGGGGTTAAAAAAAAACCCAACTGTGAAAACCCAAGAGAAACCGAAAGACGTGAACACTGGAAAAAAAGAAAACAGAAAAAGAGCTTCTTCAGGACCCAGGCGGTTAAGGAACTGGCCTCGACAGGAAGTGGGCAGGAGGCTGTTTGCAGTGCGCTCATGGGAACTGAGTTGGAAAGTGCTGTGGTGAGTGTGTGTGTGGAAAAAAAGGGCTCGAATCAAGCTATAAATATCTGTTTCTTTGAAGTTTTATGACCAACAATTAATGTTACTGGAAGGCACATAAAGAGTATTTTCTTGACTTAGTGGGTCTGAGTGGGGTGGGCTCAGGTTAACACACTTTCCCCCTGGACACTGTCCCTGCCTATTCCGTGTGTGTGTGTGTGTGTGTGTGTGTGTGTGTGTGTGTGTGTGATCTAACACATGTGTCTCAGCACCCTCAGCATAGATTTATATGGTTTATATATTCATTCCGTTTGTATTTTCATTTGTTTGATCAGTTAACCAGTGTGTAAAATCCTACCGATACAGCCATGAACAGATGAAACCCCTGTCCACAGGAAACTTTCATTCTAGTTACGGAAAGAGAGATTAAACAAGACAGGACATGCCAGGGATAGAAAAATGCTAGGAAGGTAATCTACACCTGTTAAGAGGGCAGAGGAGGGGGAGACAGGAGGCTGAGAGTCTAGAGAAGTGTCTCTGATGAGCGGCCTGCGCACAAAAACCTACATACATAGGTGAACATAGAGGGAAGCATGTACCCAGGTCCTGGGGCAGGCGTGTGTTCAGCAGGGCTTAGCAGAGCCAACGAGGCCAATGTGGGAGACCCAGGAGTCCTACCCAGAGAAGGCAGTGGCTCTCAAGGGGCGGGCTGTGCCCTGTTTGGAGGTTTTTGGAAGATGTGTGAGGCAAGAAGACTCTCTGGAGTTTTGTTTGGTCCTGCCAAAGAGCTGCCACCAATTCTATAACAATATCTTTTCCCCAAACTCTCCTATAAAACCAAAGCAGAACCAAAAAAAAAAAAAGGCAAAAATTACTCTATAGTTGGTTGTAGACAGGGATTTTTTTCTTTTTCAAGAATGCTATGGCATTTTTCCCCCCTTCATTGCTTGCCTCTTGCTATATACTGACTTCAGTGTTAGAACTTTCTGTTATTTCTTTCCTGCTTTAAAGCCCTTTCATTGCTTTTGTGAGTGTAAGTGGACCTGAAGCGTGGCAGGTGGGAACAACATCTACCTTCTCCCCTGTAGAGTGTGCATGGTACCCCGTCTTCCTTCATGGGAATTTATGATCCTCTCAGTTCAGGACCTCCCTTGAGGTTCACTCATGCACTCACCTAGAAGAAAGCACTGACTAAACAAGACTCCGAAACCATCTGGAGAATACCACGCTTTGCAAGAAAGCAGTTTTAAAGCACCCTGGGATGTGCTAGAAGTTTCTCCTCAAGGATAGTTTCACCTGTCCCAACGCTCACCTAAGAACTTTGGTAGATAAAAGTTGGTTTTGTGAAGAGGGTTTCTGCATGGCTTTTTTTTTTTTTTTTAAGGAAATGCAAAGTTCAGATCAGTTTCCCTTCTAGGTAGTCTGAATTAGGGATGTTTGCTGTGTGCCAGGAGAGAGTTTTCCTCCTCCTTTGTTTTCTTGGGTGCAGGGAGCTGTTTATGACAAATGGGGTTCATTATGTGAATGTTTTGCCCGTTATTAAGACTTTCACAATATTAAAATCCAAGAAGATCACAGAGAGAGCCTTTAGGGGCCAGGGATCCAGTGTGCTAGCGTGCTTGGAAACTGCATAGTAATGTAAAAGCCACCTAGCCCGTTCTTTGTTGAGCGTGAATTCAGCTGGAGGCCATGTCACTTTGTTGTCCCCAAGTGATAGGTTCAGCGTATGATCAAGATGTGCCCCTGTGTTCATCAGAATCTCACCAGCTAGGGACTTCCACAGTGATCCAGTGGTTAAGACTGCCCTTCCAATGGCGTGGGTGCAGGTTGGATCCCTGGTCGAGGAACTAAGGTCCCGCATGCTATGCTGTGCAGTCAAAAAAAAAAATCTCACCAGCACCCTGACCCTACCCATCACCCAGGCATTGTGCTCTCCTTCCTTGGAACTGGGTCTGTGAGTTGTAGTAGAAGCAGCTGGCCACTTTCTGGAAGTAACCTTAAGCATGATCGCTTTCCATCTAGTGAGGTTCTTTGTCCAGGAAAAGAAATGGTGGGTAGGGAATGAGTTGTGATGAACACAGATTTATGTACATTTCAGTAACATGACTTCTCTAGGACTGGACACAAAGAACACGGGTTTTGGAGCTCTCTCTGGAACTGATGTAAATGTTGTTTAAAAAATGTTCCTCGGTGACTCACTGGTGCTGTAGAAATGAGTCTGGGTTTTCAGTCCAACGTAGCTCCCATCCTCACTGACAGACACATGACTTGTGGCCCTAAAACATAAAGTGTAATGCTGCCTTCTTACTTTAGACTGTAAAGAAGGATGCCAGGAAATTGGTTAAGTCAGTGTGAGATAGCCCTTCAATAGACTCTTGTACATCAAGACAAAGAATGACACTTCTAAAGAAAAGTAAAAAAATCAGAGCAAGAATGATATGTTTACATCCTTGATAAAAACAAAATGTCACAGCATGGTTCTGAAAGAGTGGGAGGAGAGAGAACTATTGGAGTGGAAAAAAAAAAACCACCCGATACCAACTTATTTACAACAGTTGTGTTTGAGGCATGAGGCTCTCCGGATTTGTTTTTCTTTGTATTTTCTCCTCTTAAAAGATGAGTATTTCTAATTATGAGATCAAAAAGAAATAAGCAGTGGCTTATTTGGACCCATATTTTTCCCTGTTTAATTTAGGTGGAGCTTTTGTTTGCACAAAAATTATGCCTGCAGTTTGTACAATGACTTTTTCCCCCCTCTTTTTTATTTTTTTTGTTTTGTTTTAATGACAAGGAACCATTTTCCCATCCCAGCAGCCACACCAGGCCAAGCACCGGCCCCTCAGTTTCTCTGAGCGGGCCTCTAGTGCCAGGTACCACAGAGGCCCAGCAACACCCACAACAAACACGGTGACAGTCACATCACCACAGGCTTCCTGCCAGAGGCAAGGCAGAGGCTGTAGCCTGTTTGGCAACTTGAATGAACATCAGAAGGATAACCAGCTACTCATTAGGCCCGTTCCACTTCCTCAGACCATTGATATTTTCTCTCCTGCCTCCCCGCCCCCATGCCCTCTGACAGAGGGTGACAGGCTTAAAGGAGAAAGGGTGAAGGAAAAGCAGTGACTCAGCCAGAGCAGGCCTCGCCACCACTCCCTGGACACCCGACTTCTCTCTTCTTCCTTGAGACGGGGGCAGGAAGCCTGGAGCATTCTAGCAAATGRGAGAGCTTCAACAGATGCTATGGGATGGGTGGGTGGAGGGATGGACAGAAGAATGAAGGGGTGGATGGAGGAATGGATGGGTGGATGGAGGGATGGATGGAGGAATGAATGGGTGGATGGAGGGATGGATGGGTGGATGGAGGGATGGATGGAGAAATGAATGGGTGGATGGAGGGATGGATGGAGGAATGAATGGGTGGATGGAGGGATGGATGGAGGAATGAATGGGTGGATGGAGGGATGGATGGGTGGATGGATGGAGGGATATTTGGGTGGATGGAGGGATATTTGGGTGGGTGGAGGGATGAATGAGTGAGTGGATGGAAGGATGGGTGGATGGGTGGATGGGTGGGTGGATGAAGGAATGAATGGGTGGATGGGTGGATGCATGAATAAATGATGACCACCCAAGAGTCACTCAGAAATAGTGTCATAATTTCCAGATGAGTGGTAGATTGTCCCCCTGTATCTCATCCCACCTCCACACTCCTCAGTCCTGTGACTAATAAATGATGTTTCTTTACTTACAAACAAGCTTGCTGGGGACTGCTTTCAAAGCTAGCCATGCCTTGATACTTGTTTATCATTTTGCCAGCTCTCTGATCCGCATTTCCTGGATTCTGAAGAGCAGACAACAAGCAAGCAACATTCAAGTGTTCCTTTAAGAATTTTATCTAAGATCCTTTGGAGAAAAGAAAGTCTTCTGAAAGTTTGGGTCTAAGATTTGTACAGAGGCAAATGTATAAACTCGTTGACCATCCGAAGACACACCTCGAATAGGGAATGATAAACTCTCTTGTTTAAAGATACCTTAAAGAAGCAGTTAGGGAGGCAGATAATCAGAGGAAAATAATAGTGTTTCTTTCATTAAAAGGAGCCCAATATATATTGATCCAGCTGGTTTACACTGCGTGTACCCCGGAGTGCCATCAGCCCAGGCCAGATCAGTGTCTTGTATATCTTTGGTCCCGCTGCTGCAGAGGGGATTTTCCAGATCGCCTGGTCAGCTTCTGCATTCTCAGAGCACTGAGGAGGGCCGATGTGGTTCTGGCTTATTTCTAAGTCCCTTAGAGGCAATTTCTGGTCCCCAAATTGAGGTAATCCTCCCAATTCCTTGGGCAATTTCTGGTCCCCAAACTGAGGTAAGAATCCTCCCAATTCCTTGGGCATTTTCTGTCCCCCCTCCACCCAATGCTTTTTTTTTAAGTCTGTATTTATTTTGTTTCAATATTGCTTCTGTTCTGTGCCTATGATTTTTGGGCCCTGAGGCATATGGGAATCCTGCCTGCCTAACTAGGAATTGAACCCACAACCCCTACATTGGAAGGTGATGTCTTAACCACTGGACTGCCGGGGAAGCTCCCCACCCCGCACACCCCATCCCCAATTCTTTTTATGGTAAAAAGGTCTCCTCCTAGAGGTTTTCATGGGGCCCTGGCATCAACTTAAAGGTGATCCTTGCTTAAGAATGCCTGTTGCCTTTGTCTGCCTCTCGTTTCCCTCTCTACCCCAGCGGGACTGTCTCCTCTCCCTCTGGCAGTTTTATTTCGCGGGAGAGGAGAGAAGAGATGGAAAAATGGACCCCTATTTTATCGCTGTTTCTTCAAGGAGCTCAAACTGCTTTCAGGCATGTCCTTATTACCTCATTCATCCTCATAATGTTCCCTCAGCAGTATTATTCTTATTTTCAGGATGGAGAAATTGAGGCACAGACAAAATAAATGGCGTGTAGAAGGTCAGAGAGCCAGGCAGCCGAAGAGGTGGGGGTGGCTGCTGAGTTCCTGGCATCCATCCTGGGCCATCGGTCAGACTGTCCTCTTCAAATAAAGAGAGGGAGAGAGAGGAGGAGAGTTCAGATTGCAGAGGTGATCAGACAAACAGAGCCAGGTTTAGTTATCCCTCATCTGACAGAGATCAGTCTTTTAAGCACCCTTCAAAGAAGTTGGAACCCTTATTATCACGTGTGTTCTGTGTGCAGGGGACCTTGCTGGTCTTGGGGATGCAGTGGTTAATAAGACACCCCTGAGACTTTTCTCCATAGAGTTAATATGTGGGAGATGCAAAGGACACATCTCAGCTCCAGAAACGGGGGCCTGAGAAAGCCCTTCCCCAACCCGCCCCTTGCCCCACCGTCCACAGCCGCCTCGCCTCCTCCCTGCATCACTGCCATGTCCTCCTGGCAGGGCTCCTGGCACTGCCTCTCTTCCAGCCTCGGGTCCTTCCTCAGCACAGAACCAGAGTCTCCTTTGAAAGCACACGTTCAATGACAGCTTTCCCTCCCCTGCTTAGATCTCTCTGAAGGCTTCAAGCATCACTCAGAGTGATAACCATGGCCTCTGCGTCCTTCTTGCTTCCCCGTCCCCCAGGCGCTCCGTCCTCCCCTCCTGGGCTCTGCTCGCCCCTTGTGCTCTACAGCACTGGTCTCTGCACTGGCCGAGTCCACCGGGCACACTTGGCCTCAAGGCCACTCCTGTCCTCAGTGCCCGTGGCCGGAGTGCCCTTCACTGACCACAGGCCTCCTTACCCTTTCCTTTCCCTCTCACACTCTCTGAGGACTTGACATCTTGACGTCATCCTTAACATCCGTCTGCCTTCACTACCCACGTCATCCCCTCCCCCTTCCCACGTGCCTTTGCTCTCCATATGCCATCACCGTTGAACACACCGTCCCGTTTACCCTCTCACTTTGTCCTCTATTCCCTTCCATGAGAATGCAGACTCCTCAGTGGTGTGTAGGTCAGAAAGCCAGGCAGTGGAAGAGGCATGTTTCATCTGCTTTTCTCAAGGCTGCCTGCCCATCGCCAGCGACCTAGTAGCTGTTCAGCAAACACGTGATGTCTTGACAGTGGAACGTGACGCTCGCAGAATCATGAGAAGGAGCCCGAAGCTCCTTCTTGTGTTCACAAGATCATCTCTGTAGTCTGGTGAGGGGAGAGGATGGTGGTGGGGTGAGGGCATCTCTGGGACTTATTTGGGGTTGCAAGCATGTTGGCAGGGGCTGTCCAGGGAGAAGCCTGGGTGCAGGCTGCTGCATTTGGTGGTTCTGGCAATTTCTGTGGCTGAAGTATAGAAGGATGTCTTCATTGAAAGGGCCAGGTTGGATTTTTTTTTTTTTTTTTTTAACCTTGAACAGGAGTTCATTTAAGCCTGGTGGTGGGATGCCCCGGAGAGATCCTCATTATCGACAGGGATGTGTTTCGGGCAGAGAATGCCCTGGATGGTGGATTCACAGGGAAGTCAGAGCTGTCTTTCACACAGAGCCCACTTTCGCCATAATTGCATAATGGGTCTCTGATTCCCAGGCCCTCATCCCCAGCTGTTTCCTCAGGCATGTATTCAAGATCCGAGATGCCACTCACCATCTCGCAGGATGCATATTTGTATCTGGATCAAAAAAAAAATAAATTTGTTTTTTTTTGGCCCACATGGCTGCAGCCCATGGCAGAAGATTCTAGCAATTAGCAGGAACTGAAAGTGCTAATTTATTGCAGCCAACACTGTGATCTAATAGTCACACATTACAAAAGCAAAATCCAGTTTTGTTTTTTTTCCACTGTGGCACCATGGTGCTGTCATCTGCTCTGCATCCTTTCTCATGTCTTTTGTTCACATTAGGGGAAAAAAAAATAACCTCTTCTACTAGGAACCAGAGAGGGCCCATCGGGTTCCAAGAAGGATGATATTTGAAAATGTACTCTAAAGAGTTGTATTTGTGCTTGGCGTAAGGGTGGTGCAATTGGATTCTGTTGCCAAATGCTCTTTGAAAAGTGCAGGGTGTTTTTGTCCCTTTATTTAGGAAAGATGATCATATTTCTCCTTTTAAGTGTCCTAACATGAGCTGTTGGTACCAGGTACAAGAAGGGCGTGGGTGGAGAGGAGCAGGAAGAGAAATTGAGGAAGATCAAATCTTTTGCCCAGCGATCACATCCGTTGCCCAGTTCACAGCTATTGATTTTGACCATTGGATCTTGCCTCCAGTCTGAACCTCGAGTGAATTTCCAAACCACCAGGCAATGTAAATTACAGGCAGAACGATAAGCCAGGTCCTGCCAGGTGACTAAGGCTGCGTGGCAATGCTTCAAGTCTTTGAAACCATCTCCCAGTGGCCCCAAAGCATTAACACGCTTGGAACACCGTCTGCCCAATGTCTAGAGTGGGGCTGCGGGATTTGATTCCTAGGTACATCAAGTTTGGGACCTGGAAGAAACTCGAGACGTTCTCTGGTCCAGCAAATTCCAGCTTGTCTGTTCATCAGAATCACCTGAGAGCTCAAAATACAACAGACTCCTGAGCCTCATCCTCCAGAGAGACAAAGTCATTTGATGCAGGATCAGACCCAGGAAGGGGCTTCCCAGGGGGCACAAGTGGTAAAGAACCCGCCTGCCACTGCAGGACATGTAAGAGATGTGGGTTCGATCCCTGGGTCGGGAAGATCCCCTGGAGGAGGGCACAACAACCCACTGCAGTATTCTTGCCTGCAGAGAACCTCACGGACAGAGGAGCCTGACAGGCTCCAGTCCATGGGGTCGCAGAGTCAGACAGGACGGAAAAACTTTGCACGCCTGCACAGACCCAGGGAGCTGCAAACAGAGGCAGAATTACACATGGGGACACCTGTGACTTCACAGAGGGGGAAACTGAGTCTCCACGTGTGAGACACAGGGTAGGGGTTTGAAAACAACTCCCAGACTCCTGGTGTGTGATATTTTCACCTGTACCAGGTCCTGCTGCTGCTGCTTTTTTTTCTGGCTATGCCAGGCCTTTTATTTGTGACATGTGAGATCTAATTCCTGGACCAGGGATTGAACCTAGGCCTCTTGCATTGGAACTACAGAGTCTTAGCCCCTGGACCACCAGGGAAGACCCAGTTTCTGCTTCTTAACCAGGAGGAACCTGATTCACTAACCCCAGAGTGGTCAGATCCTCTGATTTTTTTTTTTTTCCTTTTTATTCTAAGTAAAACCAAGATTTTATGTCTGTGTTTGTGAAATCTTCAGGAGTTTCCAATATTGGAAATTAATTCAGTTTATTTTTATTATTTTTTTTTAATTTTTCTTTTTTTTTTAATTTTTATTTTTCAACATCTCTCACCCAATCTATAGATATGAACCCAAAAGAATAGGAACCCTCTGCAACCTACAGACCACCAATTTGAGACTTTTGATAACAAGGTATCTTGCTGATGCATGAGTGACAAAGGTCCAACTCTGTGGGGTATGAATTAGTCAGGATCCAGCCAGAAAAATTTCTAACTCTGGTGCTGGAGAAGACTCTTGAGAGTCCCTTGGACAGCAAAGGGACCCAACCCAGTCAATCCTAAAGGAAACCAACCCTGAATATTCATTGGAAGGACTGATGCTGTGAAGCTGAAGCTCCAATACTTTGGCCACCTGATGCAAAAAACCAACTCATTAGAAAAGACCCTGATGATGGGAAAGATTGAAGGCAGGAGGAGAAAAGGGTGACAGAGGATGAAATGGTTGGATGGCATCACTGATTCAATGGACATGAACTTGGGCAAACTCTAGGAGATGGTGAGGGACCAGGCTCCAGGGAAGCCTGACGTGCTTCAGTCCATGGGGCTGCAAAGAATCAGATACGACTAAATGACTGAAAAGCAACAGCCACAAAATACCTTCCCAGAAACGCCTTGATTGATATTCAAATAACTGGATGCTATAGTACAGCCAAGGTGCCCCACAGACTGACCATCTCAAGCTAGATGGAAAAAAAAAGAAGGAACACAAGGATAAACAAGATTAAGACTCCTATGTCATCCTTTGACAAAGTGTTAATCTTCTAGTTGTGTGGGGTTTTTTTTTTTTCCCTTTAAAAAAGGAGATTGTTTGAAAGAGCCTGAGAAACGAGGGCAGGCATTAGTGATCTGGTTTAGAAGAGAAGCCCTGGGTTTGTGCCAACACAGGATGGGTTTGTATCTTTAAGTGGCCTTTATTACCATAGTAATAAACAGCAAACGGGCCCAAATCTTCCAGGCTTGTGTTGGCTTTGACCAATGAAGTAGAACAAGGCCTCTGAATACCCCATTAGTTCCAG
Organism: Antilocapra americana; assembly: GCA_007570785.1. Lineage (NCBI taxonomy): Eukaryota > Metazoa > Chordata > Mammalia > Artiodactyla > Antilocapridae > Antilocapra > Antilocapra americana. Next base: position 17,044,577 of record ML663568.1, on the reverse strand, counting down.
GCTGCGCTTTGATGGCGCTGCACAGGCAGCTCTTTTTCTCCACAAGTCACCAGCCTCGCCTGTGTCTCTTAACAAATGTTGTTGACAGGCCGACTTGCAATTTTTCTGCATGTCCTGACAGTTTAATTCACCACCTCTTGGCTAAGCACGCAGCCTAAGGGGGTGCTTCAGCACCTTGGCATCACCGGGCTGCAATTAAAATAATTCAGAACCAGGGCTGGGCTTGCAGAAATAGTCCTTCTTGCCTTTGGAACATACAGTGCATTTTCCAGCACCCCCCCACCCCCCGCTGTGGAGCGGAGTCAAGCTCTCCCCTTTTAGAGTGGAGGGCAGTGGAATTTATTAACAAGACTCTGATTCTATTTGCATGTGACACCCAAAGGAGGTTTTTCCTCTGTGGAGGCTGAACATAATTTCTTCGGTAGACTTGGTACTTGGAGAAAGGTCATGGGGGGTGTAGGGGAGTGGGCAAACACGGATGGGAGTTTGGCAAAGAACATTTTCAGAAGCCGTCCTTCCAAAGTATTGAGTCCAAACTATCCTTTCTTCTGAATTCTGCACAGGAAAGATAGAGGGATAGGAATGCCCAGAAATGAGCCTCCTTTGAAATGGTCTTGTATGAAGAATGATCCTTTGAGATGTTTTAGACACAGGTTAAGTACTGTGTTGTATAGTGAACATAATTCTGTTGACCCACCTGTCTTAACACAGCAACTCTGCTGCCATTGATCCTAAAACAAGAGCGTTTCCAAATTTTAGAGTGATTTGGTTCATCAGGTAAGGTACTTTCAAAAGATGGAAAAGTCAATAAATTCCCCCAAGTTACTTTATGATGAGGACCATGGACTGCAGCCCACCAGGCTCCTCTCTCCATGGGATCTTCCAGGCAGGAATACTGGAGTGAGTTGCCCTTCCCTTCTCCAGGGGATCTTCTCTACCCAGAGATGGAACCTGCATCTCCTACATTGGCAGGTAGATTCTTTACCACTCTGCCACCCGAGAAGCCCAAGGAAGCTGGCACCAATACTAAAATTCAGTCTGAACATCTCATCGAAATCTCTTCTGAAAAAAATAATCTGCCAGTGAAAAGAAAACAGCAATGCAGGCGCTATGCTCAATTCTCAAAACTTCATGGCTCGGGACTTTGGTCTCTTACCTGCTAAATGCACACACTGGGTGGGTGGTCCCACGCACCTAGAACTTCCTTCTGTTCTACAGCTTCTCTGACTCTACGGCATCCATGAATCTAGCTGCTATGTGCTAGATTCCCTGCTAGGGGCCAAGGGATAGGAGAGTACCTGGCTGCCTGCCCACAAACTTGGTTAAAACTTCATCAGCAAAGCTCTTCTCTGAAGGAAATCATACCTTGAAGCTTGATACGTGATGCACAAGCACAAGAGATGCCGCTCGTGTTCAACAATGATCTCGTTAAAGAATAAACCCACACCGTGCCTGCCTAGGAAGGAACTGGGCTCACTGTAGCCACTCAGCAAAGGTTGCAGGCCTTTTGGGTGTAATTTTGAAGCTTTCAAAGCCATTCTCCGGGAGTGACTGTCTTTTCTGATCTTTGAAGAGACTCAGTGAGGGGCAGAATGCCTGCCCCCCGTAATTTGTTGTTATTCAGTCATATAGTCATGGACTGCAGCACGCCAGGCCTCCCTGTCCTTCACTACCTCCCGGAGTTTGCTCAAACCCATGTCCATTGAGTTGGTGATGCCATCCAACCATCTCATCCTCTGTCGTCCCCTTCTCCTGCCCTCAATCTTCCCCAGCATCAGGGTCTTTTCCAATGAGTCAGCTCTTCACATCAGGTGGCCACAGTATTGGAGTTTCAGCTTCAACATCAGTCCTTCAATCGAACACTCAGGACTGATCTCCTTTAGGATGGACTGGTTGGATCTCCTTGCAGTCCAAGGGACTCTCAAGAGTCTCCTCCCGTGATTGGGCAGCAGCATTCAGTTCTGGCCAGGGACTGAATTGGCTGCCTCCTCCTCTCCCTCCTCCTCCCTCCTCCTCCCCCTCCCCACTCCTCCTCCTCAATTAGCTGACCACCAAGCCCTTGACACAGAGCAAGAAAGAGGACAGGCCTGGCCGCCCCTCTTGGTTGCGGCAGGTTCTCAGCATCACCCTTCTAAGAGTCTCCTGACAAAGGACCACTCTGCCCTAAGCGGTTCAAGCCCAGGCCTGTCTGTGCTGTCTGCCGCGCCCCTCGGACCACGTGAGCCCCTGCTCTGCCTCTCCCTGTGCATTAACCGAGACCTTGGCCTATCGACTGCAGATTCTCCAAGGCAGCTGGACTCTGTTTGAAAGGTTTTTTCCGAAGAGGCTTCTATTAATTTATGTATTTAATTTCTGTACAGAGTGCCTGTTCGCCTCCCAGCACAGGTATTAAAGTACCTTTAGGGGAATGCAGCCGCCGAAAGCCTCTGTAAGGGAAAATGCTTAGAGTGTCACAAACTGAAAAGCATTGGTGGGAAATACTCAGAGAGCTCGGTGGAATAACCACCTGGAGCCATCCTCTCCCTTGGTTCTGGGTCCTGTTCCCGTTTCTCCGAGGCTGTCATCTCAGTAACCTTGGCTGGAATTCACCAGCTTCACTGTGGTCCGGAGAGAAAAGGGTGATTGCCCACTCCCAGTGGACTCTCTACTTTCTGGTTTAACATGTAGTTCAGTTATGCTAATGGAGTTACTTTTTAAGATCGTAACACATCCAGTAACATTTAAATTCAGCCTGGCAGTCCGGCCACATATTATTAGCTCTTCCTAAGTTGTGTGTTGTTATTGTTGTGGGTCCTAGATATGTTGTTTGAACAGTTAGATCCATCCTAGGCACGGTTTCTGTGTGATCAGGGGTAGGGTGAGCTGCCCATGGACCACCCCTGTCCCTGCGCTGGTGTTTTAAGGACACCAGGCTCCTGTCCACATGTCTGCCTGGAAGGGTGCTTTGTGGGGCCTGGTACGTGGGCTGTCTTCTAGGCACGGGGCCCTTACTGAGAGTGACATGAAATTCCAAGAGAGGAGTCGTGAACTGGGTGGTTTAGGCTTCCTTGACACGAACCCTTCCTGAAAAAAGCCTTATGAAGGCACCTGTTTTTGCTGGAAAAGTTTATTAAGGGCCTTGTCCCGGACATCAGCAATTTTGCTATTTCACTCCTGGAAGGCTCCAAAACGGGAATTAGTAGAAGCCTCAAGCTGGTCAGTGGGTGCTACTCCAGAGCATTGTTTTTCAAACCCTGAAATGCCATGAAATTTCTTTAAAAACGGGGTGACACAGAGTTGCCCACCCCCATTGTGTTATGTCCGGACATTAATACTTTTTGTGAAACCTCAGTTGCCATGACTGTAACCATCATTGCATCAGACAGATGATTTTCTCCAGCATCCCTTAGGATGTCGGTCTTAATTAGATCCTTTTACAAGGAAGCCCATCTCTGCAGAGCGTCAGCAGGGCTGGGCGGCACCTCCTCCACACTGAGACACAGTCGCTTCCCTTCTGGGAGCAAAGCTGGCCCCAGAGCCCTTCACTCACAGTGTCAGCGGGGTCCGCTGGCTCCTGGTGGAAGTGCCAACATCTGCTCTTGAGATGAAGGGCAGGGAGTGATGAAGAGATGTGCCTGTAGGTAGCTTACCGAGGGGTCTGTATGCAGGCCGCCTCTTCTGTTCTCTGGAATATTCTGTGATCAGAACTCCCTTTGAATGAACCTGCATGCAAATCAAAGTCACTGCTGCAGCACGGGGAGGAGGAGGACCCTGGACTGCTTCCTATTGGTCTGCTCACCCTGTCGTTGTTGTTCACTCGCTAGGTCAAGGCCAAGTTTTTGTGACCCCATGGACTGCAACACGCCAGGCTGGCTTCCCTGTCCTTCACCATCTCCCAGAGCTTGCTCAAACTCACGGCCATTGAGTCAGTGATGCCATCCAACCATCTCATCCTCTGTCGCCCCCTCCTCTTCCTGTTCTCAATCTTTTCCAGCATCAAGGTCTTTTGCAGTGAGTCGGCTCTTCACATGAGGTGGCCAGCGTATTGCAGCTTCAGCTTCACCATCAGTCCTTCCAGTGAATTCTCAGGGTTGATTTCCTTTAGGATTGATGGGTTTGATCTCCTTGCAGTCCAAGGGACTCTGAAGAGTCTACTCTGGCACCACAATTTGAAAGCATCAATTCTTCACACTGGGGGGACCAGAAGCTTAAGAGCAAATGCCTGCAAGCCACACTCAGGAACAGTCCATTTATCTAATGCCACACCTGCTACATCTGTTCCTAGAACAAGCTTCATTCATCTTTCGTTAGCAGTCATACCAGCTTTGGGGAAATGTACTTGTGCACCTTTGATACTTAACCACAGTTGGTTAGGTAGCGTCTGTAACCCACCCCTCATTCAACAGATATGTCTGAAGCATCTCTCATGCTGCAGGTAGGGTCTGACTTTTTCTGGAAATGGAGGGGTGAGCAACCAGAGTCTGTTCTGGTCCCTTGAGCCCATGATTGGGACAGGAGACAAGTATAGAACCAATAATCATGTGTTTCTTCCTTATTTTTTTATCGCAGTACAGTTGCTTTCCAACATTGTATTAGCTTCTACTGCATAGCAAAATGAATCAGCCATTTTGGATTTCCCTTCCCTTTTGGATTTCCCTCCCATTTAGATCACCAGAGTATTAAGTAGAGTTCCCAGAGCTCATTAGTTGTCTGTTTTATACATAGTAGCAATAGTGTATATGGGTCAATCCTAATCTCCCAATCTCTCCCACCCACCCTTCCCCCTTGGGAACCATACATTTGTTTTGTCTGCCCGTGTCTCTATTTATTCTTTGCAAATAATATCATCTTGTACCATTTTTCTAGATTCTACATGTATTTGTTTTTGTCTTTCTGATTTACTTCTCTCGGTATGACACGCTCTAGGTCTGTCTGCATCTCTACAAATGACCCAGTTTTATTCCTTTTTCAGTTCAGTCCAGTCGCTCAGTCATGTCCGACTCTTTGCGACCCCATGGACTACAGCACGCCAAGCCTCCCTGTCCATCACCAACTCCCAGAGTTTACTCAAACCCATGTCCACTGAGTCGGGGAGGCCATCCAACCATCTCATCCTCTGTCATCCCCTTCTCCTCCCCCCGTCAATCTTTCCCAGCATCAGGGTCTTTTCCAATGAGTCAGCTCTTCACATCAGGTGGCCAAAGTATTGGAGTTTCAGTTTCAACATCAGTCCTTCCTTTTTATAACCGAGTAATACTCCATCATATAACGTACCACATCTTTATCCGCCCCTCTGCTGATGGACATCTTGGTTGCTTCCATGTCCTGGCTGTTGTAAACAGTGCTGCTGTGAACATCAGAGTGCATGTGTCTTTGTGAAGGGTGGTTTTCTCTGGGAATAGAGATCACACCCAGTAGTGGGATTGCTGGTCATATGTGGTTTAAATCAATGCGCGGTCGCCGTCTCCTGACACTGGGATGGGCGTGTTCGCAGCTGTTCCATTTCGAGTTGAGAACAGTTTTCCAAACAGTAAATAAGAGCAGCTGGCCTTGTGATGGCATCACCCTCTTCCTTTTGTCTCCAACGTGCTTCCCTACGTGAGTGCCGGGCTCCACGGACCCTGTCAGTTCCGGGACTCCTTTGAGAAGTGGGTAGACAGTATTGTACGTGTTGCAGCAAAAGATGGAAGAGGGGGTCAGGAAACAGCATTCCTCAGAGGTCCTTCCTGCTCAGGTCACCTGCCTGGGGCAGTGGCCTCGTCTCACCAAGTGTCCACATTCTCATCTGCGAAATGGGGTTGTAACTCTTCTCTCACAAGGTGGCTGTGAAAGCTCATCACATGCTCAGTGTACTTCCCTGGTTCACTGCCTGGGCAATTCAGGTGCTCAAAAAACATTAGCTACCTTTATCATTTCTGAATAAAGAGAATCCGGATGGCTCCCTGCAGTGTCTAGTGTGAGAGGTCAAACTTTTCCACCTGTGAAAAGCCTCTGCCATATTGGAGGCCCAAGATAAACGTTCGATTTTTTGGGGGGGGTAGATTGTGGTGTAGCTCTGTGTTCCTGTTTATGATCTCCTGGATTTCACAGATATTACTTGACTACCTAGTGCTCATCATGCAGTGTTCAAGGTGGAGCCTGTTAGGGGATAAATAAGACTCTCTTCCTCTTCCTGACCCCCCAGTCTAGCAGGGCACCTGGAGGTGGTAGGCAGGGGGAGCCACCTAGGCATGGAAGGGGTCTCCTGCGAGAAGTGGCCCAGGCGGCCACCAGGAGGGCAGGTGCAGGCTCAGAGACCGGTGTGGAGCCCAGGAGCCCAGGTGAAGACCAGGAAAGCGAGGGAGCAGAGTGCAGAGCGACGGGTGGGCCGCTGGGGGCCGCTTTTCGGTCGTGCGGCTCTGCCCCTCTCCCTGGCCACGCCCGGGCACACCTGAGTCGAAAGCTGCGGGCATCACTCACCCCACACCACGTGTTGTTCTTGAGTTCAGCTCCAGCCACGGCTGTAAGACTGTGGCTGGTCCGGGGGGAGAGACGGGTGTGAAACCAAGGGGCTGTGGGGCGAAGGGGCGTCTCCAGGAGGAGAGAGACTGTCCAGACTGGTCTGTGCCCACATCTGCTTTGTACACCGTGCACCCTTCAGACGCATTTGCCGGGCTCTTCATAGGGAAAGCACGTGATGTAGGATTCACCATGGTTTTGTGTGGAATGCTTTGTGATCAGAGCAGCGCCATCCTTTCTTCTTTAAAAGAGAAACAGAGAGCTATTTATGTGGCTGGGCCAGGTCTTGGCTGCAGCACCCGGGCTCTTAAGTCTTTGCTGTGGTGTGTGGGGTCCTTCGCTGCAGCGTGTGCGATCCGGTTCCCTGACCAGGCACCGAACCCAGATCCCCTGCGTTGGGAGCGCAGAGTCTTAGGCAGTGGACCGCCAGAGAGGTGCCGAGGTTATCCTTTCTTATCTCACCAGCCAGCCTGGCAAGAACATGGCCGGATGCAGGCTGAGACCACGATGCGTGTACGTGTGCACACCCAGGCCACGCAGATGCTTCCAAGTACTCCGTGACTCCTGACAACGGAGGACACGCAGTGGAGGGTCAGGGGTACTGTAACCTCGGATCTGCGCCGGGACGCCTCGTAAACACGGGCAGAGCCGGAGTACACTCCTTTGACCCCCTTTCCACTTGTCCCCTCAGAGTGAGCTCACACATGGCCCGGGCATCCACACAGACACCCCTCTCCTGGTCTCCCAGCACCTCTCGAGCTACTGTAACTTTAAAAAGATTGAACAAAGACTACCTCCACCAGCTAAGCTGAAATAAGAATGTCTCTGGAGTTTAATGGATCAAGTAGCGGTGATAGGTTTTATGGCTCTTTTTCACTTTAGGGCATAGGGAAGAGAGAGCCGGGCAGGTTGGTTTTAAATTCAAGGATTTATGTTGTTAATCCTCCGGGCTAATTATAATTTATGGGATCTTGGCAAATTAATATGCAGTTGCTATTCAAAAGTGGAGAGCAATGTGAGGCAGGCATAAACAAGGCCTTGTTCATTTTTAATTTATTTCCACCAATGGAGAATATTAAATAAAATGAACACTAGGGTATTTCGCTCCGAGTTTGGTGTTCATTATTTATCTCTAAATTATGAAATTCATTCCACAACTCCTTATTTTTTCACCAAATACCCAGGAATCGGAAACAGTAACATCCGGAGAAGTAGGAGGCAATCAGACTCATTTTCTCTATTGCCACTAAGATGGACTCAACAATACATGCATGGAGAGGGAGGCGTTCTAAGCAAGGATAGTGGTGAGGTCCAAGATGTGGGCTTATACACATCAGGATTGTTTAGAGACAGAGCTTCTGAGTGGTATGTGAGCTTAAAATCCCCAAAAGGTAGATGGCCACCCTCCCAAGCAATGGCTCCAGCCCAGTATGTCTCTAGGGGCTTTGAGGAAATCCCCTGGTGGCCATTTCTGTATCATTGGCCATTCCCAATTTCACCCGTATCTCCTGTGGCCATTTTCCGAATTCTGAGCAGAAAATGCTCAGACTGGCAACCGTGAGGCAGGCAGGTTCAGGGGAACCCAGTAATCCAGTGGCCTCACTTTCCCCAGGAGCAGCCTTCTCATTGTCCATCCACCTCCTCCCTTCCCCTGTCTTCTCTCCCCAACGCCCCTTCCCTCCAGCTGGAAGAAGCCATCCCAGGCTGCCTGGCATGCTCTGGAAACCTTGAGCTCCGAGCCCAAGAAGCGAGTTGGAGTTCTACCCCCAGCTGTGCAGCTCAGATAAGAGCTGGAGCAGAGAACAGGCTGTTCTCGCTGCTAGAATATCTGACCTAGTTCTGACTGGGGAAGAAACTTCATGGTTGGCTCCCCAAGCCCTGTGTGAGTAGGAGAGCCGCAGTCATCTCTCCACTTACCCCCCACCCCCAACAAGCTTCTTCCCAAGTCTGTCTCTCTCCATCACTTTCCTTTTCATTGCTGTGTTTTGTTTTTTTTTTTCCTTTTCTTTTGCTCATATTCTGCTTTCTCTTCGGCAGGGAAAGGAAGGACCAGGCTGAACCATTCCAAAGAAGAAATGGGACATTTTGCTTTGGGAGGGAAGCAAGACTGGAAAGGGAAGGGTTTCTGGAGCGTGACGGTTGGCCAAATGCAAACCCAGCTCTGCCTCTCATCGGCTGGGTGTCCTGGGGCAGGTGACCGACCTCCTCTGACTCTTCTTAGCGGGGACATGAGCACATTTCATTTGTCTTTGGGGATTGTTACAAGAAATAAGTTATTGAGACGCGCCCGGGCCCATCGCCTCACTTCTACGCATCAAGAAGTAGTGGTTCTGTCCCCTTCCACCCTCATTCTTATACAGAATAGATTCTCAGCCAATGTGGGTAAAATGGAATTGACCAGAAGAGACCCTCTGTACCTTTAGCCCTCATAGACTCCTTGATCCTGGGAGGATGTCCTGAGACCCCATGGCAGGGAGTGAATGTGACAAATCGTGTAAATATCCCCCGGTGCTGGAGGGCAGGGGTACCTGTTGGTTCATGCGTCTTTGTGACATGAATGCGCGTTTGTGATTTACAAGCAGTCCGGCATGGAGACATGAGTGACTGCCTGTTTTTCTGCAGGTTTTCTTCTTCTTGGTTGCTGTTTCTCAGCTATAGTTTCTTTTCGTTTGTGAAGATAGCAGGATATCAGTGTAGTGACAGAATTCCTGGCTTTGTGGTAACTCCTTTTTCAGAGGTCTTTAGCCTAATCATTTTGTAGCAAGCAGACACTATTCTGTATTATTTAGTAATGAAAACTTAAATCTAATTGAAATCATGTACTCAGTACTCTACATTATTTTTAAGTTGTCAATGAATGATCATCGCGTTTTCACTTGTGAATGTACCCCTTTGAAGAAGTACAACGGGAGGGATGAAAGCCAGAGAGAAAAAGGAAGAAGACAAGAGCTGCCACTGGAAGCACATGGAGAGTCCTAAAAGAAAGAAAGTACGTAACTCTGGGGACAAATCAGCTTGGCCCATGCCCTGGCAGGGAGGGTAGGAAAAGAGCCAGGTGTCTCAGTGACCCAGGTTTAGGCTCATCATATTACAGTTTTGTCCAGAGAGGAACTGGTTTTGATTTATCAGCCACATCCTCCCATGAACCCAGATGTGTGTCCACTGGATCTGATAGAAAACAGGTTATGAAACAGCCTCTATCTTGAATTCAAATTCTTGCCCCACCCACCAACTCAAGCTTTGTAATCGGGTCAAGCTAATCAGGCATGTCTCCTTCTCAAGGATGAGTCAGAGGACTCCGCTAGGCAGAGTCCCACAAATGCATTTCCTCCTGGTGGGTGCCCCAGTGAGCTGTCTCACCACACCTGAACCCAGATTTAGCTGAACCCCAGGACTAGACACAGCACAGGCTCAGTCGAAGAATCTTACCTCTGCCCAGCTTGCTCCCAACATTAGAAGTTAGCTGGTTTCACCTTTATCTAGTTCTTCTTTCTTCTTAAATATTTATACATATGGAAGTCAGGATTTTTGATTCAAGCCTCCTGGCCCCTCAGAAGGATTTTCCACCTGACTTATGGGTAGGTGGATCATGTTGATAAGTGAAGCACTCAGATATCAAGTCACTATTCTTTTTTTTAATTTACTTTAGTTGGAGGCTAATTACTTTACAATATTGTAGTGGTTTTGCCATACATTTATATGAATCAGCCATGGGTTTACATGTGTTCCCCATCCTGAACCCCGCTCCTACATTCCTTCCCATCCCATCCCTCTGGGTTGTCCCAGTGCACCAGTCCTGAGCACCCTGTCTCATGCATTGAACCTGGACTGGTGATTCGTTTCACATATGGTAATAAACATGTTTCAATGCTGTTCTCTCAGATCATCCCACCCTCACCTTCTCCCACAGAGTCCAAAAGACTGTTCTATACATCTATGTCTCCTTTGCTGTCTCGCATATAGGGTCATCGTTACCATCTTTATAAATTCCATATATATGCAATAGTATACTGTCTTGGTGTTTTTCTTTCTGGCTTACTTCACTCTGTATAATAGGCTCCAGTTTCATCCACCTCAGTAGAACTGATTCAAATGAATTTTTCCTTAATGCTGAGTAATATTCCATTGTGTATATGTACCACAGCTTTCTTATCCATTCGTCAGTTGATGGGCATCTAGGTTGCTTCCATGTCCTGGCTATTGTAAACAGTGCTGCAGTGAACATTGGGGTACACGTGGCTCTTTCAATTCTGGTTTCCTCGGTGTGTATGCCCAGCAGTGGGATTGCTGGGTCATATGGCAGTTCTATTTCCTTAAAAAACTGGAAGTCACTATTCTCTTATGCTGAGTTTTGTTGAGAAACATGACAGCCCTCAGGGGCTAGAGGGCTGATGCTAGAGTTGAATGTTGAAACCCTACCCTCTAGCGGGATGTAATTAGGTCATGAGGATGAAGCCCTCCTGGATAAGATTAGTGTCCTTATAAAAGAATCCAGGAGAGCTCCCTTGCCCCTTCAGCTGTATGAGGACACAAAGAGAAGCCTGCCACCCCGTCTGTCCTCCCCTGACCATGCTGGCACCCCCATCTCAGAGTGCCAGCCTCCTGAGCTGTGTTTATAAGCCATCCAGTCTGTGACATTTTGTTACAGAGGCCTGAACAGACTGAGAGAGCTGGAGAGTGTGTTTGGTCGTTTTCCCTTGCTGCATCTCTGGATCCAAGAATTTTTTTTCCAAAAATATCCAAATGTGGAACATCCATCCATTTGGGGGCTTCCAGCTTCCTGGATTCCCTGATTTTCTTTTGCCCCTTTTTCTACTGTGGTTTTTTTTAATGAGCACTCTCCTGCATATCCACCCCCCCAAAACACAAGGAAGACACCCCATTTCCAGCAACACAAATATTTCTGATTGTCTGTATCCCTGTTTTATTTCTCACTCTCCCACTCCATAAAAGACTAGGGAAGCACCCACACTAGTGTTTGCACATCATTTAAATATTCATTTCCATTAATTTATTCATAGCTGTAAAGTTTATTACCTAGAATATTAAGTCATAGAATGTTAGAGCCGTAAGACACAGGAGAAATCCTCTCATCCAGACTCCTCACTTTACAGATGAGGAGACCAAGGCAAGGAGGGCTCAGGCAGCTGCCCAAGGTCAAGTTCTGAGCGACTGACCCCAATGCAGGTCTCCACTTCCAGCCTCTGTTCCATGCAGCTCAGTATCAACAAAAATCATCCTGCTCTTTGCTGGCGCAGAATGCCTCCTTCCTACTCATTATCTAGAAGGTTCTAGGGGCTGGAGTACCCCAGTGAATGGACATGGTCACTGTAAGAGAGGTCAGAGTCTAGTCTGCCAGAGACGAAACAAATGGATGAACACACGTGTGCGCGATGACAAATTGGGATAAGGGCTCTGAAGGAAATAAACAAGGTCTGCTTGGAGGACAGCGGAAGAAGGCGTGTTACTCGGGTTGCTGTCACAAAGCACCACAGACAAGGTGGCTTATAAACAACAGACATTTACTTTTCGGAGTTCTGTAGGCTGGAGTCCCAGGTCAGGGTGCCAGCATGGTTGGGGTTCTGTGACAGCCATTTTTCAAGTTGCAGACTGCCAGCTTCTCCTCGTGTCAACATGTGGAGGAGGGAGGGCAAGAATGCTTTCTGGGGTCCCTTTTGGAAATACGTTGACTCCCTTCATGGGGGCCCAGACAACAAGACCTAGTACCTCCCCAAAGCCCCACCTCCGAATACCATCACACTGAGGTTAGGATTTCAGTGTGTGAATCTGGGATGGTCTCAAACATCCAGTCTGTAACAAGAAGGCCAGGGTGGGGAGTCCTGGGTTGTTTTCCCTGGAGGTGGAGTGAAGAGACTGTAAAGGGAAGCAGGACAACTCCAGGGGCACTGATGAACGCATGCTGCAGTGGATAAGTGGTCCAGAATCCCCTAGGGAATTCTGGGAATTGATGTCAAAGATACTGCCTCTGCGTTATCCTGAGGGGCAGACGAACTGGGGTCCTTATCTGTCAGCTCCCCATCTGCCCCTGGTTGAGAACTACTCTTAGGGCATTTACTTACTTCTAAGCACTTCTTCACAGTATTCCAGGACATTATTTGTAATACTTGGGACAGGCTGATACTAAAATTCAAATTTATCTGAAATTCCAGACTTAACTGGGCATCGTGTATTTTATCAGGCAGACCTTGGCCCACCCCAACTGTCCCATCAACGAGTCAAGCTGCATCTGTAGCCAGAGATGGCTCCCAGCATCACAGTGGCTTGTGGAAGAAGGGGTGGAGCTGGAGGAAGCTACTCACAAAGCCCCGTTCTGCAGGGCCAGAAAAGTCTGAGTGTAGACATTAGTTAACAGAACGCCCAAAGGCTGGGGAGGAGCTAGCATTTCACACAAGGAGAGGTATGGCGTGGGGGAAGGCAGAGGAAAGATTTCCAGGTAAAGCAAGCATCATACAGAAAGAGGACTTGCTCTCTGTTACCTTGAACTGGAGTTTCAGGATTTGGGAATGACCTTCAAGTTGAAGTTGTGGGGCTGGTGATGATTCTAAGGCTGGGTTACAACCCATGCTCCACCTGCGCTTCCTGTGTGTCTGGCAGGATGCCCACAGCACCCATGATCCCATCTCATCCTCCCAACAGCCCTAAGAGGTAGGTCGAAACTGAGGTTTCAAGAGATTAGATGACCAGCTAGTGTGGTGTCTAGCCAGGATGTGAACCCAGACTGCTCCCGCGTCTATGCTTCCTATGCTGCTTGATCATCAAACACATCTCTTGTGGGTTGAATTATGTCTCTCCCCGCACCCAACACCAAAGATGGGTTGATGTCCTAACTCCCAGCCCCTGTGAACAGGAATTTGGAAATAAGGTCTTTGCAGGTGAAATCAGGTTAGGACAAGATCCTAACTTGAAATCAAGTTAGGTCACAACGGTGAATATGTAAGCTTGAATTATAGTGACTATAAGGAAGATGAATAAACTCTCAAGACCCATACCACACTGTCAACGATGATGCGGTTTACATTTAAAAACCTGTAAAGAGAGCAGATCTCATGTTAAGTGTCTTAGGTCTTGTCATTGTGCTCAATCATGTCTGACTCGAAATACACTTCTGTTGTTTTAAGCCACCCAGTTTCTGCCACTTACTGATTTATTTTTTTCCACTTGTTATTTTGTACTGGGGTATAGCCGATCAACAACGTTGTGCCAGTTTCAGGTGAACAGGGAGGGGACTCGGCCTTCATATGCATATGAATACATACATACAGCATACGTATGCATGAATCCACTCTTCCCCAAACTCCCCTCCCATCTAGGCTGGTTGGGGCACTTTGTGGTGGCAGTCCTGGGGAGCTGGTGCAGCGCCCCGTCTCAGCTTGGCAAGAGACGCCTGGAGATGTGTCCTGATCCCAGCGAGGCGGCCGCCCCAGGTGGCTGCCCCAGATGGCTGGCCCCGGGGCCGTGGAGGGCCCAGGAGGCCGCTGCCTGTCTTCAGCGGGCGTGGATGTCGTTCCCGTTTCCCAGCCCATTGGCAGTGACAACGAGGAAGGAGCCAGGGCTGCCCACAGAACCATCCGCATCTCAAAGGCAGTTAGACAATCAGCTCACCCACGGGAGCCCTGCAACTACACACTGTTTGCTCTCCCAGGAAGGCCAAGTGCAAGTTCCTGCCTGCTCTCATGACCCTGTGTTCCTCCCCAGCAGGAAGGGGCCAGCCCCTGGTGCCAATGGTTCCCACCTCCTTTGCCACGTGGATTTCACCCCTTCCTGCCCCCCATGATGTCCCACACAACTGTGGCAATGTGGATTCAGGCAGATTCAGTCTATTTGATGGGGCCCTGCCTTTCTTGGAATTCTCTCCAACAGCCAGTAGAGACATAATTCACAGAGGTGCGTGTAGCCCATCTTTCATGTAAAAAAAGAAACATATGAGTATGTGTCCTTGTCTTATTCTAATGAATATTTGAAACAGCCCATTGGGACTTACTTAGTGTAGGTGGTCAGTAAAGAGGAAACAAACGAAGGGTATGGAAATGAACAAGGGCCCCAGGGCAAGGCCAGGGCCCTCAAACCCACCTGCTCTTGTTTTAAGCAAGCTATAGACTGATTTGTCTCTAAGCCTCCCACAAACAGGGAGAGACCATCAGTTATGCAAATTACAGAACCCCTAAACTCGAAACAAGAGAGTAATTTGGGAAAGCCCAGCTCTTCTCACAAAGCATCTAACAGAGATATCCAGGTGTGTTTCTCGGCTGGTGAAGGGCTGCAAGAAGCCTCTCCCAGCCCCTTTTAACTGAGAGGACAGGGGAGTGGTACGATGGAGCTAGAACACTGCTTGAACCTGGTATAGCATTTTTAAGCCACAAGGAAGTATCTAAACAGAGTCATGGAGGAAGCAGAAAGTGCATCACAAGTTTTCTCTACCCAATTAAGCTATGTTAGAATGAGAGGGCTCTTATTTGCAGAGGACTCTTTCTCTATTTAAAAGGAATACAGCATGATGGAGACAAATGTTTTCATCTTTAAAAAGGAGAATAGTTACCCACAATTCTGCTGGCTTTAGGTAGAAACAATTAGTATATGTGTTTCTTCCCGTCTTTTTTTCCTTCCTTGTTATGTTGCGTTTGTGTCACATTGAGATCACTTCCACACACCCATGTGACACACTGCTTATTCTCCCCTAACATCGTGCATCTTGGCACATTATTATATTTTCTTCTTAACTGCAGACTCTTAGGAGCTGACAGTCCACGGAGGGGAGGCATCAGCGTTTCTTCATCCCCTCCTGTGTGGTTGGGCTCTGAGATGGTTTTAAATACCTTTGCTGTCAGAAAGAGCGTTCTGATAAACATCTTTGTGCATCGAGCAGTTTCCATAGTTCCCATTATGTCTTTAGGGTAGTTTCCCAGAAATGGAATTACTGGGTCAAAGGTCGAGCACAGTTTTTAAAGGTCCCTGAGACACACTGCCAAATTGCTCTCCAAAAGGTTTGCAGCCATTTAAATGATCAAAAGCAGCCTTTGAGAGCCGGCTTTCTTCTAACCAGTATTGAGTGCTCATTAAAAAAAAAAAAAAGACAAGAAAACCTCATTACTAATATGATAAACAAACAAACGGCACGTTGTTGGTTTGGAGTCTTTCTGCTCAGTACTTCAAAGAGGCGAATTTGGAAAATCCAATGAAACACAGCCGAAATTAAATGTAGGGGCTCCCTTAATCTAGCACTTTGAGTTGGAAGGTTTCTAAAGAGGTTTCAATATATGAATGGATAAGAAGTGGGTAGTTGAGAGAAGCAGACTCTGGAGAACTGTGTTGTTATTTTGGAGAACTTTGCAATGGTGCCCACTGGAGGCTGTGTCCCTTCTCAGAGTTGACAGCCAGCTGCACTCTGTGAGTCTGAGGCCTCAGAGATGCTTTATATATAATAATAATAATGTCTCTCTCTATATATGTGTGTGTGTGCGCGTGCTAAGTCACTTCAATTGTGTCTGACTCTTTGCGACCTCATGGACTGTAGCCCACCATTTCCTCTGTCCATGGGATTCTACAGGTCAGAATACTGGAGTGGGTTGCCATGCCCTCCTCCAGGGGATCTTCCCGACCCAGGGATCGAACCTGAGTGTCTGATGTCCCCTGCATTGGCAGGTGGGTTCTTTACCACTAGCACCACCTGGAAGCCTCTCTCTCTCTCTCTCATATATATATATATATTTGTTATTGTTCAGTTGCCCAGTCATGTCCAGCTCTTTGCAACCCCATGGACTGCAGCACAATACATTTTATATATATATATATATATATATATATATATATATATATATGTGTGTGTGTGTGTGTGTGTCTGTGTGTATACATATATACGTATAAGCAAATAACCAACGTTCATATGATGTTTTGAAGTTTTTCAAAGGGTGTTTTTTCCACGTGGGGAATCTCGCTTTACCCACAGGATAACTGAGGTGTGGATTCAGTCACTTGTCTACAACCCGCCTGGGTTGGAAAGTGCCCCAGCAGGGTGAGAGCAGAGCAGTGGGCCTTTGCCCCCTCAGGAGCCCTGCTCTGACGCCTGCTTGGTTGCCATGAAGACCAGGGTGTCCTGATCAGAAGCTGCCGTGTCCTCACAGGTGGGGCAGGACTGGGCCCTCCATGGGTGGCTGCCAGCATGCTCCCTGCATTTCAGCCATGCCCAAGGTCGAAGGTAAACCTCCTGCCAGGAGCCCCCACTGGCAGCAAAATCTAACCTGGCACCCAGAACAGACAACCTGGGGTTGGTTTCCCAGGCTGGCTGTAAGAAGTCACCACCAGCCTGGTGGTCTGAAGCAACAGGTGCTTATGTGCTTACTGTTCTGGAGGCCAGAGGTCTGAAATCGGGGTACGCGCAGGGCCACACCGCCTCCCGTGCCGCTGGGGAGAGTCCATTTCGGGCGTCTGGCATCCCGTGATGGGCAGCAGAACCTGACTTGTGGCCCCATGCTCGCGCTCCCGTCTCTGTGGTCACGCCACCGCCTCCTCTCTTGCGTGTCTCAAGCCTCCCTCTGCCTTTCTCTCATAAGGACACTGGTCGTTGGGTTTAGAGCCCACCCAGAAAATCCAGGAACATCTCATTTCAGGAGCCTTCGCTAAGCCACGCCCGTGTACATCCTTTCCCCAAATAAGATCGCATTCACGAGTTCCAAGGGTTTGAGGTGGAGGTCTTTCTGAGGGTCATTTTTCTGCCTGTCACAGGCCCAGAAGTCCGCTGCTGATCACAGGAGTTTTAACATCTGCTAGGGAAAGTTCCCCATGTTACCTGTCCATGCAGGTACGCAGACAGTACAGGCCGCCCTGGCATAACTTCTCACATTGCGTTTCCAACAGAATATATAACATGACCTAGAGAGAACGTGTTTACTTAGGAATTAACTGAGTGATTAGCCAAGTTAACTGAATTCCAAGCTCGGGGACTGGTTCGCCCTTGACGTGGGCACATAACTTCCCCGAACCTCAGTCTGCACGACTGTAAAACAGGTACCCAGACGCTCGCCTTGTTGAATTTCCAAGGCTGAGGCCGGCGTCCAGCCGAGTAACTCGAGAAGGTGCTTTGTGCGTGCTCGAGCGCAATAGCATCTCGAGGACTGTATCCGGAGTGCGAAAGGGGGAAGACGTCTTCCGGGGGCTTCCACCGGGGCAAGCGTGTGTGAGGGCGAGAGAGAGCCGGAGGAAACAGCCCGCGTTGGCGGCTCTCCACAGCTGCTGGGAGTCTGAGCGAGATCCAATTGGGGAAACTAGGTTAGTGCCGAGGGGAGTCCATTCCTCTTTAAAAGCGGCCACTCATCTCTAATAATAAATAATCCAAACATTGGGATATTAAAACAATTCGTTCTCGGCCCTGGAAAAGAGGTCGTGTGTGCGTGTGTGCGCGCCTGCGGTTGTGTGTGGGTGTGTTTTTAATATCCCACCCTGCCCACCAAGCCCTCACCTCCAGGAACTCCAAGATTGAGCGAAAGCCTACTTACGTGCCACGGAGTTAATACAGCATCAGGCTCCTCTAGGGCCAATAAAATACCAGGTTAAGAGTATTAATTCCTTGCAGCCCCGATGGGCCCGGCTGTGCGGCGGAGGGCGTGCGGGTGTGCGCCCGGCGAGCCGGGTGCTGACGGGGCTGTTCCTCCTCCTCCTCGGAGCACGCGTGCCTGCCGCACAGCTGTTCGCAAATCCTCCGCCACTTGCTTAAAGCCCTCCATGAAGCTGTACTGCCTCTGGGCGCAATTAAAAGCCGTATACTACATTTCAGCAGGTAGTGTTAGAAATTTAGGCTGAGCCAGAAAAGAAAAGAGAGAAGGTGGGAGGGAGGAGGAAGCGATTCCCTGGGTAACGGGGCATTAACCTCCTTACCCCGCGATGGAAACCATAAAGCTTCTACACGCCCCGCCACGTCCTCCAGCCTTGGGAAGGGAGGGTGGACACGGTGTGACAAAGCAAGGCTGTTTCTCTCCCCCCTCCTGCCTTTTTTCTTCCTTCCTTCCTCTTCTTTTCCTCTTTGCTTCTTTCTTTCCCCTCTCCCTCCTTTTTCTTTCTTCATTCCCCTTCTTCCTTTCCTTCCTCTTTTATCTCTTGTTTTCCTCTTTATTCTCCCTCCTTTCTCTTCCTTTTGTTCCCCTTGTTTCCTTCCTCTTTTATGTTTCTTGCTCTCTTCTTTCTCCCTCCCTTTCTTCTGACCTCCTCTCTATGTCTTTTCTCACTTTCTTCTCTCGGTGAGTAGTCAGGACTGTCTTCAGGGAAAACTTAAGAACGGAGTTGAACTAAGTAAGCTAAGAGCTAAGTTAAAATGTGAACCGCCCAGCTGAATGGTGAAGAGGCTCAGATTCTGTTCCCCCTTCAGAAGAAGAGCCAGAAAGACCGGCCATACTCACTCAGGAAGCGAGCTGACATGACTTCCACTTAGTGCCTGGAGAGCATGGATTAATAGGTCCTTGTGTTGCCATGACAACCCACTGATGTAAGTCTCCATATACCCATTTCCCAGAAGCAGCAGCAGAAGGCCGCCCGTGAAGCTCACACGGGTTCCTTTCCACTCTTCCCCATCGAGTGGGGATTGAACGCTGCCAGTGACTTTGCTGTCCACATGGTCATTGCCTCCAGCCCCAGGATTCACATCTCCCTTTGCCTCTGGCTATTTGAACAGTACATGAAGATGGGTTTGCTCTCCTTTCTGTAGTCTCTGCCTGTTGAGGGGAGAGGTCTGATCTTGTCATTTCTCGTCCATACCTGGACGGTGCTTTGAGTCCGACTCCCTGCTGTATAAGAAAGAAGTGGGTGGGGAGAGCGCAGAGCACGGCAGGTGTGAGGGAGACCCTCCCCATCTCGACCCTTCCCGACAGCCAGGCTGGCGCCAGGGATAGAAGGCATGCTGAGAATTCTTGGCCCCGGTGGAGGCAGAGAACCGAGGGTGAGGATCGAGTGTAGATGATTTCCTAGGATTATCGGAGCTCGTTTGACCAGGCCTGTAAAATACTGTAAAAGGTTAACATCTCACCCTATAAAAATATGATGCAGCCACATCTTCCACCTTCCACTCCTTGGGGACGGACTGAGGGTGGGCAGGAAGCAAAACTGACATTCGCAGAGATTCTGTTTTCTGCTTCCCAGGCACTGTCCCAGGCTCGTTCACATGGCCATTTATTCACCCTCTTAACAGCTCCCTGACGCCCCCAATTCTTGTCCTGGTGGGATGAGTAAGGAAACTGAGATCTAGAAAGGTCTCTAACTTGTTCCTGATCATTTCTGATGCTCCAGGCTTTTATCCTACCAGGCCTCCGACCAGAAGCCTCTCAGAATCTAGACCCTTCACCCTCCAGTTCTAGGAACATGAAATAATGTTAGTAGGGTGAAATAACGCTGTTTAAAAGTAGGCACGTTATAAAGAATTATGTCAACCCGATTCCCTGAATCCTGGGAAAATTCACATGCTCGTGCCCCCCGATTAGTGAATCAAGTGAAACTGATTGATATACTGCGACAACAGTTAAGAAGCAGGCAGCCCTGGCCGAGGTTTGATTAAACCGATACCCCCCGGTCTCCTGCTGTATCAAATCACTGGTGAATTGGTACCATTAGGATAAATTACTGCAAGAGGCACTGCACAGCCAAGCTAAATAAACTCTGCCGTCTCAAGCCCTGTGATTGTCTTATTAAATAATTTCTCTGCCTCTTAAGTGTGGACTCGGAGCACTCGCGTTCTGAAAGCCCTCCTGATTAACTATAGCCTTGGCCTCAAGTTGATTTTATAAACTTCAGAGGGTGCCCCAGAGGGTGAAGCTTCCTGTTGTCAGTTCAGCCTGTTGCTATAGATACCGAACTTCACAATCAGTAATTAGAGCGTGCCCCCTGCCCCAGAACTGGTCAAACGGTGCACAGCGCTCGGCAAATGGTCTTAAAAGCGTCCACGCTGGCATGAAAATGCATCTCCGATGGTGATGGGGTTTGTTTTATTCATGGACTTTTGTGGGGGAAGAAAAAACACTGGTTTATTGGAAGCCATAGTAAAATGTTAAGTCATGATTATGCTTTTGAAAACACAACCATGTTTCCTTATCATGATATGTTAAGGATAGGAAGGGTGATTGCAAAGCATGTGGTACTACACAAATATGATTGTCTGATGGCCACATAAAGGACAGAGTTCATTCTTACTCTGATTTAGTATTTTTTTTTCTTATACCCGAAACATGTTCCACAGCCCTCCCCTGATCCCGGAAAGAAATGCCTTTATCTGGAAGCCAAATTTCTTGTGGAATGATGAATAAGTTAAGGGAAATTGTTGGTGGCAAGAAAGAAGTTGATGGGTTGGGCTTATTTTATTTAGTAGAGCAAAACAGATGTGGAACATTTGTGTCTTAAAGCGTTTTGGTCAAGAGAGAACTAAATTGGTTAGAAAGTGTGCAATTTTGCAGGTGTTATAAAAATATAAACCAATGAGTCCATACTCTGTTCCCTAAAGGGAATGAGGAATGAAAATGAAGGTTTGCAAAGACACTTTGCTGGACGCTTATATATTTCAACTTAAAGTGGCATTAGTGTCCTCATTTTAAAGCTGCAGAAACCAAACTCTGAGAGCGTTAATGGTTTTTCCCCAACTCACCCAGTTTTCCTAACGTAGCCAGGATTATAATCCATGTCAGTCTGACTCTGAAACCTATTTTTTCATCTCTTTTTCCCCCAAGGAAAGATCTCTCCCCAAATTATATAAGGATCCTGCAGAGACTCCCTGTCAGTTTATTCATCATCCAGTTTGAAAATAAATACTAAATTCAGAATGATGCATGCAAGTGTACAAGACAGAAATGGTCTATCAAGCCAAGAATTTTATTGACGTTTCCAAAGTACTTTTGATTGTATTTTTGATTCCTTATAAACCTCCCTAATTGCTTTGTTGATTTCAAACACCCTGAGAACACTTCCTAAATGCTCACAGCATCCAACAGTGTGGGAAAATAAATGGCTTACAAGAATGATTTGGGATGTGCAAATAAAGCCTTTGAAGAGACTGTGTTAACTGAAGCCTAGCATTGTAACAGCCAGATATCTAGTGTGTGTGTGTGCGTGAAAAGAATCTGCCTGCAAGGTGGGAGAGCAGGGTTCGACCCCTGGGTAGAGAAGATCTGGGCGACTCACACTCTCCCTTTCAGGCGCAGTAGTTGTGGCGCTCAGGTTAGCTGCCCCACGGCGTTCGGGATCTTCGTTTCCTGACCAAGGATCGAACCTGTGTCCCCTGTATTGGAAGGTGGATTTTTAACCTCTGGACCACCGGGGAAGTCCCCAGGGTGACTCATCATTTGATGAGTCTGCATGTGAGGAATGAGGCAGGGAGATGCTAAGATGAGTCTGTCACCCCCTGATCCAGTGGGAACCTGGGGCAGGCTAGGGGTTGGGAAGGGAGAACGTTTAGCCAGGAGACATTACTTCTGATCTGGCGAAGACACCGCCACCCACCAAACACATTTGAACAGGATCTGAAAGTTCTTGGTGGCAACTCCACTTTTTCCTCACCCCCACCCCCCCCCCCCCCCCCCCCCCCCCACACACACACAGAAATCTTTCCTGTCACTCCCAAATCCTTATGGATTTGGATAAGCACCTAATTTTATTAGTTTAAAATCCCCTAGGATCCGAAAAGATTTTAAGTGCTTTTTAAAAAATGCCTCTTAATACTCCCAGCCACCCTGTAAAGTCATTATCATCCTCCCGTTACTAGTAGGAAAAATCAAGGTTCAGAGAGGTTAAATAGCTCAGCTGGGGTCACACAGCTATTAGGCATTGGTGCTGAGACTGGGATCGAGGTTCACTTTAAATCCCGAGCTTCATAACTTGTGGATTTCAGTAGCAAATAGCAGTGGGACCAAAGGGTCTGGGCATTTATTTCCAAAGGTAGATTTCACTTGACTGCAGAATTCTAATCTTTTAACAGCATCCTACTTATTTCTAAAGAGTTGGAGTGAATTTGCCAAAACTTGTAAAGTGCATTTGTGAGCTGGTGGGATTTGATTTGAAACTGGGGATAACAGAGCCTATGGAGCAGGCTTGGTCTCCTTACATATTTGAACTCAGAACAGGACTGGGAAAGCCACAGCACATGAAGGTGGTCATTCAGTTGCTCAGGCACTCGGGGCCGATTCTGGTGGCATGTTCTAGCAACACCACAGAAAGGCAGCATTGTAATCCCAGTGCAAAGGGAACTGAGGCGTCACCAAATGGGGCCGAATGTCACTTCTCTGGGTTAGCAATGTTGTTTTCCATTCACTGGAGAACAACAGTCCAAGTTCATTGTCCCCACAAAGAACTCTGTATCTCCTTTGATGCTGAGAGCTTGCAGTTCAGGGTCTTGATAGCAACGCTTCTGCACGATGCTGGTTATAAGATGTTTCAGGGTATCTCTAATCGGGACTAGTCTACCATGTAGACTGCCAAAGTGTTCAGATGCCTCTAAGAGAAAGCAGGGAGAAACCAGGTGGTTCCATGCTTGCAAAGTCTCTAATGGAATCACACTGCACTATTTCTGAAACAAAGAGTTTAAATTTCTCTCCTAGTTTCCTCGTTTTTATTAAAAAATTCACTGATGATAGCTTTTTAATTTCAGCTTTTATGAAATGAATGACAGTGACTGCTTCTATCCCACCTACTCAAGAAATATTGCGGTTTTGTTTCAGGGTGCTCACCTCTGTTTAGGATCGTGTAATGAGGGGTTCCTGCCCTGCTGTGTGTACCCGCGCAGCACACACCCTTCAGGGCCTTAAAACTCAGGTGTTGTGCGGTCTGTCTAAATGGAATGCTCTTGGTATGTCAAGAGCAGAGGAAAAGTCATTGGAAGTGAGTTGAAAAAAATTTTTTTAATAATAATAGAGCCCGTGATTGTGTTTTGAAAGCTCCATCCGTTAGGTTTAGACTGCAGACAGTGGCAGTGTATTTTTTAAAGGCTGTTGCTATGTTTATGCTGGAATGACTTTCATTTGGGAGATTTTTAAGGACATTTCAAGGCTTTCATTGAAAATAAATTATTAAATGCAATTGATTTCACACCAGGTACTTCCCAGTATTCCTTTATGGCTTGTTTCCTGTGCCTAGCACTGTGCTTACTATTCACTAAAATCGAAACCATTCATAAGTTAATTCATCAATTGATCAATGGATTAAGTGGACATCTGGCTCTTTCAACGTGACAGGCCCCATGCTGGGCACTGGGGCCCACAGACAAACCATCACAGCTGGGCTCTCGAAGTGCCCACAGACCGGACGGAAGAGAAAGATGCTGGGGTTCAAACTGGTGAAGAACTGGCGGTCAGGCTGCCTGGAGGATGTCTGAGCTGTACTGCTCGACCCGCAGGGTCATCTCTGGTGGGTCACTTCGTCTCTGAAGTCTCAGGTTCCCCCTCTTCAGTAGAGAGATAATAAAAATAGCTGACTGAGTGCTTACTCCACACCCCTTGGGTGAATGAATCCATGACTGAATCAGAAAAACCCCATACGGTTGCCATGTTTGGTTGCATCGACACTTTACAGAAAAGACCTCAAAAGGGAATTTGCCCAAGTTCCTGGTCACCGGTTGGTAGAGTTAGGATTTCAAACCCAGAGTGTCTGATTCTGAAACCTGCAACCTTGTCTTTTCCTCTAATAGGACACCCGGCAGAGGGGCTAAATGAGACCATTCATACATGGTGCTTAGTACGATGCCTGACGTTTGGCCCTTGAAAGATAGTATTTTCAATGGTTAAACTAATATTTAAATAGTTAAATGGTTAAATAGTAAAAATTAAATAGTTATATGGTTAAGTAGTAAAATTAGACAGTTAAGTTAAAATTAAATAGTTAAATGTCTAAATAGTAAATTTTGAACTGTGATGCTGGAGAAGACTCTTGAGAGTCCCTTGGGCAGCAAGGAGATCACACCAGTCAATCCTAAAGGAAATCAACCCTGAATATTCACTGAAAGGACTGATGCTGAAGCTGAAGCTCCAATACTTTGGCCATTTGATGAGAAGAGCCAACTCACTGGGAAAGACTTTGGATGCTGGGAAAGATTGAGGACAGGAAGAGAAGAGGGCGACAGAGGATGAGAGGGTTGGATGGTATCATCGGCTCAATGGACATGAGTTTGAACAAGGTGCGGGAGATAATGAAGGACAGAGAAGCCTGGTGTGCTATAGTCCATGGCAAGGAGTCGTACACGACTGAGCAACTGAACAACAACAACAAGAATAACAATAAACAGTAAATATGGCACTCTGGTTCGTACTAATAATAAATAAACACGTTCATCTTATAAGGACAGAAGACTTCAAAGTACAGCAAAGTACAGATCTCCAAGAGGGTGTGGTCTGTTCTACATGAAAGGCAGGGTCAGTAAAGGCTCCCTAGTGAAAATGTCATTGGGCCGAGTCTTGAGACCCAAGGGATCAGCCAGGACTAGAGAATGAGTCATGTCCTGGTGTTCCAGCCATGCTCACAGCAAGCAGAGGATGCTGACCCTGCCTGCACAGAGCTGCGACTTCACTGCCTGCCATCTGGGGTGCAAAGAATGCATAAATCTGAAACGACAGAGGAGACCATGGTGGAGTGGTCCAGGTCTTCCAAACTGGGCCTGAAGCTGCTACATTGCAAGTGCTGTCTTGATCTCAGTGGACTCAAATCAGTCCATATGCTGCTCCCCTGGCAGATCTAATGCACTTCCATGTTCTTTGCACAGAGATGAGCTACTGCTGGAGAGTTGGGCAAGAAAGACCAGTCGCCCTTGAAACAGAAAAGGGGGAAATGGCTGCGTGCCAACCTAAGAGACCCCTCTTACTGCATTCTTGGCCGTAGGTGGAACCACTGAGATGCGTAGGAACTCATCAAAAAGGACATTTACATAATCCTATTTTGGATGAGATGTTATAAAGAGAAGACACAATGACCAGCAGGCTTATCTTCCTATTTGATTTCACTCCTGAAAAATGTGTGGCAAGTGAGAGTTGGCTGGACTCCATACAGCCCCTCCCACCAGGTCTTCCTTCCCAGTTGGGGACGCTTGACACTTTGCAAGTAACAAGGAATATGGTTTAGCAGGGCTGTGGATGGCCCCTCCCTTCTCACAGTCTGTGTGGGGAAAGAAGACACAGCAGCAGCAGCCAGAGCAAGAGGCTGTACTCCTCAGTTACAGGCCTGTGCATGAAATATGCTTGGAAAAAATGCTAGCTTGTAAATGGGGAGAAAAAGGACCACCAGGTATAGCAGTTTCAAGATTTAGACATCTAGAAGCCTCCCATTTCAGAAACATTAAAAGGTTGTGTTATTCCGTGGAAATTAGAGCTAGCAAATACTTGATTTTATGGGATTTTAAGGAATATACCTGACTGCCATAATCCCAGATATGTCTAGAGGAGAGTGGAAGGGGGAACACCCAGAGACCTATAAATCAATTCTTGCACGATGGGGTATGAAATGATAACCTTGTCATCTTTAAAGTCACACTGGAAGGATATATTGAGGTTTTGTTCCTTTCATGGTCTCAGCATCAGTGAATTAATTCAGGGAGTCTTAACTCTTCAGAAAACAAGGCACGGGTGATCAGGCTCCAGGGTCTCCCTTTGCCTCTCCCCCACCCCAACATTTGCAGAAACACACATCCAGGCACCCACATCCTGCTCTTCAGGAAGCAATCATATTTTAGATCATGGCCTATGGAGCGTCAGATGGCTTTATGTATTATGCTTTTTCATAATCAAGCCAGCATAGTAAAGTTGAAAGAATACTCTTGGAAATTTGGGTCAGGCAGGGTGATGTCAGGTCCCAGTGTGGAGACTTCTAGCTGGGGGATTCTGTTTGAGAATAATTCCCTCCTTGCAGAACTGCTCCTGAGAGATTATCTAAATAAAGCCCCAGGGGGGTGTTCAGTGGTATTTTGTTAGTAAAAATAATTGTACAGTATTTATTCAGGACAGTTACTTGCCGTTATTTCACAGGATTCGGATATGGGATGGATTCTTTTCAAGGAATGTTCTGAGTTTGTTTGCTGGTTTCATTAGCAAGTACCTTCCCCATTCTCTCTCTCTGGAGTTCCTCTGTCTCTATGTTTGTCCCTGAAACACTCCTTTTCTCTTTAAAACAGAAAAAGTCCTTGAGCACCATGCAAGATTATTACTTGTATTGTGTTCAAAGCAAAATGAAACTTTGGAAACAGTCTCTGGCCATGCTTTTTTTTTTTTTAAAAAAAGTTAGGACCCTTGTGTGTTAGTCGCTCAGTCGTGTCCAACTCTTTGAGACCCCGCAAACTGTAGTCCACCAGGCTCCTGTGTCCATGGGATTCTCCAGGCAAGAATCCTGGAGTGGGTTGCCATTCTCTTCTCCAGGGTATCTTCCCAACTCAGGGATCGAACCTGGTCTCCTGCATCGCAGGTGGATTGTTTACTGTCTGAGCCACCTGAGAAGCCCTAGAATGCTTTTAAAAAGTTAATTGCCCTTGAGCCTCTTTAATTCTCAATTTCAGTTTTAAATATGCTTGTTATCCTGTTGTCTATGGCTTTCCAAGAAAGAGCATCCCAATTATTTAGATGGCCAAGAGAAACAGCCTTAATTCTTTATCACATAAATACACTTCCAACTGCAATGTAAAACAGATGGACAGAGAACTGTATTAGCGTTCCAGTTACCCAACAGGCCCCCAGTCCCCAGTCTCAGCCCCCTTGGTGTGGCTGGCGTGCGTCTGCTGTATAGCTTGGATCCCACCAGATCTGGCAGGCTCCGAGATATCTTTCCTTTCTGGCTTTACATGAAGCTTGTACAAAGCTGCCTACATGTAAGTGACCTTTCTGGGGGTTGTTTCTAGTTCCATAGGCTTACAAAAAGCCCCTGCTAATTTTGCACGCTCCGTGCCTGAGTTTATTTTTTCTAACAACTTTATTTATGTAATTAAGCGAGTGAAGTCATACATTTTATGGATCTAATGAAACGCATTTCATGGTTTCTCCTGCCCTTCATCTTCTGACCTTGCCCTTCTGATCATAGCACCTTCCGGACCATTTAACCATTTAACAACTTTCCACCTTTTCACATCTGACATCCCCCTCAAAATTAATAAGGACCCTGACATCTGCTTCTGAAATGGAGGTGGGGTATAGCCGAGAATGAGCGGTGACACCAGCTCAGATGGTAGGAAGGCTGAGGGATCCCTTAGAAGCAGGGGTGTGGCTCTGATGCCCAGGCACAGAACAGGTGGTTCTCATTTAAACTTCAGCTCCTTCAATATGCCTTTCTTTCCCTTTCATTCTATTTTTTAATTATTATTTTAATGGAGTACAAGGCACAGTCTTTTTGATGATGTGGAATGTGGGCTTATAAAAGCTAAGCACTTCTATATAATTTCTACTGTCCTTGCCCACAGCTCACGCTGGGGAGTTGTATATTGTATCAGTAATTTTAAAAGCTGGCAAGGGTTCTACCAGTTCATGAAATTTTCCTAACGGTAGCTGGTCAAACATATTGCTTAACTAGGCATATAGAATTCAGGTGAAACACAGAAAGTAAGGGAGTGAAAGGTCAGTCCACTGGGAAGGTTTCTTTCTGAAGCCTTGACACTGAAAAAGGACAGAATTATAAGGGTAGGTTTTTGGCATTTGCCAGGAAGGAATGCATATGAAACTTGACTGGTTTGGATGAATTTTCAGGAAGAAATGTTTTAGGGGGTATGTGAGCTGGGGTCTCGTGCTGGTGGTAGTCTCAGCAAGCACGGAGGAAGAGCGTGTTCTAACCAGACCACATCTGTCATGGGCGCAGAAATGAGGTTGTCACTAGGAAGGAAGGAAATGTGTTAATTCAAAAGCACAGAGTGTGGGAATTCCCCGGTGGTCCAGTGGTTAGGACTCTGTGCTCTCACTGCCCGTTGGCCTGGGTTTGATCTCTGATCAGAGAACTAAAATCCCGCAAGTCTTGGGCATCGCGTACAAAAGTACTGAATTACCACACTGTACACCTGAAACTAAAATACTATTGTAAATCAACTATAAGTAAGTAAAAGTGGTCGCTCCATTGTGCCCAACTCTTTTCGACCCCATGGATTGCAGCCCACCAGACTCCTGTGTTCGTGAGATTTTTTCCAGTCAAGGATACTGGAGTGGGTTGCCATTTCCTTCTTCAGAGGATCTTCCCGACCCAGGGATCAAACCTGGGTCTCCCACACTGCAGGCAGATTCTTTACTGACTGAGCTACAAGGGAATCCCATATTTCAATTAAAAAAAAAAAAATAGGCATGGACTGATTTGAGGCCACATTTGGCCTCTCTCAGCAGAGGGAGTAACTGGAAATATCCTAGAGGGTTTTTTAATTC
Source organism: Antilocapra americana (assembly GCA_007570785.1). Classification (NCBI taxonomy): domain Eukaryota; kingdom Metazoa; phylum Chordata; class Mammalia; order Artiodactyla; family Antilocapridae; genus Antilocapra; species Antilocapra americana. The sequence continues at coordinate 17,015,751 of ML663568.1, read as the reverse complement.
TCTTAAATGAAGGGGAAAAGAATGAATCCAACTTACTTTAAACACCTACTGAGTGTGGTAGACTTTATATAAACACACACACAACAAATGTACAAACGTTTAGGTCACTAATTCCCCATGGGGGCCGTATTCGGAAAGCAGGGCCCAGAGAAGTGAAGCATCTCAGCTGCATTCACACTGAACTTCAGGGAATCAGGGTTCAAACCAGTCCTGGCCGGCTCCAGCTATGTTCCTTTCTACTGGACTCAGGATATTCTAATTGGTCTCTACCAGAGGCAGCTTGCAAAGTAGGAAGCAACTACATTCCCTGTGGACATAACTCTGTAGGCAAGTGGATTGAATGCCACCAATAAAAGTTCAAAACAGGGTTGTAGACACGAGCTACTCTCGTGAATGTAGACACGAGCTACTCTCATTTGAAAATTAAAATGATTTTAAATTGAAGTGAGGATTTCTGTTGTTTCCTAGGTTTATTTTTCCCTCTTATAAAAACTAAGTAAAAGCGATACATGTACAGGGTTAGAAAATAAGACATACCGAAAAAAGAGAAAAAGGAAAAGAATTTATTAATTCTTCCTTAGCCAGCAACTTTTTGCCTCAAAATCACCTGCTCCTCCTCCAAATATGTTGCCAGTGTACTGTTAACTTTGCCAGACATAACTGGAGGTGTTTATATTTATGTGTTGATATATGTGTATACCTTTAATTTACATGTATGGTCCCAATTTATATACATTGTTCTATACCTTTCATATTCCTTTAATTTTATAAATTATTTATTTCAATTTCTGTATGTCTACCTAATTCTTTTCAAAGACCAGTAGTACTCCATTCTGTCTGTACAATCATATGTTTTTCTGAAAGTATTAGTCGTTTAGTCGTGTTTGACCTATTTGCAACCCCATGGACTGTAGCCTCTCAGGCTCCTCTGTCCATGGGATCCTCCAGGCAAGAATACTGGAGTGGATTGCCATTCCCTCCTCCAGGGGATCTTCCCCAACAAGGGATCAAACCTAGGTCTCCCACATTGTAGGCAGACTCTGAACCATCTGAGCCACCAGGGAAGCCCATATATTTACCTAATCCTCTGTTAAAAGATACGTTGTTTCTAGGGGTACTCTTTTTGCCCCCTTCTGATGCCTATGTCAGAAGCTTTCTCTATCTCCTTTATACTTTAATAAAACTTTATTACACACACAAAAAAGATCAGTTATTTCTAACCTTTAGCTATTATAAGCCATGCTTCAGTAAATATCTTTTAACATTCACTATGGCCTAGCTTGGTATGTGTGTGTGTATATATATATATATATATATTTATATATATCAGTATATAGACTGAATTCCTAGAAATCCAGTTGCTTGATGAGATGTGCCTTTAAGTTTTGGTATTTCAAAAACTGACCTCCAGAAATATTTCACATGCCCACCAATATAAGTATTTTGTGTTTCACACACATGCTGATTTGGAAGGTTATCATTTTGAAAATGTATAACAACCAGTTACAAAAACAAAAAAAAAATCTCACCATCACTATTTGTATCTTTTTCGACTTAAAACATGATTACAAATTAATAACAGGATAACACGCCTGACAAGCATTGTGTTTTGGATAAAACCTGAAAGTCGGAGAAATGTGCTTCTGGTGCGGTTCCGGGCACCTCACTTCCCAGTCAGCTGTCCCGCCCCAGATCACCCCGCAGACGTGGGAGAAAGGGCGGCCAGGTCGCGCCCTGGAGGGGCGATGCCCCGCCCGTCTGTCAACCTGGAGGCTGAGCCACGCCAGTCGCGGGCAGGCGCAGGAGTACCTCCGGGAGGCGGGGCGGGGCGGGGCACCGGCCTGACGCCGTCGTGGCGCGGATGTCACGCCCACGGGGGCACGCACGCAGGAGGCCGCATACGCACACCTCCACGGCCGCCTAGCCGCAGCACGTCGCATGCGTGCCGCCCCTCCCAGGGCACGTCGCTGCCGCCCCTCCCGCGGCACGTCACGTGCGCGCTGCGTCTCCATGCGTGCCACCCCCTCCCGCGGCACGTCGCGTGCGTGCCGCCCTCATGCAGCACGTCGCGTGCGGGCTGCGTCTCCATGCGGGCCGCCCCTCCCGCAGCACGTCGTGCGCTCAGGGCGCGAGCCACGTGGCAGGCCGGCGCGTGGTGGCCGGAGCTTGCCGCAGAGGCCGCGGCCGGCCTGCGCACCCTGCTCGCTGGCGCGGCGGCTCGGCGCCTCGCGGGGCACCTGGGAGGCTGGGTCACCCGGGACGTGAGAGCCCGGCTCGGCACCCCCTGCGTGTCCGCCTGGCCCGAGTCTCGCAAGGGCCGCGTCCTGCGAGCTCCGCGCACGCGCGGAGGCCTGGACTCGTGGCCCGCTGACTGCTCCAGGTAACGTGGTTTTCCAGGGGGGACCCCGGGTGTAAGGAACTTGACGCTGATCGCTATCCGTTTTTAAAATTCAGCTTCTTACTGGGGATGCAGTTGAGATTGGGTTGATGTTTCTGTTTCAGTTGGCCATTTGCAGTTCTTTTCCGAACTGCCTCTCTGCATGTTTGGTTCAATCTGCTATTAGATTGTGTTATTTATGGGTGAAAGGCCTTATCACTTATGACCAGCTCCTTGCCATCTGTTGTGATTTTTTTTTTCTCTTTAGTGATTTGTTTTCAACTTTGTGATTTTTTTTTAATGCGGTGATTAAAATTTTAATATATTTAAGTATAGCTCAACTATGTGAATGGGCTTGGGAGAATACCATTTGGGTCTTGTAGTTGCCCAAGTAAGTATCTGAATGCTAGGGGCATCCCTGGTGGTATAGTGGTGAAGAATCTGCGCACCAACGCAGGAGTCCTGGGCTCCTTCCCTGGGTTGGGAAGATCCCCTGGAGGAGGGCACGGCAACCCACTCCAGAATTCTTGCCTGGAGAATCCCATGGACAGAGGAGCCTGGCAGGCTACCGTCCACAGGGTCGCAGAGTCGGACAGGACTGAAGCAACTTAGCATGCACACGTGAAAGAGTCACTGAGAGAAAAGTTAACAGGAACACGGGGCCAGCAATGGAAAGGTGACCTTCTGCTCCCAGTGAATGGACAGCCCAGGGACTCTAGCGACAGACTGGGCAACGTTCTTGATCCCTTTCCAGTGAGTGACCCAGGGCAGGTGACTGAATGTGGCCAAGTCCCAGCTTCCCAATTCACAATAGGAATGGTGATATTTCCTGCAGCAGAGAGTTCAGGATACACGTGCCAAGAACTTCTTGGCATTTCCAGAACGTGTGTAATCATACTTATAATACATGAGATAGAGGTATGTAAAGTTTCCAAACTGTGGGAGTTATTGGATAAATCTAGTAAATTAAATTCTTCCCCTTATCTTAAAATAGGTGGATAAATAGAGCTTTTAAGTGGGGGGAAACAAGAGTAGAGATGATTGTGACATTTTATTACCATAAACTACCAATGGTTAGTAGCTGTTCTCAAACAGCTAATTGCAACTTCATTAACACGAATATCCTCAAGCTTCAGGAAGGAAATTCCTTGAATTTTATGGATCTCTGCGGCAGGCACACTTGAGATCTAAAGCTTCCCTTCTAGTAACAAGGCATTTTTATCTTGCATCCCGAAGCACAAATGCCTATGGCCTATATTTCCTAGATAGACCTAATAAAAATTACCATGCTTCCTTCTAGAAAAAGATGAGAACATCAAACTCATTAGGAGCTAAGGGCCTGGACAGCCTCGGCCAGAAGTATCAAAAGAAAATCCAGCAATGTTGGCCTTAAATCAGTACATCGTTTATTGGAATCCAGCTTTATCATAGTTGATAACATGGGACAGATTTGGCAGTTGAGCCTTTACAGATATAACTCACTTACCAGTGCTCTGGTGGTGGTTGTGGCTTAGTCGCTAGGTCCTGCCTGACTCTTGTGATGCCCTGGACTGCAGCACGCCAAGCTCCTCTGTCCGTGGGATTTCCCAGGCAAGAACGCTGGAGTGGGTTGCCGTTTTCTTCTCCAGGTTCGGATGCTCTGGAATATCAGAAAAGTGAGGTGGCAGTTCAGGTTGTTGACTTTCTCTCCCTCAGCATGACGTGTCTGACCCCGACCTTATCCTGAAGCAACCTGGTGAATTTTCAGAAGGTGTTTGTCAGTCAGCTGCTTGTTTTAAACATTTTTGCCTTTGGCTCAGACATGACATAAGGGGGAAAAGAATGTGAAGGTGTTGGGAGAGAAAGGGTCTTATTCTCCCCCTCCTCCCCCTTCCTCCCCCCTCCTCCCTCCTGCTTCCACCTTCCCCTTCCCTTCCTCCCCCCTCCTGCCCATCCTTAATGACTTACAGGTGTGCCTGTGGGTTACACTCCCGGCCCCCACCCTGGGGGTGCTGGGTCAGTGCCTCCACAAACACAGAACCAGCGTTGCAGGGTGGGGGACATGACATCCGTACAAGATTGAATGGTGGGGGGGATGGGGGCGGAGAGAGTAACCCTTTGAAGTTTTGAGGATGAAATCGGTAAAAAATAAATTCTAGATGAACACAGACCCAATTACATTCCAAGAAAGGAAAACATTTTGTGCAGACGGTTGCCCGGGACCGTGTGGGTTCTCGTTAATACCTTTCAACCTTGTGATTGAAAGCCGACGGCCTGTGATCCGTGGCGGAGACCGTGGCCAGAAATAATTCTCCGAGAACACCGCATGCGCCTTCAAATGGCCCTTGATTGTTTGTCTTGGATGCCCCACTTTCCAAAGGCCAGAAGTTGTTTCAGGGAGTCGTTCAAGTCTGGGAAGGTTTTATGTCCTAGAACAAGGTGCCAGCCTCACAGGAAAACGTGTCATTTGTCTGCAGCCTCCTTTGGAGCGGGTGGCACTGGTCCACTCCTCAGCCAGGGTGCCTTTTAGGAACTCAGCCAGGGGCCCTTTCCGTGTCTTTTCCAAGGTCTTTCCTTTCCCCGGAAGCCATTCCTCTTTTGTCTGAGCTTCCCCAACATAGTTTTAAGTGTCGCCTCCTCTTTGAAGCCTCTCCTGAGCTTTCCTCACATCTTTCTCTATTGCAAGCATCATCCCCTTACTCCTTTGAACGTGACTCCACAGCAGACAATACTTCCCTTCTGGCTCAGCTGGTAGAGAATCAGCCTGCAATGTGGGAGACCTGGGTGTGATCCTTGGGTTGGGAAGATGCCTTGGAGAAGGGAAAGGCTACCCACTCCAGTATTCTGGCCTGGAGAATTCCATCGACTGTATAGTCCATGGGGTCACAAAGAGTCAGACACGACTGAGCGACTTTCACCTTCGCTTCCACAGTTGACAGGTAAAAACAGAGATCCCCACCCCAGACCAGGGACCAAGACCTGTTAGGTCTCTGACCTGCTAGGAACCAGGGCACACAGCAAGAGGCAGGAGGCAGGTGAGCCAATGAAGCTTCATCTGTATTTGCAACCACTTCTGTGGCTCAAACAGTGAAGAATCTGCCTTCAATGCGGGAGATACAGGTTTGATGCCTAGGTCAGGAAGATCCCCTGGAGAAGTGACTGGCCACCTATTCCAGTATTCTTGCCTGGAGAGTTCCGTGGACAGAGGAGCCTGGTGGGCTACAGTCTACAGTCCGTGTAAAGAGGGTCACAAAGAGTCGGACATGACTGGCTGACACTTTCCCTGTCACTTGCGTTACCACCTGAGCTTTGCCTCCTGTCCGATCAGTGGCGGCATTAGGTCCTCATAGGAGCCTGAACTTACTGTAAATTGGGTGTGCGTGGGGTCTAGGTTGTGATCTGCTTATGAGAATCTAATGCCTGGGGATCTGATTCTGTACTATGGTGAGTTTTTTAGGATGATTTCATTTTATATCACAGTCTAATAATAATGGAAATAAAGTACACGATAAATACGATGTACTTGAATCACCCCAAAACCATCCCCCGCCCTGGTCTGTGGAAAAATCGTCTTCCATGAGACCAGTCCCTAGTGCCAAAAAAGGCTGGGGGCTGCTGGGTTAGAGAGCTCAGTTCAGGACACAGATGTGTCGAAGAATCCTGGTTCTGCCTCGATTCATGGACTCAGGGCCAGTGAGTTCAGCTGACACCGTTCTACAAAGTGCTTACCATCAAACAGCTCGGGGGCCCACCAACGGAGGGCGACCGCCACAGAGTTCTAGCCCAGCAGCTTGCCTGCCGTGTCTGCTTCGATGCGGCTGTCCACTGCTGGTTTGGCAGGAGCCTCTGCAGGGCGAGACCCACATCTCTTGGCGCTTCCTTCATAGCAGAGACCCAGAACACAGTAGGCATTCAGCAGATGTAGTGGAGTGAATGAGTTGTCATCGACGCCCTGAGGGTATTCTGTGCGCCACACGCATGTCTGCTCAGTGTGTCCGACTGCGACACCGTGGACTGTAGCCCCCCCAGGCTCCTCTGTCCGTGGGGTTATCCAGGCAAGAATACTGGCCGAGAGCAAAACAGGCTGCCTGGCACAGATAATTCAACCCAGGTAAGGCTTACAGGCAAGGCATATCCAGGCAGAGTCGTCCCCCTTCTCTGCACTGAGCTCCCCTTAGTATAGATGACCTTTCTCTTCTGAAATATTACCGAAACCGCCCTGAACAAAGATAGATGTTGTCCCTTAAGTGTTCACACACAGCTCGGTCTGATCCCTGGGTTCCCCATGCCCTGTTCCCAGCGTCTCAGGAAAGTCATAATAGTAACTCATAATAATAGTTCAAAATAATAATAATCATATCTGGGATTTATCTATCAGCACGCCTCCTGAGAGGACAAATAAACCATTTTACGCAATGCCAAGAGAAGGACGGGTCTCCTCTGTGTTGCGGCCCATCAGGTTACGGCAGGAGAGATTCAGCCTCAGACATCATCAACCAGAGCAAAGCGATGGGGCACCGCTGGCATATGGACATCCAGTTTAATGCTCTTCTCTGGGTTTTGCTTCAACTGCCAAGTGAATTACGGTAACACACTTTGCCTGCAATTAATTTGACATCTAGTGCCAGAGAGCCTCTTTACGTTTCTCAAGGCAAGCCAGGTTGAAACCTCTGCAAAAAAAAGATTTGTCCATCATTTTTACCGATGTCCAAATGCAGTTTCTTTAGCTCTCTTGGAATCCGGTTGCGGGAACTGTGGATATAAGATGTTCTCTCTCTCTCAGATTTTAAAGGCTCACAGGAAAAACGCGTTGTGATGGTTTTGTTGACATGTTTTTAAATTCCCCAAGTCATAAAATAGGTTTACGGCATTCACTTATGAGGCTGACTTTCACCGGAATGATTTGCACTTAATCCCAGGAGGAGGTAAAGTGAAAGAGGGAGGAAGGGCCCTTGAAAAATGTCCCTGGGCATTTATTGGCCCAGATGACTTCAGAGACGGCGTCCAGAACTGATGTTCATTCTGTCGCGTGTCGGCGCGGATACCTAAGACCCTGTGCCTCGACTCTTTTGGAAGAAGCAAGGCTGTAATTCCACAAGTAGGGACTTTTCCATTTTTGACCATTTTAGCATCACCATCGATTTCGGCTCTGGCAGCTGACCACAGTTCCAGCTGGGTTTTGCTATGTTGTCAGCACCAAGGGGCCTGATAAAGCATTTTTGGATTTTTTTCATGTTCTCAGAGCCCCATGGTCTCAACTCCACTGGAAGCATTAAGCTCCTTTCCTGGTTGGGTTTTTGTTTTGTGTCGTTTGTTCAATAAAGAACTTAACCTGCAGTCGTGGTAAACTGACAAAATGGGCCACTCCTGTCCAATAGCACGTAACGCAGCTGCTCAACCCAAAACGGACTTTCAGAACCTTCCCCAAAATGCACGCTCCAGGGAGTCTAAGGAGTGGGTAGGTGGACCTGTTGTGTTCTTTGGGAAGGGGCAGGCCTGGTGTGGTTGCTCACAACCCCTCCCTTTGTGGGTACAGAGGGATCAGAGGGGAACTCTTTCCCCTGGCTCTTGCCATCGCTTGCTGTTTGATGAGAGTGCGTTTTTGAGCTGCATTCCTTCATACCCTGCAGTCCTGGTACCCAAGTGGCCCCATCCTCCTGGAGTTCAGCAGATTCTGTCTCTCTGGGCAGTCAGCAGAAAACAGTGCAGATGCGTGTAGATTTCACCAGCACTCACAAATCCGCCCTTCCAGCACCAGGGAAGCATGCACGGTGCGGCAGGTCCAGCCGGTCACACGGAAATGAAGAAACAGCTCCCTGGATACTTCAGATCTAGGTCTAGGGGCCGGGCGGCCTCAGAGAACGTCCCACGCGCATGAAACGGGGCATTCTCTCTTGTCTGTTAAAGCTGAGCTTTCAAGGTGAGCCATGCAGAGATGACAATGTCCGCCCCCTTGTTACGCATGACAATGTCCGCTGTCTTGTTACGCTGGCATTGAGACTTCTGACTCGGGGAGGAGGCTCTTTTTCCTCCGTGAGTCTGGAAAGGAGGAAGTTCCTCTGGAGCCACAGATCCTTGCTGTCACTCCAGTGGTTTCCATCCTTCAGCGTTAGGCAGCTCTTCTGCTTTTCTCAGCTCTTTCATCCTTAAAAGGAAGGATGTCAGTGCCTGGGAGAGTGGAGACTTCCAGATCTCTGACTTTCAATAGTAGGAAATCAAAATTTAAAACATCAGCGCTCACTTGTGTGTGGTTTTGTTTAAAAGGACCTGTCAACATGAACTTTTTGTAATGATAACAGCAGTTGTCCATAACATCATAATGGATCTTTTTAGCTGCAGAAGATCTCCTTATAAAAAAAAAATTAAAAGACTCTGAGAAAGATTGGGATTGAAAAAAACGCATGGCAAGGTTTCTGGTGCATGCGTATTGGGTCAGAAGGAAACATTGGTTAGATTAACTCTTGGATGATTCTTGGCTGTGCTGATAAGCCTGCCTAGCCAGAAGGGGTGACCCCAGTTTGGTGCCCCGACTGCTAAAGGAAGGAGCAGGAAGGACAGGACTTGGCCCAGTTGGCACACAGATAGCCCCTCTTCTCCTTCCTGTGCTTTTTCCTCATCTCCATCTGCTTCCCCTCTTCTCCCACCTCCGTTGTGTATTTGTTCATTCCCCAAGTTTTGGGTGAGTGCTTGCTGTATCGGGCCACTGTTTGGAGCAGATGAAGGTGTGGAGGTGCCAACCAGGTGTGTCCCGTAGACCCATGGAGCTCCTCTTCTGGTGTGGGTAAAGGTGACAGGCGGGGGATAACGCCTGTGTCGGGTGATTTCGGGTGGTGACAGGTGCCTCAAAGCACGTGCAACAAGCTGGTGAGATGGAATGTTGGGGTAGCGATGCGTCTGTGGTGTGCCAGCAAGGGCAGATCCGCCCCGTCCCCTGTGCTCAGTGACTCACGCTCATGTCTTGAGTTCAGTCTCTGCGGGGACATGTACACCATGGAAGCTGCCAGGTGCTACACACCAGGGCCCTCTCTCCCCCTTGAGCTGATACTAGACATCTCCCAGAAAAGTCCTGAAGGGCATCTGGGAGGAGGTGACGTGAGTCTCACTTTTTCTTGCAAATAACTTTCACTTTAGGTTTCAGCATGAAAATCCAAGGCCCATTTCTTTTTTTCCACCCTCTTTGAATTAGTTTTTCTTACAGCGTTCTTTGAAGGGTAATAAAAGTGCAAGACTCACCTTGGTCAGTTATTTTTAAGCTATTCTAGGGATGACCGAAAAGAGAGAGCGAGCCTGTAGACTTGTGTATGTGTTTGTAATTATATTTATTTATTTTTTATTGTTCGATGGCTGCTTTACATTTTTAAGGGACTGTTTTTCGCAAGGCCTAGTCTGCAAATTTGGCTCCACCCTGGGTGGCTTCGGGGTTCTCTTGTCAGTGTCAGTCCGATTTTCTTTACCTGCTTCCTCCTCTTGGATGAAGCCTTTCTCTACACTTTTTTTTCTGGGAACTTCCCAAATCTGCTGTTACACGTTACAAAATTGGTTACCACCTAACACATTAAATGTATTTAAATTATTTGTTCCAGTAAAATGTCAGTGCATTGTTTGAATTTTAATTGTGTCCAAGGATCAATCATTGTAACCAAAGACTTCATGACTTACCTGAGTGTGGATACTTGGACTTTATTAGGTTTTATTAACTACTGAGAATCATTTGAGTGCCTTCTGTTGGAGTTCTCTTCTTGACACCCATGATGATACCCAGTTTCAATGATGATCAAAAATAATGATAATAGTGATAATAAACAGAATGTTAGCTAAAATCTATGGAGGGCCTGCCGTACAGTCCGTGCCTAGGTTTTTGTGTGTGGTACTTCCTTTGAGCTTCGTAGGAGTCCTGTGATATAGGTGCCTGGTTGCTTTAATGGTCCCCGAGAGAACCTGGGGCACAGAGGGGTTAATTAACTGGCACAAGAGCACACAGCTCATGGGGTCCTAAGCAGGGACTCAGGCCCCCATCTGCTGACACGAAGCCCATACTTTGAGCCACCAGACTTTGCTGGCGTTCATCACAAGTGGGTGTCCTTTGTCACTCAGGGTTTGCATCCCAGCTCAGCCATCTATCAGCCGGCTGGTTTTGGAGAATCGCTTTAGCCTCTCTAAGAGTTCAATTTCCTCACCTGCTATCTGGGGGAAATTCACAGCACCCCCTGCAAAGGCTCTTTGGGGGACCCAGGAGATGCGCACAGACCGTCACTTCTCAGGTCTGAGCTGCTGTTCGTCTCCGAGAACTCTGAGCATCAAAGGAGACCATGCGTTTAAAAGAGCCTGGCATCACGCTTGCCACTCAAGACACGGAGGCTCGCTCCTTCGACTGCGGTTTACTTCAGCTACTTGTCTGCAACACGATTTGAGCATCAGCTACTGAGTTTTCCTGTGTGTGTGGTTTTTGGTTTTTTTTTGGTCTTGAATGGAAAGAGGATATTTTTTAGGGAAAATAAATACCTTTGACTTTTATGTTATCAGGTCCATTCATAATATTTTCCCTAGATTCTTCTAAAAGTATTCTTGATTTCTATACTAAAGAGATCTTTTCAAACATTTAGGTGCATTTGCCTGTAAATGAGCGCTTTTTTAGATTTTGCTGGAAGTCGCCCCTCTCTGTAAGTTGAAGCTTGTTGACAGAGTATTAATGCATTATTTACTAGAACTGATTAAATTTTCATGTCATTTCTTTATTTATGTATTGTTTTTATTCTCTATCAGTGTAATTTATTAGAGCCGCAAATTGAAGAACAATTTTATGGTTCTGTCAATGATGCCAAAAAGGTGTTTGTTTAAATTCAACAGCCACTGTAAAACCAACCAACCAACTGACCAATCAACCAAATCAACAATAAATACCACTAAGTAAACCAGAGAGAGAGGGAATCTCTTATAATAGAGTCAAGGATATTATTAAAAGTATACTCCAGATACGTTAAACCGTGAAAGCACAAAACCCTGCCTTCCATTAAAATCAGAAACTAGACAAGGATATTCAGTATAGCCATCAGTACTCATATTGTCCTGGAAGTTTTAGCAAATACAATGAGGCCAAAAAAAGATGGGAAAGTGTTCTTTATTTTCAAGGTATCTAATTAAAATCCTAGAGAAGCTAAAATGCTCTAGTAAAAACAACTAGCAGTAAGAAAAATTGAAAGGTTGGCAAACCAAGTGATTTTTCCCTCTACTAGTAGTAATTAAAGATGGAAATAGACTTCTTTCAAAATGTTAACCAGACTATAAAGTGTTTAAGAATATATTCAGCTAGTGTAATCGAATATCTGCATGAAGAATTATGTCAGTTGTTGAAGGACACTTAGTACAATCACCCACTTTCTTCAGTGTCGCCGTGTACTGGCAGTTTGCTCGCTAAGTTGTTTCCGACCCTTGAGACCCCAGGGACTGTAGCCACCAGACTCCGCTGTACGTGGAATTTCCCAGGCAATAATACTGCAGTGGGTTGCCATTTCCTTCTCCAGGGGATCTTCCCAATCCAGGAAACAAACCTGGGTCTCCTGCATTGCAGGCCGATTCTTTACCAACTGAGCTACAAGGGAAGCCCATGTTACCATATAATTTTACTATAAAATGTCTGCTACCACGAGTCAGTGAGCAGAAGCTAAATTTTGAAGTAAATGCATTTCCCAATGTACACATCTTTTACCAAATAAACATGGGTAGAACTTGGGAATTTTTTAACCAAAGCGACATGTTCCATTTTATCTCATATATTCAGGTAACCTGCATTTCTAAGGAAGTAGAAAGAAAGTTGACTTAGAATTTAGTTGAATACATTCTTAGATCATGTTCCCTTAAACATAACACACAAGAAAAAAAAAAAAAAAAAAGGAAGCCACTGACATTGATATTTCTTATCTTTTTTGCTTGGGGTATCAGCCTGATCCTGAAGATGCTCTCTTAACCAGAGAGACCTCCCATGAGACCCCATCGTTAACCTACCACATTTTTCCCTTCTCAGAGTCTTCGGACATCGGCAGTGTTCATTCTGTGATGGCGATGTTCTGTCCTGTATTCTGTATAAGAACTGGCTCTTACTGCGGTGTGGTGCTGCGTCTGAGCACAAGTGCGTCGCTGGTCGGTGTGGTGCTGTGGCCAGCTCTTGAGGCCCAGAGTCATGACAGGTCTTGAAGACTCGTGGGTAGCTCATAGTGTAAGCAGGCCATTTAACCCCTTGGAAACTTTGTCCCCCACTCTCCTTGGGATCAAATGGAGATAGTGGCCACTTCAGAGTGGGTTCAAGATTAAAATGAGGTAGAGTAGCCAGTCCACTTAAATGAAGGCTCATTCATTCAGTGACTGCGTGTGAGGCAATGTGGTTAAAGGAGGGGAAGTCTCGAGAATCAGATGGTCAGAAGGGTAGGTGTGGGCCCTGCCCTCATAGAACTTCTGTTTATGGAAGTGAAGATAATTGAACAAAGCCCTTGGTGCTTAGATCGGAGCCCCTGGCAGAAGCAGCAAGCCCTGTGACCTCTTTAGGACTGACTGTTTTCACTTGGCACCATTTCCCAGAGGTTTATCCAGATTACTGCACATGTCAGCAGTCTGTTCATTTTTATTGCTGAGAAGTATTCTGTGGTGTATTCTACGTGAACCTGGTTCATTTAATCATCCTCCCATTGAAGGAAGTCCGGGTTGGGTCTAGACGTGGCTGTTCCGAGTAAAGCTGTCCCCAGCATTCTTGAACAGGTTTCTGTGTGAGCACAAGTTTTCATCCCCTAGGGTGATGCCCACGGGTGCAGTCAGTGGGCTGTGTAGTAGCTCCACGGTCAGTTTGATAAGAGACGGTCGAGCTTTGCCGCACAGTTCTGCATTCTGACCAGAAAAGTGCGCGTGATTCAGCCTCTCTGTATCCTCACCAGCGGCTGGTGGCGGTGCTAGTTTGTATCTTAGCCATCTTGGTAAGTGCGCAGCGACACCTCATTGTGGTTTTTAATTTGCATTTTCCTGATGGTTAATGATGTTGAACATGTTTCCATGTGTGTATTTGCCATCTGTGTCTCTTATTTGGTGGAGTGTCTATTCATGACTTTTCCCATTTTCTAATTGAATTGTTTTATTTTATTGCTGTTGAGTTTTTTAGAGTTCTTTCTATATTTTAGGCACTAGGTTTTCATTGGGTATGAGGTTTACACATATGTTCTTCCATTCTGTACCTTGTCTCTTCATCCTTTTCACAAGGGATTTTGCTAAAGAAAAATTTTTTTGATGAGGTTCGGTTTAGTAATTTTTTCCTTTCATGGATCAAATTTCTGTTGGCAAATCCCTTTCTAGCCTTAGATCCTAAAGAATTTCTCTTTCCTCTCCCCCTCAAGTTTTACTGTTGTACACTTTACATATATGTCCATGATAAATCTATTGTTAATTTTGGTGTAAGGTGTGAAGCTGTTTTAGGTTCATGTTTTTGGGGGGTTTTTTGCCTACAGATAGCTGATTATTTTAACACTATTTACTGAAAAACTATATTATTCTTCCACCACTGAATTGCTTTTGCAGTTTTATATAAAATCAGTTGAGCATATTTGTGTTGGTCAATTTGGGGGTTCCCTGTTCTGTTTCATTTATCTATATGTCTCTCATTCTGCCAGTTATACGGCTATCTTGATCATTGTAGCTAAGTTAATCATTGTAGCTAAGTTAATCTTGATGTTAAACAAGAGGATTTTTCCCATTGTATTCATTTTTATAAAGATTCTTTGAGCTACTCTAATGTCTGCGTTTTCATATAAATTTTAGAATATACTTGTGTGTGTCTACCAATCTTGCTTCAGTTTTGATAGAAATCTCATTAAACCTAGAGTTTGGGGAGAATGGACATCTTTATTATGCTATGGACTTGGCATGTCACTTCATTTAGTAAACATATGCCTAATGAGTGTCTATATTAAGTATTGCATTTTCTTTGGGGCGATTGTCAGTAATACTCTGTTTTTAACTTAAATTTCCACGTGTTCGTTGTTAGCATACAGAAATGTGATTTTATGTGTTGATCTAGCTCTTATGTCTGACTCTCTTGTGACCCCATGGACTATAGCCTGCCTGGCTCTTCTCTCCATGGGATTTCTCAGGCCGGAATACTGGAGTAGGTTGCCATTTCTTCCTTTAGGGGCTTTTCCTGACCCCAGGATTGAACCCTCAAACCCTCATCTTGTGACCTTACTGAATTTTATTAGTTCTAGAAGTGTTGTTTTATTTTGTTTTGAGATTCCTTAGGACTTTCTATGTAACCAGTCTTTTCAAGTGCAAATAGAGTTTTATTTCTTCCTTTCCAGTATGCATACCTTTTATTTCTTTTTCTTGCCATATTGTCATGGCTAAAATTTCCTGTGCTGTGTTAAATAAGAGTGAGAGGAAAGACATCCTTGACTTTGTCTTGGTCTTAGGGGGAAAAATCATTTACTATTTCACCGTTAAATGTGATGTCACCTACAGAGGTGTGGGTGGTTTTTTTTTTTGGATGTACTCTGTTAAGGTGATTATCCTCTGTTCCTAATTTGCTAAGAGCTTTTTTTTTTTAAATCATGAACGAGTGTTGGATTTTGTTATGTGCTTTTTATATCTCAGTTGATATAAGTTTTTGTTTCAGCTTGTTTATGTGGTAGATTACAATGACATCTGAATATTGTACCCGCCTTGCAGAACTGAGATGAATTCCATTCATCTCATCTAAGTCTTTCTTTGCATTGTTGGATTCAGTTTACTAACGTTTTGTGGATAGTCCACTGATTTTTGTTCAGCAGACATCCATTTCAGTTCAGTATTTCGCATGAAGAGGATACTTTGTAAATGTTTGTTGGCTAAGTTCCCTTTTTTCTGTTAGGAGTGGATATGAGTCCCATAGCTCCCTATTTATGGGCTGGTCTCTGCTGGGTCCCCATCAACTACTGTGGAGCTCAGCCTGGAAAAGCAGCAAGCATTTAGTTTTAAGTCTTACAGATACTCTGCCTGCCCGTATTGTAGTGGGCCTCCGCTGGCATCCAAGTCTACAGCCAGCAGGCTAGGGCAGAAGGCTGGTGACCAGCCCTGGCCTCACAGTGCTCAGTCCCCTGGCACAGAAGCCCCCTCTGTACTCAGCTGCCATCTTGCGGAGTGAGTGTTGGGTGTGGCATTCATACAAGAGGTTTGTACCCATCCATCCATTTATCCACCCATCCACACCACTGGAAAAGGGGTCTTCACATGCCATCGGCCAGTAGCATCACATGTATGGGTGAAAAGGGTCCCCTTAGATAAGGGTCCCCTTACCTAAGAACGTATTTCCCTGGCCAAGGATTTAAGCAGCTGAGAATGCTGACAGGTGTGATTCCCTGGTGATAAGCCAGTTGTACCAAGACTAGTTCTGCTCGGGCTCCCTCTAGTTGAACATGGAAAGTGAAGATGCCTCTTCACTTTCCTGGTGGAGGAGATCCTTTCCCCAGACCAGAGAGCTTCGGGAACATAACTCTGTATGTCACTTTGTCCCCCAGTGCCTTCATGTTTCAAGGTGAGGAGATTCACACTAAATGTGGCCTGTTGGTTTATCTGTGACTCATGCATCAGGAACTTGGAGATAAAAACATGTTCATAAGTAGCAGTTACCAAGTGTAGAACAGCACAGACGCCTGCAGGTCCCAGTCAAGTAGAATAAACGAATGAGATTGTAAATGCCTCCAGACCCATGTCGCCTGTATTTGAAAGAGAGTGGAAAGTTTGTCATGGGTTGTGTCTATGCCCTCTTTATAGGACCAGCCATTATTAAATGCCAACTGAATGCTGCCAAGTGGAAATCAGTCCGTTTTTGCTAGAACTTACCATTTTTCCAGAGAACCTGGAAATATCGACTCATCCAATTTTTAAATGTTGGCAGTGAATCCATGGCATGAGCCACCTTGGAGCAAGCTCAATAAAATACATCCACAGGCCAGATTCAGCCTGCTGGACCTCATTTTGCCATCACTGATAGAGCAGACTTTTTCACTCTAGTTTTTCAGCCCTTTCCGTTTCTCTCCTGTCAGAGGCCTGGTACGACATTCTGCAGAGAATTACTTCCCCTTTTTAAAGTTTGTCATTTTATAAAAGTCAGCTTGCAGTTGGCACATTTATTAAATGTATAAATCTGTCCCTTTCACGTTAAGGAGGAAAGACAGATTTCCCCAGAAAGCGCAGCCCTGGCTTTGTGTATATTACAGAGTTAACTGTGAAAGCGGCGTCCCGTCCTGCATCCCCACCTCCAGGAATCACTCGAAAACTGGAGCAGTCTTCCCTGCGGCTGTTGACTTGTCACTGTCTTTGGGGTCTCTTCCCATTGAAGAGTCCTCCCTTTGCAGAGAGCACCGGGAGGGTGTCAGAACCACCAGTCAAGTGGGTGTGGGGTCCGCTCTCCCGAATCTGCAGGTCCTCCCCCTCCTGGGCTCCGGAGCACGTGCTCCTTCTCTGGTTACAGTGGGCTCCTCGGCATTGTGGGCAGTGTCCCTCCTCCGGCGTGGCTAGCATCCAGGCTGAAGACACGTGGGTTTGCACGTGGCCAGTACACACCTAGGGGCTAGTTTCCGCTCCCTTCAGACCGTGGCGTAGCTCTGAAGACTCAGGAGTGGGCGAGCCGGGGCTCGCCGTCGGCTCGGGCTCTGCCTGCCTCTCGCCGGCATAAGGCAGGAGGTGGAGGCCAGGCCGGGTGTTCCAGGGAGGCAGGTCAGTTGTTTGTTGTCGGGGTCATGTTGGTCTCAGAACACCTTCTGGGCTGCCTGACAGGCCCCTGACCCACTAGGGCCATCTGATGGGTCTGTGTGAGCCTGTAGTTCTTGTAACTGCAAGAAAAAGCCTGGCCTCCTGCCTTGACATTGAAGTTTTTACTCTAACATGATTTGAATTCTCTTCTCTGTGATTTCGGAATTGCCTTTATTTATCTTTTCTGTTGGTTTAGCTGTGAAATACCCCATGTGAACAGTGGAGGGTGTCTAAGTTGAGTCTTAAAAAGCCAACAAAGGATCCCTATGATAAGGGGGGAAAACTCGATTTTGTTGGCACCAAATTAATCCTAAGTTGGAATCATGGAAGGCCTTGGTCTCACCATGCACCTTGGACTGTTTCCTCCAGTACCATGGGGAAGTTTGTCTTCCGCCTTTTCCTGTAGAAGACGGTCAGGAAATTCATGTCCCTCCACATCACCTTAGAACTGCTGTTTGCATCACTGCGCTATGCACAGCCATTGACCCCAGGGAGCAGGATTCGCTGACCCAATATTGACGGAGCAGATGATGGATGGGACCGAGCAGGGCACAGGCCAGCTGGACCAAAGCTGGAGTCCGAGCTGAACAGGCTTCTTCTTGAACTGAGCGCAGAAGAATGGTCTGGAGGCAAAGCCATGTGGCAGAAACAGGAGCTGTGAGAGCACCTGCCCAGCCGTGCCCCATGAGAGCAGAGAACCAGAAGTGTAGCTGACTGCATGCGGAACACGGGCTGCCCTTTTCCAGTTCAGCTGACTTCCAGTGCCTTTCATGTGTCTGGGAGGGGCCGGCACTGGGGCCCAGATGACGGCAACTCCTCTGAGGCCATTCCCAGGGAGACAGAACTGCGAGGAGCTTGGTTCCATTCTTAGAGTTAAAAGTAGGGATAGACGTTACCCCAGGGTTCAGGAGGCAGTGGAAAGAGGGGACAGCTCCCAGCCTGAGAGCATCAGGGGAGACTTCCTGGAGGAGGTGACACTAGGAAAAAAGAGAGAATACAGGATACCTAGGTAAAGTCAGGATAGAAAGTAGGCAGCATGTATCCCATGAGCACAGGCCTGGCTTCTTGAAGCACAAGATGAGAAAACACTAGATCCACTGAGCACATACGTGCTTTGTGTCAGGACCTTGTGTATTTCACATTTAACCTCCTAAAAATCCCGTTTAAGGAGGAGGAAGCTGAGACCAAGTGAAGAGAAGTGTCGGGCTAAGAAGTACCTGTGCAGGGGTTTGAACCCCACCCTGTCTGGCTTCCCTTCACCGGGTTTGAGAGGCCCCTGTGTGATTTTTCTGGGAGGTGGAGAGTCTGCTCAGGCATGCTGAGCAGCCCTCTTGAGTGAGAGGGCAGTCGTGCCGGGTCCCTCTCTGTCTGTGGGCATTTCTTTAGGTGTTGGGGAGATGTCCCGGGCGGTGGCTTCTGCCATCCTGCATAGACCCCTAAGTAGTTCCTGGAAGCTCAGACTGTGTGTCAGCCTGGGTGACGGTGCTGTTGGCCCCTGCACGCCGTCGGTCAGTCACCTCCCTGGCAGGCCGCGAGGGGCCTGACTTTGGCGGTAAGTGCATTCACCCTAAGTTGGGAATCATCGCAGGCCTCAGCCTCATCACGGACCTGGCCTCGCTCCTGCCAGTGCCGCTCAGAAGTCAGCGGAAGCCGGCCTGCGTGTCGCCCGTCTCTGTTTTGTTCTGCTTTGAGTGTCTGCTCTTTCAGGGCGGCGCTTCCAAAGGCGGAGCAGGCCGCAGTCTCCACTCAAGGGCGACGCTCTTGGCCAAGGGACAGCCCCTCCGCTCTGAGCCATTTTTCCCAGGCCTCTCGATGTCCTCGCTGTTGTCCCTGTCATTCTCGACGCTAGCCATGGCCGCTCTCCACAAACTCAGGGTACTCGGGAGAGAGGGGAGCAGAGCGTTGGGCCCCGGTCCAGAGAGCCTTGGTGCCCTTGGGCCCTTGTGCTGAGCAGCGGAGAGGAGGCATCCCAGATGGCCTTCCAGTGACAGGCTCCCATTTGTTTGGCCTCAGACCCCCTTCAGGGTGCAGAAAGTGGGGACCTTGGGTCTTGCCACGCAAATCCACATCCACTCACTCCTTTCGATTTCAGCCAGCGCAGCAAGCATCTATTTATTGTCAGTTGGACAGTGCTCAGGACTCTGAGCCTGTGGAAACGTTGTCCCCTGTTCCCTATTTGAGTCTCTTTCTCTGAAGAGTATCTGATCTTGCTTCTTTCTGCCTCTCCGCTCTGATTTCAGTTCTCATCTCCTCTGCTTTTTTGTCCTTATCCATCCTCAACATTAGCCCCATATTGTGCTCACTTAGTTTAATCCACCCCTCACAGATAGACAGGGATATATTCTGTTAGAAAAGAAGTCTCTGCCAAAAACATTAATTAAGTCAAAGGAATGTAACCAGTCTTTTTCTTCCTTGAAATGATGGGGAAAGCAAATGGCAGTGTTTTGTTTTTTGAATTTGGAAAAACTAAAAAAGTTTGCAGCATCTAAAAACACAGCTCTTGCCCTTTTGCAGATGGGTGTGTGTGATGAAACAGCAGTCTTTAGTTTGGTGTTCGCTACTTGTATGTGAACCTTGATGAAACTAGCTACACTAATTTTCCTATTTTAAGGTTCTTCTGATTCTGAGAACTGCTTTTTAGGAGCTGATGGATCTCTGAGTGTGAGCTGTGAAACTCATATTGCACTTGTAGCTTTTGCAAGTTCATTTATTCCAGGATACAGGCTCTCAGTACCAGTTTTCCTGCTGAGTATATGTGATGGCTTTTGTAAAAGCAGACAACAAAAAGCAAAATATATAGTTCCCCTGAATCTGACATATGGTAGTTTGACAGATATTTTCAGTGTTATGGTACCATACTTATTCAAAAGATATCTTCTCCGTGCCTTCATGCAGACCTTAGGTTCTAGATTCATCTAGATTCCAAAACAGGGGTTGGCAGACTTTTGCTTAAAAAGCCAGTAAGTAAAGAGTTTATTACAGAGTTTGCAGTCCAAGAGACAAAATGGAGGCTCTTAAAATAGGGATAAGAAGTCATATAGCCACTTAAAATGTAACCATCTAAAAATGTAAAAAAAAATCACTCCCAGGTTACAGACGGGGATAAGTTAACAAACAGCAAGCAACAGCAAAAGCAGATGGCTGCCTGACCTTGGCCTGCCGCCCCAGAGAACAGACCTCTGACCTAGGGAATCTCCAGCAGTTCCTCTCTGACTCTGAGGTGCACACAGATCAATTCGGGATCCTCCTGGAAGTGCAGACTCGGATTCAGGACGTCTGAGATGGAACGTGAATTCTGCATCCCTCACCAGCTCCCAGGAGTTGCCAATGAGGATGCTCTATAGGTCACATTTTGGAGAAAGAGGGCTATCCTGCAAACCCCTAGGAAGCCAGAATTCTCTCTCTTCTCATCATCAGTGCCCAGTGTGGCATTAGGGTCACAGTGTACTGATATGTGTGAGAAAGAAAGGGAAGAAGGGAGGAAAAAGTTCAGCTTAAAGAGAATCTGGGCTCACATAGCCCTGGTGACTTCCGAACATCTCATGAAGATGAAGGAAATGCTTAAAGCACCTAAGCGCTTAAAACTCACATAGTCATATTACACATTATCAAGAATAAAGGAGTAAAATATTGAGCTTGCAGTTTCCAGAAAATCAGGCAGGTCACCCCTTCTTCAAAACTAGCATGCATGTATTCTTGCCTACTCATTACTTCATCTGTTACTACTAGCAGGCACTAATGTAATTGTCTGTAAGCCTCACAGACTGGAATTTTTTCTTTTAAGCAGAAAATATTTTAATTACACAGGTGTGTCCAAATTTTGCACACCAAGTAGGAGACATTGGAGGAGGAATTGTGAATTCTGAAGCATCCATAAGATCATAAGATTAGTTAGTAGTCAGAGTTAACAACCAGACAATTAACACATTAAAAAAAAAAAGTGTAAATCTCACACACAGATGTTATTTTCGAGAAACACTGCTTACAAAGGTAATTGCTCACAAATTTGAGAGTTTACAGCAGGTACCAGATGATTTCAAATTTTAAGGGTGTGTATGCGTTCAAAGTCTTAAGAATATCCAAGGGATGTATGCGCAATTACCTGAAATGGAAACTTCTGTAGTTTAAACACTTGCTGAAAGGAAGACCTTTTATTTCATCTCCTCCATGGGCTGGTAGGAGGGGGCGGAAAATCAACAGCCACTAACAGCAAAACTCCGAATTGTTTAACGTGGATTTGCACCATGTGAGCGAGTGTCAGAAGAGGGAAGCCCTTTGATTGTTGCATCGCTCCAAGGAATCGGCCCTCGTTCCGGAGGGCCAGCACATGACCCCTGGTAAAACGGCCCCAGACGTTTCTTCAGACATTCTCTGTGTATATATATTCACTTAAGATATTAGGGGGAATTCGGGGTAAATATCCCTGGATGAGAAACTGGGCAAAGTAGATCCCAGAGAATGTGGTTGAGCAACAGCTTGCAACAGCAAATTCCAAACCCATTTGGCGGGACAGCCCAGCAAGACAGAACAGAATTACTCAGGCGTCTGTTAAGATGCAGTTTTTAGCTCATTTCATCAGGAAGGAAACTGATCTTCCCTTCTCTGGATTTACGAACCACACCAGCTCAGTTCTGGATCTTATTCCCTGCTCTAACACTTGAGCCATGCACCCTGGGTCGGGGCTCATCAGCTCTGTCTCAGTGACTTCTGTATAAAATGGCCCCAAACTCGCCTCTCTCTGCAGGCCTGAAGGCGGGAGGATCGCATTAGACTCAGTCAAGATTAGTCCCATCTCCATAGCATCCAGGACATAGTAAAACCCCAGTTAGTATTTTTATTTGATGAGCAGTAAGACTCAGCGCTTTCACTGCCAAGGGCATGAGTTTGATCCCTGGTCGAGGAACTAAGATCCTACAAGTCAAAAAGACCAAAAAAAGAATGGAGACTGAAGTTGAGGGAAATGAAACCAGTCCTTTTGTTCTTGAAAAAGTTAAGAGGAAGCTGCAGCCGCTCTCATAACAGCAGTTAAGCACTTAGTTTGGAGGGAATCCCCTGACAGCATCAGGGCCTGGAACCCTCTGATGACTTCCTGCCTCCCTTGCTCCAAGATGTCCAGACTCCTCGCTGTGCTCTGGCATGGCCTTCCCTAGTCTGGCCCTCCCTACGTCTGCTGCATCACCTCCAGCTTCTCAGCTCCCAGCCTGATCATCTTTTCTGTTCCTTGGATGCACCAAACTCACCTCCTGGGGACCTTCACCCTCCATCTCCTCTGTTCGGGTGTGCTGTTCCTTCCGAGGTTTTTATGGCTGGCTGCTTTTTATAATTCAGATCCCAATGTAATTGTCACCTCTGAAGAGAGATTCTCTTTAGCTCCCCAGCCTACAGAAGCCATCTCGTCTGATTCTCTGCCTTGTGCTTATTATTGGCCTCTGTTATTTTGTTGTTTATTCATTTGCTTCTTGTCTTTATTTTTCCACTAAAAGTTCTGGGGAAGCAGGGACCTAGATCAAGTTTGCTGCTCTGGTACCAGGGCCTAGAAGTGTGTGCCCAGGGCACAGCAGGCATTCGGCATTCACTGAATGAATGAATGAATGAATGAATGAATGAACAAAAACTGCCCCCAAATGCACTGTTCTTCGCTCTGCCTCCATTCAGCTTAGGAACAATTTCCTAAAGGGGCTCTGAAATTAAAAAGGAAATAGTGCATGGATTCTGGCCCCAGTAGGCTTCTGGGGCTTGGTGTTTCTTTAATTTCATGTAAATTTCTCTAAGTAAATATTCCTTAAAAGTGAATAAAATTTTATTTCGCTTTAACAAGAGAATATAAAAGTTAAAAAGGTCACCGTAGTAATAGACTAATCTCAATTACCAGGGCAGCCTCCGAAACCCTCACTCCCACCTAATCTCATTCGGTGCATACGCAGCTCACCGTGCGATCTCCAACACAGCTAAATGAAATTATAAAGCAGTGTTAAATTTATTAATCATTTAATTAGCTAAATGTTCCTGCAAGTACTCACGAGATGAATGGCATGTCATTTTCTAATGCAATTTGCCTCTCAGGCAGCCAGGGTCAGAAAAGGGAAACTCTTGGCATCTCGAATGAGCTTTTTATATCACACCTTCTATTAAGAGACAGCGGTGATACAGTGATCGTGTTTGAGACTTGAGCACACAAGACCGGGGCACTCAGGCGATGGGGTCCCCACCTCACCCAGGTTACGAAGAGTAGGGGCAGGGTGGCAGAGAGGGAGGGTCCCTCAGAGCTCCCCTATCTCCATGTCTCCTTGCAGGGCAAATCTTTTCATATTTAACAAGCCACTGAGCAGAGCAGAGCAAAAGATAGCAGCCAGTATTAAACGCATGCTCAATCTAGTTTTATTTCTTTAAATTTACTCAGTCGAGAAAAATTTGTGGAGTGCGAATTCTGCTCATGGTAGGTGACTTTCTAATCCTTTTCGTTGAGTCAGGATTTATTTCTCCCTCTCAGGCCTCCAGGCTCTGCCTGTCTTCTCAGGGGTGGGTGCTAGCCCCCCTCTCTCTCCCTGAAGAGGGTCCGCTCAGGAGGAAGGAGGGGCACCGGGACTCGTACCTGGGGGTCCTGGGATTCGGGGCCAGCTCCGACCCCTCATTCGTTCTGACCGCAGAAGCCCTGGTGGGCAGCCCCTACCAACAGCTTTGCAAAGTTCTCCCCGCTTGCCCTGAGAGAAGCGGCGCGGAGAACACCGTCTAAATTCACTTGGCCGATGAATTGCTGGACGGGGCCCCCGAGGCCGAGACCGTCCGCATGCGTGCTCTGCTGTCTGTTCAGGAAGGGAGCTGGCAGTTCTCAGTCGCAGCGCACTCTCCCACCTGCTGGGCAGAGCAAGGGGAACACGAGAGACCCCACGTTGCTGGTCCCAGGCCCCTGTCGGCGTGCAGGGTGGCGCAGTGGTAAAGAACCGCCTGCCAGAGCAGGAGACTAAGAGGCTCCGGTTCAGTCCCCGCGCCAGGAAGATCCCCTGGAGGAGGAAACGGCAGCCCACTCCAGGATTCCTGCCTGGGAAAGTCCATGGACAAAGGAACCTGGCGGGCTACAGTCCATGGAGTCAAAGAGTCGGACACGACTTAGAAGCTAAGCAACCACTACCCCCTGCTGTTGGCTGCTGCCCCCCGGACAAGTCACATCACCTCCGGCCCCATGATTCCATCATTTGTAAAATAGGGGTCAGATAAATGCTCGACACCTATATCAGTAATAGCCACTCAAGAGATTGTCATCAAGATTAAAAGAAACCATATACTTGGGACAGTTATGTAAATTCTAAAGGGGTGTAGAGGCACCGTGGAAGTATTTTGCTTGGCTCAATTTTGGTTATTTTTTTTTCTTTCCAGAGCAATAGCTTTGGGTAAAATAGATTGTTATATCAAACTTGGCTCATCAGTTATTCCTATATGATCCTGAGCCAGGTACTTAGCTTCTCTGAGCCTTGGTTTCCTTAGAGATGAAATGGGGACAATGATAGTACAGATTAAAGGAAAAACGTGTGTGTGTGCATGTATGTGCGTGTGTGTAGATATGTACATAATATACGTATTTTGTTGTTCAGTTGTCAAGTTTTATACACATACATGAAATACACATACACATACGTGAAATGCAGGCGTGTGTACATGGACAGCCTGTCACCTGAGCTGGTTTGCTGAAGGTGTCTGCCCCTGGTCCTGCCCTGCTCCTGCTGTTTTGGTTGCTGTCACCTGTGAACATTGCAGGTGAGGAGGGCTGCATCCCCCCCACCCACAGACATCCGTGTGTTATTTAACACAGACCTCAGTAAGCAGATTTGCCAGGTGAAGACAGAGGCGATTCTAGACTCACTTCCAGGATGGGAGGGAAGGACATGGAAATACCGCATGGGGTCTAAGAGTCCTGCTGCTGGAGTGAGGCAGCGCTCTTTCCCGTTGCTCCCTCCATCCTGTAGGAGCTGAATGACCTTCAACAAATAGGTTACCTTGCAAAGCCTCAGTTTGTCCCCTAAGATGAAGGTCGTGACAGCCTGCCTCCCACCCAGCTGTAACAAACGATGACATGGGAAACCCAGAGCATAAGCTTGGCACGTACAGTAGACAGCCAGCAAGCACTGGTTCAGTGCAGAGGGAGGGTGAGGGAGAGAAACAGAAATGGCAGTTTCTGAGCAGGTTACATCTAGCATCTTCACTCTCACAAACGCTGCCTATACCACCCCCCGGCTTGTCTTTCAACTGTCCCCTTAGGTAGGGCCTTAATTTTACTCCCCAAAGCTTAGAGATGTGGATCGACCTGTGCAAAGTGTCTTCATAAGTTGGCAGGATCCAGGGCCAGAAGCAGGACACCTGTATCCTGTTTGTGCTCAGCCGTGTCCGACTCTTTGTGACCCCGTGGACTGCTGTCCACCAGGCTCCTCTGTCTGCGGGATTCTCCAGGCAAGAATACTGGGGTGGGTTGCCATTCCCTTCTCCAGGGGATCTTCCTGACCCAGGAATGGAACCCATGTCACTTGTGTCTCCTCTAGCAGCTGGTTGGTTCTTTATTACCAGCTCCACCTGGGAATAGCCATCCGTCCCAGGAGTCCTGGTGTTCCCCTTATGGGCAGCGTTGACGGCAAACATACGGGGCATTCGTGGCCTCAGTTATCACTCGCTGGCCTTTGCACAACAAAAGGGGTTGAGACCCTAGAGCACAGGATATAATCCAGAGCAGGCCTGGGGAGGGGTCAGGTTTGCCCTTGTGATTTCTGCAGGCCATGCCGGGGCCATGGGTCCTCAGCTATCCGGAGTCCCCATTAAGGAGTGTGAGAGTTCATGAAAACGTCACCCCACCCATCAGCTGCCGTTGGTGCTGGGAGAGCTGGCAGTGGGCTCTCACTGCATCTGGGTGCTCCCCCAAGCCTCTGCAAAGCACGTCTCCCCAGAGAGCTGTTGAGTGGAGACACGGGTATTACTTTCCGCCTCCCAATTCTGTGTGAGTCATCTCAGGAGTGATATTCCCAGCCTTCAGGCAAGGGGTGTTTTCTCCCAGAAAGAATACTTATGGACAGATCTGGTTATGACTTACGGTTTAAAGACAGCACCTTTCAGCAGTCACACACACACACACACACACACACACACACACACACACATTCTCTTTCAGGCATTAATCCAAACACTCACGCAGGATGCGGCCTCTTTCCAAAACTAGTGTTTGTTGACAAGTGTTACAGCTTGGGTGCGTGATCCGGGTCTCTGTGTGCATCTGCTTGGAGCTGTTACAAATTCCGTGAGAGGCATGTGTATACAAACCCTGGAAGGAGGGGCCAGGGGAGAGGGGAGGGGGGAAGAAAGGAAGACAGTTAGCAAGGAAGAGACCAGAGAAAGAGAAAAGGAACCCGCAGCAGCCGACCATGAAGTGTCTTAGACGCGCTGGCGTCTGCCTGGATTCCGTTGTGCTGGCTGTGGTCTGGGTGATGTTGAAGACCATCCGTCTCCCTGAGCTTCTTTGTCCCCCTGTGTAAAAGGGGAACAATCATTAAGGCACCTAATTTATAGGGTTGCTTGGGCCCCGCAAGAGATAAGCATATAGAGCACTCGGGACATGCTCAGCATATAGCCAGTAATCAATAAATATTAATCATGGTATTATAGGGAAAGAAAGGAAAGGGGGACCAAGGAGGAAAAACAAGGAAAGTGAAGGTAAGCAAGAGACTGTAGTGTGGAAAATAAAAGATAAGGAAAGAGAGGAGAGGGGCAGAAGAGAGAAGAAAGGCCCCTGTCTGGCCGTCTGTAGCGAGTTGCTTCTCTTTTTTCTCTCCCACCCGGTTTTCCTGTCTAGGTCCTTGGAGGCACGGTTTACACGCAGACAGCCTTCAGACACGTACGCAGTAGGCAGGCTTCCTCCCAGTCACATGGTTTGCCCAGATAAAAGTGTTTCCTTGGGGCAACTTTATGGCCCAGAAATCAAACTGCAAAAACTACGATACCACTTTCTATTTTATAGCAAAATATAAATCTGTACTTGTATGTCTCTTTCCCAAGTTTGGGAGCCAGAGCAATGGAGGCGTGCCAGTGTCGGGGTACCCCTACCTTACCGCAGGGTTGTTTGGGTTTTCGTTTTTGTTTTTCTCCCCCCTTCCACCATGTTAAATATTTCTGGTTAACCAGTTGAAGCAGGGAGATGGCCATGATTGCTTTTAGATTGCCGCTTCCCCATTGAGTGAGTTTTATAAGAAGCAGCCATTTTCCCCCCGCCACGCTGCCCTTGTGCCCGCCTCTCTGACTTTGAGGTCCTCATTATTGTGGGTTTAAATGAAGGATGTTCATTCAGGCAGGGACGAGGGAGGGGGCTGGAGGGGCGGCCACCAAGCATCGGAGCTGTTATCAGGCCCTTCTATCAGGCCAGTGACAGGCGTCCGGAGCCACAGTGCAGAGCTCACAGTGGAGACCTCCAGCTGACATCAAAGGTGACTCCCCTCACTCTAACCTTGAAAGGGAGAGTTCCCGCTTTATTAAAATGAATTTCAAAAGGGCCGCTCTGACAGCTGCATAATTAAATGTTGGAGTGTCAGCGATAATTTATTCCGCTCGCATGTGGTGGTCAGGTCCTTTTCACTGGAGGGTCAGCAAGCCTGGTGACAGAGGCAAGGAGACAGGGGGCTTCTGGGCCCTGTGTCATCTCTGTCGCCCCAGCCCTGAGATCAGAGACTCAGAAAACATACAAACAGACATGCGTGCACACAAACGCACACACCCCGGGGGCTGGGGGGAGCATGTGCGCGGTGATACTCTGTTGTGATTCACCCGGTAAAGCTCTCTGGTTCAGATCTGATACGTGTTCATGAGGAGTAGGATGCCCGAGATGCTTGCGACCTGCCTCTTCCGACTTCTGACCTGTGTCTGAGGGGCCCTGTGGGCACGGTAGCTGTTTCTGGAGTATCTGTGGTCCCAGGCTCCCTGTAAGAGCTCTTCCTCTAGTGAACTTGAGAAAGAGGGTGATCTGAGGCCTGAAAGCGGGCAGAGCTGCCAGGACGTGCACTTCTGTAGCAGCGGTTACAATGCACGTGGCCCCTCCCGTCAGCATAAGCACCCTGGGACCCATCGACCCCGCCTGGTCAACAGCGGTGGGATGTAGGATGCAGAGTCAGCTTCCTGTCCATGCGTGGGTGTTATTGGGAGAAACTGGCCTTTTTCAAGCAGGTGTAGTGGCAAGAACATGGGCTTTGGAGCCAGACCCAGCATCATTACTTATGATTAATGCAGCTAAATTTCCCACCGCAGCCGGTGGCATATTGCTTCATAAATGCCTATAAAAAAAAATACAGAAAACAGAGCTGGCGCGCATTCAGCGTAGACCTTCTCGGGATGTTTATTCTTTGTTTATGTTGGTGGTTTGCTTTGTTTTGTTTCAGCTGGGGAGCAGTCGTCTCCTCCTCCCTCTCCGGTAGTTCGGAGGCAGTGAGTTAGGGCTTCTCAGGGCTGAGCGTCCAGAAGATGCTGCTCATACTGTGTCTGTGCAGAGAAGCAGCCGCGAGCCCGTCCATCACCTCTGACTTGCCTCTGTCCTGTTTACCCTGTCAGGGGAGAGGCGCAGGCCAAGCTCGGCTGGTCGGTGCGTTACTTTGTCAGAGGCAGGCTTGCCCACTCCGAGTCAGCCTGAACAGATTACAACCCTCACTCCCCGTCACCGAACCGGGAGCAGGGTTATAACTCAGCCTAAGCACCAGTCCCTCCTCTATTACCTTCATAACCAAGGTCATACTAATCAACTCAATTACCAGCCCTCTCGGACATTTTCATAATGTTTTCTGCTAGTTGCTCTCCTGTGAAAATCTCTGGGTCTAAGCAAATTAATGCCATTTTTATAACTACCTACATTTCAGGTACAGTGATCTCCTTTGATAAGACTGCCTCCCCAGCAGCAAAAGGCTCACTTCCCTTCCCAGCATAATGTTCACACAAAGTGGGGTCCTTCCACAGTTCATTCTTGACTTGTTTTTACTTTTTTTAATGATGCAAACAAATTGTGAAAAGACAGAGATGTCACTTCTGAAAGTCTCCGCCCTGCATTTCACCCCCAGACCTGACCCAGGAGGCTGGGCATTTTAGCGTGGCTTCGATTCCCGCAACCTCGGAGGATGGAACTGCGTGATTCCCCTCAGAGGTGGTATTTTAAATCCTTGTGAGTTTGCTGAGTTCTCCTGCTCTCTTCACTTCTTCATCCTGTCTCACTTAGTACCCTTCTTTGTTTTAGAGTCACTGGGGGGGATTGTCTAGCATTCCAGTTTTCAAGTGGTTTTTTTTTTTTTTACCCGCAAGGTAAGCTAATTTGAGTCCCATAACATAGCAGATCTGCAAGAGTTCAAAAATCACACCATTTGGGCAATAGCCCCTATTTTGAAAATTTCCTAACAGCACAATTGCTGGGTAGTGAGTGGCTTGAAGAGGGGAGATGGACTGGGTGTCCGAGGCATGCTGATTAACGGCAGTCCAAGAGCAGGACACAAACCTCAGATTTTACCAAACATGGTGAGCTAACCGGGGCACACGGTGGTCACTGTCTTTTCGTGTCTCTGAGTGGCCACCTCCACGCATGTTCCCAAGTAGCAATTAAAACCCAGCCCTGCAGCGCTGCCTCTGCATCCCGTAGTCACATCTTGCTCATAGTAGGCCCTTCATAGAGTCCAGTTGAAAGAATCTGATTTCTCCACATAGTAACCTTTTAATGGACTTGCTCATTTGTTCAAAAGAGATACTGAGCTGAAGAGGAGAGCGTCAGTTTGAGCTTCATCTGAGATGTTTTATCCCCCACCCCACACACACTTTTTTTTTTTCCTTAAAGAGAGAGAAGCATTGAAGTAAATACGACAAAATGCTAGCAGTTCCACCAGTGAGTAGTGGGAATAAGTGTGATTATCGTATGATTCCTAGTGCTTTTCTCAGGCTTTTTAAAATATTTTTACTTTATATTGGAGTATAGTGGATTTACAGTGTTGGGTCAGTTTCAGGTCTGTAGCAAAGTGATTCAGGTACACATATACACAGTCTATTCTTTTTCAGATTCTTTTCCTGTGTAGGTTAGTATGGAACATTAAGTAGAGTTCTCTGTGCTATTCAGTAGGTCCTTGTTGATTCTCTGTTTTATATATAGTAGTGTGTGTTTGTTAATCCCAGACTCTCTAATTTTTCTCTCCCCAACCCTGCCTTTCCTGTCTGGTGACTGTAAGTTTGTGTTTGAAGTCTGTGAGTCTGTTTCTGTTTCATAAATTCATTTGTTCCATTTTTTAAGATTCCACATATGAGTGACATCATATGATATTTGTCTTTCTCTTTCTGACTTTACTTCACTTAGCACTTTATTTTGTTAATGGCCAAATAATATTCCATTGTATGGATATACCACATTTTGTTTGCACATTCATCCACTGATGAACAGCAGGGTTGTTTTGGCCCCTTGGCTGTTAATGATGGACGCTGCTGTGAACACAAGTTTCTGTATGGACACAGGTTTTTATTTCTCTGGGGGATTAATTTTAGGGGGTGGATTTGCTGGGTGCTATAGTAAATCTCTGTTCAACTTTATGAGGAACATTCGCCGAACTGTTTCCTGGACAGCTGCCCCATATTTAGAAAAGCCCTACTCTTAATACCTCTGCGCATCTTCTGAGGCACTAGACTGTTAATTAAGTTCTTTCTGCAGAAAGAGTTAAGGAATCTTCTCAGGCACCCGTCGGCATCCCCTGGGGACTCGGCTCCGGAGTGTGCAGTTGAAATAGCCGGGAGGCATCCAGTCCCTGTTACTTTAAGCTCTGCCTGCCTTCCCCGCCCTGTTCAAGCTCCCTGTTCCCCAGGGCCTGTGAGGCAGAGGCAGGCCAGGAATCCTTAATAAGCCTCCTCTACACTGACCACAGTGCCGGGCACCGCCACCCCCAGGTTGGCCGGCTCACCCAGCGTCACAGAGCTCGTTGGCCTCCAAGCAGAGCCCAGAATTAGGCTGCTCCCCACCTCCACCAGCTGCTGTGGCTTCCAGTTCCTTCATGTTTGGGAAAACTCAGAAGACATAAACAAAACCTTCTATGTGAACAAAGCCTTTGAAAAGTGAAAGGTTTCTCATCACGAGATCTTGTCCATTCTGAAAACTGGCCTGCAGTTTTCAGATCCCAGAACTTCTTCAGAAACCTTTTAACCCCTTCAGAAAGAAAGTTCTGGAAATTCTAGTACAGATGAAGTCAATGGGCAAGGCACATGCTAGCTGTTTTATAAACATAAGCCTACCTAGCCCTTCATCTCGTGATTCAGAAGTCAGTATACGTTTTCCCCATGGCAGAGATGAGCTCAGGCTCAGACATCACATGTGTCTGGAGTCCCCCGTTTTGGAGGCTGTAGCTTCTGTCTCTAGATTTTCCCATCTGTGGACTGCCGCTTTTTTTCACCCTGTCACAACATGTCTGAAGCCTGTCGTGGGTCAGAGAGCATGAAAAGACTTCGATCACAAGACCAGGGCCAGCAAGGCGCAGGCTGTGGTGACGGGCCAGCCACACGTCACTTCTCCTTTTGAAAGTTGCAGGTAGAAGTGTGCGGCTTCGCTGTGGTTGCAAAGGAGAGGGTCTTCCCAAGCTGTTATTGGAATTCGTTTTGTTGTTGTTGTTCATCATGGATTTTTTTTTTTTTTGCATCAGTTTTTATTTTTCGGCCACACCCGTGGCATAAGGGATCTTAGTTCCTGAACCAGGGATTGGACCTGCGCCCCTTGCATTGGAAGCTCTGAGTCTTAACCATTGGACCACCAGGAAAGTCTCTGGAATTTTTAAACACTGGGCTGGCAGGTCTTCTTAGCCCAGCCTTGCCATGGACTCTCTCTGTGGCCCTGGGCATTCCCTGCTCCTCCTTGGACCCTTTCCCTGAGTGTCAGCAATGAGCGGGGGCCAGATGAAATCAAGACCTGCTGGGAGATTTCTTAGAGCAGGTCTGGAGTAGAGACCTTGGACTCGGAAATAAAGGTGGAAAAAAACAGATGGGGAAAAAAATCCCTGGTTCGGAAACCATCCCAAGTAACTCAGGAGAACTGGCTCTAGGGACCAGCTCGCTGTGCTCTTTCCAGGGCATCACAGTCTTCTCTGTGTGTGTGTTAGCATCATTTTATTCTTTTTTTATTCTTATTGAAGTATACTTTATTTAAAATGTTGTGTTGGTTTCCGGTGCACAGCTGAGTGATTTGGTTGGGATGTGTGTGTGTGTGTGTGTGTGTGTGTATTTTCATATTCATTTCCATTATGGCTACAGGATATTCAATACAGTTCCCTGTGCTGTACAGTAGAATCTTGTTGTTCATCTGTTTTATATGTAGGAGTTTGTACTCGTTAATCCCAAACTCCTAATTTCCCCACCCCACCCTCACGACCTTTCCTTTTTGGTAACCGTAAGTTTGTTTTCTAAGTCTGTGAGTCTGTTTCTGTCTTGTAAATAAGTTCTTTGTGTCGTATTTTACATTCCACGTATAAGTGATCATCATATGATATTTATCTTTGCCTGACTTACTTTGCTTAGTGTGAAAGTCTCTAAAGCTCCTCTGAGGCAAGTGGCATCATTCCGTGCTTTTTCATGGCTGAGTGGTAGTCCGTTGCATATATGTACCACATCTTTATGCATGCATCTGTCTGTGGGCACTTGGGTCGCTTTCAGGTCTTGGCTGTTGTAAATGGTGCAGCGTGAACATTGGATGCGTGTATCTTTTTAAATTACAAGGACATCCTCACTACTCCCTCCAAAAGGAGAGGTCTGAGCACAAACCAACTCAGACCAGTTGGGGCTCTTGTATTTTCCTCCATCTCAGAAGTTTCTCTAAGGTCCCCTATCATCTAGTCTACCCATGTTCTCCCAGGGGAGACAGTTCCCTGTTGAATGCCCCATGTTTCTTTTGACAAATGTCATCTCATTGAATCCTCACCACCATCCTGATGGTATTGTCACCATCTTTTAATAGTTGAGGAAATACAAGATCAGAGAGATTAAGTGATTTGCCCAAGATTAGCCTGCGAGTAGTAAAGTTGAAATTTGACCCAAGTCTGACTCCAAAAGCCCTCACCTCCTCTGCCTCCTAATACATTTGCTTGTAAGGAGCCTCTTACAGCCAAACTGATAGGAGCATTTAATTTTATCTTTGGATAAAGATGGTACCAGTCTCATAACTTAATGAGTTTTATTCATGCTCTAAATAATAGCTGATTAAGAAAATTAAGTCTGACAATGAATTACTTCCTTAGGAGCAAATGATTTTGTATAAGATAAAAAGTTTTACTTAAAAAAAGAGGAACGTAAAAACCAGAACTCACTTTCCGCAGTCAAGAGCTACTTCTTCTTTTATAGTAGATGCCCTCTTTAAGATTTTGCAAGCTCATTTCATGATTTTTTTTTCCTCTTTAGTATCTTTCCAAATTTAGAAGTTAAATTTATAAGTCTTTAATTTGCAAGGTCATCCTTTTTTTGAAAAAAGAAACGTAAGCAGGAGATGAGGCTTTTCCAGGTCTAGAGGTGATAACTCATGATTCTTTCCTGACTTTGGCCAAGTCTTTGCAGACTCCTGTGGGTGATGATTATTAGCGCCTTGCCTACAGGTTGTAAGCACATTGGCTTATCTCAGCATCCCCACACTCCCCAGCTTAAGAAGAATGTGAGGTGTTGGGAAATGTTTCCAAGAATAGACCGAAGGATGAGCCAGCCTGGAGAAGTGAACTGGAAGGAGAAACAGGGTTACGGGCATTTCCACGGCACTCATTTGCCGGTGGTCCAGTGCTGGGGGGGTGGTATTCAGTCATCGTGTCTCTATTTGCCACCCTGTGGTCAGGGATTGAACCCGAGGGTCCTGCCCTAGCAGGCAGATTCCTTGCCTCTGAGCTACCAGATAGAATTCATGACACAGCCTTGGAGGCTGCAGAGTCACTTGGAAGACAGGTTTGCTGACAGGTCATTACAACCTGGGGTGCACGCTCCCCAGGGAAGATGCAGACAGGGTTCAGAGGTGGCAGAGGGGGAGGGGTTAACTCTCCAAGAAGGCGTTTCCATGAGGGCTTTCAATTACAGGGCCCATCGACTAATACAGTCCTATACTTTGTAATAGTGTAGTATTCTAGTTATTCTTTATTCCCCTACACTGGGCAAATATGATTATTATACACATTCTTTCCATTATTGGCTGACCGTATGTGAAAACAGTGGTGGGTGATGGATAAGAAAAATTATTCTGCGACCCTTCACATCATTTGTCTACTCAGAATTTTAGAATCTTTTGTTTGTCTGTCTGTCTGCATGCATTTTTCCTAAGCGTTTATAGAAATGAAAACAGGACCCCTCCAGTCTTCTGAGAGTGGGTGCTGATTTTCCAGGGAGCTTCCCAATGCTTTTCAAGGGCAACTCAATGTCAGATCCAGCCTCCCAAGAGAGAGATTGGTCCTTCACTGTACATCGTGGCCTTTTAATGCCATCCTGCTTTTTATCAACCCATCGGCGAACGTCCCCCCACCGTCCTCCCCCCCGCCCTTTCACATTGAAAGCACTCCAGTGTGGAAACCAGGAAGTTTGTTATCGCATTTCTTTTTTCTGTTTGTTTTCTGATGTCTTGACAGAAGAACCAATCTTCGGAATCCTTTCAAAAAATGACCGAAACAGATTCGATCACAAAAGCTTTTAAAATCTGAAATCCCAGGAAGCTAATTAGTGCGTCCTTTTAAGATGACTTCCTGCATTTTTGTATCCACACAGGCTCGGGTTACAGATGCAGTTGGCAGGTTGCCAGGAGTCAGGCGGGTCACCCCGTTTTAGGAGCATGGAACTTCGAGCCCATGGCAGGGGGGCAAGGTGGGGACTGTCCCCTGCGAGTCCGTGGCTATGCTCTGCCAGCAGGTAGCTCGCGGAGGCCAGGGGCTGTGTCCGCACGTGCTCCTCCTGGCTGGAGGTGTGTGTGCCTCGCCTCGCGGACTTTTCTCCTTGCCCTAATGATGTCCTTATTTTGCCGTTTCCCCACGTGACACTGAACCTCTAGAGAGCAGGTACCGTGTGGATCCCAGTGCCTTGCATGGTACTAGGCACGTGGGAGGTGTGTGATAAGAGGAGCTGCTTGGGTGCAGAAAGTACAGGCTCCAGAACTAAGCAGAGCTCTGTGTGTCCTGGAGCACAGAGCACCCCGCCCCCGACCTTTGTCTGAGACCTCACCAGGCCCTGCACGTCCGCTCGTGCTGCAGACTCTTGGTGGGCAGCCACTGCCCGCCTGTGCAGCTGCGGCCCCCACTCGGTACCCGGCTCAGGCCCTCAGCACACATCCGCTCTCCACCGTGTGGATGTAAGAAACGTACGCAGGGTTTCGACTCTAGGATAGAACCTCTGGAAGTCCTTTAGGTCTGGGTTTGCCTTCCCCAGGAACTGCCAGTGGCAGAGATGGCTGGGGTGTGAGAGGGAGAGAGAGAGAGAAAGTGAAAAGACCTTGGAAGTGTCATGTTAGGACTTGAGTGTCTTGATGACTTCATCTCATTGAGGTGGAAAGGCATCCAGGATTCTCTCTCAGAAAGGTCTTTTCCAGCCTGAAAACCATGTCGGTCACCACACTTGAAACACACGCGTGTGCACGCACATCTCCAGGCCCACATCCAGGCCCCTGTGTGCATGGACGTCACCGCACAGCGTGCCCTCTCGGTTTGGATCGTCTGGTCCCCTCCTGGGCTTCCAAGAGGTGTGGGAGGGGTGCATTCCAGACAGAGGGAGCCACGCAGGAACCATCTGAGGAGCAGACGAATGCCTGGGTTGTTTGGGACACAGTTGAGTCGCTTATCTGCTCAGATCTGTGGTCGCTAAGACGGTCTGTGTGGGTGTCTTTCACCCCACCCCACCCCCCACAGGACCCAGATGAGTTAGCAGGCAAGGACTGGAGTCAGCTCAGTGTGATGCCAGGCAAATGCTGGTCAGCCCGAAGGCCTGGCCTCCCTTAGTCAGCGTTCAGACACACAGGAAGATTCCACAGCCTGGAGACACCAGTAGTCAAGGCAAGATGAAGCTCTCCAGCCATGAGGGATAACCACCATATTTTACAGATAAATATATATATATATAAAACCAGTTATATAACCACCATATTACATAATTATATAGTAAGCCACCAAAAATCACCCACCCACCCAGTAAAACCTTAGAATCAACTCGAAGGTTCAAGAGCAGGGGAATGATTCCATGAATCATGGCAGATCTGTTCAGTAGAATGTTTTCCAGCCATGGAAATAAAATGACAGTTGGGGACCCGCAATGCCAGTTTCAGTGACAAAGGTGGAATTCACAATGGAATACAGTCTCTGGGTAGAACTGTCTTAAAGAAAGATGAACAGGAGGAGAGGAGAGTGGGGGACTTGTTCTGTGCTGGGCACTTGTTTCCTTTTCCAAAATGTTGAGTGTATCAGCATGGCTTTATAATTTGAAAAAGTCTTAACTTAAAAATGTGTCATCAGCAATATCTCATGGCAGCCTGTAAACGGGTTGGATGTAGTATTTGCAAGATAAGCATTTATAGGCAGCCCTCCCGTCTGGCCAGACCATGTAGATGAACTTGGTCTTGTGACGTTTCAGGCCTTTGGCTTCGTGGAGTGAAGGGTTCTGAGGGGCAGGTGGATCGCAGTGCCGACACAGGCCTTGCAGTTCCCAGAGAAGGCTCGCATTGCTCAGCTGAGCACCCAGCGTCAGGAGGCGATGCCTCTGGGTTGTCAGTGTTACATGCTTTTCTCTGTTGCCTTCACTGTCAGGCAGTTATTGAAAAATCGTCTTTTCCCCCAGATAGAATAATTAATGCCTGGGCTGGGTGATCATGACAAGCCCTTAGAGATTAAAGAGTGTAGTGATGTCTAGTGCATTTCGACTTTGAGCCAGAGGACTGAGGCCAGATGAAA
Source organism: Antilocapra americana (assembly GCA_007570785.1). Classification (NCBI taxonomy): domain Eukaryota; kingdom Metazoa; phylum Chordata; class Mammalia; order Artiodactyla; family Antilocapridae; genus Antilocapra; species Antilocapra americana. The sequence goes on along the minus strand of ML663568.1, from coordinate 16,978,719 downwards.
CACAGGCATGTTCTTTTAGAAAATTAACCAAAATGCCTCTTGATTAAATTCAGGAACTAGTAAGTAACACCGGAAAAGGCAATGACAGCCCACTCCAGTACTCTTGCCTGGAAACTCCCATGGACAGAGGAGCCTGGTGGGCTGCAGTCCAGGGGGTCACGGAGAGTCAGACACGACTGAGCGACTTCACTTTCACGCATTGGAGAAGGCAATGGCAACCCACTCCAGGGTTCTTGCCTGGAGAATCCCAGGGATGGGGAGCCTGGTGGCCTGCTGTCTATGGGGTCGCACGGAGTCGGACACGACTGAAGTGACTTAGCAGCAGCAGCAGTAAGTAACACGTTTGATATAATATTAGCAGAAAAATTCCCATGGAATCTTGAAAAAGAACAAGAGAGGAGGCTGAGTAAAGCAGCTTTCATTGACTGAGTCTTTTCCAGGTGCCATTTAAAAAAGTATGTATTTATTTATTTGACTCTGCTGGGGTCTTAGGTGCAGCATATGGGATCTAGTTCCCTGACCTGGGATCGAGCCTGGATCAACTGACTTGGGAGCATGGAGTCTGAGCCACTGGACCACCAGGGAAGTCCCTTGGATGCCATTTTTCACAAATATCTCTTTCTTTTTCCGTTTTATCCCATTTGATATTAGCAGTAAAGCTCAAGGATTGGTACTCTTGCCTGGATCCATCTCATGCTAACACACATACTTGTCCACCAACACAGTAGTTCTTAGTAACTTCTGTCCCCTTTGACCTCCTCCCAGCCTCAGCCAAAACCTACCTGTCTACCATGTACCCCACATCTTTCATATATGGGGTTCAGAGCAACCTGTTGTGGCCTTCAGTGAAAACCCCAAACCAGACTAAAGATCAGTCACCTCTGGCTTCACAGCTGTCACGTTTAAAACGCCCGATTCTGATTGCCAGAATACAAGGAAGACATTTGGAACCGCTCCGTGATTAGAGTTTCCAGAGAAATTTGCAGTTCAGCCCGTCAGTGCTCAGAAGCCCTCGCTCCCCTGGAGCCAGGAGGCAGTCACTTTCCCTTACTGCGCAGCGTCTCAGAGTTCCCTGCGCAGCTTCAGATCTGTTTTGGATGGAGTTTGTCTAGGTTTCCAGGTCATTCTGGGCCCCTGCAGCACAAACCATGGGACAGCCCGTGTCTGTTACTAGCCAGATGGATGCGCCAGGGGAGCTCATCCACTTCGCCTTGATTGACTCTCTGTACCTGGACTGAGGTGTCAGGGCCTCCCAGGTGACTCAGTGATAAAGAACCCACCTGTCAATGCAGGAGACGCGGGTTCAATCACTGAGTCAGGAAGATCCTCTGGAGCAGAAAATGAAAACCCACTCCAGGATTCTTTGGAGGATAACCCCACGCACAGGGGAGCCTGGCGGGCTGCAGTCCTTGGGGTCACAAAGAGGTGGACACGGCGGCTACCGAGCACGCACACACAAGGTGTCTCCTTGTGGAAACTAGCTCACGGGGCTCACAGCCTGAGGGACTTGCTCTGATTCTCTGCAGGACGGTGGCATTTACAGGCACCATGCATACCTGCTCTGTCCTGGCGCCAACATTAGCAGGAAGATCCTTTCGTCGAGCTCATTGTACGCTTCCCACGTCCCTGTGGGAGCCCCTCTGCGTGTGGTCTGAGTGTGCCCGTTCATTCTCACCCTCCTCCCCCACATCCTGCCCTCCCTGCCCCATTGCTCACCATTCCACTCGCCGGCCACATCCTTTCACAACTCTGAGCTTTCCTCGTGTTCTAACCTCTGCCTGAGTTCCCGTCCCCTCCTCGCCTTTGCCTGTCAGACCCCTTACACGTTACACCTTTGAGTCTCAGCAGCAGTGGTGCTTTCTCTCTGAAAGTTGCCTAGACTCCAGAGCACAGCGGTGGGTTCCTCCCTTCTACACCCTAACCTCAAGGTGGGCGGAAGAGACCTTTCTGTGTTTGCACGTCTGTGTCGTGAGCTTACTGTTTAGAATAAGCTGGGCTGTGATAATAACAAATAGCCCCACTAAAGGCATAAAAACTTAAATACTCAAGAAACAGCTTGAGTTTCTTGAACAAAGTGGGTGTTCCTGGCAAGGGGAACGCAAGGCAATTTAGGGGCCCAGGCTGCAGCCCCCTGGTGTTTCCATTCTCTGCTGGTCAGCAGTGGCCAGCTGGCCGTACCTTTTACCGGCCCCAGACATTGCACTGAGAAGAGCTAGCCACGTGGCCAGCTAACTACGAGGCAGGCTGGCAGAGGTCATCTCGTTCTTTGCACAAACGAAACACAAATGGATTTGGGATGGGAAGCTGGCAGTCTGTCAAGTCAGTTCACTGTGAGCTACATAAGGGTACAGAGGGTCGTCTCCTGCTTAGCATCTCCAGTCTCTGCTATCAGCTTTGGTCCCCAGTAAGTCTCTGTAGAACAAAGAGATAGGAGAACATTAGCTTGATTTCCATTTGCCATTGTGTCATTAAACGTTGGATCTAGTGACATACTTCTTTCTGGCATTATTTGGGAGGTGGGGTGGTCTTCATTTAATGGTTGAACACCAGAACACCAAGGGCTGAAAAAGGCAGGGTGATGTCTTTAGCTATATTCCCTCATAAAGATAGAGGCATGGAACCAGAGCCTTGATGTTTTGCAAGGTGAAAAGGCCCCCAGTAAAGTGCAGTCTTAATACTCCATCTTTGTATTAAAAAGAGCATCACTGTTGGTTTCCCCAGTGGCATGACCCTGGCTGACACGGGCTCCCCTTCCTGTGAAATGAATGCATCCTTTCCCTCTCATCCGTTTCCACTCCTCCTGCCTCAAATGGAATACAGTGAATAGATGTATAATGAAATCTTTTAATTGTCTTAGCATATGTTGCTTTTATTAGGTGGGTCTAATTGCATTCCTGGGATCACCTGCAAAGTCCTTTTGAATATTAAATTGAAATGGCTTCACACTCGGTGCACAAGTCCTTCTGAGCCACTGTTTTCCCCTTCGCTGCCTCCTCTCCCCCTTTTGCTGTAAAGTTCACATTGCAGTGTGAAAAGAGAGCGGTGGCTGTTGACACGTGCTGGATCTCAGCAGCCTGGAGCGTGGCCCCAGCCCCAGCGAAGAGCGACTGTCATTTCTACACCATTTATTCCTCGCCTGGCCTCATCGCCCGCTTCCTTTCGGAGGAAATCTTCCCTGTTAAAGTACCACGCTTGTCATTTATTTCCCCTTTTTCTTTCCACTCTCCCTCAGCGACTGGGTTTTGATACCCATTTATCCCAAAGGCAAGCCTTTTACACACTTCCGCTCACCTCTGGGGGTCAGGCTCCTCTAAGCTGCTTCAGGCTCATAAAAGCAACCCCAGAAAGCTTTTATGGTGTCATTACAGCACCCTGAAACTCCTCTTCGCCCAGCTCCCAGGCATTCAGTAGCGCCCGTCAGTTCGCGGGCTCTTTTATTTAAAAGTGGGCGGTGGGGTGGGGGACAGAGCGTGGCTGCCCACCTCCTGCGCCTGGACCCAGGTTTCTCGGGTTGCAGTGCAGGTTGCGGTTCATCCCTGGCTCGTCAGTGGGAGTCAGATGGAGCCATCGCAGTGCAGGTTCTGTTTGTGGGGGTTTTCTTTCTTTTTTTTTTTTAGAACAGGGGTTGGCAAAGTTTTCTGTTGAGGGATCGTAAATATTTTAGGTTTTGCAGGCCAAACAGTCTGCTTATAAACACACAACTCTGATGTAGCTGCGCATGTGTGTGTGCCCGCACACACAAAAACAGTATGTAAATACACGTGTGTGGCCGTTTTCCAATAAAACTTTATTTGCAAAAACAGGCCGCGGGCCAGATTTTGGCTCATGGACTGTAGTTTGCCTACGCCTGTTTTTAGACGTAGAAAGCTCCATCTGTTCAGTCCTTCTGGCTGCATCTTCTAAGAATTCCTGGTCTGCTTCAAAGTAACTGCAGCGTTCCCAAGATAGGGTGCTCTCACATCTAATGCTCTGCTTGGGTGGTAGAATATTATTACCAAGAAAATTTGGTCCACTAACTGTTTAGTTTCTAGTTCTGTTTTCCTCTCTTCTTTCTCTTGAACAACAGGAACTTCACCTGTGTATTTAGTATACCCTTAAGTGCTTCACTTAAAAAATAATATCACAGTGTCACACAGAGCTGTTTAGAAGCTCGAATTTTATGTTTCCTGTTATACAAGACCTTCTTGGGAAATGAGCTTCTGTCTTATCCCTGAGAGGTCAATGCAGTTGTGAAAAGAATGAGCACCCCAAATCTGCCACTGTCTCCCCAGCATTCTGAAGTCCTGGTGGCCTACATGCAAAAGCCCCAGAAAAGCCATAATCCCACAGAAAGAGTTGTGTGTGTGTGTGTGTGTGTGTGTGTTTTTAATTCCAAAAGTGCAAAGTTAAGCTCAGAAATAATATAAAATTAAAAACTTGTCCATAGGCTAGGGAAGCAATGTTTCTGGCTTGGGCTGGGCTGGTGATGAAATACACGAACCCATGACATTCCTCCATGTTTATATCCTCACTAGTGCCAAGTGTGAAAGGGAACGTTAGCCAGGCCCGCCTTCCTGGGCACACCTGGGCACTCTTTCCCATGCTCCCTGGCAGTAATACCGGGCCGATTAACTGTATCCTGCTTTATACAGTTCATGCACACTGTTCGCCGGCCTCACCAGTCTGGACCAGTGGAAACCCTCCAGACGTGCAGTCCTCCGCGCCTGCTTGCTTTTTCCCCTTCATTCTAGTTAGAGCGAAGATGACACTCGGGGTGATCTTAGAATCGAAGGTGAAGGAGCCTCTTCCTGTTTGTTTCCCTGAATGACTGTGAGGAACAGACCTGCCCTTTCCTTGAGTTTGAACATTTTACGTCTGTTCCTCAATCCTTCTCTAGCTCTTGGGGGGCTGGGTATGGCCAGGCGTTATGAATCCAGCACACGTTTGAGTGGCGAGAGGCCGGGCAATCCCAGCCTCGGCTTTATTGCCTTCCCGAGGTCTGTAACGGAAATGTGTGTAAGCTGTCTGCAGACATTTCAGCAAGCAGCATAGAACTTAAGCAGATGAGGTTAAGTACCCTGTTTTATTACGTGTTGATTTGGGTTGGAGTTAGAGCAACCCTAGGTCACGCAGATTGGAAGCACAGATCTGAGACGCAAATCCAGGGCCTGGCAACCCACTCCAGGATTCTTGCCTGGAGAGTCCCCATGGATAGGGGAGCCTGGCGGGCTACAGTCCATGGGGTCGCAACAGTCGGAGATGACTGCGCGACTCAGCACAGCACATACTAGATTTTATTTTCTCAGTTAGCCCTTAGAAGATGCTCACTGTCTGGTGGTTTTCACTCTGTTGCTTATTGAAAAGCAGGGTGTGCTCATACTGCTGTGCTCAGTTCAACAGGAAACAGTCTGTGAGAAGTTCCAAGGCTTTGATTAAGGGGGAATCTCTAGGCTTGATCACAAGGTCCAGAAAATAGATGCTGGTGGCTAAATATGCATCTCCACTCAGAGAGAGAGAGAGAGAAGCTCAGTAATTTATAGGTTGACATTTTCCTTGGGTCCTCATAATACTTGTTTATTAGAGATAATTTGCTTAAGCGTGCGCAAGGTGGAAGGTCACGCACGAGAGGTTTTTATTAGTTGTGTACTGAATGGATCAATAGTAATTTGAATACCATAAATCTGTCCCGTTAACAGGTTTATTTCTTCATCAGATATTAATTCCAGAGGGTTTCGCCAGTGCTGGAGCTGACAAGAGACCGTGCTGTGCAGATGCCGCGCCTCTGTAATCAGGTCCAGCTGTGCGTCTGCCCGCGCCTGGGCGTGGAGCCTCGTGTGTGGGGCAGCAGGCTGGCGCAGGGTAGACCCCGCTCGGAGCCCCTGGAAGAGAGGGGGCAATGGGTGCCGTCTGCCCGTGCCTGGGCGTGGGGCCTCTTGTGCGGGCTGGCAGGCTGGCACAGGGCAGACCGCACTCTTGGAGCCCCTGGCATCTGGGGAGGGAGAGGGTAGTGGAGGCCACCCTGCCGTCCAGCTCTGAGTCTCCTCCTCTCCCTCCTCCCTTCTTCCCTCTCCTCACCCCTCCCTCCCTGTTTTCTGTGTGTATTTGCCCATCCAGCATCCGTTTATTAATTGAGATTAGGAAAAGTCATGGATACCCACCATGGAAAACTTGGAAATTCCAAAATTAAAAAACCTTAATAATCCCAGCCCTGCATAGTTGGAGTTGGTGCATATGGAAACGCTTCTCTCTAGTGGTTTTTCCCCATCCCAGGCATGTGCATTTTAATACAGTAGAGATAATACTGTGCATCTTGATTTTTTTAAAACATATTAGACTTTTTTTTTTTGCATCACTAATTTGGCACATACTCATGGAAGCAAGTCCATATGGAGATATTTTTTAAAAAGCTGAATTTATCCACTCGTCTCTGTCCCTTTGGCTAAGTGGTTGCTGTGGACCTTCTGTGCCCATGCAAATACACAGAATATTTATGCATTTGTAGCAGTGGAGTTTGTGTGTGTGTCTGTGTGTGTTAATCCAATAACAATTTACCCATTCTTTAGAAACTTGCCTTATTCTGTTAACAAATATTTGGAACACGTGTACATGAAACAGTTTTTTTTTTTTTTGATGATTGCATACAGCACTGTGCTGTGAAATAGCCCTGGTTTATTTTAGCATTGTCTTATTGATGGACACTCCATTTCTTTTCAGTTTTGTTATTTTACTTGTTTCAGCCATTATAGATACTACAGCGATAAATGATCTTAGGTATATTATTTAGTATCCTGCTGGTTTTAATATCGTTGGACAGATTCTAAAATAGGCACTTCTGGGTTAAAGGTCACATGATGTCATTTGGGATCCTGTTTTCACCTCACGATATATACATACAAGAGCATCTTCCTACATTAACAAAACTCTTTGTAAGCGATTTAAAAAAAAAATGGTTGTGAAACCCTCCATCAGGGAGTCTTAGTGAGGTTTATTTACCATTCCTCCTGTCACTGAACCTTTGAGTGGGATCCAGCTGTGTGCCTTTATAAATAATGCTGAGAGGAACATCTTTCTGAGTGGGTCTGGGCCATCCCCTGGATTCACGCAGGGATCCAAGAGGTAGGGTCACTGGGTCAAAGGTCACGACGAAAGGCCAGGCCTTGTAAATGGCAGGCTGAAAGCGTCCCCCTGCAGGTTTATACTGCACACCACCTACCCTGTTGGCCTCAGCGCTTTACAGACCACAGCATGAACCCTCAGAACCATCCCGTCCCCTACTTGGAGAAAGCAGCGTCATTATTAAAATACAACTTGACAAACATCGTTAGCTCTGTCTCACCCAACCGCAGCATTGAGGACTGGTCACAGTCCCGGGGCATCTCTGGGGCTCGAGCCGCTGGGGGAACCTCCGCCTGCTTCTTCCCCACCCTGGCATGGTCTCTGCCCAGACTGCAGGTAGAGACCTGAGAGCTTTACTTCGGGGAGCCCGGGGCGGGCTTCTCGGTTCCTGCTCGGCTTCACTGGCGCCCGGTGGCCTGCCAGGGGCGTCGGGGCTGCCTGTGGGATGGCCCCGAGTACCGCGTCACATCAGTCACTGTGACAGCACGTGCTGACCCGCGCCACCCTGCTCCGCACGCACACTTCATCCCTTGATGCCAGCCGTACTTCCAGGGTGCGGTTTCCACCTCCTCCTCTTTGACCGGCTTTACTTAACCGTGTGCCATCTTGGTGTGTGGGATTTTGCCCTAAGATCTCTGTGATAACACGGTGACTCCTCAGCTGGGGTTGGAAAAGGCTGGAAAGAGAGACAGTAAATAGAAGGGCGATTACTTTTTGGTTGTTGGTTCACATATTTGCTCATTAATTTGGCTGCACTGGGTCTTAGTTGCAGCATGTGGGATCTAGTCCCTGACTAGGGACTGAACTTGGGCACCCCCGCCCCTGCCCCCCCGCATTGGGAGCTCAGAGCCTTAGCTGCTAGACCACTAGGGAAGTCCCAAAGCGGGTGTTTGTTAAATGACACAACAGTGATGGTTAAAAGCTGGATCCATGTTCTGACACCTCTCATTATAAGCTCGTGACCTGGGACACGCTATTAATCTCCCTATGCCTTTCTTTTACTATAAATGTGGGGCAGTTATGCTTCCTACTGTGTGCTTTTGATATGAGGAGTACATGAGTCACTGCATCTGAGTCACTTAGTGCTCTGTGTGTGAGTGTGTGCGTGCGTGCGTGTGTGTTTTCTCCACAGTCCCTTCTAGGCAAAGGGATATTTGACACAGGTCTTCTGGGCTGGTGAGGATAATCAGAAAGCAGACTGGGGAACTTTGAGAGCAGAAGGATCACAGTGAGGACACACTCAGGAGGCAGGTGGGCACAGCAGCCCTAATCTGGTGCTCTGCACCCCTGCTGCAGGTTCTCCAGCCCCTCCCACCCGGCAGTGCCAGCCCGTACCTGCCCCTCCACCCCCACCCTGGGGACTTGAGATGGCATGCAGCCTCCGCCTCCTTGCACCTCGGTGACTCACCTCTGACCGGGAGAATGTTCTGCGTTTCCCAGAAAAGCTCTTCCCAGAAGAGTGGGAGTCTAGAAACACAAAGAGCAAAGATAGGGGTCAGAGGAGCAGCGGGGGGGTGGTAGTTGGGGCTGCTTGTTCCCCCGGCTCGTCTGCCTCTTGATTTCCCCATGTCCGTGGCGACCACAGCCCGTTCCAGAGGGAGGTGATGAGGAGCCGTCCGTCTGGAAAGGATGCGAAAACCGTTATGTGTTTGGAGGCCTTGTTGGCTGTCGGGGCTTTCCTTGAAACATCAGACTTTAGAGAGCCGTGAGGTTGATGTATGCTCAGCATTGACAATTCAACATTTATGCTGGTTTGTAAACATCAGGGAACATGAAAATAATTAGACGCATCCCCACCTTCTGGTCCCTTCGTGATTCTAGAGACACAGAGATAAGAAAACCACGGATAGATCTTATTGAATGATTAAACAGAGCATCGCTGGAGGACGGGGAGCACCTCCTGTCTGTGAATCTAAGGAAGCAGTTGGTTGCTTTTCCCCAATTCTGAATGTTTGGCATTAGAATCAGAGTCACCAGTGTGGCCGCTGTTGGGCCGCTGAACCAGAGGGGGGGTTGCCTCGTCTAACCCGGCCGCCCCAGAGCCGAGATCTCAGCACTGCGCTCTGCTTTGTCATGCCTACTGCTAGTTTACCGTGTGAAGGAAGCAGGTTAGTAGAGTTCAGTGTTTCATGGAGTAACCTGGGGCTGTGCTGGGTCTTCCTGGCCACGCACACTTTTTTCTGGCTGGGACCAGCGGGCTCCTCATTGCAGTGGCTTCTGCTGCAGAGCCCAGGCTCCAGGGTGTGCGGGCTTCAGAAGTTGCAGCTCCTGGGCTCAGTATTCGCAGCTCCAGGCTCTAGAGCCCTGGCTTAGTAGTGGTGGCACCCCGGCTTGGTTGCTCTGCAGCACCTGGGGTCTTCCCAGACCAGGGATCAAACAGGTCTCCCATGCATTAGCACGTAGATTCCTAACCACTGGGCAATCAGGAAAGTCTCAGTGTTAATATTTTGGGGATAGTATTTTCAAAGTGGGAGGCATTTCCCCTTAAAAATTTTTTTTTTTCTTATCCACGTTCCTTGTTTGTTAAAGGGGCTGTGATTCCGCCATCAGCCAAGCCCCCTCTGTCACCCAGGTGGCCTCAGTGTGGACTGAGAGCTTGCCACGCAGGCTTTATGTCAAAGACACGGGCGTTCATCTTCCACGGCCGGGGCCCTGGCGGCAGGGAGGCCCTTTTGTCAAACACCTGCTGATGAGCGTCTGGCAGATCCCATTCGGGGCCCCGTCATAGATTCCCATCTCTGTCGTCTCAGGAGCAGAGGAGGTGGCAGGTGAAAGGGAGTCGGGAGAGAAATGAGGGTGAGGATGGATGAGGGTGTGCATAGATCATGGGGTGCACCACCTCGGACACCACAGAAGTCACTTAAAGGAGACAGACGCGGTCCAGGGACACCTGAGGCCTGCCGGGAGGAAACACACGGGAGGACATCTGTCTAGAAGAGACGCCCCGCGAGCCCCCGTCACTGTCTGCTGGCCTCCGTGAGGTTTGTCTGGACAGCCCTCTGGTCCCCACGTGGCCCGGCGGTCATGGATTGACGTGAGGTTTCTGCACCGCGGCTCTGGTTGTGGGCCCTTCTAGAACAGGCAGGCCTCATTTCGCTGTCTCGCAGACGCTGCCTGTCTACAAACTGAAGGCTGGTGGCAGCTCTGAGGCCAGCCAGTCCACTCGCGCCATTTCACCAGCCGCTTTGGCTCTCCCCACGTCTCTCTGTTAACATTTTGGTAACTCTCTCGCTATTTCAAACCCTCCACCCCCAGAAAGATTATGACCAGCTGGCCGAGTCTCAGCCTTGAATTCTTGTTTAACCAAGATGTGTCCACTGCTCTTTTAGACGTGACGCTAGTGCACACTTCCTCCAGTAGAGTGTATGCATCACTCTTATGTGCACTGGGAAAGTGAAAGCTTCATGTGACTCACTTTGTTTCGAGGCTTGCTTTGTGTTGGTGGTCTGGAGCTGAGCACGGAGCGTCTCTGAGGTCTGCCTGTCGACGTGCAGGGCTCTGCAGACTCATTTGGGGTAAATAGGGACCTGAGCTAGATGATGGCGTAATAGTGAAGTGTTATTTCCTGAGGCTGCTGTAATAAAGTGGGCAAACTGGCTGTCTTTAAAAAAAGAAAAAAACACCTTTATTTATTTGACTGCACTCGATCTTAGTTTTCATGAAAGCTACATGAGCTTATCTATTATAGTTATTACGGCTGGAAATAATATTTTACTGCCCCCCCCCCAACATGGATTTGACAAGTCTTTTTTTTTTTTTTAAGCAAATCTTTATGGTATACCTCCAGAGGGCAAAGTACTCAAAACCTACTCCTTTGTCTTACACTTCTGAAAACAGACAAAAAGAATCATTTTGAGTGAATTTTGAGCCGGGAGTCCCCTTGGAGCGTCAGCCACGGGCGCAGTAGCGCGCCACGGATCCTGGTCCTCCCTGCCTCTGATGGGCCACCATCTCTGCTGCACGCTGGGCGGCAGGCTCCACACATAAGCGATGTCAGCTGATGTGTTCTTCACACACAGACCCCTTCTCCCCCTCTGCATTGCTCTGCCCTCTCCTCCCGGAAGCTGCTGACGACCCCCTTGGATTTCAGCACCTTTTCCCGAGCGATCCTTCAGCTGCTGTTTCCTCCCCAGCGTGCTGGTGTGGGGTCACTTTTTTCCTCCCCTCTTTCCTGCAGCATGCCTCAGAGGGAAACCCAAGGATTTGTCTTTTTTGTTTTTGTTTTAATCATTTTTCGGAAGTATAGTTGACGTACAACATTGTGTTAGCTTCTGCTGCATAGCCGAGTGATTTGGTCATACCAGTATGTGTTTTTTTGTTGGTTTTCATTGCCATTTGTGGTTTTATCACAGGGTATTGCGACTGAACTGAACTAATTGAACATGTTCCCTGTGCTATACAGTAGAACCTTTTTTAATAACAGCTCACATCTGCTAACCCCAGCCTCCCCCTCCGTGCCTCCCCCAGCCCTTCTCTGGTTGGCAGCCACCAGCTTGCTCTCTGTTTCCGTTTTGTAGATAGGTTCATTTGTGTCATATTTTAGACTCCACGTATAAGTGATGTCATCTGATATTTGTCTTTGTCTTTCCGGCTTACTTCACTTAGTATGATAATCTCTAGCTGCAGACATGTTGCTGCAAATGCCATTACCGTTTTTATGGGTAATATTCCATCCCATGTGTATACCACATCTTCCTTATCGATTTCCTTGTCCATGGACATTTCGGTTGTTCCCATATCTTGGGTGCTGTAAACAGTACTGCTCTGAGCATAGGGGTGTGTGAATCTTTCTGAATTGTAGTTTTGTCTGGATATATATGTACCCAGCCATGGGATTGCTGGATCATACGGTAATTCTATGTTTAGTCTTTGGAGGAACCTCCATACTGTTTTCCACAGTGCCTGCACCAGCTTCCCTTCCCACCAACAGTGTAGGAGGGGAAACCCAAGTTTTGAATGTGACAAGCGGAAAAGGAAGAGAAAGGACGAGGTCGGGGCAGTGAGATCTCCTGCGGTGAAAATGGAAGCACCCACTTTTGCCCTCGGTCCCCAAGAAAAAGGGTCCAGTGGAGGCAGGCATACTGACTGGCCCTGGGTTGGTGGCTTCAGACACAGCCTTGTAGAGGCCCCCTCTCCCCTGTGGTGGCCGCGGGAGTTCCCCAGACGCCCTGGATTTCCTGGTGAAGAGCCCTACCCTCGCTTTCTGGCAGCTTATCTGGGTGGGCCCCAAGCTGAGCACCCTTTCATATAGAAACTCCAGATGCCTAACTGGAATGCCTCGGAGAACCGTTCTCCTTGTGTTTTGCCTCATTTCCACACTTGTGGGATCAAACTTGCCGTTTGATGTTTCTATAGCAATTCACCCTCCAAAGCCATCTGGTGCTGGGCAGGAGTGTAGAACTCCTGGTTGCAGTGGGCCCACTTGGGTCTTCCCAGCCTCTCAGCACCAAGGCCTGAGGTCTCCCTCCTGCGAGCAAGTCACTGCCTCTATTTCCAGATTCTCCCCCAGATCCACGCAGCTCTCTGGAGATGCTGCTAGGCTCGGCGTTTGCCTTCTCTGGGCCCCCCAGGCCCTCACCCTTGTCACTTCTGTTGTTCCTTTCCTCTCCCGGTGACAAGGTAAGCTGGAGGCATTAGTATTCACACTCAGGTGTGAACGACCCAGGCAGCCCGCACCAGAGGGAAAATATTATTTCTCATAAATGCTCAATAATGATAGTCTTTATTGCATCCAAATCTATATTGTGACACATAGTGGAAAGCTGTTGGCTTCTACGTGCAAGAGTTGACAAAGGCCTGTGGGTGAGAAAGGAAAGGGGGAAAAAAAATGTGTGTGTGTGTATATATTCAGAGAGAGAATTTTCTGCATAAATGTAGGGCACGAGATGGGACCAGGGAATTCCCTGGAGTCCAGCGGTTAAGACTCCATGGTCCCAGGGCAGGGGGCTCGGGTTCAATCTCTGGTGGGGAAGCTGAGACCCCACGTGCAGAGAGGGAGACACGGGGCCGGAGCACTAGACTCATGGCCAGGGCAGTCCCTCGTCTTCCGCAGTACAACCTTCTAAAGAATGGAGCACGCTGAAAAGGCATCTGTTAGGAAAGCGTCTGTCTCCCGGAATGACTGGAGTAATCCCACTTCCAGTCTAAGGGGATGGCCGCACGCCTCCGACGACGTCTGATGTGAAACGGGAAGATGAAGACGGTGAGTGAGAAAGGCACTTGGAGCCTGCTGTTCTGCCTCGCTTGGCTCTACTGGCAGTTTAGGTCTAGAAAACTGTCACCTGCCCCTCCCTACCTCCCGACCCCCAGGGGTGGGGAGATGAGTCTTTGGCATTTTGCAGCCGATCAGACCTGAGTGATTTTCCTTGGAAATTGAACTCTCTAAACGCATCCAGGGCTGACATTCTTTCCTTAGCTTTAGGACGCAGGCCCTGAGCAAGGTGACAAAGGAGAATAAAGACGTACTCCGTTGGAGGCATTAAATTATTTTATCTTCCCATGGAAATGATTTCGTAGAAAGCTTTTTTTTTTCTAAGTTTCTGTATTTTTAAAATTTTTAAGGTTATTTATCTTAATTGGAGGCTAATTACAATCTTGTGGTGGTTTTTGCCATACATCAATTGAATTGTCCACAGGAGTGCACATGTCCCCCATCCTGAACCCCCTCCCCAGCTCCCTCCCCACCCCATCCCCCTGGGTTGTCCCAGAGCACTGGCTTTAGTGCCCTGCTTCATGCCTGAAACTTGCACAGGTCATCTGTTTCACACATGGTTATATATCTGTTTCAATGCTCTTCTCTCAAATCACCCCACCCTCACCTTCTCCCACAGAGTCCAAAAGTCTCCTCTGTACATCTGTGTCTCTTTTGCTGCCTTGCATATAGGATGATCACTACCATCTTTCTAAAGTCTGCATGTATGCATTAATAGACACTATTGGTGTTTCTCTTTCTGACTTACCTCACTCTCTATAGTAGGGCCCAGTTTCATCCACCTCATCAGAACCGACTCGGATGCGTCTTCTCATAGCTGAGTAGTATTCCATTGTGTATATGCACCACAGCTTCCTTACCCACTGGCCTGCTGGTGGACGTCTAGGTTTCGCTCATGTCCAAGCTGTTAGAACCAGCGCTGCAGTGACCATGGGCCACCGCACGTGTCTCTTTCAGTTCTGGCTTTCTCGGTGTGTTTGCCCAGCAGTGGGATTGCTGGGTCATAGGGCAGTTCTATTTCCATTGTTTCCCACTGTTCTCCACGGTGGCTGTACTAGTTTGCATTCCCACCAACAGTATAAGAGGGTTCCCTTTTCTCTACACCCTCTCCAGCAGTTATTGTTTGTAGACTTTTTCATGGCCTCCATTCTGACTGGCGTGAGATGATACCTCATTGTGGTTTTCATTTGCATTTCTCTAATAATGAGTGATGCTGAGCATCTTTTCATGTGTTTCTTAGCCATCTGTATGTCTTCTTTGGAGAAATGTCTGTTTAGTTCTTTGGCCCACTTTTTGAATGGGTTGTTCATTTTTTCTGGTATTGAGCTGCATGAGCTGCTTATATATTTTGGAGATTAATTCTTTGTCAGTTGCTTCATTTGCTATTATTTTCTCCCATTCTGAAGGTTGCCTTTTCACCTTGCTTATAGATTCCTTAGTTGTGCTACTTGCTGCTGCTGCTAAGTCGCTCAGTCGTGTCCAACTCTGTGCGACCCCATAGAGACGGCAGCCCGCCAGGCTCTCTGTCCCTGGGATTCTCCAGGCAAGGGCACTGGAGTGGGGTGCCTTTGCCTTCTCCACTTCGATGTGCAAAAGCTTTTAAATTTAACTAGGTCCCACTTGTTTATTTTTGTTTTTATTTCTGTTACCCTGGGGGATGGGTCATAGAGGATCTTGCTGTGATTTATGTCAGAGAGTGTTCTGCCCAACTTTTCCTATTTTCTGATCTTACATTTAGATCTTTAATCCATTTTGAGTTAATTTTTGTGTATGGTGTTAGAAATTTTCTAGTTTCATTCTTTTTTTTTTTTTTAATGGGAAAAAATGCACAGGAATTAATGTGGAACCAGTAGGCAGGGATTCCTGACTGAGTTCTGCATTTGCATTCCAAAGACCACAGGACTCCTGCTTGACAGGTCCAGTATTCCAGCCTGTGGCTGGAGGGCTTAGCAACACATTTCCTGGATTAAACAGGCATGGAAGTGCAGTCGAACATCAAGTCTGTTTTGTCAAGAGAGGGAAATCATTTGGAAGATAAACTCTTTGGTATTATTTTGATGATTAAGTCATTTGGTATTAGGTAGAACTGGGAGGGCAGACCATGGCCTCAGGCTAAATCCTGCCAGCTCCCTGTTTCTGTAAATAAAGTTTTATTGGCTCATAGCCAAGCTCGATTGTTAACACGTTGTCCCTAGCTGCTTCTGCATCAGGTAGCCGGGCTGAGTAATTGTAAGCTTCCAGTGTTGCAGACCCCAGATAGTACTGCCCAGGTGGCTGGGCAGTAGAGAATATGCCTGCAGTGCAGGAGCTGCAGGAGACATAGATTCAATCCCTGGATCAGGAAAATCCCCTGGAGGAGGGCATGGCAACCCACCCCAGAATTCTTGCCTGGAGAATCCCATGGACAGAGGAGCTTGGCGGGCTGCAGTCCGTGGGGTCGCAAAGAATCAGACAGAGCTGACGCAGCTCAGCACGCACGAACTCCATTTGATAAATAAAATTGGAGGACCCTTAAATGAGAAGGTGAACTGATGGGTGTTTCCTAAATTTTTTGAATGCTGGCTCAGCCTCTCCTATATCTGCCTGTGGGAATAAAGTCTTGGCTTGGCCACAAAGTTCATTCAGGTTTTGCTGTAACAGCATGCGTAAAAACCTGAATGAACTTTGTGGCCAACCCAGTGGTGTATCAGAGGGGAAGCATGTGTGGTGTATGATCCTGGGGTGGGGGGTAGCAAACGGCGTGACTGCTGTGGATGAGAAGAGAAGGCCGTCAGGATTGCAGATGGAAATCAGGACGCCTTGACTTTCCCGTGTGTGTTTCTGTGGATGTTTACTGAGACGTAGCTACTGCCGCCCAAAGAAAAGGCCCCCCACCCCTCCAGCTACTTGATAAAAGCCCCGCTTTTGCCTCCAGTCAAGCGAAGGTCTATGAAGTTCATTTCTTGCTCAATCACTGAGAATTCATTTGAGACATCACCAGCAGCAAGTTTCAATCAAATCCTCTTTAGACTGGACAGAAAACTTGTCAGTTGCCAGAACCACCAAACTGGCCCTGATAAACAGCAGATACCAGCCGCTGTTGACCTGGGTGAATGTGGGATCACCCAACATGTAATAGAGCTTCAAGCCAAGGGATAGGGATGATGCTGGGAAATCCACGCAGTAAATCGGCTCTTTCAAAACTCACATAGGCCTGGGGATGTGCACTTATAAGCCATCCTTCAGTGGAAAAGTACTTAGGGTGCAGGAAGTCGCTTAAGCAAAATTAGTGGGAAAACAGGGAGTTTAAGGGAGCAAGAGATCAGGTTTTCTGGGCTCACCACACATCAGGTGATGTCAGCTAAAAATGGCTTAAAATACTGCTATCACTGGCAAGGCCTTACATAAACTGACCAGGAATCTGGGGCATCCATGCTCGAGACAATTTTCTTCTCCTCAAGATAAGGGATGGGGAATTAGTCATCGGTTATTTCCAGATAATGTAGTTAGCACCTCGTGTAGTATTCGCTGGGCTGGAAGCCGTGCTCTCAGGACTGAGATTGTTCCTGCCAGTTCTCATCAGGATACGTGTGCTTCTCAAGTCTGAGTAGCCGCTGGTGAGTCATTTCTGCAGCCTGCCTGCCTTCGGGGTGCCGTGGGGCCAACAGCGCCCCCAGCAGCTGTTCTGGCTCTTGGTTTGCTCATTCATCTGTTCACTCACCGCATGGATACCGCGGGCCTCTGTGTGACAGGCCCAGTGCTGAATGCTGCAGAGGTGTGTGCATAAAATCTCATTCACAAGGAGCTTATCGGTTGTTGTATGTTTTGGCCTCGTCTTCACTGTGCAAGGCACGCTCTGACAGCTGAGAGAGACATGAGGTTTTACCTGGTGAGGTCTCTGTGGACCAAGGGAAGGTTTGGGCCAGGAAATGTCCCACGAGGTAGCACAGCGGGTCAGAAGCACCCCGAAGCTGATCCCTGTGGCTCTCTGTTAACGAGGGCCCCTTCCCTCTCACTTCTGTCCCCCATCTGTATTTTTTTGCCTCTCGCTCTTTATTTCCTATGTGGGGTCCACCCCTTGGCTTTTACCCTCAGGATGAGCAAAACGAAGCAGTGAGAAGAACCCACCCACCCCTTTTCACATTTGAATCCCGGCCTGCCACTCACTGGCTGTGTGTCTTTGGGCAGGTTGCTTAACGTCTCTGAACTCCAGTTTCCTCAAATGGCTGCAGGACTGGGGTGAAGGATTCGGTGACTGGGGAGTAGGTGAATGAAGGGAGGGTCACCACTTGTTCCTTAGCCCTCACACTTCTTCTGTGACGTTGGGCTCGTGAACAGTGGAGAGGAGTTGGTCCCCATAGCTAGGAACCACCCACGGATTGCCAGATTTCTGCTGTCTCTAGCCTCTGATACAGAGTCAAGGCCATAAATGCTTTCCGTTTCTTCTCTTGGTGCTTTGTGCTGGATCTTACAGTATATAGACTAGAAAGCAGAGGCTCTGCCACTTCCCTGGGGGTCCAGCGACTTAAGACTCCATGCTTCCACTGCGGGGGGCGTGGGTTCCTGCCTGTTCTCATCAGGATACATCCCCTGGTCGGGGAACTAAGATCCCACATGCTGCACAGCACTGCCAAAAAATTAAGAAAAAATTAAAAAATAAAAAATATCACAGGCTCTGCATTGGATAGAGCAAAGGTCACATCCAGGTGCTGGTCTTCTTGTGCACCTGTCTCCCACCGCGGCACCCCTGTAAAGGGGGGTGGGCGTGACTTAGTGCCGGGGAAGGTTGTCAGAGGGTCTGGGGGTGGGGACGGCTGGAGTATGGGTTAGCTCCTACTTGCCTTGACCTGAGCTCGCTTTCGCACCTGCTCCGCCCCCACCCCCCTGATCCCTGCGGGCGCTGCCCCGTCGGTCCCATCCCAGAGGAGTCCGCTGGCCCAGGACCTGGCCAACAGCGCTCGGCTGAGTAGAGGTGCGGCCCTGCAGCATCCCCGCTTCTCGGGGCTGGAGGCGACGCCACATGCCCAGGGCTGCAGGGAGACCCTTCTCCTCCTGTCCTGGAGTCAGGTTCTGGACAGCACCAGCTGCGGAGAGACGGAGCTCCCGGGGCAGCCCTAGGGAGCCCATTCCGCCTTCCCTCCCAAATGTCTGCAGCCCAGGGCCCCGGGAGGAGGCCCTGCAGAGTCTGCATCCGGAAAGCCAGTCCAGGGCGGAGAGAAAGCTCCCCAGGACCTTCACAGACATCCTCTTAGCCCCTGGCTGCCTGTGCTCGCATGGCCCTGGGAGTCCCTGGGCTTGGGTTCGAATCCCAGCTCTGTCCCTTCCTAACTGCGTAGCCCTGAGCAATTTTCTTAAGCCCTCTGCCCTTCAGCTTTTCTGTAAACAGGGACCTAATGACAAATGTATTTCACAGGGTTTATTTGAGGACTAAACATGAGGGTTTGTGAGCCGGGGTATGTGTGTGTTGAAACAGAAGCAAGCTGAGGTCAGCATCTGACAAGTGGTGAGCAAAATATAAGTGTGGTCCTCCCGTGAGTCGTCACTTGCAGAGAACCGTGCTGGCAAAAGCATAGCAACAATAATTCGGAAAGGAGATAGTTCGTGCTTATATAGCAACTGACTCAGGTTGATTTATGTCTCCCCTGCCCAGCAGAGGATGCTCGCTCAGACACGCACGCGTGGCTTTAGAAACACTTGTTAGCTGCCTACTGTGTGCCAGGCACAGGGCTGGGTGGCAGGGACCCCGCCAGTGAGACTGGAGCCTGACAGCGCACACCCAGCTACGGAACAGGATTCAGGACAGGAGTGAAGGGGAGGAGAGGCAGCGGCAGGGACTCACATTAGGAGGTGCCCTTGAACTTGGTGATGCTGGGCATGGTCATCTGCCCAGGCATCAGGGGAGGACCTTCCACCTGCCCGGTTCTCTTCCTTCACTCACTCAGTTAAACCATTTCCCCTTTATTATAGTTTTCATCAAGTTTCTAGATGGAGGGCAGATGAAAACACCTACACGGACACCCCCCAGAGCCTGTGCCTTTTGGACCATGTGATACCCCCTGACGCTGAAGGGTGGGTGGGGATCACGCAGATGCCCCTCCAGAGCCTGTGCTTTTGGACCAGGCCGTGTCCCTCAGGCTGAAGGGTGAGTGCGAATCATGCAGACACCCCACCCCCTGCACCGAGCTTGTGCTTTTGAACTGGGCTGTGTCCTCCAGGCTGAAGGGTGGGTGGGGATCACACAGACGCCCCCCAGAGCCT